>CM022398.1:91371324-92112463 GCA_011833715.1 Carcinoscorpius rotundicauda
GGTGATTGTTAGAGTAATGTCATTAAACATATTGTACTGGGATTGTTAGAGTAATGTTCATTAAAAATACTGGTAGTGGACCTTAGATAAATGTTGATTAAAACATACTGTAGTGGTGACCGTTAGAGTAAATGTTTATTAAAACATACTGTAGTGGTGATTGTTAGAGTAAATGTTTATTAAAACATACTGTAGTGGTGATTGTTTGAGTAAATGTTCATTAAAACATACTGCAGTGGTGATTGTTAGAGTAAATGTTCATTAAAACATACTGTAGTGGTGATTCTTACAGTAAATGTTCATTAAAACATACTGTACTGACGATTGTTAGAGTAAATGTTCATTAAAACATATTGTACTGGTGATTGTTAGAGTAAATGTTCATTAAAACATACTGTAGTGGTGATTGTTAGAGTAAATGTTGATTAAAACATACTGTAGTGGTGATTGTTAGAGTAAATGTTGATTAAAACATACTGTAGTGGTGACCTTTAGAGTAAATGTTGATTAAAACATACTGTAGTGGTGACCGTTAGAGTAAATGTTGATTAAAACATACTGTAGTGGTGATTGTTAGAGTAAATGTTGATTAAAACATATTGTAGTGGTGATTGTTAGATTAAATGGTTATTAAAACATACTGTAGTGGTGATTGTTAGTGTAAATGTTCATTAAAACATACTGTAGTGGTGATTGTTAGAGTAAATGTTTATTAAAACATACTATAGTGGTGATTGTTAGAGTAAATGTTCATTAAAACAGACATTAGTGGTAATTGTTAGAGTAAATGTTCATTAAAACATACTGTAAAGGTTACCGTTAGTGTAAATGTTCATTAAAACATACTCTAGTGGGGATTGTTGGAGTAAATGTTCATTAAAACATACTGTAGTGGTGATTATTAGAGTAAATGTTCATTAAAACACAGTGTAGTAGTTATTGTTAGAGTAAGTGTTCATTAAAACATACTGTAGTGGTGATTGTTAGAGTAAATATTCATTAAAACATACTGTACTGACGATTGTTAGAGTAAATGTTCATTAAAACATATTGTACTGGTGATTGTTAGAGGAAATGTTCATTAAAACATACTGTAGTGATGATTGTTAGAGTAAATATTCATTAAAACATATTGTAGTGGTGATTGTTAGAGTAAATGTTCATTAAAACATATTGTACTGGTGATTGTTAGAGTAAATGTTCATTAAAACATACTGTAGTGGTGACCGTTAGAGTAAATGTTGATTAAAACATACTGTAGTGGTGACCGTTAGAGTAAATGTTGATTAAAACATACTGTAGTGATGATTGTTAGAGTAAATGTTGATTAAAACATACTGTAGTGGTGACCGTTAGAGTAAATGTTCATTAAAACATACTGTAGTGGTGATCGTTATAGTAAATGTTGATTAAAACATACTGTAGTGGTGATTGTTAGAGTAAATGTTGATTAAAACATACTGTAGTGGTGATTGTTAGAGTAAATGTTTATTAAAAAATACTGTAGTGGTGATTGTTAGAGTAAATGCTCATTAAAACATACTGTAGTGGTGATTGTTAGAGTAAATATTCATTAAAACATACTGTACTGACGATTGTTAGAGGAAATGTTCATTAAAACATACTGTAGTGATGATTGTTAGAGTAAATATTCATTAAAACATATTGTAGTGGTGATTGTTAGAGTAAATGTTCATTAAAACATATTGTACTGGTGATTGTTAGAGTAAATGTTCATTAAAACATACTGTAGTGGTGACCGTTAGAGTAAATGTTGATTAAAACATACTGTAGTGGTGACCGTTAGAGTAAATGTTGATTAAAACATACTGTAGTGATGATTGTTAGAGTAAATGTTGATTAAAACATACTCTAGTGGTGACCGTTAGAGTAAATGTTGATTAAACATACTGTAGTGGTGACCGTTATAGTAAATGTTGATTAAAACATACTGTAGTGGTGATTGTTAGAGTAAATGTTGATTAAAACATACTGTAGTGGTGATTGTTAGAGTAAATGTTTATTAAAAATACTGTAGTGGTGATTGTTAGAGTAAATGCTCATTAAAACATACTGTAGTGGTGATTGTTAAAGTAAAGTTCATTAAAACATAGTGTAGTGGTGATTGTTAGAGTAAATGTTCATTAAAACATACTATAGTGGTGAGTGTTAGAGTAAATGTTCATTAAAATATACAGTAGTAGTGTCCGTTAGAGTAAATGTTCATTAAAACATTCTGTAGTGGTGATAGTTGGAGTAAATGTTCATTAAAACATACTGTAGTGATGATTGTGTGAGTGAGTGCTCATTAAAACATACTGTAGTGGTGATTGTTAGAGTAAATACTCATTAAAACATACTGTAGTGGTGATTGTTAGAGTAAATGTTCATTAAAACATACTGTTGTGGTGATTGTTAGACTAAATGCTCATTAACACATACTGTAGTGGTGATTGTTAGAGTAAATGTTCATTAAAACATACTGTAGTGGTGATTCTTACAGTAAATGTTGATTAAAACATACTGTAGTGGTGACCGCTAGAGTAAATGTTGATTAAACTATACTGTAGTGGTGATTGTTAGAGTAAATGTTGATTAAAACATACTGTAGTGGTGATTGTTAGAGTAAATGTTTATTAAAACATATTATAGTGGTGATTGTTAGAGTAAATGTTCATTAAAACAGACATTAGTGGTAATTGTTAGAGTAAATGTTCATTAAAACATACTGTAAAGGTTACCGTTAGTGTAAATGTTCATTAAAACATACTCTAGTGGGGATTGTTGGAGTAAATGTTCATTAAAACATACTGTAGTGGTGATTATTAGAGTAAATGTTCATTAAAACACACTGTAGTAGTTATTGTTAGCGTAAGTGTTCATTAAAACATACTGTAGTGGTGATTGTTAGAGTAAATATTCATTAAAACATACTGTACTGACGATTGTTAGAGTAAATGTTCATTAAAACATATTGTACTGGTGATTGTTAGAGGAAATGTTCATTAAAACATACTGTAGTGATGATTGTTAGAGTAAATATTCATTAAAACATATTGTAGTGGTGATTGTTAGAGTAAATGTTCATTAAAACATATTGTACTGGTGATTGTTAGAGTAAATGTTCATTAAAACATACTGTAGTGGTGACCGTTAGAGTAAATGTTGATTAAAACATACTGTAGTGGTGACCGTTAGAGTAAATGTTGATTAAAACATACTGTAGTGGTGATTGTTAGAGTAAATGTTTATTAAAACATACTGTAGTGGTCATTGTTTGAGTAAATGTTCATTAAAACATACTGCAGTGGTGATTGTTACAGTAAATGTTCATTAAAACATACTGTAGTGGTGATTGTTATAGTAAATGTTCATTAAAACATATTGTACTGGTGATTGTTAGAGTAAATGTTGATTAAAACATACTGTAGTGGTGATTGTTAGAGTAAATGTTGATTAAAACATACTGTAGTGGTGATCTTTAGAGTAAATGTTGATTAAAACATCCTGTAGTGGTGACCGTTAGAGTAAATGTTGATTAAAACATACTGTAGTGGTGATTGTTAGAGTAAATGTTGATTAAAACATACTGTAGTGGTGATTGTTAGAGTAAATGTTCATTAAAACATACTGTAGTGCTGATTGTTAGTGTAAATGTTCATTAAAACATACTGTAGTGGTGATTGTTAGAGTAAATGTTCATTAAAACATATTGTACTGGTGATTGTTAGAGTAAATGTTCATTAAAACATACTGTAGTGGTGATTGTTAGAGTAAATGTTGATTAAAACATACTGTAGTGGTGATTGTTAGAGTAAATGTTGATTAAAACATACTGTAGTGGTGACCTTTAGAGTAAATGTTGATTAAAACATACTGTAGTGGTGACCGTTAGAGTAAATGTTGATTAAAACATACTGTAGTGGTGATTGTTAGATTAAATGGTTATTAAAACATACTGTAGTGGTGATTGTTAGATTAAATTGTTATTAAAACATACTGTAGTGGTGATTGTTAGTGTAAATGTTCATTAAAACATACTGTAGTGGTGATTGTTAGAGTAAATGTTTATGAAAACATACTATAGTGGTGATTGTTAGAGTAAATGTTCATTAAAACAGACATTAGTGGTAATTGTTAGAGTAAATGTTCATTAAAACATACTGTAAAGGTTACAGTTAGTGTAAATGTTCATTAAAACATACTCTAGTGGGGATTGTTGGAGTAAATGTTCATTAAAACACACTGTAGTAGTTATTGTTAGAGTAAGTGTTCATTAAAACATACTGTAGTGGTGATTGTTAGAGTAAATATTCATTAAAACATACTGTACTGACGATTGTTAGAGTAAATGTTCATTAAAACATATTGTACTGGTGATTGTTAGAGGAAATGTTCATTAAAACATACTGTAGTGATGATTGTTAGAGTAAATATTCATTAAAACATATTGTAGTGGTGATCGTTAGAGTAAATGTTCATTAAAACATATTGTAGTGGTGATTGTTAGTGTAAATGTTCATTAAAACATACTGTGGTGGTGATTGTTAGAGTAAATGCTCATTAAAAGATACTGTAGTGGTGATTGTTAGAGTAAATGTTGATTAAAACATACTGTAGTGGTGATTGTTAGAGTAAATGTTCATTAAAACATACTGTAGTGGTGATTGTTAAAGTAAATGTTCATTAAAACATAGTGTAGTGGTGATTGTTAGAGTAAATGTTCATTAAAACATACTATAGTGGTGATTGTTAGAGTAAATGTTCATTAAAACATACAGTAGTAGTGACCGTTTAAGTAAATTTTCATTAAAACATACTGTAGTGGTGATTGTTAGAGTAAATGTTGATTAAAACATACTGTAGTGGTGACCGTTAGAGTAAATGTTGATTAAAACATACTGTAGTGGTGGTTGTTAGATTAAATGGTTATTAAAACATACTGTAGTGGTGATTGTTAGATTAAATTGTTATTAAAACATACTGTAGTGGTGATTGTTAGTGTAAATGTTCATTAAAACATACTGTAGTGGTGATTGTTAGAGTAAATGTTTATGAAAACATACTATAGTGGTGATTGTTAGAGTAAATGTTCATTAAAACAGACATTAGTGGTAATTGTTAGAGTAAATGTTCATTAAAACATACTGTAAAGGTTACAGTTAGTGTAAATGTTCATTAAAACATACTCTAGTGGGGATTGTTGGAGTAAATGTTCATTAAAACACACTGTAGTAGTTATTGTTAGAGTAAGTGTTCATTAAAACATACTGTAGTGGTGATTGTTAGAGTAAATATTCATTAAAACATACTGTACTGACGATTGTTAGAGTAAATGTTCATTAAAACATATTGTACTGGTGATTGTTAGAGGAAATGTTCATTAAAACATACTGTAGTGATGATTGTTAGAGTAAATATTCATTAAAACATATTGTAGTGGTGATCGTTAGAGTAAATGTTCATTAAAACATATTGTAGTGGTGATTGTTAGTGTAAATGTTCATTAAAACATACTGTGGTGGTGATTGTTAGAGTAAATGCTCATTAAAAGATACTGTAGTGGTGATTGTTAGAGTAAATGTTGATTAAAACATACTGTAGTGGTGATTGTTAGAGTAAATGTTCATTAAAACATACTGTAGTGGTGATTGTTAAAGTAAATGTTCATTAAAACATAGTGTAGTGGTGATTGTTAGAGTAAATGTTCATTAAAACATACTATAGTGGTGATTGTTAGAGTAAATGTTCATTAAAACATACAGTAGTAGTGACCGTTTAAGTAAATTTTCATTAAAACATACTGTAGTGGTGATTGTTAGAGTAAATGTTCATTAAAACATACTGTAGTGGTGATAGTTGGAGTAAATGTTCATTAAAACATACTGTAGTGGTGATTGTGTGAGTGAGTGCTCATTAAAACATACTGTAGTGGTTATTGTTAGAGTAAATACTTATTAAAACATATTGTAGTGGTGATTGTTACAGTAAATGTTCATTAAAACATACTGTTGTTGTGATTGTTAGACTAAATGCTCATTAACACATACAGTAGTGGTGATTGTTAGAGTAAATGTTCATTAAAACATACTGTAGTGGTGATTCTTACAGTAAATGTTCATTAAAACATACTGTAGTGGTGATTCTTACAGTAAATGTTCATTAAAACATACTGTACTGATGATTGTTAGAGTAAATGTTCATTAAAACATATTGTACTGGTGATTGTTAGAGTAAATGTTCATTAAAACATACTGTAGTGGTGATTGTTAGAGTAAATGTTGATTAAAACATACTGTAGTGATGATTATTAGAGTAAATGTTGATTAAAACATACTGTAGTGGTGACCGTTAGAGTAAATGTTGATTAAAACATACTGTAGTGGTGATTTTTAGAGTAAATGTTATTAAAACATACTGTAGTGGTGATTGTTAGAGTAAATGTTTATTAAAACATACTGTAGTGGTGATTGTTAGTGTAAATGTTCATTAAAACATACTGTAGTGGTGATTGTTAGAGTAAATGCTCATTAAAACATACTGTAGTGGTGATTGTTAGAATAAATGTTGATTAAAACATACTGTAGTGGTGATTGTTAGAGTAAATGTTCATTAAAACATACTGTAGTGGTGATTGTTAAAGTAAATGTTCATTAAAACATAGTGTAGTGGTGATTGTTAGAGTAAATGTTCATTAAAACATACTATAGTGGTGATTGTTAGAGCAAATGTTCATTAAAACATACAGTAGTAGTGACCGTTTAAGTAAATTTTCATTAAAACATACTGTAGTGGTGATTGTTAGAGTAAATGTTCATTAAAACATACTCTAGTGGTGATAGTTGGAGTAAATGTTCATTAAAACATACTGTAGTGGTGATTGTGTGAGTGAGTGCTCATTAAAACATACTGTAGTGGTGATTGTTAGAGTAAATGTTCATTAAAACATACTGTAGTGGTGATTGTTAGAGTAAATGTTGATTAAAAGATACTGTAGTGGTGATTGTTAGAGTAAATGTTGATTAAAACATACTGTAGTGGTGACCGTTAGAGTAAATGTTGATTAAAACATACTGTAGTGGTGATTGTTAGAGTAAATGTTGATTAAAACATACTGTAGTGGTGATTGTTAGAGTAAATGTTTATTAAAACATACTGTAGTGGTGATTGTTAGTGTAAATGTTCATTAAAACATACTGTAGTGGTGATTGTTAGAGTAAATGCTCATTAAAACATATTGTAGTGGTGATTGTTACAGTAAATGTTCATTAAAACATACTGTTGTGGTGATTGTTAGACTAAATGCTCATTAACACATACAGTAGTGGTGATTGTTAGAGTAAATGTTCATTAAAACATACTGTAGTGGTGATTCTTACAGTAAATGTTCATTAAAACATACTGTAGTGGTGATTGTTAGAGTAAATGTTCATTAAAACATACTGTAGTGGTGATTGTTAGAGTAAATGTTGATTAAGAGATACAGTAGTGGTGATTGTTTGAGTAAATGTTGATTAAAACATACTGTAGTGGTGACCGTTAGAGTAAATGTTGATTAAAACATACTGTAGTGGTGATTGTTAGAGTAAATGTTGATTAAAACATACTGTAGTGGTTATTGTTAGAGTAAATACTCATGAAAACATATTGTAGTGGTGATTGTTAGAGTAAATGCTCATTAAAACATATTGTAGTGGTGACCGTTAGAGTAAATGTTCATTAAAACTTACTGTAGTGGTGATTGTTAGAGTGAATGTTTATTGAAACATACTGTAGTGCAGATTATTAGAGTAATTGTTCATTAAAACATACTGTAGTTGTGATTATTAGAGTAAATGTTCATTAAAACATACTGTAGTGGTGATTGTTTGAGTGAATGCTCATTAAAACATACTGTAGTGGTGATTGTTATAGTAAATACTCATTAAAACATACTGTAGTGGTGATTGTTACAGTAAAATTCATTAAAACATACTGTAGTGGTGACCGTTAGACTAAATGTTCGTTAAAATATACTGTAGTGGTGATTGTTAGAGTAAATGTTTATTTAAACATACTGGAGTGCTGATTGTTAGAGTAAATGCTCATCAAAACATACTGTAGTGGTGATTGTTAGAGTAAATGTTGATTAAAACATACTGTAGTGGTGATTGTTAGAGTAAATGTTGATTAAAACATACTGTAGTGGTGATTGTTAGAGTAAATGTTTATTAAAACATACTGTAGTGGTGATTGTTAGTGTAAATGTTCATTAAAACATACTGTAGTGGTGATTGTTAGAGTAAATGCTCATTAAAACATATTGTAGTGGTGATTGTTACAGTAAATGTTCATTAAAACATACTGTTGTGGTGATTGTTAGACTAAATGCTCATTAACACATACAGTAGTGGTGATTGTTAGAGTAAATGTTCATTAAAACATACTGTAGTGGTGATTCTTACAGTAAATGTTCATTAAAACATACTGTAGTGGTGATTGTTAGAGTAAATGTTCATTAAAACATACTGTAGTGGTGATTGTTAGAGTAAATGTTGATTAAGAGATACAGTAGTGGTGATTGTTTGAGTAAATGTTGATTAAAACATACTGTAGTGGTGACCGTTAGAGTAAATGTTGATTAAAACATACTGTAGTGGTGATTGTTAGAGTAAATGTTGATTAAAACATACTGTAGTGGTTATTGTTAGAGTAAATACTCATGAAAACATATTGTAGTGGTGATTGTTAGAGTAAATGCTCATTAAAACATACTGTAGTGGTGATTGTTAGAGTAAATGTTGATTAAAACATACTGTAGTGGTGATTGTTAGAGTAAATGTTTATTAAAACATACTGTTGTGGTGATTGTTTGAGTAAATGTTCATTAAAACATACTGTAGTTGTGATTATTAGAGTAAATGTTCATTAAAACATACTGTAGTGGTGATTGTTTGAGTGAATGCTCATTAAAACATACTGTAGTGGTGATTGTTAGAGTAAATACTCATTAAAACATACTGTAGTGGTGATTGTTACAGTAAAATTCATTAAAACATACTGTAGTGGTGACCGTTAGACTAAATGTTCGTTAAAATATACTGTAGTGGTGATTGTTAGAGTAAATGTTTATTTAAACATACTGGAGTGCTGATTGTTAGAGTAAATGCTCATCAAAACATACTGTAGTGGTGATTGTTAGAGTAAATGTTTATTAAAACATACTGTAGTGGTGATTGTTTGAGTAAATGTTCATTAAAACATACTGTAGTGGTGACCGTTAGAGTAAATGTTCATTAAAACAATTAAACAATTAAAACGTTCAATGAAACATACTCTAGTCGTGTCTGTTTTACTTTATTTATTCAAAACACAGTGTATTAGTTACTGTTTTCTTTGATGTTCACTAAAACATATGATAGTTGTGACTGTTTTATTTAATGTTCACTAAAACATATTGTATTAGTGACTGTTTTACTTAATGTTAACTAAAACATATTGTATTAGTGACTGTTTTACTTAATGTTAACTAAAACATATTGTATTAGTGACTGTTTTACTTAATGTTAACTAAAACATATTGTATTAGTGACTGTTTTATGTAATGTTAACTAAAACATATTGTATTAGTGACTGTTTTATTTAATGTTCACTAAAACATATTGTATTAGTGACTGTTTTATTTAATGTTAACTAAAACATATTGTATTAGTGACTGTTTTATTTAATGTTCACTAAAACATATTGTATTAGTGACTGTTTTATTTAATGTTTACTAAAACATATTGTATTAGTGACTGTTTTATTTAATGTTCAGTAAAACACTGTACTCTAAATATTTCTTGTATACTTCATATTTCTTCAAGTTATAATCTATATATTTGTCTGTATCTAATCAGTTTTTCGAAACTTATTTATCGCTTTACCCATGTTAAGAAGATCTTGTTAACTAATTAGTTTTTTTTTCCATAGGTTTTTTTATGTTTGAATTTCGTGCGAATCTACACGAGGTCTATCTGCACTAACCATCTTTAATTTAGCTGTGTCAGGCTAGAGGGAAGGAAGCTAACCTTCACCACCCACCGCCAGCTCTTGGGCTACTCTTTTACTTACGAATAGTGGGATTAAGCCGTACCTTATAACGTTCTTATTGTTGTTATGGAGAGCAAGTTTAACCCGACCCTCAGATTAAGAGTATAACGCCTTAACCCACCTGGCCATGCCGGGCCTTTTTCCGACTGGCATATCTAGACAACATTCGTTGCGAAAATCTACACCTAGATGGCACTGCCTCTAATGTGTATCAAAAATCTTTAACTGCTTTATTCCAAGTAATTAATTGTTCTACGTAACATCGTTAATTTTATATTACCTTATGACATAAATAAGTACACGTATTTCAACACATTCCCTGAGTACGTGGGTGTAGTGAAGTACGTCGTTGTAAATAAGCAAATCACCGATATTTTATATAAACATGTACAGTATATTGACATATGCTGTAATTAGTAGTATAATTAATTCCCCTTGTCATCTATCTGTACGGTTTAGTAATAGGTAGTAATAGGTTTAGTAATTTTATTGGTTTGTGAGTAGAGACGTTATTTTCGTATATTAAACAATTTGGTGTTTGACGGATGAGATATTTAAAGTTTATTCAGTTGTGAAACAAATTTATAACTTTTTTTTCTTTTTAAAAAAATATGAATTTGTTGTTTTGTATTGTATTCAAATGAACCTTGTTGGTCTGTTGGTGCTGCACCCTAGTGACATTCACACCGATAGAAAAAGGCCTTCGATACCCCTAATGTTCAGATAGTCTGTGTAGTTTTGGGCTTAATTCCAAACATACTGTTGGTGTTATGAATAGTTTACATACAGTGAAATAGAAGAAGAGAAAGCTGTGTGTTGCACATGCTGTAAATGCATATAACATGTTAACACTTTCGGGACTTGTCCTTTCCTTTGAGAAGCGCTCCATTTGTTAAAAGAGCTCATTCTGAATTCGTTCTTCGTGTTATAGTCGTTAGATGGCAGGCCAGGTCTGTAATATGGAATTTGTGAGATGAATATACAGATTTAGTAAACATTTGTTTAGTTTCTTTGTTACTCATATTCTTTCAAGAGGTAATTGAAATGTACAATTAAATATATAAACAACACATGCAAGAGCATGTGACTTCCGTTAGCAGTATAAATTCTACATATATAGAGAGAGAACAAAGGGATTTCTTTATACTTAAAACACTTGGATACCGAAAAAAAAGATATTTGGATTTAGATCAAAGATACTTAGATACAAAACGAACTTTTTTGTCGACCAAAGAAACTTGGATACAGAACACAGACGCTAGGATACAGAACCATAGTTACCATACAGAGACGTGTGGTTTCTGTAAAATAACATATTGATCATAGAAAGGTTAATGATTATTGTAGAAAGACACTTAGATACCTTACCATGTTATTTAAACCTACACAACAGTAAAACATCTTTATGGCAGTACTGTCCCTTATTGGTATGACATCTTTATAGTAGTATCTATTATTGTCTCTACATTGGTTTGACATCTTCAAAGCAGTATCTATTATTGTCTCTACATTGGTGAGACATTTATTGGATGTCTTTTTAATGGCGTCCAGTACTGAATCCTCATTGGTGAGGCATATCTGCTTCCGAGTCCAATTTCGTTTTATCTTCTGGATGATTGTTGTTTTGTTTCGACTGCACAAGTTTAACAGAATGGAACAGTATTAAAGTAAAATGTTAGCAGCATTATCTCGAAATATAAAAAGTACAGAGAATAGAAGTTCAAAAACCTTAGATAACTGTGGAATTAAAAACGTATTTGAGAAGCCTTCGAGACGATCGAGACGAATTAAAAACCCAAAGAAGCGACATCTAGCGTTGACAAGAGTGAGTGTGTGTGTTTTTTTTATAGCAAAGCCGCATCGGGCTATCTGCTGAGCTCACCGAAAAGAATCGAACCTCTGATTTTAGCGTTGTAAATCCGTAAATTTACTTCTGTACTAGCAGGGGGCGACACTAGTGAGATTCTAGAGAGTTTCTATGTTTGCTTATTGTAGAATAAGATGTTAGTTCTGTTTCAATGAGTTAACCGGATACACTCTACTCGGTACAACTAACTCTACTTTATTTGAAGTGCTACAGCTGTCCAAATGTACTGGACATAAGCAACACAACATACATCCAAATGTACTGGACATAAGCAACACAACATACATCCAAATGTACTGGACATAAGCAGCACAACATACATCCAAATGTACTGGACATAAGCAACACAACACACATCCAAATGTACTGGACATAAGCAACACAACATATATCCAAATGTAATGGACATAAGCAACACAACATACAACCAAATGTACTGGACATAAGCAACACAACATACATCCAAATGTACTGGACATAAGTAACACAACATACATCCAAATGTACTGGACATAAGCAACACAACATACATCCAAATGTACTGGACATAAACAACACAACATATATCCAAATGTACTGGACATAAGCAACACAACATATATCCAAATGTACTGGACATAAGCAACACAACATACATCCAAATGTACTGGACATAAACAACACAACATATATCCAAATGTACTGGACATAAGCAACACAACATACATCCAAATGTACTGGACATAAACAACACAACATACATCCAAATGTACTGGACATAAGTAACACAACATACATCCAAATGTACTGGACATAAGCAACACAACATACATCCAAATGTACTGGACATAAACAACACAACATATATCCAAATGTACTGGACATAAGCAACACAACATATATCCAAATGTACTGGACATAAGCAACACAACATACATCCAAATGTACTGGACATAAACAACACAACATATATCCAAATGTACTGGACATAAGCAACACAACATACATCCAAATGTACTGGACATAAACAACACAACATACATCCAAATGTACTGGACATAAGTAACACAACATACATCCAAATGTACTGGACATAAACAACACAACATACATCCAAATGTACTGGACATAAGTAACACAACATATATCCAAATGTACTGGACATAAACAACACAACATATATCCACCATGATATACCGACCATCTGAATGTATTAGACCTGGAATATCAAATTTTCTAAATGACCAACAAACCTACTTAATAATAGAACAGTTCTACATTTTGCTTAATTATAACACACAACACTTATACGTTGTAATCAAATTTCGGGCAGCATTCAGTAAATTGACAGACAGGCTTACTTACAGATATGGATATATGGGTAAGATTTCAACGCCACACAGTGTCACACACTGTGAGCTTGTGTTATGCATCTTGGATATAAGAGATTGCTAAAGGGCAGAAAACAAGGAACAAACAATATAAACATGATAATAATTAACAAATATAAAAAGAACACCATCTCACGTTCCTCAAACACAACCACGAAACAAAGAGGCCACTTTGTTTCAGAGAATAAACCGCGAAGTAAAGTCGGAGTGCTAGACCTAGAGACAAGTTCAACGGCTTCTATGTTTGGACCTAATTATAAAGCGAACTTTTCACGGTCGCCAGAGAGCAACATTCATTTGTGATTACTAGCTATGTTCCAAGCAGAGGCTAGGGGTCACCTTTCCCATACATAGTAGTTCGTAGGACATTTTTAAAATGCATATTTCACTGAGAAATTGCTAAATCAGAAACAAGTTTTACTGTGGGTAAATCGTTTCAAACAATACGATCGCACAGTGATCTTCAGGACTTGAAATTGTTATCTAAGGCTATGTAACGTCTAACCATAGGGTGTTCTCCTGGTTTTGTGACGAGTTAACACCTTGATTCAGTGATGTTCATTAACACTCAGTGTTGAGAAGCAAACACCGTGATTCAGTTAACACTAACTGCTTAAGTACTTTAACCATTTCCTCGTGATTATCGTAAGTCATGGATTATTATGTGTCTGTAGAGAAACATTAATGGGTAATACTTATGAGTGACAAATATAGAACAAGAAAAGAGGAAGATATCATACAACAGTTTATGAGAGACAGCATATCTTATAAAGTGTCACGGGAGACTTGTTTCAATAATAAAAGAAAGAGAGAAGAGGAACTTATGAATGATAGAATACTTTATATGTAGTAAGTGAGCCTCTCCGATCCCGATAGCTTAGCGGTAAGCTCGAGGTCACAGAACACTAAACATCGGGCTTCGATAGCCCATTGTGTAGCTTTATACAAAATAAATAGACTAGTTCAAAAGCTGATTTCAACATAATTTTCTGGTGTTGTTCGGTAACAAAGTTTATTTTAAGAAATATATAAGAGGTATTCATTTTTAATAACACTGAATAAAGTTACGAAAGGAAGCGTAAAGTTGCGAAAGAAAACGTAAAGTTACGAAAGGAAGCGTCTGATTTTTGTTTATTTTTAGTTATACTCCATCTACAGAATTAAAACTTCATTTACCAGCACTGGTGACGACACTATTAACAGAGAACTGAGTATTTCTGTGTGATCTCACGGTCATTGATACATCCATGCTCGAACACTAAATGGATTATGGAAAGCCATGAGGGAGGAGTGATGCGTTTTAGACATGACAGCATTTTGCAATGGAAATTATACTATAGGAATATTTTCAAGATGCGCGGCCATCTCATAGAGAATAAAATAATGTGTCGACATGGTATAGCTTCAAAATGATATTCATGTGGTCCACCTAAGTTGCTAAACTGTTTGTATTGTATGTTTGACAATGTCAAAATCACCTGTTAAACCATACGTTCTTCAGTAGGTCTCTATGGATACGTTTAATAAATTTATTAACCCATAGTTTCAGATGTATTTAACGTATATATCGATACACTGACTAAACTGTAGTTTGGTATAAAACTAGCATATGTTAATAGATTTATTAAACCATAGTTGTGTAGTTCAATACGTTCATACAACTGTAGTTTGATATATACACATTTGATGTCTGTACCTATACATTAATATAGCTGTAGTTTGATATATACACATTTGATGTCTGTACCTATACATTAATATATCTGCAGTTTGATATATACACATTTGATGTCTGTACCTATACATTAATATAGCTGTAGTTTGATATATACACATTTGATGTCTGTACCTATACATTAATATAGCTGTAGTTTGATATATACACATTTGATGTCTGTACCTATACATTAATACAACTGTAGTTTGATATATACACATTTGACGTCTGTACTTACACATTAATATAACTGTAGTTTGATATATACACATTTGACGTCTGTACCTATACATTAATATAACTGTAGTTTGATATATACACATTTGATGTCTGTACCTATACATTAATATATCTGCAGTTTGATATATACACATTTGATGTCTTTACCTATACATTAATATATCTGTAGTTTGATATATACACATTTGACGTCTGTACCTATACATTAATATAACTGTAGTTTGATATATACACATTTGATGTCTGTACCTATAGATTAATACAACTCTAGTTTGATATATACACATTTGATGTCTGTACCTATACATTAATACAACTGTAGTTTGATATATACACATTTGACGTCTGTACCTATACATTAATATAACTGTAGTTTGATATATACACATTTGACGTCTGTACCTATACATTAATATAACTGTAGTTTGATATATACACATTTGATGTCTGTACCTATACATTAATACAACTGTAGTTTGATATATACACATTTGACGTCTGTACTTACACATTAATATAACTGTAGTTTGATATATACACATTTGACGTCTGTACTTACACATTAATATAACTGTAGTTTGATATATACACATTTGATGTCTGTACCTATACATTAATACAACTGTAGTTTGATATATACACATTTGACGTCTGTACTTACACATTAATACAACTGTAGTTTGATATATACACATTTGACGTCTATACCTATACATTAATATATCTGTAGTTTGATATATACACATTTGATGTCTGTACCTATACATTAATATATCTGCAGTTTGATATATACACATTTGATGTCTGTACCTATACATTAATACAACTGTAGTTTGATATATACACATTTGATGTCTGTACCTATACATTAATATATCTGTAGTTTGATATATACACATTTGACGTCTGTACCTATACATTAATATAACTGTAGTTTGATATATACACATTTGATGTCTGTACCTATAGATTAATACAACTGTAGTTTGATATATACACATTTGATGTCTGTACCTATACATTAATATATCTGCAGTTTGATATATACACATTTGATGTCTGTACCTATACATTAATACAACTGTAGTTTGATATATACACATTTGATGTCTTTACCTATACATTAATATATCTGTAGTTTGATATATACACATTTGACGTCTGTACCTATACATTAATATAACTGTAGTTTGATATATACACATTTGATGTCTGTACCTATAGATTAATACAACTCTAGTTTGATATATACACATTTGACGTCTGTACCTATACATTAATATAACTGTAGTTTGATATATACACATTTGACGTCTGTACCTATACATTAATATAACTGTAGTTTAATATATACACATTTGATGTCTGTACCTATACATTAATACAACTGTAGTTTGATATATACACATTTGACGTCTGTACTTACACATTAATATAACTGTAGTTTGATATATACACATTTGACGTCTGTACTTACACATTAATATAACTGTAGTTTGATATATACACATTTGATGTCTGTACCTATAGATAAATACAACTGTAGTTTGATATATACACATTTGATGTCTGTACCTATACATTAATATAACTGTAGTTTGATATATACACATTTGACATCTGTACTTACACATTAATATAACTGTAGTTTGATATATACACATTTGACGTCTGTACCTATACATTAATATAACTGTAGTTTGATATATACACATTTGATGTCTGTACCTATACATTAATATATCTGCAGTTTGATATATACACATTTGATGTCTGTACCTATACATTAATATATCTGCAGTTTGATATATACACATTTGATGTCTGTACCTATACATTAATATATCTGTAGTTTGATATATACACATTTGACGTCTGTACTTATACATTAATATAACTGTAGTTTGATATATACACATTTGATATCTGTACCTATACATTAATATATCTGCAGTTTGATATATACACATTTGATGTCTGTACCTATACATTAATACAACTGTAGTTTGATATATACACATTTGACGTCTGTACTTACACATTAATATAACTGTAGTTTGATATATACATATCTGACGTCTGTATCTATACATTAATATAACTGTAGTTTGATATATACACATTTGACGTCTGTACTTACACATTAATATAACTGTAGTTTGATATATACATATTTGACGTCTGTATCTATACATTAATATATCTGCAGTTTGATATATACACATTTGATGTCTGTACCTATACATTAATACAACTGTAGTTTGATATATACACATTTGACGTCTGTACTTACACATTAATATAACTGTAGTTTGATATATACATATCTGACGTCTGTATCTATACATTAATATAACTGTAGTTTGATATATACATATCTGACGTCTGTATCTATACATTAATATAACTGTAGTTTGATATATACACATTTGACGTCTGTACTTACACATTAATATAACTGTAGTTTGATATATACATGCAACTTTAGTAACCATAAAGTTATTAGACCATAGTTTAGTATCGTAGTTTCGAGCATATCTGATCACGATATTTACTTACTTATCTTAACTTCCACATTAAGTTTCTTCTTCCTATCACATACAACTTTTTATGAAAACACAGAACGACGCAAATGCAAATATTATTTAATTTTGAGCTAAATTTTCCATGTAGACATGACCAGAGCAGATGATCATGTGTCATAATGTTTTGACCCAACACGTAGCAGTTAAAGTTTCTATGTGTAAAGCAAACAAAACTATTACACTCTACCTGTTTAATATGAATTTATTGATTGTGGTAAAAACTTTTTCTGAAATGAAATACATTTTTAACATAGTAAAATAAAATACTACAAAATTAGCCTATTCATTCTGCAACTTAAGAAAACACAAAAGTATACGATGTCATGTAAGCCTATTTTACACTTTTAGAACACTAGAAGAACGTTTTGTCTTGTCACAGTCGATACCAACAAGACCTTCATTGAATGAATCATCCATCAATATACCGATACAGAGGAGCCCGTGGTATCAGTTATTAGTTATCGTAGCCATGGAAATAGAAACAGAACAACAAAATGTGTGCGAGTCTTCAATGGATGAATCTACAAGAAAATCGTTAGAAGCAAGATTTTGTTTCTCGTCTCTTAAACATATGTCAGGAGATGATATTTTAGAGAAAAATGAACATATCTACACAACACGAAACATATCTGACTTAAAAAACAAGTATATTCATAGTTAAAGAACAAATCTAACATAAAGCTGACAAAAACACAGCCACGAACTAGTTTAAAATAAGAGAACCGAAAATATTAAAAACAATCAAAATAAAACTTTGTTCACTGGTCATTGAAGACCTTTAGTTGTGGCCGAAATCCCTGTCCACTGGTTACGGACGCCACAAGTCGTGACTGGAATCCCTGTACATTGGACACCACAAATCATGGCTGGAATGCTGTGTTTTAACTGGAATGCTACGTCACCAACATATGAGGGTCTGTTTTTCACTAATGTTTATTTTAGTATACACCAATGATGGTTAACATGATAACCAAGTTAGTTTAGTAATAAAAACGATAGCTACATTTTAGCAAGGTAACACAGAATGAAATATCCATTGAAACTGTCTATAATTGAAGGGTTGCTGTTCACGTAACAACACATATATATGGTCACATTGTATAATTTGTTCTACACCATTTCAGAGCAGCATATAACCACGTCACTAATACATCTTTACACATGGTAACTAGAACTATATCGTCGTTGTTTGGCATAGTATTAAAAACTTAAGCACTTAATTTCATTTTCCCATAATTCCCATATCCTCCAAAATGTCAAAGTTGGTATTTCCTGTTGACATAACTTGGTCGAAACTGAGGAGGTCCGTGGCGCTGCTTTCTATATTGTCCAAGAAGTCCAGATGAAATTGAGGTTGCTCTTCCATTAGTTCAGTCTGAGGATGACCCTTTCTACGAAAAGGCTCGCTCTGCGAGATGACGTCACCGCCACTTACAGATACCTCGTTTCTTTCATCCATGAGGGTCATTCTCCTTGTCCCTTGCTGATGATGGTGCATCATTGTATTTAGGTTTTGTACATGGGGAGACATCACAGTTTTCTGAACGCTGTCCATGGCAACTGAACGAATGTTTGGTGTCATATGGGGTGATTGTTGAGGAAACCAAGGAGTAGCTGATTGACCGATAACTCCTACTTGAAGTTGAGATTGTTCCTGTTGTGGGAAGGAATTCCTCCATTGTACACCAGTTCCTGGTAATTGTTGGTGTGAAATATTCACTCCCTCTGGACCAGTGTTCACGTTTGGAGGGCGAGAAAGCGCACTGTTGTAACTTGGTTGGTTGTGGATTATATTACTTGAAGAAGGCATATTAGGTTGGTGGACTGATTGAGGAAATCGGGGGTCACTATGTGATGCATTTCTGTGTCCAGCAATTTGTGGGTGTTGACTTTCTTGTGTAAGAAACGAAGAATTTTGTAATTGGTGGAATGTTGTTGCTCCAACTGTTGGGGTCACAGTTGGGTCAGGATGGTTGAAATTTGGGGTCATGTTGTGCTCATATCGCATCATTGAACCATTTCCCATCACTATCTGTGGTGAATGTTGGGGTTGACTAACCATGCGGTGTGGTTTGTAATGGGTAGGTGGCCTCATTGGAAACTGTGACACTCGTGACTGTTGAGGATGAACAGGTGTCGACATGGCACCCTGAGCAGTCATTTGTTGGTGGTTCACTGCCAGTCGATTGATATTGGAATGACTATTTCCACCACGGGGATAATGGGTGTTCAAAGTGACTGATTGTGACTGAGACAAGTTAATTTGAAATGGTCCACTTGAATGCAACGTCGAAGATGGATAATTTCCATAGGTAGTGGACTGTTGTTGTGAATTATGGGAAGAAGAAGCTGACTTTGGATCTTGAGTGATGTGCAGTTGTTGTCCTTGTGAAACCTGAAGAAGAAAAACACAAATCGTCACTATAACAAAATTACAAAGACATGTAATGTATAACTAACAATAACCACTGAAGTAACAAAACCTACCAACATCCAGTTAAACAGCAAGATAAATCACAATATTACTTATAAAAAAATAAAAATTAAAGAAAAGGACTGAAAAATATCCATCTAAGAACAGTTGCTCGCATTTACACAAGAGGACTGAACAATATCCATCTAAGAACAGTTATACACGTTTACACAAGATAACTAAACAATATCCATCTAAGAACAGTTCTAGGCGTTTACACAAGAGAACTAAGCAATATCCATCTAAGAACAGCTGTACGCGTTTACACAACATAACTGAACAATATCCATCTTAGAACAGTTATACTCGTTTGCACAATAAGACTGAACAATATCCATTTGAGAACAGTTATACTCGTTTTCAAAAGACGACTGAACAATATCCATCTAAAAACAGTTGTACGCGTTTACACAACAGGACTGAACAATATCCATCTAACAACAGTTATACTCGTTTACACAAGAGAACTGAACAATATCCATCTAAAAACAGTTGTACGCGTTTACACAAATGGATTGAACAATATCCATCTAAGAACAGTTGTTCCATTTACACAACAGGACTGAACAATATCCGTCTAAGAACAGTTATACTCGTTAACACAAGAGAACTGAACAATATCCATCTAAGAACAGTTATACTCGTTTACACAAAAGAACTGAACCATATCCATCTAAGAATAGTTGTACGCGTTTACACAAGATAACTCAACAATATCCATCTATGAACAGTTGTTCCATTTACACAACAGGACTGAACAATATCCGTCTAAGAACAGTTATACTCGTTTACACAAGAGAACTGAACAATATCCATCTATGAACAGTTGTACGCGTTTACACAACAGGACTGAACAGCATCCATTTAAGAACAGTTGTACGCGTTTACACAAGAGAACTGAACAATATCAATCTGAGAACAGTTATACTCGTTTACACAAGAGTACTGAACAATATGCATCTAAGAACAGTTCTACGCGTTTACATAAGAGAATTGAACAATATCCATTTAAGAACAGCTGTACGCGTTTACACAAGATAACTGAACAATATCCATCTAAGAACAGTTGTACGCGTTTACACAAGAGAACTGAACAATATCCATCTGATAACAGTTATACTCGTTTGCACAATAAGACTGAACAATATCCATCTAAGAACAGTTATACTCGTTTACACAAGAGGACTAAACAATATCCATCTAAAAACAGTTGTACACGTTAACACAAGAGAACTGAACAATATCCATCTTAGAAGAGTTGTTCGCATTTGCACAAGAAAACTGAACAATATCCATCTTTGAACAGTTATACTCGTTTGCACAATAAGACTGAACATTATCCATCGAAAAACGGTTGTACGCGTTTACTCAAGAGAACTGAACAATATCCATTTAAGAACAGTTGTACGCGTTTACACAAGAGAACTGAACAATATCCATTTAAGAACAGTTGTACGCGTTTACACAACAGAACTGAACAATAGCCATCTAAAAACAGTTGTACGCATTTAAAGAAGAGGACTGAACAATATCCATCTAAAAACAGTTGTACGCCTTTACATAAAAGGACTGAATAATATCCATCTAAGAACAGTTGTACACGTTTACACAAGAGAACTGAACAATATCCATCTAGGAAGAGTTCTACGCGTTTACACAATAAGACTGAACAATATCCATCTAAGAACAGTTATACTTGTTTACACAAGAGAACTGAACAATATCCATCTAGGAAGAGTTCTACGCGTTTACACAATAGAACTAAACAATATCCATCTAAGAAGAGTTATTCGCATTTGCACAAGAGAACTGAACAATATCCATCTTTAAACAGTTATACTCGTTTGCACAATAAGACTGAACAAAAATCCATCTAAGAACAGTTATACTTGTTTACACAAGAGGACTGAACAATATCCATCTTAGAACAGTTATAATCGTTTGCACAATAAGACTGAACAATATCCATCTAGAAACAGTTGTACGCGTTTACATAAGAGGACTGAACAATATCCATCTAAGAATAGTTGTATGCGTTTACACAAGAAAACTGAACAATATCCATCTAAGAACAGTTATACTCGTTTACACAAGAGGACTAAACATTATCCATCTAAAAACAGTTGTACACGTTAACACAAGAGAACTGAACAATATCCATCTTAAAAGAGTTGTTCGCATTTGCACAAGAAAACTGAACAATATCCATCTTTGAACAGTTATACTCGTTTGCACAATAAGACTGAACATTATCCATCGAAAAACGGTTGTACGCGTTTACTCAAGAGAACTGAACAATATCCATTTAAGAACAGTTGTACGCGTTTACACAACAGAACTGAACAATAGCCATCTAAAAACAGTTCTACGCGTTTACACAATAAGACTGAACAATATCCATCTAAGAACAGTTATACTTGTTTACACAAGAGGACTGAACAATACCCATCTTAGAACAGTTATAATCGTTTGCACAATAAGACTGAACAATATCCATCTAGAAACAGTTGTACGCGTTTACATAAGAGGACTGAACAATATCCATATAATAACAGTTTTTCGCATTTACAACAGGACTGAACAATGTCCATCTAGCAACATTTATACTCGTTGACTCAAAAGAACTGAACAATATCCATCTAAGAACAGCTGTACGCGTTTACACAAGATAACTGAACAATATCCATCTAAGAACAGTTGTACGCGTTTACACAAAAGAACTGAACAATATCCATCTGAGAACAGTTATACTTGTTTACAAAAGAGGACTGAACAATATGCGTCTAAGAACAGTTCTAGGCGTTTACATAAGAGGACTGAACAATATCCATTTAAGAACAGTTATACTCGTTTACACAACATAACTGAACAATATCCATCTAAGAACAGTTGTACGCGTTTACACAAGAGAACTGAACAATATCCATCTTAGAACAGTTATACTCGTTTGCACAATAAGACTGAACAATATCCATTTGAGAACAGTTATACTCGTTTTCAAAAGACGACTGAACAATATCCATCTAAAAACAGTTGTACGCGTTTACACAACAGGACTGAACAATATCCATCTAAGAACGGTTTTTTGCATTTACAACAGAACTGAACAATATCCATTTAACAACAGTTATACTCGTCTCCACAAGAGAACTGAACAATATCCTTCTAAAACAGTTGTACGCGTTTTCAAAAGACGACTGAACATTATCCATCTAAAAACAGTTGTACGCGTATACACAAGAGGACTGAACAATATCCATCTACGAACAGTTTTTCGCATTTACACAACAGGACTGAACAATATCCATCTAAGAACAGTTATACTCGTTTACACAAGAGGACTGAACAATATCCATCTAAGAACAGCTGTACGCGTTTACACACGATAACTGAACAATATCCATCTAAGAACAGTTGTACGCGTTTACACAAAAAACTGAACAATATCCATCTAAAAACAGTTATACTCGTTTGCACAATAAGACTGAACATTATCCATCGAAAAACGGTTGTACGCGTTTACTCAAGAGAACTGAACAATATCCATTTAAGAACAGTTGTACGCGTTTACACAACAGAACTGAACAATAGCCATCTAAAAACAGTTCTACGCGTTTACACAATAAGACTGAACAATATCCATCTAAGAACAGTTATACTTGTTTACACAAGAGGACTGAACAATATCCATCTAAGAACAGTTATACTCGTTTACACAATAAGACTAAACAATATCCATCTAAGAACAGTTATACTCTTTTACACAAGAGAACTGAACAATATCCATCTAAGAACAGTTATACACGTTTACACAAGAGAACTGAACA
The DNA here is from genome assembly GCA_011833715.1 of Carcinoscorpius rotundicauda. Lineage (NCBI taxonomy): Eukaryota > Metazoa > Arthropoda > Merostomata > Xiphosura > Limulidae > Carcinoscorpius > Carcinoscorpius rotundicauda. The sequence continues at coordinate 91,395,475 of CM022398.1, forward strand.
ATATCCATCTAGGAATAGTTCTACGCGTTTACACAATAGAACTAAACAATATTCATCTAAGAAGAGTTGTTCGCATTTGCACATGAGAACTGAACAATATCTGTCTAAGAACAGTTATACTCGTTTGCACAATAAGACTGAACAATATCCATCTATGAACAGTTATACTTGTTTACAAAAGAGGACTGAACAATATCCATCTAAGAACAGTTATACTCGTTTATACAACATAACTGAACAATATCCATCTAAGAACAGTTTTACGCGCTTCCATAAGAGGACTGAACAATATCCATCTAAGAACAGTTGTTCGCGTTTACACAAGAGAACTGAACAATATCCATCTTAGAACAGTTATACTCGTTTGCACAATAAGACTGAACAATATCCATTTGAGAACAGTTATACTCGTTTTCAAAAGACGACTGAACAATATCCATCTCAAAACAGTTGTACGCGTTTACACAACAGGACTGAACAATATCCATCTAAGAACGGTTTTTCGCATTTACAACAGAACTGAACAATATCCATTTAATAACAGTTATACTCGTTTACACAAGAGAACTGAACAATATCCATCTAAAAACAGCTGTACGCGTTTACACAAATGGATTGAACAATATCCATCTAAGAACAGTTGTTCCATTTACACAACAGGACTGAACAATATCTGTCTAAGAACAGTTATACTCGTTTACACAAGAGAACTGAACAATATCCATCTAAGAACAGTTATACTCGTTTACACAAAAGAACTGAACAATATCCATCTAAGAACAGTTATACTCGTTTGCACAATAAGACTGAACAATATCCATTTGAGAACAGTTATACTCGTTTTCAAAAGACGACTGAACAATATCCATCTCAAAACAGTTGTACGCGTTTACACAACAGGACTGAACAATATCCATCTAAGAACGGTTTTTCGCATTTACAACAGAACTGAACAATATCCATTTAATAACAGTTATACTCGTTTACACAAGAGAACTGAACAATATCCATCTAAAAACAGCTGTACGCGTTTACACAAATGGATTGAACAATATCCATCTAAGAACAGTTGTTCCATTTACACAACAGGACTGAACAATATCTGTCTAAGAACAGTTATACTCGTTTACACAAGAGAACTGAACAATATCCATCTAAGAACAGTTATACTCGTTTACACAAAAGAACTGAACAATATCCATCTAAGAACAGTTATACTCGTTTGCACAATAATCTAAACAATATCCATGTGAGAACAGTTATACTCGTTTTCAAAAGACGACTGAACAATATCCATCTAAGAAGTTATACTCGTTTGCACAATAAGACTGAACAATATCCATCTAAGAACAGTTATACTCGTTTACACAAGAGAACTGAACAATATCTATCTAAGAACAGTTGTACGCATTTACACAAGAGAACTGAACAATATCAATTTAGGAAGAGTTCTACGCGTTTACACAATAGAACTGAACAATATCCATCTAAGAAGAGCTGTTCGCATTTGCACAAGAGAACTGAACAATATCCATCTTTGAACAGTTATACTTGTTTGCACAATAAGACTGAACATTATCCATCGAGAAACGGTTGTACGCGTTTACACAAGAGAACTGAACAATATCCATCTAAGAACAATTGTACGCGTTTACACAAGAGAACTGAACAATATCCATTTAAGAACAGTTGTACGCGTTTACACAACAGAACTGAACAATATCCATCCAAAAACAGTTGTACGCGTTTACCCAAGAGATCTGAACAATATCCATCTAAAACAGTTGTACGCGTTTACCCAAGAGATCTGAACAATATCCATCTAAAACAGTTGTACGCGTATACACAAGAGAACTGAACAATATCCATCTAAGAAGAATTGTACGCGTTTACACAAGAGAACTGAACAATATTCATTTAAGAACAGTTATAAATTTGTAAATAGTACATATGAATCTCATTATTGTAAATTTGTACTATTAATGTTCTTATGGTAATAGTGTGATTTACATAAGTCTCGGTAAAATGTTGTTTTTCTTGTAACCACGTTGTTATAGATCTCGTAGTGTAACGTTTCGTTGTTGTAGAGCTCGGAGTGTAACGTTTCGTTGTTATAGAGTTCGGGGTGTAACGTTTCTTTGCTGGATAAGATTTATTCAGGCTGTATTTTTATCCATCAATATTTATATTCCAAAGAACTTTCATATTGAGAATGTTTCGGTTCATCTTGAACAAAATATCCAACTTGTCATTTTCTTAAGTAGGATTTAAGTTCTTTATTATGTTGAAAGTAATTTACACGTGATGTAGTTATGACTTACATACCGTTCACAAGCATATCTCATTCATCAGACGTTTAGAATGTGTAAACAGTATAATTTGTACAGAAGTTCGTTCTGTTTAAATAAACAATTCGTCACTGTTATCTAAACAAACCCTGTTACTATAGGCTGTTAACACCCACAGCCATACCATTTACGGTTTTAGGACAAACCAAATTCCTCCTATAACCTGGACCAGCGGAGTATCAAGTTTCACATCTGGTGATGACAGCAATTTCTGGTTGTCAAAGAAAATCCTTTAAGTTACTCAAACAAATTAATTTAGTTTCGATAAAATATGATGCTTTTCAGGCACTTGTATCTTTACTGAAGTGACACGAAACAGACGTTCGACAACATGAGATGATAGAGTTGTGCTGATATCGAACGTCTGACACAAGTTATATGACATATACGAAAGTATAGGTCATACCGAACCACAACGATGTGGCTTCGTAAATTCTTTATATGATATTGAACTGTCTCTGGAAAATACGTTTACACGTCGCGAAATGAAATATTTAATTTGCTATTTCGGACTGACATGGCCGGGTGGGTTAAGGCGTTTGACTCGTAATCAGAGGGTCGCGAGTTCGAATCCCCGTCGCACCAACATGCTCGCTCTTTCAGCCGCGGGGGTGTTATAATGTGACGATCAATCCCACTATTCGTTGGTAAAAGAGTAGCCCAAGAGTCATTGATTATATTAAAACCTGTTTTAGATATTGTAATTAGAAACCACCAAATCGAAGATGGTAATACACGAGTTACATCCCATAATAACCCAAACTGTTACACGAGGTAGGAAGCTAGAATTCTGCTGCTGAAGAGTTCCCTCTTATTTCTTCCGGAAATTCTTGTTCCGGTGCATGTTATTGGTGTACATTACCTCATTTCTTAAGCGCGTGCATCGTGTGACATCCTAATCACACAATATTATTCAGCGTATTATGTATGAGTCGCGCATGCGTGTTAACAGAAAAAAACACCAAATATCTTATGAAACCTGAGGGAGGACGAGAAGAAATGATGGGTTAGAAAGACATCTTGGTAACACCTTAAAACAGAGAGGTTGGTCTGTGTAGACTGTGAGAACCGTTCAAACGAAGGTCTTTATAGAATCCAGGTAACACCTTAAAACAGAGAGGTTAGTCTGTGTAGACGGTGAGAAACGTTCAAATGAAGGTCTTTATAGAATCCAGGTAACACCTTAAAACAGAGAGGTTAGTCTGTGTAGACGGTGAGAAACGTTCAAACGAAGGTCTTTACAGAATCATGTTTATGATAAAATTCATTTCTCTTCTTGGAATTTTAAGAAATCGTTGATACTCATTTTGTCTATTAGATTAAAAATAAACATTGAAATGGCTCAACTTATCTAACTTAATAATTACTTAGTACAACCAAGCAATGGAAACAACGTTAGTACAACCGAGCAATGGAAACAACGTTAGTACAATCGAACAATGGAAACAACGTTAGTACAACCGACCAATGGAAACAACGTTAGTACAACCGACCAATGGAAACAGCGTTAGTACAACCGACCAATGGAAACAACGTTAGTACAACCGAGCAATGGAAACAGCGTTAGTACAACCGAGCAATGGAAACAGCGTTAGTACAACCGACCAATGGAAACAACGTTAGTACAACCGAGCAATGGAAACAACGTTAGTACAACCGACCAATGGAAACAGCGTTAGTACAACCGACCAATGGAAACAACGTTAGTACAACCGAGCAATGGAAACAGCGTTAGTACAACCGAGCAATGGAAACAGCGTTAGTACAACCGACCAATGGAAACAACGTTAGTACAACCGAGCAATGGAAACAACGTTAGTACAATCGAACAATGGAAACAGCGTTACTTAGTACAACCGAGCAATGGAAACAACGTTAGTACAATCGAACAATGGAAACAACGTTAGTACAATCGAACAATGGAAAGCCACAGAGTACGTGTTCCATCTGCATCCCGATATAAGTAAGTGTTAATATTACATTTAACAAGTAATCACGAACGTTTAGTCTGATAGACGTGTATGTATTTTGAAGTAAACCGTTTGCGTTTTATTTCTACAAACACACTACATGTAGACAATTACGTGTATGTGTTGTGATTGGAGATTTATGGTTCTAATTAACAGCAAAAACGTCACGTGTTCGTCTGTAAAAGGACCAGTACTAGTTTCATATATCGAGTTAGTTTGTGATAATGAGAAACTCACTTGAAGTAACGATGCATCTCAGGACGGTTGGTATGACAATTAACAGTTACTGGTAAAGATGACCTACGAAGGTTGAGGCGTTGTTCTCTGACTTACCAGTAAGTGTTAATGCCCATACCAGCCGTCTACGGGTACATCTAGTTAGATTATTCACTGTCTTCTAAATTATTACAGTTAACCTGCTTGTGTTCAGCAATTCATCATAATTTTATGGCACAAAGACTGACATATCTGGAAACCCTGGCAGATGGTGAAATTGCACGAGTGCTAGTTCTGAAATCGAAACTGAAACCTTTATTCTCGTATTTTCTTTGTGAAATGAATATGTATATTAAAAAACAAGGTTAAAATTCACGTGCGCACAGATAGACGACCGTTGAGAAATACAGTTATTACAAAAATTACCATATTTTGTGTGAACTTACATTCTAATCACGTTCACCTTTGTATAAGTGAAGAAACACGTGTTTACCAATGCTCGAGAAATGTCGTAAATAAAGTTATTAATTAAAAGTGACAAACATAGAACCACGTGTCGAAACAATGCTATTACTTTATATTGATACATAGAACCACGTGTCGAAACAATGCTATTACTTTATAATGATACATAGAACCACGAGTGAAACAATGCTATTACTTTATAATGATACATAGAACCACGAGTTGAAACAATGCTATTGGTTGAGATAACTACGTGTAAAAACACTGAAAACAGTGGACACTGTTGTACAAGTCCATCTATATTAAATCATTGTCATTAGTGGATAATGATATGTAAATCCACGCATGTTAAAACTGTAACTACACACGTGTTAAAACACTGTAATTAGTGGATAGTGATAATATGTAAATCCACGCATGTTAAAACAGTGTAACTACGCACGTGTTAAAACACTGTCATTAGTATTTAGTGATAATATGTAAATCCACGCATGTTAAAACACTGTCATTAGTGAACGTTAATCTAACAACTAGGACGATTGTCTTAGCGTTTTCCTTGGTTTATGTCAGTCAAGTCTGAATAGCAAATTTCTGTAACGCTCATCTGTAAGTTGTTTCTCACTGGGTTTGCCACCCAATAATGGCTGGCAGCACGTGACAGGGCCCTTCATTTATTACCCTGTCAGACCATTAACACTGATGCCCGACTAGAGCACTTCGGATGCATTAAGTATAATGAAAATCAATACCGGTGGTCCATAGAAGATCTGCAGTACAGTTTCAATGACAAGCCATGATCAGTTTTCAGTATAGAACAGATTCGTATGAAGCGGTCTAGGACGTAATCAGCTGGAGTACTAGAATACAACTTTTATTGGGAAACATGAAATCTTCATTTCTATTCACATACAAGTTTCCTGTTTCCAACGTGTTTTTCTTATTACAATAGACAATGATTTTTGTTGTTTTTTTTGACGACCACTCCTGTTACAGATATTTAATATTTCTTCCTCAAGGCTGCTACTTAGATCGGTTTTTCCTTGTTTGATCTTGAGTGGGTTAAATAACAAGTGATTTCCATTGGTTTGTTAACCTTATAGGTGCCAACCTTCACTTCCGGTGAAGTATAAGGTCAAGAACAAATTGGTGCAATCACTCACCTTCTCACACCCTAACAGTTACCTATCTCACCAACTGTGAGTTTTGTACGCTTTTATTGTTTTCTGTGACTCATTTCTTGTCAGGGACCATACAGATAGTTTAGTACGTTATATTATAATGATTTTGAATGTGAAAAACTGCAAGTCACGTGATAAGCACGACCGATATAAAGTCGTGGTGGGACGGAACGTACCAGAGCTACACTCTGACATTGTTTGGCGTTTCGCAGGTAGTGTGATGTCTTGGACTACTGATCGTTTTTGAGAGGGTGAGTGACAGATCTTTCTAGCGCAAAATATTTATCGACTCAGGTCATTGAGATGTTTGTAGTTCGGGAATTAAAAAAGGGAAAATGGAGGTAGAAAGGAGGAATGGTATGCTTTGTACATGACAGACTAACAATTTTTGTTTTGAATTTCGCACAAAGCTACTCGAGGGCTATCTGTGCTAGCCGTCCATAATTTAGCAGCGTAAGACTAGAGGGAAGGCAGCTAATCATCACCATCCACCGCCAACTTTTGGGCTACTCTTTTACCAACGAATAGTGGGATTGACCTCACATTATAACGCCCCCACGGCTGAAAGGGCGAGCATGTTTGATGAGATTGGGATTCGAACCCGCGATCCTCGGATTACGAGTCGAACGCCTTAACACGCTTGGCCATGCTGAGTCCCAGACTAACGACAGAACCTTTATGGTAGAAAACTTTGTCATAGTCGTGACGTCATCACATAGAGCATGAACAGACGTGAAGATATGAAATATAATGACATGGAAAACTTCAAAGTCGTTTCATTTAAAATCACGAATCTACAAGCAATTTTATTTCTAAATAATTTAGAAAAATGTGTTTCAAAATAAAGTATGGTACATATGAACGTATCTGTTATTCTAAGACTAAATACAAAGAAGAATTCAAGTTGTCCACTTTTAAATCGCTAAAAATACAATAAGACATAATTTTTAAATCCGTCTGTTTTTTGCAAATGTGGTTATGTTTGGAAATCAATAATGGTCCTGCATGGCTAAGACGTGCGACTCGTAATCTAAGGGTCGCGGGTTCGAATCCCCGTCGCGCCAAACATGCTCGCCCTCCTAGCCGTGGGTGCGTTATAATGTTACGGTCAATCCCACTATTCGTTGGTAAAAGAGCCGCCCAAGAGTTGGCGGTGGGAGGTGGGTGCCTTCCCTGTAGTCTTACACTGCTAAATTAGGGACGGCTAGCACAGATAGTCCTCGAGTAGCTTTGTGTGAAATTCAAACACAAAGAAATCAATATCTTAGAGAGTTTATGTCCTTCGGTTATTATAATGCAACGTAATATTCTTTCGTGTCGGACTTCGAAAACAAGAGATACTATGTTATATTCTATTTCATACAAATAATACCACCTGGAACATTCCGTTAGTTGAACAATTTTAAAGTTCACTAATAATAACAATAAAACATATTGTTATGTAAATAAAGGTAACCTACATAACATTACCTCAACTTAATGTGTATAACACCACCCGCCACTGCCTGCTACTACTTTGATCTAATAATGGGTTTTGACTGCCACTGTCAACTTACACCCAGGACTCCAAAGAGCTGAAAGAGATTATTCGATTGTGGGACTAGAACCTAGACCTTCAAATTACAGTTTTGCTCATTAACACGTAACAACTAGACCACGTTCGGCCATTTAAAATAGGATAGTGAAAAAGAAAACAGATATCAAGTAAAGTCCTTCTTTGTTTTATGTTTGAAATGTTGTAAAGAAACCTATTTGCATACACTGAATATTATTTCGCCATCTATCGTATGAATTTTACAATATAATTCTCTGATCGACTGTTTAAGAGGTGTGTTCATGACGACAACTGCCCGTTGTAAAAATACGAGTAGAAGACGCTTCGCAACTCTTCTGTTTTTCGTCTTCAGATAACTATGTATGGTGTCGTCTGGGTTTATAGTGTTCTGTTGGATTGTGGATAAACCAACCAATTATAACACGATCTCTCCAAAATATAATAAAGACAACACCGTACACACAGTGACCTGAAGATGAAAGACAGAAGACTTGCGAAACTACGTCCTCTAAAACGGGCAATAATAGTGAATTGTTTTATGGAATGTTACACATAACTATGTGTGTGTATACTAACGTATACAACAGAATGTTTTAAAACTATGATATGCACGGTTTTGTTCTTGACTGCTAACTGATTACACTGGTGACACATTGCTTAAAGTAATTACACAGTATCGTAAATTAGCTTACTCGTAATTACTTTGTGTTAAACTCTAGTAACCTACGTTGAGTCCTGCGTGTAACGTGTGAGATACTGATTCTGCTTCAAAAAACACGTGTTTTTGTTGACAAAACACAAAGTAATGAGGTGTAACAATACCAAAACTTGACAAAACACAAAGTAATGAGGTGTAACAATACCAAAACTTGCCAGAACACAAAGTAATGAGATGTAATTACACCAAAACTTGACAAAACACAAAGTAACGAGGTGTAATTACACCAAAACTTGACAGAACACAAAGTAATGAGGTGTAATTACACCAAAACTTGACAGAACACAAAGTAATGAGGTGTAATTACACCAAAACTTGGCAGAACACAAAGTAATGAGATGTAATTACACCAAAACTTGACAAAACACAAAGTAACGAGGTGTAATTACACCAAAACTTGACAGAACACAAAGTAATGAGGTGTAATTACACCAAAACTTGACAGAACACAAAGTAATGAGGTGTAATTACACCAACACTTGACAGAACACAAAGTAATGAGGTGTAATTACACCAAAACTAAAAAATCGCCATATTCTGATCTAAATTAGAAACGTTTAGTTTCTAATATAAAACGCAAGAGTTGTATTACAAAGAATTTATTCAGATGAGATATTTTATATACATTATATATCTTTTGCTATGTCACTATAGCCGAGGAGTTTCTCATGACACCATCACGGGCAATGGACATGCTATTCATTTAGGTGTATCAAAACGAACTATGTTACGTTTGTGAATTTTAGTTAATGTCAATTCTGTACACAATATCTAGAAAGACATGTTTTAGATAAAGTATTAATAATGCAATAGCTAAAAACCAGGTTCAAATACCCGGGTAGGCACAGGACGTGTGACTCATGGTGTAGATTTGTGCTAAATAACAAATACACATAATTCTATTTATCTATTTTATTTTACACACCAGTTATTTATTATTTCGATTTAAATTAAGTTTAGTATAATCCACAATAGGAGAACCAACAAGCCACGACAACAGGAGAACCAACAAGCCACGACAACAGGAGAATAAACAAGCCACGACAACAGGAGAACCAACAGGCTTGTTTATTTATTTATTTTAATTTCAGGCAAAGCTATACTAGGACTATCTGCGCTATTCATTCCTAATATAGCAGTGTTAGGACTATCTGCGCTATTCATTCCTAATATAGCAGTGTTAGGACTATCTGCGCTATTCATTCCTAATATAGCAGTGTAAGACTAGGGGGAAGGCAGCTAGTCATCACCACCCATCGCCAACTCTTGGGCTACTCTTTTACCAACTAATATTGGGATTGACCATTACATTGTAACACCCACACGGTTGAAAGGACGAGCGTGTTTGGTGTGACGAAGACCCACCCAGCTAGTCAACGCTGCAGAGCAGGCAAGAACAGAATCATCGGGAGAAAACAAAATCAGTAAATATGAGAACTAGTGAGTGAAACAGTGAAGTAAGTATAAGAACTAGTGAGTGAAACAGTGAAGAACATGCTAACATAATACACCTGACATATCAGTAAATATAAGAACTTGTGAGTGAAACAGTGAAGAATATGCTAACATAATACACCTGATATGTCCGATGCTGACTGTCTTTCGCCAATACTAGAACTTATCAGGACCTTTTGTCCTTCCTTAAATATGAAAATTCTTGTCAAGTTTCTAGTAATAATTACAAATACCAAGCCCCTGTTTTGTACCGTTTTGAACTGTATATCGAACAGTACACTGTAAGCTAGCACGTTACTACAACACAACTGATGAACTGTGTATCTAGCCGTAAACTGTCAGTTTGCACGTTACTACAACACAACTGATGAACTGTGTATCCAGCCGTAAACTGTCAGCTTGCACGTTACTACAACACAACTGGTGAACTGTGTATCCAGCTGTAAACTGTCAGCTTGCACGTTACTACAACACAACTGGTGAACTGTGTATCCAGCCGTAAGCTGTAAGCTTTATACACGAATAGAAAATTATTTGGTTGATTCGTAGACATCCTTCGTTTTTGCATTTGGACATAAACTTGAATGTGGATAAATATATTACCAGATTTGTTGTCACTTAACATATCTGTAGTTCTATATCTAGTTTAAAGTTAGGTTGTAATTCACATACTCCGTAATTCTATATTTAGTCTAATGTTATGTTGTGTTTCACATACTTCGTAGTTCTATATCTAGTCTAATGTTATGTTGTGTTTCACATACTCCGTAGTTCTATATCTAGTCTAATGTCATGTTGTGTTTCACATACTTCGTAGTTCTATATCTAGTCTAATGTTATGTTGTGTTTCACATACTTCGTAGTTCTATATCTAGTCTAATGTTATGTTGTGTTTCACATACTCCGTAGTTCTATATCTAGTCTAATGTTATGTTGTGTTTCACATACTTCGTAGTTCTATATTTAGTCTAATGTTATGTTGTGTTTCACATACTTCGTAGTTCTATATCTAGTCTAATGTTATGTTGTGTTTCACATACTCCGTAGTTCTATATTTAGTCTAATGTTATGTTGTGTTTCACATACTTCGTAGTTCTATATTTAGTCTAATGTTATGTTGTGTTTCACATACTTCGTAGTTCTATATCTAGTCTAATTTTATGTTGTGTTTCACATACTTCGTAGTTCTATATTTAGTCTAATGTTATGTTGTGTTTCACATACTTCCTAGTTCTATATTTAGTCTAATGTTATGTTGTGTTTCACATACTTCGTAGTTCTATATCTAGTCTAATGTTATGTTGTGTTTCACATACTTCGTAGTTCTATATTTAGTCTAATGTTATGTTGTAATTCACACACTCCGTGGTTCTATATTTAGTCTAATGTTATGTTGTGTTTCACATACTATGTAGTTCTATATTTAGTCTAATGTTATGGTGTGTTTCACGTACTTCGCAGTTCTATATCTAGTTTAATATCAGGTTGTGTTTCACATACTCTGTAGTTTTATATCTAGTCTAATGTTATGCTGTGGTTCACATACTCTGTATTTCTATATTTAGTCTAATGTTATGGTGTGTTTCACATACTTCGTAGTTCTATATCTAGTCTAATGTTATGTTGTGTTTCACATACTTGCTAGTTCTATATTTAGTCTAATGTTATGTTGTGTTTCACATACTATGTAGTTCTATATTTAGTCTAATGTTATGTTGTGTTTAACATACTTCGTAGTTCTATATTTAGTCTAATGTTATGGTGTGTTTCACGTACTTCGCAGTTCTATATCTAGTTTAATATCAGGTTGTGTTTCACATACTCTGTAGTTTTATATCTAGTCTAATGTTATGTTGTGTTTCACATACTTCGTAGTTTTATATTTAGTCTAATGTTATGGTGTGTTTCACATACTTCGTAGTTCTATATCTAGTCTAATGTTATGTTGTGTTTCACATACTTCGTAGTTCTATATTTAGTCTAATGTTATGTTGTGTTTCACATACTTCCTAGTTCTATATTTAGTCTAATGTTATGGTGTGTTTCACATACTTCGTAGTTCTATATCTAGTCTAATGTTATGTTGTGTTTCACATACTTCGTAGTTCTATATTTAGTCTAATGTTATGTTGTGTTTCACATACTTCGTAGTTCTATATTTAGTCTAATGTTATGTTGTGTTTCACATACTTCCTAGTTCTATATTTAGTCTAATGTTATGTTGTGTTTCACATACTTCGTAGTTCTATATCTAGTCTAATGTTATGTTGTGTTTCACATACTTCGTAGTTCTATATTTAGTCTAATGTTATGTTGTAATTCACACACTCCGTGGTTCTATTTTAGTCTAATGTTATGTTGTGTTTCACATACTATGTAGTTCTATATTTAGTCTAATGTTATGTTGTGTTTAACATACTTCGTAGTTCTATATTTAGTCTAATGTTATGGTGTGTTTCACGTACTTCGCAGTTCTATATCTAGTTTAATATCAGGTTGTGTTTCACATACTCTGTAGTTTTATATCTAGTCTAATGTTATGCTGTGGTTCACATACTTCGTAGTTCTATATTTAGTCTAATGTTATGGTGTGTTTCACATACTTCGTAGTTCTATATCTAGTCTAATGTTATGTTGTGTTTCACATACTTCGTAGTTCTATATTTAGTCTAATGTTATGTTGTGTTTCACATACTTCCTAGTTCTATATTTAGTCTAATGTTATGTTGTGTTTCACATACTTCGTAGTTCTATATCTAGTCTAATGTTATGTTGTGTTTCACATACTTCGTAGTTCTATATTTAGTCTAATGTTATGTTGTAATTCACACACTCCGTGGTTCTATTTTAGTCTAATGTTATGTTGTGTTTCACATACTATGTAGCTCTATATTTAGTCTAATGTTATGTTGTGTTTAACATACTTCGTAGTTCTATATTTAGTCTAATGTTATGGTGTGTTTCACGTACTTCGCAGTTCTATATCTAGTTTAATATCAGGTTGTGTTTCACATACTCTGTAGTTTTATATCTAGTCTAATGTTATGCTGTGGTTCACATACTTCGTAGTTCTATATTTAGTCTAATGTTATGGTGTGTTTCACATACTTCGTAGTTCTATATCTTGTCTAATATTATGTTGTGTTTCACATACTTCGTAGTTCTATATCTGGTCTAATGTCATGTTGTGTTTCACATACTTCGTAGTTCTATATCTAGTCTAATGTTATGTTGTGTTTCACATACTTCGTAGTTCTATATCTAGTCTAATGTCATGTTGTGTTTCACATACTTCGTAGTTCTATATTTAGTCTAATGTTATGTTGTGTTTCACATACTTCGTAGTTCTATATCTAGTCTAATGTCATATTGTGTTTCACATACTCTGTAGTTGTATATCTAGTCTAATGTTATGTTGTGTTTCACATACTTCGTAGTTCTATATCTAGTCTAATGTTATGTTGCGTTTCACATAATCTATAATTCCATATCTTGAATTCACCAAGTTATCTTGGGAAACGAATGAGCCTACTGGACAAGTTTAGTCCCAACGTGAAACGTTTGTGCACATGACGTCATAAGAGCTGGTTTGTGCACACTGTCGCTAAAGCCAGAACTACAATAATGTTTACGTTCCTCTTTCAACGCCTTCCTTGGAGGCGCCACCTTTGTATTTAAACAAACGAGACCAGATCTGTCATCTGGCCATTTGTTACGTGGTCACGCGCAGAGTAGCATCTAATGACAAAGTTTTTTAAGTTTGAGAATGTTTTTGAAATATTCCTCGTCTGTTTCCCGCTGGTGGTTAGCTTTTCTTACACTGAGATTGAGACAAGGTTTTAAGATGATTCTCTTTTCATAAATCTTTAACGGAGAACTCTGAGCGAATAATTAAAAAAGCAACTTCTATGCGAAGAAAGATGAGTCTTATTCTGTATGTTCTCATGAAATCAGGGTTCTTAACTTTAAGAGAATTGAAGTCAAAGAATAAAAGATAAAAAATTAACTACCACATATTTTATGAATTTTGATTTGTTCTTTCATATGTGTATGTGCATAATAACGACTGTCAAAACCTAATGATAGTCAAAATCAAAGGAGTCAATAGTATCTTTGGAGAAACGAATAGAATGTAACAGTTTGACGGATCTATCAGGTTAAGAAACGCACATAAAGAGTTGTTATTAAACCTAACATCACAGAACGAACGTCCAGCTGTGATGACAAGTTAAACCAAAACGAACTATTTTTGATTACATGGTAACATTATACACTGGGGGTTAACTAGTTGTGTGCAACATAGTAACGTGATACACCAAAGGTTAACAATTTTTGATTACATGGTAACATTATACACTGTGGGTTAACTAGTTGTGTGCAGCATAGTAACGTGATACACCAAGGGTTAACTAGTGTTTTGTAACATGATAACGTGATACACCGAGGGTTAACTAGTCGTGTGTAACATAGTAACGTGGTACACCGAGGGTTAACTAGTTTTTGTACATTGTAGAATAATATACTGAGGATTAACTAGTTGTGTGTAACATTGTTACATGATAAGCCGAGGGTTAACTAGTTTTTGTAACAAGATAAACTAATGAAGGAGTAGTTGGATCTGAATAACATAACGCACGAAAAACTATTTAGTTATATATATATATATATAATAACCATAAAATTTTCAAGCCATAAATGAAAACACATTTACATAAAATAAAATACGCTGCATGGTTTCAGAAAAGGCTTTTAAGGTACAAACTACAACGTGGGATTATAAAATGTAGTAAGACCCACATTGCAGTAGGGATACATTGTGCACTAACTAGTCTTAGCTTCCAATTCGCTAGTCTCATACAGGATTATAAAATGCATCCTAGGTTTTGGAGGTGACTGCGAAAGAAGGACCCACATTGCAGTAGGTATACACTGTGTATGAGTCTTAGCTTCCAATTCGCTAGTCTCATATAAGAATATCAAAAATTAAGAGAGCTAAATGTGGGTGCTCAAGTCCACGACGTCCCACATCTTCATTGCCTGCAGACAGTTGTGGGAAGGTGAATACTCTCCAAAGTTAAAATAAGAATAAGAAAAAGATAAACAAAAATAAAATAAGGTAAATAAGGTACTACCATTTGAGGATAAGATAAGTCTTACCTCTTGAAGTTCATTCCTGCTCCCCAATATGTAGAATCACTAATTAACACAACATCAGTAAAGTTATACTTTATTGTGACTGCCGTGATTTTACATGCGGATTAAGGTGTGCATCCGCATAAAGTAGTGCCAACTTCTTATATGATCTTATTTTTAACTAAAATAATTTCTAGTAGAATTTCTCTGATTTTTCTTTCTTTATATTTATTTAATATATTTTTGTATTTATTACAAAATAATATAATAATTTTATTTAAAGTTTCTCTTTCATATCCATTAATTATTAATTTTGGTATCAGTATTTCAACATTATTAATAAAAGTTTACAATATCTGAATAACTGTTAAGTTATAATGTTTATAATAGTTTGGAACAATACAATGTAAGGATGGTAAACAATAAACTGGAAAATCAAAATATTTTCTTTTATCAAAAATATTTATATTGCTATTTTTTCTATCAATTACTATAACTTCTTAATCTAAAATGGCCAAGCGTGTTAACACGTGCGACTCGTAATCTGAGGGTCGCGGGTTCCAATCCCCGTCGCGCCAAACATGCTCGCCCTTTCAGCCGTGGGGACGTTATAATGTGAGATTAATCCCACTATTCGTTGGTAAAAGAGTAGGCCAAGAGTTGGCGGTGGGTGGTGATGACTAGCTGCTTTCCCTCTAGTCTAGTCTTACACTGCTAAATTAG
This sequence comes from Carcinoscorpius rotundicauda, assembly GCA_011833715.1. Lineage (NCBI taxonomy): Eukaryota > Metazoa > Arthropoda > Merostomata > Xiphosura > Limulidae > Carcinoscorpius > Carcinoscorpius rotundicauda. The sequence goes on from CM022398.1 coordinate 91,411,236, forward strand.
GGACGGCTAGCACAGATAACCCTCGAGTAGCATTGTGCGAAGTTAACTAACAAACAAACTCAGTCTAAATAATGCGCATGTGTATTACAAACTGAAGTATTTTCAGCTTCTAATTCTGTTGGATAAATTGTGTAAATAATATTATATAGTTAAGAATTATTTGTGCAAATTAAATAATGAATATATCTGTAAGCTAAAGTAAAAATATCTGGATTTTTATATTTTTCAATAAATATGTTTTCACAGTAATATAATAAAACATTGCTACAAAAGTTTAATAGTTTATAGTTATCACATAATTAATCAGAGTTTGGGGTTTGATGCTTCTAACGCATTCCTTTCTCCTCATTTTGCTTATTCATTTAGCTTCATTTGAATATAACTATTTAATTTCACTAGTTATATGTGTGTATATAAAACATAGCACTTACAAGACTGGTTGCTTACATGTATAACATGGTTACAACAAGGTAAATAACAAGTTAGCTTCTGTAGAACATGGCTGCAAAGTGGTACTTCAAAGACTAGTTAGTTATGTGTATAACATAATTACAACATTGTACATGAGAGACTAGTTAGTTACATATATCACAGAGTTTGAATATTGTACGCGAGAGGCTAATTTGTTTTATAAGTAACATAATTTGAACATGGTACATGAGAGACTTGTTAGCTATATACATTGCTGGCCAAAATCTTAAGGCCAATAAAAAATAAACATAAAGAAAAAATGTGCATTTTGCGTTGTTAGACTGAACCACTTATTCGAGTAGAGCTTCGAAAATTGAAAATAAGAAAATAAAAGTAAAAGACTTTTATAGCATTTAATATGGAAAATGTGGACACTATGAAATTAGCCTAAATACTAGGTGGTCAAAAGTTTAAGACCATACTGAAATGAAGCATTAATTGGCAAACACGTAACAAAATTTAGTCATTTGTGTTCAAGCATTGACGTTGTCAACATCTCCCACTGACATCTCCTGTGTTACATTGGGTAAAAACATGGCAAAGGCTAAAAATGTTAACAAAGTTTGAACGTGACAAAATTGTCGAGCTGCAAAATCAAGGTCGCTCTAAACATGCCATCGCTGGTGATATTGGGTGTAGTAGAACTGCTGTTGCAAAGTTCTTAAAAGACTCTAAGGGATACGAAACGAGAATTTCTAGTGGTCGGCTCAAGAAAACTTCGCCAGCGTTGAGCAGGACGATTCGAAGAGTTGTTCGGTAAGACACCAGCCGATCGTCGAACTAGATTAAGGCCCTTACGGACGCAGAATGCAGCTCAAGAACAATAAGACGACATCTACGAAAGAAATGATTTAAAAACCGTAAATGTCTTCAAAGGCCACGCCTCCTTCCACACCACGAAACAGCTCGGTTAAACTTTTCTGAGAAGCACTAAACATGGGATGTAAAAAAATGGACGAAGGTTTTATTCTCTGATGAGAAAAAATTAACCTGGATGGTCTAGATGGCTTCCAGCGTTACTGGCACCATAAGGATATCTCACCGGAGACATTTTCTACACGACACAGTGGAGGAGGTTCCATCATGATCTGGGGTGCTTTCTCCTTCCATAAACAATGGAGCTTCAGGTTATACAGGGGCGTCTAACAGTAGCTGGTTACATAAGTATGTTGGAGAGAGCATCCTTATTGACTGAAGGCTTTTGCTTGTGTGGAAGTGATTGAATCTTTCAGCAGGACAACGCTGAAATCCACAATGCCTACAGAACAAAGGAATTTTTCATGGCGAATGACGTGATTCTTTTGGACCATCCAGGGTATTTGCCCGAACTGAATCCCATTAAAAATATTTGAGGGTGGATGGCAAGAAAACTCTATAGAAATGGACGTCAGTTCCAAACAGTGCATGATCTTCGTGAAGCCATCTTCACCACATTCCAGCCAACCTCCTGGAAACACTTACATCGACCATGCCAAAGCGAATGTTTTATAGTTTTTCGCAATGATGGCCGTGAAACTCACTACTGAGACCTTTTGTTGGGTATTTCCTACCCTGTTTAGGACTGTTTTTTGGTATGGTTTTAAATTTTTGACCAGCTAGTATTTAGGCTAATTTATGGAGTCCACATTTTCCCTATTAAATGCTAAAAAAGTTTATTTTTATTTTCCCTTTTCTTATTTTCATCTTTCGAAACTCTACTCAAATAAGTAGTTGAGTCTAACAACGCAAAATGCATGTTTTTACTTTACGTTCATTGGTCTTAATGTGTATATCAGTGTATATCACATACTTTGAACATGGTACATGAGAGACTAGTTAGTTATATATATAACACAGTTTGAACGTGGTACATGAGAGACTAATTAATTATATATAACCTAGTTTAAACATTATACATGACAGATCAGTTAGTTATATATATAACATAATTTGAGCATGGTACGTGAGAGACTAGTCAGTTATATATATAACACAGTTTGAACATGGTACGTGAGAGACTAATTAGTTATATAAATAACATAGTTACAACTTGGTACATGAGAGACTAGTTAGTTATATATATGACAGAGTTTGAACATAGTACATGAAAAACTAGTTAGTTATATATAACTTACTTTGAATATTGTACATGAAAAACTAGTTAGTTATGTGTATAACATAGTTTGAACATGGTACATGAGAGACTAGTTAGTTATATATATGACAGAGTTTAAACATGGTACACGAGAGACTAATTAGTTATATATATAACATAGTTACAGAATGTTGCATGAGAGACTAGTTAGTTATATATATAACGTAGTTACATGTTGCATGGGAGACTAGTTGGTTTTATATGCATAACATAGTTACAGAATGTTGCATGAGAGACTAGTTAGTTATATATATAACACAGTTTGAACATGGTACGTGAGAAACTAATTAGTTATATATATGACAGAGTTTGAACATAGTACATGAGAGACTAGTTAGTTATATATAACTTACTTTGAATATTGTACATGAAAAACTAGTTAGTTATGTGTATAACATAGTTTGAACATGGTACATGAGAGACTAGTTAGTTATATATATGACAGAGTTTGAACATGGTACACGAGAGACTAATTAGTTATATATATAACATAGTTACAGAATGTTGCATGAGAGACTAGTTAGTTATATATATAACGTTGTTACATGTTGCATGGGAGACTAGTTGGTTTTATATATATAACATAGTTACAACATGTTGCATGGGAGACTAGTTAGTTATATATATAACATAGTTTGAACATGGTACAAGAGAGACTAGTTATAAATAATATGATAGATGAAAGTCTGGTTGAATGCGACATGTAACAACATGATTACTTTAATCTATTTGTGATTGATATATAATACACTTAACATGATAATGTAATATCTGACATGCACGATGTATAATGTGTCGTATTTTGTGTAACGCATAAAATGTTGTTTTCTAATACGATGGAATTTGTGAGAAATTCGTGAAACATTAATTTTACATGAAATATAGGATAAACAATATTCAAAATAAAACGTCCAGTTGAAACAAAATTGTTCAAGTTATGACAAAGAAGTTTATTAGAACTGGATTAAGATTTGTTAGTCACAGACTTTTAAATTCAAAATTCATCGATGTCACTAAATAGAAAAATACATCACATAGGTAAATGTACTTTTCTTGGTAGGACCATAACACCAAACAAGACGACGAGACAGAGAGCGCATATACTTAGAAGTGTCCCAGGGGGAGGTATATATATTTTCCCATGATTGCTCAGCAGTTGACTGGACGGGGCATGAAATGAAACAGCCTCCCCCACCCCCTATTCCTCTTTTCAAAAATACTTATAGACATTTTTATTGAAATCAAAGTTAACTAAAATAGTTGGTGAAACAGAGTAGGTACTTCAGTGGCCAATTTTCCTGTTTACTTAATTTTATACACAATGGTTTTACCTGTACCACAATAATTTTACATACAGTGGTTTTACCTGTACCACAATAATTTTACCTACAGTGGTTTTACCTGTACCACAATAATTTTACCTACAGTGGTTTTACCTGTACCACAATAATTTTACATACAGTGGTTTTACCTGTACCACAATAATTTTACCTACAGTGGTTTTACCTGTACCACAATAATTTCATATACAATGACTTTACCTGTACCACAATAATTTTATATACAATGGTTTTACCTGTACCACAATAATTTTACCTACAGTGGTTTTACCTGTGCCATAATAATTTTATATACAATAATTTTACCTGTACCACAACAATTTTATATACAATGGTTTTACTTGTACCACAATAATTTTACATACAGTGGTTTTCCTGTACCACAATAATTTTACATACAGTGGTTTTACCTGTACCACAATAATTTTATATACAATGGTCTTACCTGTACCACAATAATTTTACATACAGTGGTTTTACCTGTACCACAATAATTTTATATACAATGGTCTTACCTGTACCACAATAATTTTACATACAGTGGTTTTACCTGTACCACAATAATTTTACATACAGTGGTTTTTCTTGTACCACAATAATTTTACATACAGTGGTTTTACCTGTACCACAATAATTTTATACACATGAACCACTTTATGTTCATCAAATGGGTTATGATGAACCACTTTATGTTCATCAAATGGGTTATGATAAACCACTTTATATTCACCAACTGGGTTATGATGAACCACTTTATATTCACCAACTGCGTTATGATGAACCAATTTATATTCACCAAATGAGTTATGATGAACCACTTTATGTTCACCAAATGAGTTATGATGAACCACTTTATATTCACCAACTGGGTTATGATGAACCACTTTATATTCACCAACTGGGTTATGATGAACCACTTTATATTCACCAACTAGGTTATGATGAACCACTTTATATTCATCAACTGGGTTATGATGAACAGCGTGTCTTGTTTCAGAAACCTTTCCTTTGTGTATGAATAGCATACAGTTAGTTGGTGAACAGTGTGATGTGAAATATTTTAGTAACGATTTCTATCAAAACCTTCTCTCAGTTGTTTTTAACCCATGAAAGGTTCAGCTGTAGTCTTGTAAAGAGTACAACGTAACAACCTTTACTGGTGATGCAAGAAGGCGGACAGTTCGACGTTTTAACAACGTTCCTACACTACAACTATTTCTTTGTTCTGGGACGTAAAAAAACAGCTCAACGCCTGATTTCCCAAGCGGACCGGGAGCCCAGTAGGCTATAAATCTCCTTGGACAAGCACACCGTTTGAAAGAACCTACACATTTTTCCTACACTCAGCTTCTGACAGAAGTCACCAAAGTAAGGTTTACAGATCCTTCTTGGGGGATCTAAACGTTGCTTCGCAGCCACTACGACGGCAAGGAATCGTTTCGGTCAGAACGATCTTTCATTTCTGTCGAACGGTTACTTCTGGATTCGTTCAAGTTTATTAAATCGTCCGCCATATAATCCAGTTTTGTAAAGCTACTGGGACTGGCCAGGGACGTCACTACTCAGTTCGATCGCACAGCATAAAAAAACCTAACTATGCTATATCATAATTTAAGTGAATAACTTACGCATTACTATTTTAAAATGCTATGTTTTTATAATTTTAATTCTCCATATGTTCATATTCATTCAACTTTCCTCACCATAATGTAATAAGATTTACAGATACAATCATAACGAGCGTTACAAACTCATAGCCCACAATTATATGCAGCGTTAAAGATTTATTACCAACGTACACATTTAAACTCAAAGATTTATAGCCCACAAATATGTGTAATGTGAAAAATTTATAGACCATAATTATAAGAAGATTTATAGCACACAATATATTTACAGTACAGTATCTTAGTTTCTACATCACAGATAAATTTACAGTACAGTATCTTAGTTTGTACATCACAGATATATTTATAACACAGTACCTTAGTTTGTACATCACAAATATATTTACAGTACAGTATTTTAGTTTGTACATCACAGATATATTTACAGTACAGTATCTTAGTTTGTACATCACAGATATATTTATAACACAGTATCTTAGTTTGTACATCACAGATATATTTACAATACAGAATTATTGTTTAAGAATCACAGATAGAATAATAGAGGAGTTGCTTTAGGCGTTCAAAGATCAGTTTGTGAAGCCAGCGAAAGAGTTTATTGGGACAGTCAGTATATATGGCGTGTTAGGTCCAACCAGTTTAAACTTTTGTGTCAGCTTTTCAGCCTTTGCCATGTTTTTACCCAATATATCACAGATGTCAGTGGGAGATGTTGACAACGCTAATGCTTAAACACAAATAACTAAATTTCGTTACGTGTTTACCGATTAACGCTTCGTTTCAGTATGGTCTTAAACTTTTGACCACCTAGTATTTAGGCTAATTCAATAGTGTTCAGATTTCCTCTATTAAATGCTATAAAAGTTTGTTATTTTTATTTTCCCTTTTCTTATTTTCATCTTTCGAAACTCTACTAAAATAAGTGGTTGAGTCTAACAACGCAAAATGCATATATTTTATTTATGTTCATTGGCCTTAAGATTTTGGCCAGCAGTATATATATATATATATATATATAAAACTCTAAACAAATTTCATGGTTTCCACTCAACCCATGGTAGTACGTAGAGCATAAACCACGTCATGCTTTTCACTCAACGTGTGGTTGTATACATATATATAACTCTAGAAATATTTCATGGTTATAAGTAAACCCATGGTGGTACGTCAATCATAAGAACAACACATCATGGATTTGACTCAACCTGTGGTTCTGCATCTACACAACCCTAGACACAGTTCATGGTTCAAACTCAAACTATGGTCGTATATCTATATAACCCTAGACACAGTTCATGATTCAACCTCAAACTATGGTCGTATATCTATATAACCCCAGATACAGTTCATGGTTATAAATCAACCTATGGTTGTATATCTATATAACCCCAGATACAGTTCATGGTTATAAATCAACCTATGGTAATATATCTATATAACCCCAGATACAGTTCATGGTTATAAATCAACCTATGGTTGTATATCTATATAACCCCAGATACAGTTCATGGTTATAAATCAACCTATGGTAATATATCTATATAACCCCAGATACAGTTCATGGTTATAAATCAACCTATGGTTGTATATCTATATAACCACAGATACAGTTCATGGTTATAAATCAACCTATGGTTGTATATCTATATAACCCCAGATACAGTTCATGGTTATAAATCAACCTATGGTTGTATATCTATATAACCCCAGATACAGTTCATGGTTATAAATCAACCTATGGTTGTATATCTATATAACCCCAGATACAGTTCATGGTTATAAATCAACCTATGGTTGTATATCTATATAACCACAGATACAGTTCATGGTTATAAATCAACCATGCGTAGATCTTAAGAAACGGATTCTATTCAACCTGTGGTTGTATTTATATATATAACTATAAACACATTTTTTGGTTTGAATTAAATCCATGGTAGTATGTGGAGCAAAAAACACATCATACTTGTGGTTCAACCTGTGGTTATATATATATATATATATAACCCTAGACAGATATCATCGTTTCAACTTAAACCATGATGGTGTGTTGATCACAAGAACACATCATGGATTTTATTTAACCTGTGTTTGTATATATATATATATAACCCGAGACACCATTAATGGTTTAAACTCGACACATGGTAGTATGTAGATCACAAAAACACATCGTGGTTTTAATCAACCTTTGATTGTATATATATATATATACTGCTGGTCAAAATTTCAAGGCCAATGAACATAAATAAAATATATGCATTTTGCGTTGGTAGACTCAACCACTTATTTAAGTAGAACTTTGAAAGATGAAAACAAAAATAAAAAAACTTTTATAGCATTTAATAGGGAAACTCTGAACACTATTGAATTAGCCTAAATACTAGCTGGTCAAAAGTTTAAGATCATACTGAAATAAAACGTTAATCGGTAAACACGTAACGAAATTTAGTCATTTGTGTTCAATCATTAGCGTTGTCAACATCTCCCTCCTGTATTACATTGGGTAAAAACATGACAAAGGCTGAAAAGCTGACAGAGTTTGAACATGGCATAATTGTCGAGCTGCAAAATCAAGGTCTCTCTCAAACATGCATTGCTAGTGAGATTGGGTGTAGTAAAACTGCTGTTGCAAATTTTTAAAAAGACTCTGAGGGATACGAAACGAGAATTTCTAGTGGTCGGCTCAAGAAAATTTTGCCGGCGTTGAGCAGGACGATTCGAAGAGTTGTTCGGTAAGACACCAGACGATCGTCGAACTAGATTAAGGCCCTTACGGACGCAGAATGCAGCTCAAGAACAATAAGACGACATCTACGAAAGAAATGATTTAAAAACCGTAAATGTCTTCAAAGGCCACGCCTCCTTCCACACCACGAAACAGCTCGGTTAAACTTTTCTGAGAAGCACTAAACATGGGATGTAAAAGAATGGACGAAGGTTTTATTCTCTGATGAGAAAAAATTTAACCTGGATGGTGTATATGGCTTCCAACATTACTTGCACGATAAGGATATCCCACCGGAGACATTTTCTACACGACACAGTGGAGGAGGTTCCATCATGATCTGGGGTGCTTTATCCTTCTGTGAAACAATGGAGCTTCAGGTTATACAGGGGCGTCTAACAGTAGCTGGTTACATAAGTATGTTGGAGAGAGCATCCTTATTGACTGAAGGCTCTTGCTTGTGTAAAAACAACTGAATCTTTCAGCAGGACAACGCTGCAATGCACAATGCCCGCAGGACAAACGACTTCTTAATGGCGAATAACGTGATTCTTTTGGACCATCCAGCGTATTCGTGGAACTGAACCCCATTGAAAATGTTTGGGGATTAGATGGCAAGGGAAGTCTATAGAAATAGACGTCAATTCCAAACAGTGCATGATTTTGGTGAAGCCATCTTCACCACTTGGAATAACATTCCAGCCAGCCTTCTGGAAACGCTTATATCTACCAGGCCAAAGCGAATGTTTGAAGTTATTCCTAATGATGTCCGTGCAACTCACAACTGAGACCTTTTGTTGGGCATTTCCTACCCTGTTTAAGACATCTTTTTGGTATGGTCTTAAACTTTTGACCAGCTGGTATTTAGGCTAATTTCATAGTGTTCATATTTTCCCTATTAAATGCTAAAATAGTTTTTAATTTTTATTTTCCCTTTTTTATTTTCATCTTTCGAATCCCTACTAAAATAAGTTGTTATGTAACAGCGCAAAATGCATATTTTCTCTTCATGCTCATTAATCTTAAGATTTTTGGCCAGCAGTTTATATATATATATATAACTCTAGACACAGTTCATTGTTATAAGTTAACCCATGATGGTGCGTAAATCATAAGAACACATCATGGATTTGACTCAACCTGTGGTTCAGCATCTATACAACCCCAGACATAGTTCATGGTTTTAACACAACCTATGATTGAATATCTATACAACCCCAGACATAGTTCATGGTTTTAACACAACCTATGATTGAATATCTATACAACCCTAGACATAGTTCATGGTTTTAACTCAACCTATGATTGAATATCTATACAACCCCAGACATAGTTCATGGTTTCACATCAACCCATGGTAGTACATAGAGAATAAAAGCACATAATGGTTTATCCGAACTTGTAGTAATACGTAAAAAATGTTCAACAAATCACGGTTTCTTGAAACCCTCTGGTGGTATATACTCCACATAATAAAACATGGTTTTAATTTAAATTCTGTTCTTAATTATCATGAGAAGACAGACCATGATATACTCGTTGTGTATGAGAGAAAACGTCACACCTCGTAGAGGCTAAGTCGTAGGTCCAGTGTAAGTTATGAATAATAAACAAATATATCGTCAAATTCACATCATTTCAGACTTAAACACTTGCAAGAAGTTTTATATGTATTTACCATGCTCTCCCTGGTAACCAGCATGGTAACATGTTTTGAATATTGAGCCTGGACTGGTCCAAATATTTGGGACTAGATGGACCACCCGTTTCGGCATAACAACGTCTGTAATAACCAGCTTTGTAAGAAATATTAATTTCTATTTACACATATCAACGTCTATCATTACTAACTTTGTAAGAAATATTAATTTCTATTTACACATAACAACGTCTGTCATTAGTAACTTTGTAAGAAATATTAATTTCTATTTACACATAACAACGTCTGTAATAACCAACTTTGTAAGAAATATTAATTTTTGTTTACACATCATAACGTATATCGTTACCAACTTTATAAGAAATATTAAATTCCGTTTACATGTAACAACGTCTGTCAATATCAACTTTGTAACAAATAATAAATCATTCTTTGTTATTGATATTACAGCTGTTAATTATCGATCGTTCTTTATATTAAATAATAAGAATACTACTGAATCTGTTTAAGCAAATTTAAAATTTCGTAATGGGTTATATAGAAAGCTTGCTGATATGATTCATACTGGTTTGTTTGGAACATAAGTAATTGTAGCTTTGTTGTTTGCTATTGTTACTTGTCCTATCAACTTACAGAAGAATTTCTGAGTTATTTTGATAAACATTCCAGCCTACCTGTAGTTGCTGACTGCCTGGAGAGAATCGAAGTTGCTGACTTTGAGAAAACTGTGAACTAGGGGCGGATGGGGATCTAGGAACAGGTGAGCTGTACTGTTGTATTAACCGAGGACTCTGTCCTTGAAAATAAGGTGATGACTGAGGACTCAAACTGGCTGTTCTCCCAACTCCGGGATCGGTGAAATGGGATAAAGGTCGTGTAGCACCATAACTCACAGAAGTAGGGGCAACATGCCTCTGGTCTGGACCATTGATGTGACACCTTTGAATCAATACAGGTGGTTTGTGCAGGGGTAGATCCGATTCCTTAATTCTCACATCTAAGTCAGTCACAGGTCTTACATCGTATACCCCAGAACCTTCCTCCTTAAAAATACCTCCATTAGTTCTCGCACCAAAAGTGGACATCCCTGGAGAGAGTATGTCATTGGCGTGGCTATTCTGTAGACTGTTCATGTTAGAAGTAGGGCTATTGAGAAAAGTGGTTCTTCCAGAGGCTAATGTGTTCTGGAAACCATCCCTTCTAAAGGGGTACCGAGAGTGAGGGAAACCACAGTCCATCCCGAATTGTTGTTGTTGTTTCTGTTGCATGCTTTGGTGTTGTTCAGCCATCTGTTTCAAAGTCAGTGCGGCTGGACTTGGTTCATTGAGCTTAAAATCAAGACTTAGCCTAAAGCCACTGGACATTGAAGATGGAAAGCTTGTGGTTACTGGAGGACTGAAGAGTGAGGAAGAGACTGGCGAGTGGGGAGAAGTGTAGTGCCCGTTTGGAGGAGGAGGGAAATGCCCCTGAAGTGGAGAAGTCTTGTTCAGATCTTTCCCCATGTTCATTGTCAAACTATTGACGTCAGCGTTTGTCTTAACTCGTTTATTCTCACTGCTACAAACACTTTTATCAAAATCAATGTCTTTCATTAAACCGGAAGGACTTTCGTTGGTAAGCACGTCATCAATAAGGTCTTTCAGCACATCTGGATGGATTACATCATTATTGGACTCTCCTGGGAAGCCAAAAGAGGGAAGGGAATTAATCAATCGATCTTCTACTGCTGAAGAGTTACTTTCTTTGTAGTTCACGTTAGTTCCAACAGAACTACAAGAGGGACTGTTACCTATAGTGCTTAGATTTTCTGAAGAGGACAAGTGACTGGGCAGTGGAGACTTTGAGTTCCTTTTTGTGGGCGGTACAGCCTTAACAGTAACGTTTGTCTGGATCGTCTGGGAATGTGGAACTTTGGTAAACTGCTGTACTATCTGGACAGAAAAGCTTGGGATGTCTTTCTCTTCTTCTCGGGTGTTACATAAAGACCCTTGGAAAGGAACATCTTTGTGTCGAGGGTTCTTTCTGTGTTTTTCTGGTTCTGAAAGATCCGTGAGGTCTTCAATAAATTCTCTCGATCTTTTAGTCAATCTTGAATGCTGAAACACAGAAATTAGTCAATTATTTGTTGAATCAGTTTCTGCTTTATCTTAAATACATATCATAATATGATGAGTTACTTCATGAGAAGTTAGATATTTGTTAAGATTCACTACATATGTTTACAAAAGCTACCTGACTTCTGTAAACGTCTACATACAGTCATAACCAAAATGTTTGCATCTTTTGCAACAAGTAAGATCGTAATTATTAAAGACACTTCGCACTGCATTAGCCGTTCCTAATTTAACAGTGAAAGACTGGAGGGAAAGCAGATAATTATCGTCACCCATTCCAAACTCCGGATCTACTATTTTACATACTAATAGTTTGGATTGATTGGAAGGTTATAAGTCTTCTGCGGCTGAAAAGGCCATCAGTGCTCTGCCTACCACAGGTACTATAAACACTGAATGTTGTGTTATAACAGCTCTTGTCCATATATAACGGCATCTCTAAAGTTCTAAATACATACTACTTTCTGTCGAATGGATGGTTTGACCACTAGGATATCAATAAACATTAATAATATAAAAAAATATAAACATACACTACTGATAAACCACGTGGTTACTACCTACTTAACGTTATAACCTGCAGTTCTGTACACGTGATTACTGTCTACTTAACGTTATAACCAGTAGTTCGTGTACACGTGATTACTGTCGACTTAAAGTTATAACCTGTAGTTCTGTACACGTGATTACTGTCTACTTAACGTTATAACCTGTAGTTCTGTGCACGTGGTTAATACCTACTTAACATTATAACCAGTAGTTCTGTACACGTGATTACTGTCTACTTAACGTTATAACCTGTAGTTCTGTACACGTTATTACTACCTACTTAACGTTGTAACCTGTAGTTCGTGTACACGTGGTTACTACCTACTTTACATTATAACCTGTAGTTCTGTACACGTTATTACTACCTACTTAACGTTATAACCTTTAGTTCGTGTACACGTGATTACTACCTACTTAACGTTATAACCTGTAGTTCTGTACACGTTATTACTACCTACTTAACGTTATAACCTGTAGTTCTGTGCACGTGGTTACTACCTACTTAACGTTATAACCTGTAGTTCGTGTACACGTTATTACTACCTACTTAACGTTATAACCTGTAGTTCTGCACACGTGATTACTGTCTACTTAACGTTGTAACCTGTAGTTCTGTGCACGTGGTTACTACCTACTTAACGTTATAACCTGTAGTTCTGTACACGTTATTACTACCTACTTAACGTTATAACCTGTAGTTCTGTGCACGTGGTTACTACCTACTTAACGTTATAACCTGTAGTTCGTGTACACGTTATTACTACCTACTTAACGTTATAACCTGTAGTTCTGCACACGTGATTACTGTCTACTTAACGTTGTAACCTGTAGTTCTGTGCACGTGGTTACTACCTACTTAACGTTATAACCTGTAGTTCTGTACACGTTATTACTACCTACTTAACGTTATAACCTGTAGTTCTGTGCACGTGGTTACTACCTACTTAACGTTATAACCTGTAGTTCGTGTACACGTTATTACTACCTACTTAACGTTATAACCTGTAGTTCTGCACACGTGATTACTGTCTACTTAACGTTGTAACCTGTAGTTCGTGTACACGTGATTACTACCTACTTAACGTTATAACCTTTAGTTCGTGTACACGTGATTACTACCTACTTAACGTTATAACCTGTAGTTCTGTACACGTTATTACTACCTACTTAACGTTATAACCTGTAGTTCTGTGCACGTGGTTACTACCTACTTAACGTTATAACCTGTAGTTCGTGTACACGTTATTACTACCTACTTAACGTTATAACCTGTAGTTCTGCACACGTGATTACTGTCTACTTAACGTTGTAACCTGTAGTTCTGTGCACGTGATTACTACCTACTTAACGTTATAACCTGTAGTTCTGTACACGTTATTACTACCTACTTAACGTTATAACCTGTAGTTCTGTGCACGTGGTTACTACCTACTTAACGTTATAACCTGTAGTTCGTGTACACGTTATTACTACCTACTTAACGTTATAACCTGTAGTTCTGCACACGTGATTACTGTCTACTTAACGTTGTAACCTGTAGTTCGTGTACACGTGGTTACTACCTACTTTACATTATAACCTGTAGTTCTGTACACGTTATTACTACCTACTTAACGTTATAACCTTTAGTTCGTGTACACGTGATTACTACCTACTTAACGTTATAACCTGTAGTTCTGTACACGTTATTACTACCTACTTAACGTTATAACCTGTAGTTCTGTGCACGTGGTTACTACCTACTTAACGTTATAACCTGTAGTTCGTGTACACGTTATTACTACCTACTTAACGTTATAACCTGTAGTTCTGCACACGTGATTACTGTCTACTTAACGTTGTAACCTGTAGTTCTGCGCACGTGGTTACTACCTACTTAACGTTATAACCTGTAGTTCGTGTACACGTTATTACTACCTACTTAACGTTATAACCTGTAGTTCTGTACACGTTATTACTACCTACTTAACGTTATAACCTTTAGTTCGTGTACACGTGATTACTACCTACTTAACGTTATAACCTGTAGTTCTGTACACGTTATTACTACCTACTTAACGTTATAACCTGTAGTTCTGTGCACGTGGTTACTACCTACTTAACGTTATAACCTGTAGTTCGTGTACACGTTATTACTACCTACTTAACGTTATAACCTGTAGTTCTGCACACGTGATTACTGTCTACTTAACGTTATAACCTGTAGTTCTGTGCACGTGGTTACTACCTACTTAACGTTATAACCTGTAGTTCGTGTACACGTTATTACTACCTACTTAACGTTATAACCTGTAGTTCTGCACACGTGATTACTGTCTACTTAACGTTATAACCTGTAGTTCTGTGCACGTGGTTACTACCTACTTAACGTTATAACCTGTAGTTCGTGTACACGTTATTACTACCTACTTAACGTTATAACCTGTAGTTCGTGTACACGTTATTACTACCTACTTAACGTTATAACCTGTAGTTCTGCACACGTGATTACTGTCTACTTAACGTTATAACCTGTAGTTCTGTGCACGTGGTTACTACCTACTTAACGTTATAACCTGTAGTTCGTGTACACGTTATTACTACCTACTTAACGTTATAACCTGTAGTTCTGCACACGTGGTTATTACCTACTTAACGTTATAACCTGTAGTTCTGCACACGTGATTACTGTCTACTTAACGTTGTAACCTGTAGTTCTGTACACGTGATTACTGTTTACTTAACGTTATAACCTGTAGTTCTGTACACGTGGTTATTACCTACTTAACGTTATAACCTGTAGTTCTGTACACGTGGTTATTACCTACTTAACGTTGTAACCTGTAGTTCTGTACACGTGATTACTGTTTACTTAACGTTATAACCTGTAGTTCTGTACACGTGGTTATTGTAATGTTAACGTTACCATCTGTATTTTGTGTTTTCTAAGCTTTTTGTTTTATTTCGGTAAGTGAGTAATCAGTGTACTTCCTCGATACATTTCACGAACGGCCCACAGTAATACGCATGCCTCACAAACAAGACCTGTCTGGCCTGAGGGTGAACATTGTCCCACATTCGTAACGTCAGTCATCCCTAAACTACCGACATTAGAATACGATTAAATAATAACAAAAATGTACCTTCAAACGATAATGGAAAAAACAAGCGTCACCCATTTCAGTCTGCAGTGATAAATACTGTAAGGATAAAGAGATTTATTCGGTTCACACATCGTATAGATAACAAAATACCAAATTAGTCTTGTTTATGACGTCATTCTCCTATTACATGACGTGAAAGATTCAAATTTCCGAGGTTTACAGATTTGTTGTTATAACAGTTTTCTTTAGATTTAACGTCATCATTCTGACTCTGTAAGACTGTACATTTTCTACGTCTGCAATATCGCGAAGAGCACAAAATATAATTTTTTAGCTAACACGGTATAGGACGATTTAAATGAGAATTAAGCCTAGAATCGCCGCAAGGACAAATAATGATGCGTCTGTAAACACAAGCCGAAATACATTACGTCAATAGCGTAGATTCAACACTAGTTTTGGAACACGACCATTACAGTGACAAACAACGCAGGTCTGTAAACACAAGCCGAAATGCATTGCGTCAATAAACATAGTTTCAATAATTGTTTTAAAATTATCCTAACTAGTCTTTAAGATTTTACAAACCGTATTTAGTTCAGAATTGGATATAATTTGTTAGGTTTTGAAGTTAAAGGTTTAGTTCAGCCTATCTTTGATATCGAAACGCTGAGGATAGCGTTTCTGACTACTGGTCAATGGTTGTTTCCTAGAGTGTTTGCCACCTTACAGAATCTCAGACCAGTCTGAAGAGTGAAACATTCAGACACCGTAATTAGGCGTTTCTGTGTCCCGTCCTGTTGGTCGGGGCTCCTAAACGCTTGTCCTTTCAAAGACTGTAAACAGCTGTCATTACAGTGTATTGCTGTGATTACAGTGATTAAGTGTTGGAAAAAGCAACTATTAAACGCTGAAGAAGTCTGCCCACACTGCCCGTGACTGATTCTAGAACAACTACACTGAAAGATTATTGTACCTATAATAACAATGTTACATTCGCGATTAATACCCCACGTGCTAAAACTGAACCCAGAGAATAGACTTTTTTTTTCAGTCACCGCTCTAACCAACCAGCGAAACGCCTGCAGATAGCATCTGTACACGAGATTATTTACTTCAGGGCATTGTAAAATGACATAAAAAATAAAAATCATAAAAACACGATGAGTTCGTATCTCGCCAGCGCCCCATATTCTGTTTGTCTGTTTTACGTAGGACGAGTGAAAAGGGGAAAAGTGAAAAGTTATTCTTAAAAGTGTTTTGTATGCAGGATGAGAACACAAACTGGGGAGTAATAACCTCTAGCCCCAAGAGAAAAGACATAAGTATCAACACGAACGTTAATATTTATAATAATGGTTTTCTGAGTGAACACAAAACTTAAAAGTTAAAACATGTTAAGATATCCTATTCTGTGTGGCCACCATATCCACAAAATAAAACTTACGTGACTAGTGAATGAAAGATAAGCATAATTTAACCTAATTTTTCAGAATTCTTCTATCTGACGACAGACAGAACACTTTATTATAAAGTCATAATTATTTATGACAAGAAGGCATGTTTACAGACACACATTAATTTTATTTGGGACTGAGAGTTCTCCTATTTAGTAGCATCTTCTAAAGCAGTTTATAAAAACTCGCCTCTGAAGACAACCAGTCACGTAGCCAGCCTTATCGGAATAGTGGGGTTTACTAATTGTGTTATAACTTTCCCTACATACACACAGCTAAAAGTGCGACTCCTTTTAAACTGTGATTCTATTCATGATACCAAACGACCCGGAACCTTAACTTGCTCGGCTTACAACTTCTATGACTTTACTCATGGTATCTAAGGATCTAGAGACATAGCCTGCTTTAATCATGACATCTACGGACCTGGAGATATTGCATGCTTTACATGTGATATTTAAGGACCTGGAGATATTGCATGCTTTACACGTGATATTTAAGGACCTGGAGACATAGCCTGCTTCACACGTGATATTTAAGGACCTGGAGACATAGCCTGCTTCACGCGTGATATTTAAGGACCTGGAGACATAGCCTGCTTCACGCGTGATATTTAAGGACCTGGAGACATAGCCTGCTTGACCTACGACTTCTTGGGCTTTGTTTATGATATATATGGGAAAGTAACGATAGCCTGTGTTTTTCAACGATTCTTCTGAATTTACTCATGATATCCAAGGAAGAACCTGGAACCATCATCACATGCTCTGACGTTTCACTCAACTCGTATAAGTTATAAGAACTGCCACACATCTGGAAAACCCACATCGCTTACAAAAAGTGTCATTCGTGATACCTTAATCTGGTTTGCCTACGACCGCGGTGACTTTCACTTTTCACAGAACAAAACCAACAACTTTGTTCTTAACCTTTCGTTCGAACGTGTGATAGAAACGAGTCGTCTCTAGATGATGGGAGTGTCTAACTGGTACATGAACCATAGCCTACCAGTCCAGTGAGACGCTGCTGCGTCAGACATTACCCGAAATATGGTGTAGTCTACACCCTCGGTGCTTGGTGCAAAAACTGGAAAATAGAAAATGGGGAAGATAATGTTTCGGGTCGTGTTTTATAATGATGACCTTGGCAACTCTTCATTTCCATCCATCTTAAGAGAAACCAGGGAAATGAAAAACAGTATTACAATTATTAGAATTACTAAAAGCACCTGAATGAAGATTCAATAAGTCCCTTTATGAGTGTATACAGAATAAAACACAAAGCGAGTGGTTTGCAAACTGTTGTGCTAGACAACGGCTGGTTACTAGAACAAACAAAAATTATTATTCCCATTGGAACGAGTGTGCCTGAGTTTTATAAATAGTTTTAGTACACAACGTACTCTAATCAGATATTATAAATAATGCACTTGAGGACATTCATTAAAATCACTGTCTTATAAACCATACTTGTAGACAAACAATGATATATTAAACTACACAAAAATAACTGCTTGTTCACATACTCTTAAACATATGTGTCCACATATAAAAAACACATTATACAGCAATTCAAATATAATGGGTACAAATGGTTATAGATCGTAACACAAAACGGCAAATAGCAGTTAATATATACTAGACATATACGGTGTTGTATCTTAACATAGAACGGCATATATTTCGTGATGACGAAATGAAGTATACATATATCTCAGGGCGGCTGGTATGGGTATTAACACTTTTACTGATAAGCAGAGAATAACGTTTTGACCTTCATAGGTCATCTTCAGGTTAACAAAAAGTCGAAACGAAAGCCTGTCTGGAAAACCTAACCAGAAGTGATCCACTCTGCAAAAACTGAAAACTTCAACAAAACAATGGAAAACAACCGAAAGAAAGAAGACAACTTTGGTAACCATTCTATCAACAACCTACAACCTAACTTTCCAGGTAGAACTGAAAACTTCTATTTTCCCGAAACACCTGAAAACAGTATCTTAAACAACTTTTTCAAAGAATTTTCACGCAAAACCGTCATCGCAATTTCACAGAAACCTAAAAACCAACCTCACACGAAAGGATGTTAATTCTAAGACCTGAAACACGAGAAAAACAATAAAATTTTAAAAGCGGATGAAGTTATAATAAACACAAATGAATACATTAAAAATGCACATCTTATCAGATACAAACAAATTTAAACTAATAAAGACTAATCTAACAAAAACACGAAAAAACCAGTTAAACAAAACAGCACTACAGATGAAAAACCAACACAATCTCAGAAAAACATTATTCTTACCTATGAAAGACCGATTCACGCACACCACAACTACACAGCACTCCCAAACCTCACAAACCCGATTGTCCATTTCTACCCACAATGTCAACCCACGAATTATTTAACTACAGCCTTGGTAAATATATAACTTGAACATTTTCTAAATATGCAACATAAGCTGGCTCATTTTTCAGAGACTCTTTCAACGTTAAATATATTTTTAATCAACTTAATCATAAAGCCTTAATGGCCAGTTTTGACGTAATCTGGCCCCTAAGTGGCTCAGCGGTATGTCTGCGGACTTACACGCTAAAATCCGGGTTTCGATACCCGTGGTGGGCAGAGCACAGATAGCCCATTGTGTAGCTTTGTGCTTAATTCAAAACAACAACAACAAAATTGACGTAATCTCCCTTTGCACTGAAGTCCCAACAACTGAAGCCTGCAAAATAGCTTTAGAACTTTATATCCAAGACCCCAACCCATTAATACACATATCCAGCAACCAATTAGAAACTCTTATATAGAGTTTAGTGCCACCAAAACTAACTTTACGTTCAATAACTAAAACTACTGATAAATAAATATGAGGAATCTTGTGTCACCAGTTGTAGCCAACATTGTTATGAATTAGAAGTGATCAATTCAACCTCACACCCACCATTGTACTGGTACAGGTGTGTTAATAATACAATTGCTGGATTCACATCTACAGAACACACAGTTTTTTCAACCAGGTTAACTCGATACACCCCAACATTAAGTTCACCTGTGAACAGGAAAACCTAATCAAATAGCATTTGTTAAACTTAAGATCACTAGAACTGAGACAATATTGAAAACAGAAATCCACAGAAAAATCACCCATACTGGATTATACATTTCTTGGGACTCAGCACATGAAACAAAACAAAAACTCAACAGATTAAGAAACCAAATAAACACAGCCATAAAACTATGTTCACCTGATAAAACTAACGATGAATTAGTCAAAATAAAACAATACTTCATCAACATCAATAAGTTTCCTCAAAAACTGTTGAAAAACTATACACACACACCTAGACAACAACAAACAAATAAACAATAAATACAACAAACTACTAAACCTTGCACTGCTACATATCAAATGTTTCAGACATCAGTGAAAAAATAACCAACATTTGAAAAAACTTAAAATACGACATTCCAGTAAACACCAATTTATTCAAAAACCATGTACAAAATTAAAGTCTATACTATGTAAAAACTACACTGACAAACAGAACACCAACATAATTTATAAAATATAATGTGATAACTGGTACGACTTCTATATCAGAGAAACAAGCACAAAAATGGAAACTTGGTTCAAAGAACACAAAAAGTCACCTTCACACGTTTTCTTTTTTCTTTTAATTAAGAACAAAGCTACACAATGGGCTACCTGTGCTCTGCCCACCACGGGTATCGAAACTCGGATTTTAGCATGTAAGTCCGCAAACATACCGCTAAGCCACTGTGGGGCCACACGTTTTCAAACACTGCAAATCAAATAAACACAACATAACCATAAAAAAACACCCAGACACTAAATAAAGAAACAAACATAAACAAACGTAAAAAAAATTAGGCCCTACTTATACAACAACTAAAACCAAAATGAAATCAGTATAAAGAAACACTTTTATACCGATACTAATTAACAACCAAACATCCAACTGCAACGCCCCCTATAATCTCATACATGTTTACACTCTTGACTTTAACACATGTGCTTGGCAACGGTCACTTGCAAGTTATATCTTTGATAACCTGAAAATTATCTGAAAAGGTAGAAACGTTGTTCCATGTTTAATTAGTAAAAGTGTTCATACCCGTACTAGCCGCTCTGAGATAAATACTTGAAATATAACAGTAAATAGCGGTTGACATATACTAAACACATACGGTGATATATCAAAAGAAAACTGTAAATAGCGCATACTGTATACTTGGCACATATGGTTATATATCATAAAACGTAACACTAATGTATATGTAGTTGACATATACAAGACACATAACGTTAGATAGCTGTTGAGATATAATACACAAAAACAATGATATATCAAAACACATAACGTTCGATAGCTGTTGACATATAATAGACCGAAACAATGATATATCAAAACACAGAACGTTAGATAGCTGTTGACATATAATACACAGAAACAATGATATATCAAAACACATGACGTTAGATAACTGTTGAAATATAATAGACAGAAACAATGATATATCAAAAAACATAACGGTACATAGCTGTTGACATATAATAAACAGAAACAATGATATATCAAAACACATAACGTTAGATAGCTGTTGACATATAATACAAAGAAACAATGATATATCAAAACACATAACGTTAGATAGCTGCTGAAATATAATAAACAGAAAATATGATATATCAAAACACATAACGTTAGATAGCTGTTGACATATAATACACAGAAATGATCATATATCAAAACACTTAACGTTAGATAGCTTTTGAAATATAATAGACAGAAAATATGATATATCAAAACACATAACGTTAGATAGCTGTTGACATATAATACACAGAAATGATCATATATCAAAACACATAACGTTAGATAGCTGTCGACATATAAGAGAAGGAAACAATGATGTATCAAAAAACATAACGTTAAATAGCTGTTGACATATAATACACAGAAACAACGATATATCAAAACACATAACGTTAGATAGCTGTTGACATATAATACACAGAAATGATCATATATCAAAACACATAACGTTAGATAGCTGCTGACATATAATAAACAGAAACAATGATGTATCAAAAAACATAACGTTAAATAGCTGTTGACATATAATACACAGAAACAACGATATATCAAAACACATAACGTTAGATAGCTGTTGACATATAATACAGAGAAAAGATATATCAAAACACATAACGTTAGATAGCTGTCGACATATAAGAGAAGGAAACAATGATATATCAAAAGACATATAATTGATAGAAACAATGCTATATCAAAAGACATATAATTGATAGAAACAATGATATATCAAAACGCATAACGTTAGATAGCTGTTGATATATAATTGAAAAAAACAATGATATATTAAAACATAACGTTAAATAGCTGTTGAAATATAATAGACCGAAACAATGATATATCAAAACACATAACGTTAAATAGCTTTTGAGATATAATAGAGAGAAACAATGATATATCAAAACACATAACGTTAGAAAGCTGTTGACATATAATAAAGAGAAACTATGATATATCAAAACACATAACTTTACATAACTGTTAAAATATAATAGACAGAAACAATGATATATCAAAAAACATAACGGTACATAGCTGTTGACATATAATAAACAGAAACAATGATATATCAAAACACATAACGTTAGATAGCTGTTGACATATAATACAAAGAAACAATGATATATCAAAACACATAACGTTAGATAGCTGCTGAAATATAATAAACAGAAAATATGATATATCAAAACACTTAACGTTAGATAGCTGTTGACATATAATACACAGAAATGATCATATATCAAAACACATAACGTTACATAGCTGCTGACATATAATAGACAGAAACAAAGATATATCAAAAACATAACGGTGAATAGCTGTTCACATATAATAAACAGAGACAATGATATATAAAAAAACATAACGTTAGATAGCTGTTATGATATAATAGATAGAAACAATGATATATCAAAACACATAACGTTAGATAGCTGTTCACATATAATAGACAGGAACAATGATATATCAAAACACATAACGTTAAATAGCTGTTATGATATAATAGATAGAAACAATGATATATCAAAACACATAACGTTAGATAGCTGTTCACATATAATAGACAGAAACAATTATATATCAAAACACATAACGTTAGATAGCTGTTGACATATAATAAACAGAAATGATCATATATCAAAACACATAACGTTAGATAGCGGCTGACATATAATAAACACATAACGATAGCTAAATGTTCACATATAATAAACAGAAACAATGATATATCAAAAAATAACGGTACATAGCTGTTGACATATAATAAACAGAAACAATGATATATCAAAACACATAACGTTAGATAGCTGTTGACATATAATAAACAGAAACAATGATATATCAAAACACATAACGGTAGATAGCTGTTAATATATAATAGACAGAAACAATGATATATCAAAACACATAACGTTAGATAGCTGTTGACATATAATACACAGAAACAATGATATATCAAAAAAATAACGATAGCTAGCTGTTCACATATAATAGACAGAAACAATGATATATCAAAACACATAACGTTAGATAGCTTTTGAGATATAATACACAGAAACAATGATATATCAAAACACATAACGTTAGATACCTGTTGAAATATAATAAACAGAAACTATGATATATGAAAACACATAACGTTAGATAGCTGTTGACATATAATACAGAGAAAAGATATATCAAAACACATAACGTTAGATAGCTGTCGACATATAAGAGAAGGAAACAATGATATATCAAAAGACATATAATTGATAGAAACAATGCTATATCAAAAGACATATAATTGATAGAAACAATGATATATCAAAACGCATAACGTTAGATAGCTGTTGATATATAATTGAAAAAAACAATGATATATTAAAACATAACGTTAAATAGCTGTTGAAATATAATAGACCGAAACAATGATATATCAAAACACATAACGTTAAATAGCTTTTGAGATATAATAGAGAGAAACAATGATATATCAAAACACATAACGTTAGAAAGCTGTTGACATATAATAAAGAGAAACTATGATATATCAAAACACATAACTTTACATAACTGTTGAAATATAATAGACAGAAACAATGATATATCAAAAAACATAACGGTAAATAGCTGTTGACATATAATAAACAGAAACAATGATATATCAAAACACATAACGTTAGATAGCTGTTGACATATAATACAAAGAAACAATGATATATCAAAACACATAACGTTAGATAGCTGCTGAAATATAATAAACAGAAAATATGATATATCAAAACACTTAACGTTAGATAGCTGTTGACATATAATACACAGAAATGATCATATATCAAAACACATAACGTTACATAGCTGCTGACATATAATAAACAGAAACAAAGATATATCAAAAACATAACGGTGAATAGCTGTTGACATATAATAAACAGAGACAATGATATATAAAAACACATAACGTTAGATAGCTGTTATGATATAATAGATAGAAACAATGATATATCAAAACACATAACGTTAGATAGCTGTTGACATATAATAGACAGGAACAATGATATATCAAAACACATAACGTTAAATAGCTGTTAAGATATAATAGACAGAAACAATGATATATCAAAACACATACGTTAGATAGCTGTTCACATATAATAGACAGAAACAATTATATATCAAAACACATAACGTTAGATAGCTGTTGACATATAATAAACAGAAATGATCATATATCAAAACACATAACGTTAGATAGCGGCTGACATATAATAAACACATAACGATAGCTAAATGTTCACATATAATAAACAGAAACAATGATATATCAAAAAATAACGGTACATAGCTGTTGACATATAATAAACAGAAACAATGATATATCAAAACACATAACGTTAGATAGCTGTTGACATATAATAAACAGAAACAATGATATATCAAAACACATAACGGTAGATAGCTGTTAATATATAATAGACAGAAACAATGATATATCAAAACACATAACGTTAGATAGCTGTTGACATATAATACACAGAAACAATGATATATCAAAAAAATAACGATAGCTAGCTGTTCACATATAATAGACAGAAACAATGATATATCAAAACACATAACGTTAGATAGCTTTTGAGATATAATACACAGAAACAATGATATATCAAAACACATAACGTTAGATACCTGTTGAAATATAATAAACAGAAACTATGATATATGAAAACACATAACGTTAGATAGCTGTTGACATATAATAGACAGAAACAATGATATATCAAAACACATAACGGTAGATAGCTGTTAATATATAATAGACAGAAACAATGATATATCAAAACACAGAACGTTAGATAGCTGTTGACATATAATACACAGAAACAATGATATATCAAAACACATAACGTTAGATAACTGTTAACATATAATAGACAGAAACAACGATATATCAAAACACATAACGTTAGATAGCTGTTGACATATAATACACATTAACTATGATATATGAAAACACATAACGTTAGATAGCTGTTGACATATAATAGACAGAAACAATGATATATCAAAACACATAACGGTAGATAGCTGTTAATATATAATAGACAGAAACAATGATATATCAAAACACAGAACGTTAGATAGCTGTTGACATATAATACACAGAAACAATGATATATCAAAACACATAACGTTAGATAACTGTTAACATATAATAGACAGAAACAACGATATATCAAAACACATAACGTTAGATAGCTGTTGACATATAATACACAGAAACAATGATATATCAAAAAACATAACGATAGCTAGCTGTTCACATATAATAGACAGAAACAATGATATATCAAAACACATAACGTTAGATAGCTTTTGAGATATAATACACAGAAACAATGATATATCAAAACACATAACGTTAAATACCTGTTGAAATATAATAAACAGAAACTATGATATATGAAAACACATAACGTTAGATAGCTGTTGACATATAATAGACAGAAACAATGATATATCAAAACACATAACGGTAGATAGCTGTTAATATATAATAGACAGAAACAATGATATATCAAAACACAGAACGTTAGATAGCTGTTGACATATAATACACAGAAACAATGATATATCAAAACACATAACGTTAGATAACTGTTAACATATAATAGACAGAAACAACGATATATCAAAACACATAACGTTAGATAGCTGTTGACATATAATACACAGAAACAATGATATATCAAAACACATAACGTTAGATAGCTGTCGACATATAAGAGACAGAAACAATGATATATCAAAAGACATAACGATAGCTAGCTGTTCACATATAATAAACAGAAACAATGATATATCAAAACACATAACGTTAGATAGCTGTCGACATATAAGAGACAGAAACAATGATATATCAAAAGACATAACATTACATAGCTGTTGACATATATTAGACACATAACGATAGCTAGATGTTCACATATAATAGACAGAAACAATGATATATCAAAACACATAACGGTAGATAGCTGTTAATATATAATAGACAGAAACAATGATATATCAAAACACATAACGTTACATAGCTGCTGACATATAATAGACAGAAACAAAGATATATCAAAAACATAACGGTGAATAGCTGTTCACATATAATAAACAGAAAGAATGATATATCAAAACACATAACGTTAGATAGCTTTTGAGATATAATACACAGAAACAATGATATATCAAAACACATAACGTTAGATACCTGTTGAAATATAATAAACAGAAACTATGATATATGAAAACACATAACGTTAGATAGCTGTTGACATATAATAGACAGAAACAATGATATATCAAAACACATAACGGTAGATAGCTGTTAATATATAATAGACAGAAACAATGATATATCAAAACACAGAACGTTAGATAGCTGTTGACATATAATACACAGAAACAATGATATATCAAAAAACATAACGATAGCTAGCTGTTCACATATAATAAACAGAAACAATGATATATCAAAACACATAACGTTAGATAGCTGTCGACATATAAGAGACAGAAACAATGATATATCAAAAGACATAACGTTACATAGCTGTTGACATATAATAGACAGCAACAATGATATATATCAAAACACATAACGTTAGATAGCTGTTGACATATAATACACAGAAACAACGATATATCAAAACACATAACGTTAGATAGTTGTTGACATATAATAAACAGAAACAATGATATATCAAAAATAACGTGAAATAGCTGTTGACATATAATAGATAGAAATAATGATGTATCAAAACACATAACGATAGCTGGCTGTTGACATATAATAAACAGAAACAATGATATATCAAAAGCATAACGGTGAATAGCTGTTGACATATAATAAACAGAGACAATGATATATCAAAACACATAACGTTAGATAGCTGTTGACATATAACAGACAGAAACAATGGTATATCAAAACATATAACGTTAGATAGCTTTTGCAATATAATAGAGAGAATCAATGATATATCAAAACACATAACGTTAAATAGCTGTTGACATATAATAGACAGAAACATTGATATATCAAAACACATAACGTTAGATAGCTGTTAAGATATAATAGACAGAAACAATGATATATCAAAACACATAACGTTAGATAGCTGTTCACATATAATAGACAGAAACAATGATGTATCGAAACACATAACGGTCAATAGCTGTTGACATATAATACACAGAAACAATGATATATCAAAACACATAACGTTAGATAGCTGTCGACATATAAGAGACAGAAACAATGATATATCAAAAGACATAACGTTAGATAACTGTTGACATATAATAGACAGCAACAATGATATATATCAAAACACATCACGTTAGATAGCTGTTGACATATAATACACAGAAACAACGATATATCAAAACACATAACGTTAGATAGCTGTTAAGATATAATAGACAGAAACAATGATATATCAAAACACATAACGTTAGATAGCTGTTCACATATAATAGACAGAAACAATGATGTATCGAAACACATAACGGTCAATAGCTGTTGACATATAATAAACAGAACCAATGAAAAATCAAAACACATAACGTTAGATAGCTGTTGACATATAATAAACACATAACGATAGCTAGATGTTCACATATAATAAACAGAAACAATGATATATCAAAAAAATAACGGTAAATAGCTGTTGACATATAATACACAGAAACAATGATATATCAAAACACATAACGTTAGATAGCTGTCGACATATAAGAGACAGAAACAATGATATATCAAAAGACATAACGTTAGATAACTGTTGACATATAATAGACAGCAACAATGATATATCAAAACACATAACGTTAGATAGCTGTTGACATATAATACACAGAAACAACGATATATCAAAACACATAACGTTAGATAGCTGTTAAGATATAATAGACAGAAACAATGATATATCAAAACACATAACGTTAGATAGCTGTTCACATATAATAGACAGAAACAATGATGTATCGAAACACATAACGGTCAATAGCTGTTGACATATAATAAACAGAACCAATGAAAAATCAAAACACATAACGTTAGATAGCTGTTGACATATAATAAACAGAAACAATGATATATCAAAACACATAACGTTAGATAGCTGTCGACATATAAGAGACAGAAACAATGATATATCAAAAGACATAACGTTAGATAGCTGTTGAAATATAATAGACAGAAACAATGATATATCAAAACACATAACGTTACATAGCTGTTGACGTATAATACACAAAAACAATTATATATCAAACACATAACGATGGATAGCTGCTGACATATAATTGACAGAAACAATGATATATTAAAACACAACGCTAAA
The DNA here is from genome assembly GCA_011833715.1 of Carcinoscorpius rotundicauda. NCBI lineage: Eukaryota > Metazoa > Arthropoda > Merostomata > Xiphosura > Limulidae > Carcinoscorpius > Carcinoscorpius rotundicauda. The sequence continues at coordinate 91,440,401 of CM022398.1, forward strand.
TAGCTGTTAAAATATAATAGACCGAAACAATGATATATTTTAAAACTTATAACGTTATATAGCTCTTGACAGAAAATAAACAGAAATAATGATATATAAAAACACATAACGCTGGATAGCTGCTGACATATAATAAACATAAACAATAATGTATCAAAACACATAACGTTAAATAGCTGTTGACATATAATACACAGACACAATGATATATCAAAACACATAAAGTTAGATAGCTGTTGAAATATAATAAATAGAAAGAATGATATATCAAAACACATAACGTTAGATAGCTGCTGACATATAATAAGCACATAACGATAGCTAGATGTTGACATATAATAAATAGAAACAATGATATATCAAAACACAGAACGTTAGATAGCTGTTGACGTGTAATACACAGAAACAATGATATATCAAAACACATAACGCTGGATAGCTGCTGACATATAAGAGACAGAAACAATGATATATGAAAACACATAACGTTAGATAGCTGTTGATATATAATTGACAGAAACAATAATATATTAAAACACAACGTTAAATAGCTGTTGAAATATAATAGACCTAAACAATGATATCTCAAAACACATAACGTTAGATAGCTGTTGACATATAATAACCAGAAACAATGATATATCAAAACACATAACGTTAGATAGCTGTCGACATATATGAGACAGAAACAATGATATATCAAAACACATAACGTTAGATAGCTGTTGATATATAATTGACAGAAACAATAATATATTAAAACACAACGTTAAATAGCTGTTGAAATATAATAGACCTAAACAATGATATCTCAAAACACATAACGTTAGATAGCTGTTAACATATAATAGAAACAAACGGTGATATATCAAAACACATAACGTTAAATAGCTGTTGACATATAATAACCAGAAACAATGATATATCAAAACACATAACGTTAGATAGCTGTTGACATATAATAGACAGAAATTATGATATATCAAAACATATATTATTAAATAGCTGTTGACATATAATACACAGAAACAGTGATATATCAACACACAGAACAGTAAATAGCGATTGGCATACATAAGACACACAGGTGATATATAAAAACACATTACGGTAAATAGCACTTGATATACATAAGACACAAATAATGATATTTCGAAATACCCAGCAGTAAATACCAGTTGACATATGTTACACACGAATAGTGATATATCAAAACACAGAACTGTAAATAAATATTGACATATACCAGACAAGAATGGTGATATTTCAAAACACAAAATGATAAATAGCGGTTGATGTATACAACACAAACAGTATTTTTAGAAAATACATAACAGAAAATAGCGGGTTGACATGTAATAGATACAAACAGTGATATATTAACACGCAGAACAGTAAATAGTAGTTGACATATACTAAACACAAACAGTGATATATCAACACACAGAACAGTAAATAGCAGTTGAGTTATACTAGACACAAACAGTGATATATCAACACACAGAACAGTAAATAGTAGTTGACATATACTAAACACAAACAGTGATATATCAACACACAGAACAGTAAATAGCAGTTGAGTTATACTAGACACAAACAGTGATATATCAACACACAGAACAGTAAATAGTAGTTGACATATACTAGACACAAACAGTGATATATCAACACACAGAACAGTAAATAGTAGTTGACATATACTAGACACAAACAGTGATATATCAATACACAGAACAGTAAAAAGAGATATGAGAAAAGAATGAGCCAATAAGTAGAAGAGCAAGAAAAAAGTTTTTTAAATTCGAACAGGTTTTTCAGATATTGATTATAAGTTTAATATTATACTTTACAGACAGGTAGAGCTTTTGCTTATTACTTGTATCGTACAAAGATACATCACAAACAGTACTTTGTGATTGTTAGGGGCACCGATAATGTGCCACTTATTTCTAACGTCATGATCATCCCCTAGTGAGAATTATTGGAACCGTCCTAATTCTTCTGACTGTGTCTTCCAATGAAACTTGTCCCACAGTATTAGGTGGACCTATGGAAACACCGACAACTGTCTAAAACGAAGGTCCACCTTGGTGAATCGACAATGGAGGTTTTCTGCGCATGCCAAGTCTTCTACACGTGTAATGTTCAGGAAAAAAGCCAACGGGCTCAAAGATGTTTCTTTGGGCCCCTCTCCTCAGGCATGCTAAAAGTAATACTAGGAGTGTTTACATGGCAGTTAGTTTTCAAGGTGTCTGAGTTGTTGAATAAACTGCAAGGAAGTCTGATTGGACTTGTTGACTTAATGAAAACGTAGTGATTAGCAAATCAACGAAAGAATTAAAAAATATTATTATTTGAAAAAAATGTCAAAAAATACAAAAAATCTAGAGTTTCATTTCAAATTTTCAGTATTCAGCTGGATCTGTCTAATGAACATTTTATACAAGACGATAAACAACCTGCAACATAGGTCTGTAAATACATTTACCAAATTTATTCCAAAACCAGGCACAGAACTGAGGTCTATACTGTGTAAAAACTACACTGACAAACACCACACCAACATTATTTATAAAATACAATGTGGTAACTGACACGACTTCTATATTGGAGAAACAAGTAGGAAAATGGAAACCAGATTCAAAGAACATAAAAAGTCACCTTCACACGTTTTCGAACACTGCAAGTCAAATGAACAAAACATAACCATAGAAAACACTAAAATACTAAATAAAGAAACAAACATAAACAAATGCAAAATTAAATAAGCCTTACTTATACAACAACTTAAACTCAAAATAAGCCAATATAAAGGTACGCCTTTATACCTATATTAATATAATAAAATAAATAAAATTATATATTCAAACATCTAACACCGCCCTCTACATTCCTACACGCAATTACACAACCCCCTTCAAACATGTGATCAGCTATTGGTCAGTTACCTCTTTCTTTCTTTGTGAACCTGACGATGACCGAAGAAGGTCGAAACGTTATTTGCTCCTCAACACGGAATTTTCTCAATCCATACCAGCCGTTTTTACATATATAGTAACAATATATTGTTCACTAACTTGTACACAGTCCATAGAACAATAACAAGACAACCTACAACCTAGAGTCAGTAAGTTTGTTAATACATTTACACTATGTTGTTCAGTAAGTGGTACACGGTATACAGTACAATAACCAGACAACCTAGAGTCAGTAAGTTTGTTAATACATTTACACTATGTTGTTCAGTGAGTGGTACACGGTATACAGTACAATAACCAGACAACCTAGAGTCAGTAAGTTTGTTAATACATTTACACTATATTGTTCAGTAAGTGGTACACGGTATACAGTACAATAACCAGACAACCTAGAGTCAGTAAGTTTGTTAATACATTTACACTATATTGTTCAGTGAGTGGTACACGGTATAGAGTACAATAACCAGACAACCTAGAGTCAGTAAGTTTGTTAATACATTTACACTATGTTGTTCAGTAAGTGGTACACGGTATAGAGTACAATAACCAGACAACCTAGAGTCAGTAAGTTTGTTAATACATTTACACTATGTTGTTCAGTAAGTGGTACACGGTATAGAGTACAATAACCAGACAACCTAGAGTCAGTAAGTTTGTTAATACATTTACACTATGTTGTTCAGTAAGTGGTACACGGTATACAGTACAATAACCAGACAACCTAGAGTCAGTAAGTTTGTTAATACATTTACACTATATTGTTCAGTGAGTGGTACACGGTATACAGTACAATAACCAGACAACCTAGAGTCAGTAAGTTTGTTAATACATTTACACTATATTGTTCAGTAAGTGGTACACGGTATACAGTACAATAACCAGACAACCTAGAGTCAGTAAGTTTGTTAATACATTTACACTATATTGTTCAGTAAGTGGTACACGGTATACAGTACAATAACCAGACAACCTAGAGTCAGTAAGTTTGTTAATACATTTACACTATGTTGTTCAGTAAGTGGTACACGGTATAGAGTACAATAACCAGACAACCTAGAGTCAGTAAGTTTGTTAATACATTTACACTATGTTGTTCAGTAAGTGGTACACGGTATACAGTACAATAACCAGACAACCTAGAGTCAGTAAGTTTGTTAATACATTTACACTATATTGTTCAGTAAGTGGTACACGGTATACAGTACAATAACCAGACAACCTAGAGTCAGTAGGTTTGTTAATACATTTACACTATGTTGTTCAGTGAGTGGTACACGGTATACAGTACAATAACCAGACAACCCATAGTCAGTAGGTTTGTTAATATTGTTGTTGTTGTTTTGAGTTAAGCACAAAGCTACACCATGGGCTATCTGTGCTCTGCCCACCACGGGTATCGAAACCCGGATTTTAGCGTGTAAGTCCGCAGACATACCGCTGAGCCACTGGGGGGCGTTTGTTAATACATTTACACTATGTTGTTCAGTGAGTGGTACACGGTATACAGTACAATAACCAGACAACCCATAGTCAGTAAGTTTGTGAATACATTTACACTATATTGTTCAGTAAGTGGTACACGGTATACAGTACAATAACCAGACAACCTAGAGTCAGAAAGTTTGTTAATACATTTACACTATGTTGTTCAGTAAGTGGTACACGGTATACAGTACAATAACCAGACAACCCATAGTCAGTAAGTTTGTTAATACATTTACACTATATTGTTCAGTAAGTGGTACACGGTATACAGTACAATAACCAGACAACCTAGAGTCAGTAAGTTTGTTAATACATTTACACTATGTTGTTCAGTAAGTGGTACACGGTATACAGTACAATAACCAGACAACCTAGAGTCAGTAAGTTTGTTAATACATTTACACTATGTTGTTCAGTGAGTGGTACACGGTATACAGTACAATAACCAGACAACCTAGAGTCAGTAGGTTTGTTAATACATTTACACTATGTTGTTCAGTAAGTGGTACACGGTATACAGTACAATAACCAGACAACCCATAGTCAGTAGGTTTGTTAATACATTTACACTATGTTGTTCAGTGAGTGGTACACGGTATACAGTACAATAACCAGACAACCCATAGTCAGTAGGTTTGTTAATATTGTTGTTGTTGTTTTGAGTTAAGCACAAAGCTACACCATGGGCTATCTGTGCTCTGCCCACCACGGGTATCGAAACCCGGATTTTAGCGTGTAAGTCCGCAGACATACCGCTGAGCCACTGGGGGGCGTTTGTTAATACATTTACACTATGTTGTTCAGTGAGTGGTACACGGTATACAGTACAATAACCAGACAACCTAGAGTCAGTAAGTTTATTAATACATTTACACTATGTTGTTCAGTAAGTGGTACACGGTATACAGTACAATAACCAGACAACCCATAGTCAGTAAGTTTGTGAATACATTTACACTATATTGTTCAGTAAGTGGTACACGGTATACAGTACAATAACCAGACAACCTAGAGTCAGTAAGTTTGTTAATACATTTACACTATATTGTTCAGTAAGTGGTACACGGTATACAGTACAATAACCAGACAACCTAGAGTCAGTAAGTTTGTTAATACATTTACACTATGTTGTTCAGTAAGTGGTACACGGTATACAGTACAATAACCAGACAACCTAGAGTCAGTAAGTTTGTTAATACATTTACACTATGTTGTTCAGTGAGTGGTACACGGTATACAGTACAATAACCAGACAACCTAGAGTCAGTAGGTTTGTTAATACATTTACACTATGTTGTTCAGTGAGTGGTACACGGTATACAGTACAATAACCAGACAACCTAGAGTCAGTAGGTTTGTTAATACATTTACACTATGTTGTTCAGTGAGTGGTACACGGTATACAGTACAATAACCAGACAACCCATAGTCAGTAGGTTTGTTAATACATTTACACTATGTTGTTCAGTGAGTGGTACACGGTATACAGTACAATAACCAGACAACCCATAGTCAGTAGGTTTGTTAATATTGTTGTTGTTGTTTTGAGTTAAGCACAAAGCTACACCATGGGCTATCTGTGCTCTGCCCACCACGGGTATCGAAACCCGGATTTTAGCGTGTAAGTCCGCAGATATACCGCTGAGCCACTGGGGGGCGTTTGTTAATACATTTACACTATGTTGTTCAGTGAGTGGTACACGGTATACAGTACAATAAACAGACAACCTAGAGTCAATAAGTTTGTTAATACATTTACACTATGTTGTTCAGTAAGTGGTACACGGTATACAGTACAATAACCAGACAACCTAGAGTCAGTAAGTTTGTTAATACATTTACACTATATTGTTCAGTGAGTGGTACACGGTATACAGTACAATAACCAGACAACCTAGAGTCAGTAGGTTTGTTAATACATTTACACTATGTTGTTCAGTAAGTGGTACACGGTATACAGTACAATAACCAGACAACCCATAGTCAGTAGGTTTGTTAATACATTTACACTATGTTGTTCAGTAAGTGGTACACGGTATACAGTACAATAACCAGACAACCTAGAGTCAGTAGGTTTGTTAATACATTTACACTATGTTGTTCAGTAAGTGGTACACGGTATACAGTACAATAACCAGACAACCCATAGTCAGTAGGTTTGTTAATACATTTACACTATGTTGTTCAGTGAGTGGTACACGGTATACAGTACAATAACCAGACAACCCATAGTCAGTAGATTTGTTAATACAATTGACACTATGGTCATTATACTATAATAACCAGTACAGTACAGAGAATGAAAACTTGCCAACTATACCTATATACAGCCTGAGAGCTTGTAAAGTACATACATGTTTCTAAATTCTGAAAACGTACAGAATATAAATTCAGGGTGGTCGCTAGAAAAGCGGAAAATTTGTCAAACAGCTATTTATTTTTACAAAGAATAACTTTTACAAAGTTTTTAAACGCATATGTTATATTACACTCATAGATGCTCAAAATTATTAAAATCATGCATTTTATTCATGATGTAAAGAAATCAAAATAGAAATGAGTAAGCACGCATTTTATTCATGATCACATCTGACCCTCAAATTTTCCGCTTTTCTAGCGACCACCCTGTATATGTACTCCGATACAATATGACAACATAAAGTATATATAGTCACCCTAAATAAGTATTAACACAAAGTATTTTGTGGATCTATTTAGGTAGATTAATGAAGTGGCACTTATGTCACCTTGGTGTTTACGGCCTGCTACTGTATGGATCTACTGAGATAGGTTAATGTAGTAGTAGTTATATCACCTTCCTACGGAAGAACTACTACTGTGTCGATATAAATAGGTACATTATAAATAGTGGTAGTTATATCACCTTCCAATGTAACTCCTGATTCTGTGTGGATCTGTGTAGGTATAAGTTAAGGTAGTTATATCATCTTCCAATGTAACTCCTGATTCTGTGTGGATCTGTGTAGGTATAAGTTAAGGTAGTTATATCATCTTCCAATGTAACTCCTGATTCTGTGTGGATCTATTTAGAACTATTGAAGATCCATACACTAGCATGGATCTTCAACGGGATGGGACTTATAGTTAAGTCACTGATTATGTTTAGTAAAGTAATTCTTTAAGTCTTATATTCTATTATTTCTTGTTGCTTCAAATATCTTTTTGTGAAGATCCTTTTCCCTACATCTGGCTTAAGACAGCAAAGAGTGATAAAGATGTGGGATGTTGTGAGCAGGAGAACCGGCTTGTACTAAAGGTTTCGTTTTAATCACGTGAAGCCATATATATTCCTGTATAGTGTAAGAATTTATATACTGTTTCATATCTTCAATACATGTGCGTGTCATAGACTAAGCAGTAAAGTCAATGACTCTAAGATTCAGGCATAAACTGATGAGAGAAAAAAGAAAGCAACAATGTAACGATAGTCGTTAAATGGAGGTTTTGACTGTTATTCTCATAACACACACATAGCTGAAACTGTGATGCGTAATAATATATTACGAGCTTAAACCTTTAGCTTTTTGAAATCAGCAACATAACATTTAACTTCTACAATTTTTCTTTATTTATCTAAAACAAATTGACAATCAATCAACCAGAGACAATGTGACCGAATACTTTCAACACTTCTAGATTAGTTCACTTTGATCATCTGATATCCTATCTACGAATAACGTTGCAGATAAACTCTTTTAAATAAGTTTTTTTTTATCATGTGATTTTTATCAACCAATAACGTTGCAGGATACAAATTAGTTTAGAAAGTATAAGCTTGGATAAAAATATTAAACGTGCTTAACGTATCAACACAGACGAAATATAAAATGGAGAATATAATGTTATTCACAGAACAATTTAAAAGAACAATAGAACAGAACATGAGTTACCAAAAGTACAAAAAAAAAGATGTGTAACTCATCCGGCTAGACCCATTGTGTTTTTCGACCTGAACACATATTATACAGTAAAAATCGGATCACACAGCTAACTTTACCAACGTAACTTGATGTCCATCTTTACTGAAACTCAACAATCCATATATGCTTACTAGAATGAATGGTTGTCAAAAATGACGGGAAACCATTGTTAAATGATTAACATAATTTACAGAACCATAAACGAGCTTTCCTGTAGCTTCAAAACACTTCACTTATTTCCTCAATCTCGAAGTAATTCTCTGATCACGATAATAGTAGTAAAAATAATATGTGAACAAAAGAAGCTAAAGTAGCATTTTAGACCGTTTTCACTGTATTTTGGGCCAGTAAGAACAAAACAGTGTAGACATTCCAGCACGAATTTTCAACTTTTTTTCGACTATACAAAGGATAAGAGATATTTGTCAGTAATAAATATTTACTTTTCATTATGTTTTAAACCGAAGTAATATATATATATGTATTTAAATACAAAAAACAGTTGATATTTATTCATTACTCAATGCTTCTTAAACACGGTCTCTATAACGATAGTAATCGTACAGCTATTAGGCTTAATAAATACACGTCCCGTAAGGCTTAGTTGTTCTTGGCCACGTCTCAATGTCGTAGAAAAAATTGTGAATTGAATTACTTTGCTGTTGATTACCGAAGATGTGAAAAAGATAAAAAAAGAAAGTAAATAAACCTTTCTAACAAATCCACATGAACATCGAGCAGTTTACAAAAACATAATACAGTTGACCCCAAAACAATGTCAGTTTTTGTAACATTACTGAGAAAGGAACGTGTATACAGAGTGATATAGTTCGTAATTACTCTCTACATCAGGTGTGTTATACTTTTAATTAACGGTTATTTGTATAAAAAAAAATCCCGCTACACTGATGACGTCTGTACTGTAGTACTGGGTATCGATACATTTAACAATATCTATACCACGAAAGTATTGCATATACTGAACTGAAATAATTTGTCGTGTTTAACAATTTGTAGTGCATACTGAAGGGGTTTACAGATTTTTATAAAAGTTAAGCAAAAAACTTGACACTCCAGATGAACATACAATAACATGTTTTTATTTAAACAAACATTTCGCTTTGTGATTTCTTCAGGGCTAATATACGTAATATAGTTATTATTTTATATTTACCGGGAGTATAAAGTTATTCTAATATTAAAATTTATCAAAATAAACTAAAATGTGTGTTATTAACATGCGTCTCTGCACTACATGAAAAGCCTTCGTAAAATACACAACATATGTACTAAAAGAAAAGTTTTAATACTTCAGTATAAAATGGGAATGATATTAAAAAACACCGACAATGGCATTAGTAGTTTAGTACGTCCAAGAATTCATAATAATATTTCAGTGTATACTGGGAGCAATATCACTTGAAATAGTATTGGTATTTCAATGTGTACTGGGAGTGTTATTAGTACTTCAGTGTGTACTGGGAGAGTTATTAGTACTTCAGTGTGTACTGGGAGTGACATTAATACTTCAGTGTGTACAGGGAGTACAACTGCACATATACACTCACAATATATATATATACGTATTGTGCATTATTTTGCATGCGACAAAATGGAAATATTTATTAGAGACTCGATTCATGACAAATAACAGCTTCTAATTATTTACTTTTTTTCATCAAAACGTGAATTTCTGCGGAGAAAAGATGACGTAGAGGTCCGAAATGTTCTCTGATTCGCTATTTCCGCTGCAACAGACCAGTTTCGTGGAATTTCTAGCTTATTGGCGCTGTTTGGAAGAGCAACCGAATAAATAGAGTAATTCTAAAGTAGTGACGAATTTCAACACTTTTTCTGTTTTGTTGTAGAGTCCTTCACTGGTCTGTAAAACCTTTAGGTGTTTACATAGCGCGTGACATCCATCGTAATTAATTATTATTAAGCGAACCAACAGATTACTTATCATTTCTCCATCAAAACTCGAATTCAGAAAATAATAGATGCTCTGTTTATCCTTGAGTTGTAAAGATAAATAAAAACATGGAGGTTACATGCGTATAAAGCTTCGCAACAACAACAGGCAACAGTGACCGATAGAAATTGAAATATGTTTCAGTGTTTTCGTTGTCACCGAATAACTACTTTAGCCACGCTGGACATAGTGTGAAATACTTGATCTAGCCTTCATGGTGTGAGAAAATGTCCCTATTGTGTTCTAAGATTAATGTTCGTGATTCCTTCAGAAAGGTATATTTTCTGGTCAGCGCTAAATAGGAGAGATAAGGAAGCTAATATCACTTGGTGAGAGACAGTGTCTTATAAATTACCTTATATTTGATACCAGGAGTTTTCACGTCTATTATGGGAGGATTTATCTCATACGTGATAGAGGATAAGAGATACGTTTCAAATCAAGGTTTCGCTCAATGGTTTGTGGTTACAACTCTATTTTCCCTGTTCAGCCTGTAACTATGAAAGAATTTCCAGATCTATGGTTATTTTTTCTACCAATATCTAAACTTACATTTTTTTTAAATCCACGGGCTCATCTGTAGTATGTATCCAAACTCGCATTTTTAGGTTCACAATTCTATGTTCAGTCTAAATTTAAACCTATATTTTCTAGGTTCACAGTTCCATATTCCGTCTGTACCTACACTCACATTTCCTAGGTTCACCAAGGTTCCCACCAACATAGTTGTGTTTTCCGGATCATCAGAAGAGGTTGTTTTTTTTGTTTAGAATGTCGAATATCCGTTACATGTGATGTGATTTTAACGTTTAAACGTACAATATATCGCAACTATAGAAGCGAATGTGGACTTAATAATTTTATTAAATTGCATGAGAGCATCGCCCGATAATTTTAGGGCAGTGAAGAGGCGACGAACTTTGGATGAGAATCCAAACTGAAAATTGTCATTGAAATGAGTATAATTTAGGACCAAGGGTCTCTGAACGCTTGAAAAGAATGCTATGTAGGACCTATGTCCTATTAAGGTAACTACAGCTGTGGGAACCTTTAATAGCCGTCAGTAGGGTCTTTGTTCTCAGGAAGAATTGAAGTGGAAAACGTCTGTAGTAAATGTTACTGGAGTTTCTTATCTGCAAGTGAAGAATTTCTATGTTGTGTATAGTTTACATTTCAAGATATACATTAATAAATAATAGTATGGATATTTCTCTGTATAACGAACCAACGTGCTGTAAACCTAACTAGTAGTATCATTTTACTATGATCATACGCTTTCCAAGTACTGCAACGTTGTCATGACAGCTTATTACAGACCTGTCTTGTGGTACCATACTGTCATGACAGCTTACTATAGAGTTGCCCTTTGGTACCATGTTACTATGACAACTGATTACAGACCTGCCTATTAGTATCATGTTGTCATGAAAACTTAGTACAAACCTGTCTAGTAAGTACAATCAGATTGTAATGATTTACTATAGGGCTGTCCATTGGTACAATGTTCTCATAATAACCTAGTCTCAACACAATAAAACTTGATATATTACCATGTAGCCTTTTTGTACAAATTCCCAATTGCACAATATTTCAATGACAAGCCACTATAATCTGGCATGTAGTAACAGTTATCACTATACCATGTGTTACCATGAGAAGTTACTGTTTACTGTTTTAACCTATATTTACTTACTAACATGGCAGCTAAACTTAAAAACCTAAAAGTGACTCCTACACTGTAAGTCACATTACCTTCCTTTCTACCATGGTAGTCAACCTTTAAACCTGGAAGTGACGCTGTGAGTCACGTTACCTTCCTTTCTACCATGGTAGCCAACCTTTAAACCTGGAAGTGACGGTGTGAGTCACGTTACCTTCCTTTCTACCATGGTAGTCAACCTTTAAACCTGGAAGTGACGCTGTGAGTCACGTTACCTTCCTTTCTACCATGGTAGCCAACCTTTAAACCTGGAAGTGACGCTGTGAGTCACGTTACCTTCCTTTCTACCATGGTAGCCAACCTTTAAACCTGGAAGTGACGCTGTGAGTCACGTTACCTTCCTTTCTACCATGAAAACCAACATTTAAACCTAGAAGTGACTCCACTCTGTGAGTTACGTTACCTTCCTTACTACCATGAAAACCAACATTTAAACCTGGAAGTGACTCCTACAGGTGAGTCAGGTCATCCGTATTTCCTTCCTACTATGCCAACTAACCACGTTTTGACTGGAATTTGAATATTGTTTACATATGCACGTTTGGAGATGACAGGACAAATCTGTTTATTCAGTCTGGCTCTCTGACATGCAACTTAGTTGACAAGGAACAGAACTGTAGCCATATGATTACCGCAGAAACAGTTTGTAAAGTAAGAAGATCTCTAAATCTTTGTTCTGTACAATTCTGAAAAATTATCTTCAGTGATTGAAATTTCCTTTGTTAAGTTCACAACTCTCTAACTTAATAGCTGGTAAACAGATAAATCAAATAATGATTTTTACTAGGCAGAGAAAGAGCTTTATTTAAGTTCAAACTTTCAATCACGTAACTTTATATATTCTTATGTCACAAATATAACACCATCTTTAATGATACACCAAACCCTCACCTTTAAATGACAACACGATACAAAGAGAGGTTCACGGTAAGTTAAAAATATCCTACGTACGGAAAACTATTCAGTGCCCGCCGTGGGACAATACAAACACCGGTTCGTGACAAGTTAGAGCATCCATGATTAATAACTTAATAAAGATGTTACAAGATAAAAAAAACAGCCCACAATGGAAAGAAAGAAATCAACAGACTTGATAAGTTTGGCATGTAAACAAAACATATATGTTGAGAGGTATGTTAATTGTGAAGCTAGCTATATCTTTCTTTATACGTTAGGAACATAACAACCAGGTGTACGTGTCACAAGCTGGTACAACCAGACGTTTCTGCATGTCTTACAAAATGGCACAAATAACAGTATCTGTATGTTTTACAAGAATATTATACAACCGTATAGGTTACAAGAGAGTACAACCAAATATATGTGTCTGTATAAAAGTGTGAAAAGTTATAATGAATAACCTAGACATACAAATGTGTTTTGTGAGAAATAAAAATGGTGGATGGACAAAAAGAGATGAGAGAGCACCATGTATTGTGACAGCAAAACAAAAACTAAACATGCTTTCATCTGCAGGTTTGACAACAAACTACAATAAAACAAATTAATTTACTAATGACCCTTATCGTTGTGAGTAATTCTGATGACCTAAGTCATTCACTGCACGGCACATAAAACAACCTATGGCAAATACTAGTAACAATAAGTAGAAGACCTGCAAATGTTTGTGTTTCAAATATGTCTTATGCCACCAGTCGATGTTGTAGTGTTCTCTTTAGACAAGTCTCAACCATCATTATAAAGTTGTGTTAATAATGTCACCTTTATGTCTCCAGTGACAACAACGTAGTGTTAATAATGTCACCTCTATAATCAGTGATGACGAAAAAACCCACTTTTAGAGAAAATATATATATATATATATATGTATATAAATGACTGGTTTGGGTTGAGAAAATGACCTGATGATGACTGAGAAAGGTCAAAACATTGTTCGCTCCTCTACATAAATTTTTTTTCAACCTAAGTCAGCCATTTTTACATATATATTTTAATGTCACCTATTTGTTTCATTCACCATAAAATAATGTTAATAATGTCACCTGTATGTCTCCAGTTGTTGTAAAATACTGTTAATAATGTCACCTCTATGTTTCCATAAAAATTTTTCTCAACCCAAAAGAGCCGTTTTTACATATATAATATCACCTCTATGTCTCCATTTACCATAATGTAGTGTTAATAATGTCACCTCTGTGTTTCATTTACCATAATGTTAAAAATGTCTCTCGTATGTCTCCAGTGACCGCAATGTAGTGTTAATAATGTCACCTCTATGTTCCATTTACCATAATGTCAAAAATCTTTCTTGTATGTCTCCAGTAGCCATAATGTAGTGTTAATAATGTCACCTCTTTGTTCCACTTACCATAATGTAGTGTTAATAATGTCACCTCTATGTTCCATTTACCATAATGTCAAAAATCTTTCTTGTATGTCTCCAGTAGCCATAATGTAGTGTTAATAATGTCACCTCTTTGTTCCACTTACCATAATGTAGTGTTAATAATGTCACCTCTATGTTCCATTTACCATAATGTTAAAAAATGTCTCTCGTATGTCTCCAGTGGCCATAATGTAGTGTTAATAATGTCAACTCTATGTTCATTTACCATAATGTAGTGTTAATAATGTCACCTCTATGTTCCATTTACCAAAATGTTAAAAATGTCTCTCGTACGTCTCCAGTGGCCATAATGTAGTGTTAATAATGTCAACTCTATGTTCCATTTACCATAATGTAGTGTTAATAATGTCACCTCTTTGTTCCATTTACCATAATGTAGTGTTAATAATGTCACCTCTTTGTTCCATTTACCATAATGTAGTGTTAATAATGTCACCTCTATGTTCCATTTACCAAAATGTTAATAATATCACCTGTATGTCTCTGATCACTTAAAATATTTCACGGTATGAAAACTTTAGCACACTTCATGTTTTTATATTCACTCCTACTCTTATCTCACGTGTGGTTATCTACTTGGTCACGGTTCTAATACAAGTAAAATGATGGTTTAGTGACTGGACGTTTCTGTCTCTATCTAGTTAATCTGTCTAGACTTACCGACTTCTGACACGGGGAGCTGGTTTTCACCTGATTCTCCAGGTGACCACGCTTCAACTGATGAGTCTGCTGTGTAGACAGCCCATTGGTCCTCTGCTGTGAACGAGGCAAACACGTGCTTTGGTTCCGACAATACAGCTCGATTCGGCGACGTAAGCGGTCCACAACGGTTTGTCGTTTTGGGGGCAAAATATCCCCCATCCCCAGAGACGGACGCACGAAGATAAACCCGCCGATTTGGGGGTTGATGTACTGACGAATGTAAGGAGCTGCAAACAATAATAACTAATTGGTCAATTACTCGGCTTCGATAGTCTCTTACTGCCACCTAGCGAACCAACTAGGACCAATTTCCACAAAAACGTTTCACTTGTTAAGTTGCGGTAAATAAAAACGTAGATATAATCCTTTTTTCACGAGGCTGTGACAGGAACGTGTCGTATTCCGCACTTTCTTATCTGTTGTCTACATAACGACTGTACGACGAGCACAGCACAGCGGTCGATAGCCACTTCTAGACTGGCCACGCGGCTTTCCCACGAAGACGAGGCTCAGTCTAATTCTCAGCCCAGTCTCGCGTCACTGTTTGGGCTACACTCGCAATCCCGATTCTGGACGGCACGAAGAAGTTGCACACTTCACTGGTGGGTATCCGGTGCAAAACGGAGAAATCTAAACGTAGAAAGGACTCTGGCCTAAAACCCCTCGTGGCATTCTGCGCGTGGGCTTGTCATTTCTGATTCCGAGAGTAAACATTTGCGTGAGACTAGACAGTGATCCTTCTCAAGTGTCCCCTCCCATTCAGACTACGTGCGCTTCTTAAGCAACCGAGGGGTGGCGCTCAAATCGCGCCTTAGTCTGTCCTACATCCGGGAGCCTGCCGACGAGAGAGATGGGACCATGTGTGGAAATCTGATCTCTTGATGGCGTTACACTCCATCATACGAAATTCCACGAATAATTTTGAGTGATTCCAAGCGGCCAGTAAACAGGATTAGAAATAAATACGAAGTGTTGTTAACTATATGATACAGTTTGTACACCTGATAGAGTTAACTAACAAACAGTTCTATGCCGGCATATAAAACAAGTACTTCTGTAAAGTTGAGGCTGGAACTTATACGTAACACTGTACAGCGCAAATACAAACTGTTCAAAACTAACACCGAGATGTGAAACAGACCGTATTATTACAAAATAACACCGTTATGTAAAACAGGCCAAATTGTTAAAAGCTAACACATTCCTAAAAAAAAACAGACCAAACTGTTAAAAACTGACATCGTGATGTAAAACCGATCAAACTGTTAAAAGCTAACAACATGATGTAAGACAGACCATATTATTAAAAGCTAACATCGTGAAGTATAAAAGTCCCTATTATTAAAAGTTAACAGAGTTTCGATGTAAAACAAACCATATTAACAACTAACAGAATATGTAAAATAGACCATATTATTAACAACTAACAGAGTGATGTAAAACAGACAATATTATTAAAAGCTAACAATGTATCGATGTAAAACAGACAATATTATTAAAAGCTAACAATGTATCGATGTAAAACAGACGATATTATTAAAAGCTAACAATGTATCGATGTAAAACAGACGATATTATTAAAAGCTAACAATGTATCGATGTAAAACAGACGATATTATGAAAAGCTAACAATGTATCGATGCAAAACAGACGATATTATTAAAAGCTAACAATGTATCGATGCAAAACAGACGATATTATTAAAAGCTAACAATGTATCGATGTAAAACAGACGATATTATTAAAAGCTAACAATGTATAGATGCAAAACAGGTAATACCGTTAGAAACTACCACGGTGATGTAAAAAAGACAATATTATTAAAAATTAACTCCGTTATGTACAATAGACCATGTTATTGAAAGCTAAAACCGAGATGTAAAACATATCATATTTTTAAAGCTAACACAGTGATATAAAACAGACCATATTATTAAAAACTAAAACTATGATAAAAAACAGACCATATTATTAAAAAGTAACACCGTGATGTGAAACAGATCATATTATGAAAAACTAGCACTGTAATATAAAACTGCCAATATTATTAAAAATAACACCATGGTAAAAACCAGACCATATTGCTAAAAGTTAACACACTGATGTAAAGTAGACCACATTATTAAAAACAAACAGTGTTTCTTTATAAAAAAAAAGACCATATTATGGAAAACTAACACTGCTCTGTAAAACAGACCAAACTATTAAAAGCTAACACCGTGATGTAAAACAGACAATATTATTAGAAACTAATAGTTTCGATGTAAAATAAATCACATTATTAAAAGCTAATACAGTGATGTAAAAGAGACCATTACATAAAAGCTTACACTGTTACGAAAAATAGACCATATTATGAAAAACTAGCACCGTGATATAAAACAAATTATATTATTAAAAGCTAACACTGTGATATATTGTTTTGTTTGTTTGTTTTTGAATTTCGCACAAAGCTACTCGAGGGCTATCTGTACTAGCCGTCCCTAATTTAGCAGTGTAAGACTAGAGGGAAGGCAGCTAGTCATCACCACCCACCGCCAACTCTTGGGCTACTCCTTTACCAACGAATAGTGGGATTGACCGTCACAATATAATGCCCTCACGGCTGGGAGGGCAAGCATGTTTGGCGCGACGCGAATGCGAACCCGCGACCCTCAGATTACGAGTCGCACGCCTTAATGCGCTTGGCCCTGCCGGGCCCACTTTGATTTTTATAACAGACCATATTATTAAAAGGTATCACAAAGATGTAAAACAGATAATACTATTGGAAACTACCAGGATGATGTAAAATAGACCATATTATTAAAACCTAACACCGTGATGTAAAAAGAGACCATTTTATTAATATGTAATTGTGTAATAAGCAACATTTTCCTTGTGTTGTAAGTACTAACAACGTTCTGTAGTAACGAATACTACCGTTGTGTTGTAACAAAAGTGTTGTGTAGTAAGAAACAACGCCGTTGTGTTGTAACAAAAACGTTGTGTCGCAAGGAACAACGCCGTTGCGTTGTAATAAAAACTGAACAAATACAAGCTAAACATCTCGTTAACCGATAGCTTCATCATAAGAAACGCATACAGAAAAAAGCTTGTCGTTTCCAAAGTAATACAACCTTTATCAAGTTTGCAATAAGACAGCGACCTTTCAACATGTAATGTCCATCATTCGCCAGTTCAATATTTGATTTATCTACCCAATTTGAAATATGATTGTGGTCTTCACTCTTCAACTAAGGATGAACTTTTAACCATGTGAAATCAAAAGTGTTACACACCTAAATGACTGTTATAACTAGTGTTGTATTGCCGGTATTGAAGTGTACAATACAAAGTGTGCAGTTCAAATGTAATTATGTTATTATTGAGAATTTGTATGGAACCAGGAACGTAAAATATCATAAAAATCATTACCAATTTTATATCTTAATTTAATATATAGTGTGTTATAGATACCACACATACTATACACATACACAGTTAACCATAAATGCTCTCTACATTGTTAATTATAAGTTTCATATACACTGTTTAATATAATGCTGAATATCTAGTTTACTCCGTTGTTAACATGCAACTTAGTAACCTAACAGTTTAATAGTATTGTTGAATATTTAATTAAAACCGTTGTTAACATGCAACTTAGTAACCTAACAGTTTAATAGTATTGTTGAATATTTAGTTCAAACCGTTGTTAACATGGAACTTAGTAACCTAACAGTTTAATAGTATTGTTGAATATTTAGTTCAAACCGTTGTTAACATGGAACTTAGTAACCTAACAGTTTAATAGTATTGTTGAATATTTAATTAAAACCGTTGTTAACATGCAACTTAGTAACCTAACAGTTTAATAGTATTGTTGAATATTTAGTTCAAACCGTTGTTAACATGGAACTTAGTAACCTAACAGTTTAATAGTATTGTTGAATATTTAATTAAAACCGTTGTTAACATGCAACTTAGTAACCTAACAGTTTAATAGTATTGTTGAATATTTAGTTCAAACCGTTGTTAACATGCAACTTAGTAACCTAACAGTTTAATAGTATTGTTGAATATTTAGTTCAAACCGTTGTTAACATGGAACTTAGTAACCTAACAGTTTAATAGTATTGTTGAATATTTAATTAAAACCGTTGTTAACATGCAACTTAGTAACCTAACAGTTTAATAGTATTGTTGAATATTTAGTTCAAACCGTTGTTAACATGGAACTTAGTAACCTAACAGTTTAATAGTATTGTTGAATATTTAATTAAAACCGTTGTTAACATGCAACTTAGTAACCTAACAGTTTAATAGTATTGTTGAATATTTAGTTCAAACCGTTGTTAACATGCAACTTAGTAACCTAACAGTTTAATAGTATTGTTGAATATTTAGTTCAAACCGTTGTTAACATGCAACTTAGTAACCTAATATTGGTTTACGTCAAACAATAAAATGAAATAAAATATTATTCTGTCCATGTTTTATGCTTTCTCCGTGAGGAGTCGTCAAGACAGATCGTACCTGTTTTTATCTTTCTTCTCAGAAAACTCCGCCCGAAAACCATAAACAGTTCTTCTGTAACTCTAAATTGTGATAAGCTTTCAATTTCTCTTCTTAAAAGTGTATATGGGTTAGCTCGACATTCGCACGTGAGGGTGGGAGGGGTTATCACGCTGGTGGGAGAATGGGTAATTGAAAATCATGAGCGATGAACCATTCTTGTGAGACTCAGAAATGGCCACAAAACAGGTTCAACACAATAGCGTCTTGTGTTTAAACAGACAAGAACGACAGTTTATTGCTTGTAATTCACTCTGAAAGGAAAATCTGTCGGACTGAGAGTAAGAGGAGGTTAGTACGTGAGGACACGAGCTTTGATTCCACGTGCTGCTTTCGAGTGACTAGTGATAGCATTTGTAGTGTGTAAATTATATTTCTCTTGTATGATTCTTTTTTTATATAATGTACTAAAATTCAAGCTAGACCCTGAAACGTTTCAATATGTATGTGTTATACGTGCTTTCGATTCTCAGTCAAGCACGTGATGTAATATAGGAACCACATTGGTCGTTTCGGAACAGTTTTTTTTTAAATATCATCGAAAATTTTCAGACCAGCAATAAGAACGTGACTTTTTATATAAATTTAATTGTTCACTTCTTCTGTTCTGGAAAATAATTCGTGTTGGAAATATATGTAAAAACAAATCGGAATAATTCCTATAACAGCTAATCTTTTAAAACAGATACAACAGTTTATTTCACGTAACTACTCGTATCTCGATAAACCAGCCAGCAAATCATCTTACAAGCTTAATTACCAAAGCCTTCTTCCCCTGGTGTTAATAACTACGTTACAAAGGAACTTCAGAAAGTTTCAATCACCACAATGTTTCTCACTTTTCATTCAAACACTGCGTTTAATAGATGCTTGCTTTAGCGTTTGTGTTTTCTTATAGCAAAGCCACATCGGGCTATCTGCTGAGCCCACCGATGGAAATCGAACCCCTGATTTTAGCGCTGTAAACTTTCTTTAGGTCAGTCATAGTTTGAAATGGTTGAAATATCACATAGAAAGATAATTTCATTCACCAAGCCTACGTGGTTATGGTATAAAGACTTTATCGGTAGATATTTTTATCTGTATATGAATATTAAATACCTTTACGGGTTTTACGGATAATTTTACGGGTTATTGTGTGTTTTAGATTATACTATGTGCACTGAAAGAAAGTTTCAAACCTTACACACCAGAGGCAGGTTGCATACCAAGACATATTACTTAGATAATGCAACTTCGCTCTCCGCGTGACCCGATGTTCAACATATTACTTAGATACAGGGATTGGTCCTTTAAACGTCTTCAACGGAACGAGTTCTACTGTTATTTTAATTAAATCATGTGACCTTCTCTTAAACAAATTATTTTCCTTCAAAAACTTTAAACTCTGTTTTCCACGATGGAACTTTGGTTGCTAACTAATATAAACTTTAAACAGGTTTAAATATTTAAAAAACAAAACAACCCACAAACAAAGGTCACTACTATTTCATATGTGGGTTTTATAGGAATACTTCTTCATATGAGCTATTATACCAAAAACATGATCTTACCAACCACTATACCATCACGTATCCTAAACATGGGATAAAATGATCTGAACCACCAACAACATACATCACCACACACGTTATAACATTAACAGTGGTGTGTTATGTCTTGTTGGATACTAGGATGTTAGAAACGTTATAACATTAACAGTAGTGTATTATGTTTAGTTGGATACTAGGATGTTAGAAACGTTATAACATTAACAGTAGTGTATTATGTTTAGTTGGATACTAGGATGTTAGAAACGTTATGACATTAACAGTAGTGTACAAGTACTACTTATCTAGTTTAATAAAGGCCTGTCAGTTATCTCACACGTATACAGTTAAAACTAGTTGTTTTTTTACAGTTTTCCTAAACCTCACTCTATTAGAACTTCTGTTTTAGCAACATTCGTGTTGTTGATGGTGATAGAGCTTTCTACAGTTAGCTTGAACGGTACAATAACAACGAACCCCACTCCTTAACAAGCGTGACCACCACCTGTCTGAAGAAACTAACGTTCCACTGAAACTTTAGAAAGCTTGTCCCGTGACAGAGATGGACGAGGCTGCCAAGAAGAAGTGAAACTGGAGGGAATTGGTAATCAGTCAGTTCTGTCCGGGTTTTCTAAACTCCACTGAGTTACCAAACTGTTGTCTGTGGTGAAGTAAGATCAAACAACCTGAAACAAATTCCAATTTTATTTCTTCATCAATCACTTGAGGAAGTTCGATCTGTAAATGAAGAAAAGTATTTGGATTTGATATTGAAGTACTAAACAAGTTGCCATGTCGTTGTTAATGATACTACACTACGATACACTTTTATTTCATCTCTACAATAAACTCATTTTTAGTTATTGCTAAGATACTGTATACTGGGAATTTCTCATTTGTTGTTGAAATAATACTGCTGAAAATTTGAATTGTTATATTTCATGCCTTTATGATTTTCATTTATAATTTTATTATGTATAAAAAAGTATGAAAGTTCTATTTTGTGCTAAAGTAAAATTTTACAAATATTTTTCTTTGATCTAAGATAGAAATTTAAAAAAAATGTTTCCCATAAACAATCCTGTTCGATCAGCTGTAAGTCAACAGACCTAAAACAGTGGAAAAAACAAGTAGTCCATGGTAGCTCTGTTTTAAAACAAACACAGTAGTCCATAGTAGTTCTGTTTTAAAACAAACACAGTCGTCCATAGTATATCTGTTTTAAAACAAACATAGTCGTCCATGGTATCTCTGTTTTGAAACAAACACAGTAGTCCATGGTATCTCTGTTTTAAAACAAACACAGTAGTCCACGGTAGCTCTGTTTTAAAACAAACACAGTAGTCCATTGTAGCTCTGTTTTAAAACAAACATAGTAGTCCATGGTAGCTCTGCTTTAAAACAAACACAGTAGTCCATGGTAGCTCTGCTTTAAAACAAACACAGTAGTACATGGTACCTCTGTTTTAAAACAAACACAGTAGTCCATGGTAGCTCTGCTTTAAAACAAAAACAGTAGTTCATGGTAGCTCTGTTTTAAAACAAACACAGTAGTCCATGGTATCTCTGTTTTAAAATAAACACAGTAGTCCATTGTAGCTCTGTTTTAAAACAAACACAGTAGTCCATGGTATCTCTGCTTTAAAACAAACACAGTAGTCCATGGTAGCTCTGCTTTAAAACAAACACAGTAGTCCATGGTAGCTCTGTTTTAAAACAAACACAGTAGTCCATAGTAGCTCTGTTTTAAAACAAACACAGTAGTCCATGGTAGCTCTGCTTTAAAACAAACACAGTAGTCCATGGTAGCTCTGTTTTAGAACAAACACAGTAGTCCATGGTAGCTCTGCTTTAAAACAAACACAGTAGTCCATTGTAGCTCTGTTTTAAAACAAACACAGTAGTCCATAGTATCTCTGTTTTAAAACAAACATAACTGTCCATAGTATCTCTGTTTTAAAACAAACATAATAGTCCATAGTAGCTCTATTTTAAAACAAACACACAGACATCTAACTTGGCCAAAGGAACACTTGTAACGATACATTTGGACTGGAGAGAAACTTGTAACAATACTTTCGGACTGGACAGAAACACTTGTAACGATACATTTGGACTGGACAGAAACAGTGGTAACGATACATTTGGACTGGACAGAAACAGTGGTAACGATACATTTGGACTGGACAGAAACAGTAGTAACGATACATTAGGACTGAACAGAAACAGTGGTAACAATACATTTGGACTGGACAGAAACAGTGGTAACAATACATTTGGACTGGACAGAAACAGTGGTAACGATACGTTTGGACTGGACAGAAACAGTGGTAACGATACATTAGGACTGAACAGAAACAGTGGTAACAATACATTTGGACTGGACAGAAACAGTGGTAACAATACATTTGGACTGGACAGAAACAGTGGTAACGATACGTTTGGACTGGACAGAAACAGTGATAACGATACATTTGGACTGGACAGAAACTATAACTATAAGATAAAATTTATTACAGCCTTAAGATGAAGTGAAGAGTGTGAAAGATGTACCTTACACTAAAAACAGGAATGTGTGGTTTATGACACATAAATATTTGTTGGAAGATATAGCTTATATTAGCTAGTATCTTTATGCTAATACACTATCAACTATTACAGTACCCATACATTGACTAGTATCATGATGTTAATACACCATCTGTTGTATTAGTTAATAAAACAGATATTTTATATCCTGAATCGAGTTTATCGAATTATTCCATTCTCCACCTGTCAGATGGGGTCACTAAAGGTTCGTCATACGGGTCAATCGTTCTCCTCTACACGTGAATCCAACCCTAATAAGACCAAACAGGTAACACGAGATGCATCACTGCTTCCATCAAAATTTCCATATTCATTTGTTTTTATTTTTATAGTACAATATTTGTTATGTTATGCAGTCAGTCCACGAAACAAGGTCTCGTGAAACTTGGTTTCCTCATTAGATAACTTATTAAAATAACTGGAACAGTAGACAAAGATTAAACAAAATCTCATATTGTTTAATCATTTCATTTTCACAAACGTGACGACCTGTTCTTGGTGTTCACCAGAGGTCGTTCATAATTAAATACATACAAACTATTTTATGATTCAATACCGTTAACACTAATTATTAGCATGAATAACGAATCCCGTTGTGTGTTTTTTAATTTTTATTCGTATTCACTTGGAAAAAAACAAACACCAAAAACAAAACAGAAAATTTAAGAATCAGATATTTTAATGTTGTTTCAATGGTAAATCTGAGGACTTATAACGTTAATAATTGGGTATCGACCCTCGCAGCAGGCAGAGCACAGATAGCTAATTGTGTATATGGTGTTCGATACCCCGCAATAAACAAAACGCAGGTAGAATATTCATTGGTTATGGAATTAAACTAAACTACTTAATAAAACTACGTATTGGAAACAAACTCATACAAGTAATTTCTACTTGTTAAAGATATCTGTTAATGAAAGTATAACGAAGTTGAAACAGCGATGGAGACATTATCTACTGAAATTACGTGACAACCGAGATATCTTCACGAGTATCTATTAGATATAACTAGTGAAAACAAAGTTTGACATATTCTGATTTGACTTCAATAACAATCAACTGTTTGTTTTTAGAGTAGTGATCTGTCTGCTGCTACTGACCTGTCACATTGTTCCTGTGTAGTGAGCTGAGCTGCTACTGACCTGTCACATTGTTCCTGTGTAGTGAGCTGAGCTGCTACTGACCTGTCACATTGTTCCTGTGTAGTGAGTTGTCTGCTGCTACTGACCTGTCACATTGTTCCTGTGTAGTGAGCTGAGCTGCTACTGACCTGTCACATTGTTCCTGTGTAGTGAGTTGTCTGCTGCTACTTACCTGTCACATTGTTCCTGTGTAGTGAGTTGTCTGCTGCTACTGACCTGTCACATTGTTCCTGTGTAGTGAGCTGTCTGCTGCTACTGACCTGTCACATTGTTCCTGTGTAGTGTATTGTCTGCTGCTACTGACCTGTCACATTGTTCCTGTGTAGTGAGCTGTCTGCTGCTACTGACCTATCACATTGTTCCTGTGTAGTGAGCTGTCTGCTGCTACTGACCTGTCACATTGTTCCTGTGTAGTGAGTTGTCTGCTGCTACTGACCTGTCACATTGTTCCTGTGTAGTGAGTTGTCTGCTGCTACAGACCTGTCACATTGTTCCTGTGTAGTGAGTTGTCTGCTGCTACTGACCTGTCACATTGTTCCTGTGTAGTGAGTTGTCTGCTGCTACTGACCTGTCACATTGTTCCTGTGTAGTGAGTTGTCTGCTGCTACTGACCTGTCACATTGTTCCTGTGTAGTGAGCTGAGCTGCTACTGACCTGTCACATTGTTCCTGTGTAGTGAGTTGTCTGCTGCTACTGACCTGTCACATTGTTCCTGTGTAGTGAGCTGAGCTGCTACTGACCTGTCACATTGTTCCTGTGTAGTGAGTTGTCTGCTGCTACTTACCTGTCACATTGTTCCTGTGTAGTGAGTTGTCTGCTGCTACTGTCCTGTCACATTGTTCCTGTGTAGTGAGTTGTCTGCTGCTACTGACCTGTCACATTGTTCCTGTGTAGTGAGTTGTCTGCTGCTACTGACCTGTCACATTGTTCCTGTGTAGTGAGCTGAGCTGCTACTGACCTGTCACATTGTTCCTGTGTAGTGAGTTGTCTGCTGCTACTTACCTGTCACATTGTTCCTGTGTAGTGAGTTGTCTGCTGCTACAGACCTGTCACATTGTTCCTGTGTAGTGAGTTGTCTGCTGCTACTGACCTGTCACATTGTTCCTGTGTAGTGAGTTGTCTGCTGCTACTGACCTGTCACATTGTTCCTGTGTAGTGAGTTGTCTGCTGCTACTGACCTGTCACATTGTTCCTGTGTAGTGAGCTGTCTGCTGCTACTGACCTGTCACATTGTTCCTGTGTAGTGAGCTGTCTGCTGCTACTGACCTGTCACATTGTTCCTGTGTGGTGAGTTGTCTGCTGCTACTGACCTGTCACATTGTTCCTGTGTAGTGAGCTGTCTTCTGCTACTGACCTGTCACATTGTTCCTGTGTAGTGAGTTGTCTGCTGCTACTCACCTGTCACATTGTTCCTGTGTAGTGAGCTGAGCTGCTACTGACCTGTCACATTGTTCCTGTGTAGTGAGCTGTCTGCTGCTACTTACCTGCCACATTGCTCCTGTGTAGTGAGCTGTCTGCTGCTACTGACCTGTCACATTGCTCCTGTGTAGTGAGTTGTCTCCTGCTACTGACCTGTCACATTGTTCCTGTGTAGTGAGTTGTCTGCTGCTACTGACCTGTCACATTGTTCCTGAGTAGTGAGTTGTCTGCTGCTACTGTCCTGTCACATTGTTCCTGTGTAGTGAGCTGTCTGCTGCTACTGACCTGTCACATTGTTCCTGTGTAGTGAGTTGTCTGCTGCTACAGACCTGTCACATTGTTCCTGTGTAGTGAGTTGTCTGCTGCTACTGACCTGTCACATTGTTCCTGTGTAGTGAGCTGAGCTGCTACTGACCTGTCACATTGTTCCTGTGTAGTGAGCTGTCTGCTGCTACTGACCTGTCACATTGTTTCTGTGTAGTGAGTTGTCTGCTGCTACTGACCTGTCACATTGTTCCTGTGTAGTGAGTTGTCTGCTGCTACTGACCTGTCACATTGTTCCTGTGTAGTGAGTTGTCTGCTGCTACTGACCTGTCACATTGTTCCTGTGTAGTGAGTTGTCTGCTGCTACAGACCTGTCACATTGTTCCTGTGTAGTGAGCTGTCTGCTGCTACTGACCTGTCACATTGTTTCTGTGTAGTGAGTTGTCTGCTGCTACTGACCTGTCACATTGTTCCTGTGTGAGTTGTCTGCTGCTACTGACCTGTCACATTGTTCCTGTGTAGTGAGTTGTCTGCTGCTACTGACCTGTCACATTGTTCCTGTGTAGTGAGCTGTCTGCTGCTACTTACCTGCCACATTGCTCCTGTGTAGTGAGCTGTCTGCTGCTACTGACCTGTCATATTGCTCCTGTGTAGTGAGTTGTCTGCTGCTACTGACCTGTCACATTGTTCCTGTGTAGTGAGTTGTCTGCTGCTACTGACCTGTCACATTGTTCCTGAGTAGTGAGTTGTCTGCTGCTACTGTCCTGTCACATTGTTCCTGTGTAGTGAGCTGTCTGCTGCTACTGACCTGTCACATTGTTCCTGTGTAGTGAGTTGTCTGCTGCTACAGACCTGTCACATTGTTCCTGTGTAGTGAGTTGTCTGCTGCTACTGACCTGTCACATTGTTCCTGTGTAGTGAGCTGAGCTGCTACTGACCTGTCACATTGTTCCTGTGTAGTGAGCTATCTGCTGCTACTGACCTGTCACATTGTTTCTGTGTAGTGAGTTGTCTGCTGCTACTGACCTGTCACATTGTTCCTGTGTGAGTTGTCTGCTGCTACTGACCTGTCACATTGTTCCTGTGTAGTGAGTTGTCTGCTGCTTCTGACCTGTCACATTGTTCCTGTGTAGTGAGTTGTCTGCTGCTACAGACCTGTCACATTGTTCCTGTGTAGTGAGCTGAGCTGCTACTGACCTGTCACATTGTTCCTGTGTAGTGAGCTGTCTGCTGCTACTGACCTGTCACATTGTTTCTGTGTAGTGAGTTGTCTGCTGCTACTGACCTGTCACATTGTTCCTGTGTGAGTTGTCTGCTGCTACTGACCTGTCACATTGTTCCTGTGTAGTGAGTTGTCTGCTGCTACTGACCTGTCACATTGTTCCTGTGTAGTGAGTTGTCTGCTGCTACTGACCTGTCACATTGTTCCTGTGTAGTGAGTTGTCTTTGAGAGTATATCTACTAAACTTCTCTTCAACAGATTTATAAACCACGAACTTCAGTGAAACAAACAAGTCTCACAAACCTAGAACACACTAGATCTGGGAGAACCAACTTTTAATCTGGAGATTTCCCCTATTCCTTTATTTTAGGACTTGAGAAATGTTTTAGAATTTAAGGTTCAATAAATGTTTAGATGATAGTATGGAACTATGAAACAGTTGTACTTAGACTGGTTATCACATTTACTTTTGGTAATTATTTTTATAAATCAGACTGTAATACAGCGATAACAATAGAAAATTTCAGTTAAATAAGTTGTCAATTTGATATTTAGTTATTGTCATAAAGCTTTACGCTTAATGTCTATAAGAGAAAGTCTATAACATTCAAAATATTGTTACTCAAACGTGAAAACCATCAAGGACAGTTCTGTGAATGGGAAGTTTGAAATCTATTTTGTAACTTACCCAAATCGTGTGAAAACCATCAAGGACAGTTCTGTGAATGGGAAGTTTGAAATCTATTTAGTAACTTACCCAAATCGTGTGAAAACAATCAAGGACAGTTCTGTGAATGGGAAGTTTGAAATCTATTTTGTAACTTATCCAAATCGTGTGAAAACAATCAAGGACAGTTCTGTGAATGGGAAGTTTGAAATCTATTTTGTAACTTACCCAAATCGTGTGAAAACCATCAAGGACAGTTCTGTGAATGGGAAGTTTGAAATCTATTTTGTAACTTACCCAAATCGTGTGAAAACCATCAAGGACAGTTCTGTGAATGGGAAGTTTGAAATCTATTTTGTAACTTACCCAAATCGCGTGAAGCTATGGAAGTTTAAAGTATTGTATTTTTTAATTGCAAATCTAGTCGATGTTAGAAGTTATACCCAAGACAGCGTCATTACGTAGTATATCACTGAAATATGATGGTTCTTACATCTTAAGTAATTTGTTTTCTCCTCTCGTAGACACAAATATTTTTTTTCTTTTTAGAGGAGGTGCCTACTTGACTAGAAGAAAATGAAGACTTATCTGTTCCTTGTAGTTTTGAGATGGTGGTGTATATCTGTACGTGTCGTATAGATGTCATGTCACTTCCATGGTGACTATAGAAACGTGAGAAATCACTGTCAAATAAATAATGCATCTCATACCGTTAAATATATACATTAATGAAATTCTTCATAGTTTAAATGCTTGAAGCAGACAACCAGTTGTTTCTTATGTATGGATTGTTATATACCATTGTTTATTTTGTTTCATTAATAGTGATCCCCAGTGATTCAGTGGTTTGCCCAAAGGATGATAACGCTAAGATCCAGAATAGATCCCTGAGATAACAGTGCAGCTTTACGCTTTAAAAACATTGAAGGTACTGGTTGGAATGTTAAATATTTGTAAATATATTTTAAAAGATTGTTTCTCCTTTACTGGTCATATGTCCTTAATTTTGTATTATATATGTCTTTATTACGAGTATTCTCATCACTTTGACATGGTTTCTTGAATTAAGATTATCGTAAGTCTCCTAAATACTCTAACTTAAAATATTGTTGAAAATTACAGAGAAAAATATATATGTAAAAACGGCTCGTTTCGGTTGAGAAAATGTTTATGTAGAGGAGCGAACAACGTTTCGAGCTTCTTCGGTCATCGTCAGGTTCACAAAGAAAGAGGTAACTGACCGGAAGCTGACCACATGTTTGAAGGGGGTTGTGTAATTGAGTGTAGAAATGTAGAGGGCGTGCTTAGATGTTTGATTATATTTATTGATATAAGTACATAGGTGTTCATTTGTATTGGTTTATTTTGGGGTTGAGTTGTTGTGTAAGTAAGGCTTCTTTAATTTTGCGTTTGTTTCTTTATTTAGTATTTAAGTGTTTTCTATAGTTATGTTGTGTTTACTTGATTTGCAACGTTCGAAAACGTGTGAAGATGGCTTTTTGTGTTCTTTGAATCTGGTTTCCATATTTCTACTTGTTTCTCCAATATACAAATCATGGCAATTATCACATTGTATTTTATAAATAATGTTGGTGTTGTGTTTGTCAGTGTAGTTTTTACATAGTTTTGGACTTCCAGTAATAAACACCACATTTATTTAAACACCAGGTACAAAACTAAGGTCTATATTATGTGTTAAAATATTTCCCAATTCTTTCTTCTTACAATCCCAGACATATTTTCAGGGATCAAACGTGTTTGCTCTCGTGCGTTTCGGTATACATGCTCCTCAAATCATGAAAAGACAGCACGTGCTGCTGGTATTCCCCTCCGATGACCCTAGAGTGGACGGGGAGGGGTGAATGACCTTTTTTAACGATCCTATTACACGGCCAGGTTCCTGTAATGAGTTTGGTTCCCGAGGCTCAGCTAGTTTCTTCGCCATCTTTCTTAGAATGAACAACGATGTAGCAATTTTCTGTCGTGATCAAACCTTACATACCGACCAGACTGTAATCGTACGTTAAGTGTCCACATGTCGTTCTATCCAATATTAACTACCCCGGATGAAAAGATAAAAAAACAAGAGAAACTGGATAAAAAGTTCTGTGGTTTCGACCCATTAGAATGTTTGGGTTCTCTGACATTGTAATGAGTGTGTGTATGCTACCTTCCGTCTCTGTTAATCGCAGTAAATAGCAAGTGTCCCGTGCGTGGATTTAAGCTCCCAGGCACAGCGTGACTTATGAAAACAGGCTGGCTAACCCACTTTAACTGAAAAGAAATAGAGCCTAAACAATCAAATATAAGGCTGGTCTTAGAATTGTTTTGTTTGTTTGTTTTGGAATTTCGCACAAAGCTACTCGAGGGTCATCTGTGCTAGCCGTACCTAATTTACTAATGTAAGACTAGAGGGAAGGCAGCTAGTCATCACCACCCACTCTTGGGCTACTCTTTTACCAACGAAAAGTGGGATTGACCGTCACATTATAACGCCCCCACGGCTGGGGGGGGAGCATGTTTGGCGCGAACCCGCGACCGTCAGATTACGAAGCGCACGCCTTAACGCGCTAGGCCATGCCAGGCCCTCGTCTTAGAAGCCATAATTATTTATCCCAGCGTGATAGACATACGACAGTCGGTATCACATACAGGTTCTTAGGAAATATATGTTGCATGGAAACAAAAATGTTTTCTGTTTATTTGTATTTTTAGCATCAAGACTGAAATTCTTATTTCGAATAAATTTTAGGCTTAACAAATACACTTGAGATGTGCTAAAACTTTCAAGCCCATTAATTTTCAAAACTGAACTACATTTTGATTTAATTTAGACTGTAGACTCAAACAACAAACCGTTTTTGATTTTCTGATGTAGTTTTTAGTAACCAATCCGTGCTCTTCTGATAGTTACATTTCATTACATATCTTAAAAATCAGGTGTAGAAAAAATACATTTTATATCTTTAAAAAACTAGAGGTCGTTTTGTGCAATTGTATTTTATACAATTCAGTTTCCAAGACGTGACTTCTCTCAATGTTAGAAATCACAAAGAAACCAAAAATATAAATAAAAATCTTACTTTCTTAAATAAACAACGACCGTTCTGTAATCCCATAGGTATACATATGTATATATATATATAACATGGGAGAAAAATATCGAGTGATAAACGTTAACTGTCAGATTAGATTTTAAAAAATTGACACTAGCTCCTGCTTGCCCCTGTAGTAGGAGATCGAAGAGGGTGGAAGACTGGGGTGGGCGGCAGTGTTAAACAGAAGAAAGAATGTATGCTGGGATTCAACAATTCGAACACCAGGTGGTGCGTGGGGGCCAACTGACGCTTTGACAGGTAGAATGTGTGATGTAAAAAAACTCGTCACGTCACGTAGTTTATTGTACGTTTTTGTTCACTGTGTGAGCCTTACCACTAGGAGGCACCACACAGTTAATTTGGTATAGAGATAACATTTCTTTTTAATCAGCATTTTACGTAATAGTTTGGCCTATAAATCAAAATTATTATAACGGTTTGTCCTAAAAAGATAAATACAAACAACAGTTAACCCTGACATCGAGTGTCTGCTCTGATAGAATATTTAATCAGAATTCTCACAGGTCTCTCTTGATTAAATGAATAACCAAAAGTCAGACTACACGTGAAGTAGCAATAACTTGATTCCTGTAAGTTTATTATGAATAACCAGAAGTCAGACTACATGTCAAGTAGGAATAACTTGATTCCTGTAAGTTTATTATGAATAGCCAGAAATCAGAGTACATGTCAAGTAGGAATAACTTGATTCCTGTAAGTTTATTATGAATAGCCAGAAGTCAGAGTACATGTCAAGTAGGAATAACTTGATTCCTGTAAGTTTATTATGAATAACCAGAAGTCAGACTACATGTCAAGTAGGAATATCTTGATTCCTGTAAGTTTATTATGAATAACCAGAAGTCAGACTACATGTGAAGTAGAAATAACTTGATTCCTGTAAGTTTATTATGAATAACCAGAAGTCAGACTACATGTGAAGTAAGAATAACTTGATTCCTGTAAGTTTATTATGAATAACTGTTACGTTTTTTTTATGTTGACTGAACGCAACAGAAAGACAGATAACAGCTTGTATAATTTATTATAATAAACTATTATATATGTAGCAGATATAACATAAATTATATAATATCAATGACAGATATTCAGTTTCAACCTTCAAAATTAATTACAATACAAAATGGTACTGGCCTGTGTCCAATATAATGATCTAGAATGAAAGTCCAAAAGTCCAGATCAGAAATCCAAAATTCCAGTCTAGGGTGTGAATTTGGTCCCACGAAGAAATTCCGAAGTTTGAATGGAGAATGACGAAGTTCTTTTTACGGTGTTTTCGATGAATGTCTCAAATTTGTCGTTTTCCAATTTTTTCGGTCTCCCCTAAACAGTCCTATACGTGTTGACTTTCAGTATAACCAGTAATTCGAATGAATCGTAAAGATTGACGAAACAAAATCACAGCTTCTGAAGATCTAGCTCCAGTCACAAATCCAAGTTGAATAAACACACAGTAAACGTTGAAAATTTCTCAAACGAATGACTGATTCTGACTCTTCTCTTTCTTTCTCACGTCACCGTCTGTTTTTATACCAGTAGGCCTACTGTTTACTCGAACAATCGCGTAACTTCCACAGAGTTCCAGAGTAATCTGCGCATGTATGTTTTTGCACGAGACTCGTCGTCTAGACACCAGGCCGCCATACAAATTATTTATAAACATATGATTGATCTACCTAATTCTAGAAATTTCTAAATGTTATTTTAAATGAATAACAACATATTTTATTGTTTTGAACTTCGAAACAATAATATAAATATGGAAATATAAATAATAAATATGGAAATCCAAACACAACATGACATGGTTGTCGTTTACATGAAATTTACATAACAATAACCAGAAGTAAGACTACATGTAAAGTAGGAATAACTTGATTCCTGTAAGTTTATTACGAATAACCAGAAGTCAGACGACATGTGAAGTAGAAATAACTTGATTCCTGTACGTTTATTATGAATAACCAGAAGTCAGACTACATGTGAAGTAGAAATAACTTGATTCTTGTAAGTTTATTATGAATAACCAGAAGTCAGACGACATGTGAAGTAGAAATAACTTGATTCCTGTACGTTTATTATGAATAACCAGAAGTCAGACTACATGTGAAGTAGAAATAACTTGATTCTTGTAAGTTTATTATGAATAACCAGAAGTCAGACTACATGTGAAGTAGAAATAACTTGATTCCTGTACGTTTATTATGAATAACCAGAAGTCAGACTACATGTGAAGTAGAAATAACTTGATTCTTGTAAGTTTATTATGAATAACCAGAAGTCAGACGACATGTGAAGTAGAAATAACTTGATTCCTGTACGTTTATTATGAATAACCAGAAGTCAGACTACATGTGAAGTAAAAATAACTTGATTCTTGTAAGTTTATTATGAATAACCAGAAGTCAGACGACATGTGAAGTAGAAATAACTTGATTCCTGTAAGTTAATTAGAAAAGAAACAACAACAAAACTAAATAGAGCTTGGCTAGAATTTTAAGAAACATTACAATGAAAGAAACTAGTTCACACCTTAACTGCTTTACGCTAACTTCACATCCCAAAATCTTTCACACATTTACTATTTTACAATACCTTCATATCACAAAACCTTTCACAACTTAACTGCTTTACACCATCTTCACATCACAAACTTTTCGTCTCCCATTGATATGTCTTTAAGGTTCCGACGCTGTTAACAGGGTTTCATGGTGGAAAGAACACAGATAGTCCACTATGTAACAACTCAAAAAAACCTTTGTAGTTTCTCTGCTGTAACAATGAACTTCCACCTCAAATTAATAACAAATAAAAACTCATCGAAGACTATTCAAGTATACAGTTCATAGAAACGTCACAAACGGCCATTTTGTACACTGCTTAAAGCGGTTTGATCCTAAAGAAGCAGCTTTCAATACTCTCCACCATTCGAGTTATTTTAAACACACTCGCTGTTGTTAAAACGGTAAATCAACCTAGCCTGTTATTATACCTTACTTGCGGACCAAGAGCGGCATTATTGAACGGATACAGACCAGACTAAAGTAATAATTTTTCTACTGACTTAACATGAAGCCTGGTATAACCAAGTTTAACGTAATTCATGCGGAAAATGTTAATTACAGCTCGTACAGAATGAAAAAACACAGAATAAGTTGAAATGTTTCTCTCTGTAAATAACCATGACTTGAATAACTAATCCGGCTAATTTAGCGAGAATCGAAAGTGTAAATCTTCCTTAGCCTCGAACCCAGCTGACAAGGTACAGTGGCTGACACAGAAGGAGAGATAATAGGAGTAAGGTGATTACACACCGTGTGTCACCGACAGATGACACAACATCAGCGAATCGTAAAAAACATGATTTCAAACAAGTTTAAATGACGAGTCGGCCTTCATTACTTGCACTTGGTAGCATGCCAAATTTCATTAAACCTCTCCTAGGACTATGACAGGAACACATTATGCCCTTATCCACCTTCATACTCACGTGGCATTCACTAAAACTAAACCTAAACGCGAAGAAAATGTTTCGTTGGTGTCGTGTTTCTATCAACGTCTCTGTCACAAAGAGGTTTATATGGGAGTGTTTGTTACATGAAAACAAATGTGACAACGTATATTATCAGTTATCAACATATCACGGATTTTCGCTTTTTGTGAGTTCTGTGTTGTTTATTTGTGGCATTGATAAATAGCTTTATTACTGTATCACTCGAAGGGCGTTACTGCAGTGTTGTTTTATATCAAGCGCAAAGCTATTCTAGAGTCCACGCGCCCGCCGCGGGTATCGAAATCCTCATATTAGCGTTGTTGAGACACCAGAGAGCGTGTTCACTTTTCTTTTAAAATTATTGACCACAAAGCTACACTGAGGGTCGTCTTTGCTCTGCCCGCCACGGGTATCAAAACTCAAATTTTAGCAATTCAAGCTGTAGTACATCTATTATTGCAACCAGGAGACGGGCTTGATGCTTACAACGGTATTCGAATAGGAAAACCTTCTGGATATTAAATGTTTATAAAAACAATGCTAATTTTGCGTCAAGGCTTAACCAAAACAGAGCACGGTCTCTGAGATTTACTAAGAGGGTTTTGTTCTAAAGTTTTCGCCTGAAACTGAGCATATTGAAGATGTTTGATACATAACTTTGTGGGAAAGCCTCAAATATTTTAAATTTCTTACCTCTCAAATTAATCACTTCTTGCATGTACGAGTTAACGTCTCACTTTATTTTCAGCGGAACAATAAACAAAGAAAACACACGACTTGCAAGAAATAAACATCTGAAAAACTCAAACAACAAAAAATCCGAAGCACGTCGCCATCAATAACTAAATGACAATTCCCCAGTAAATTAAAACACGTGTCGTTCACGTACGGTGTTTCAAACTTCCACTTTACAAGGGCGACCATATTAACTACGTCGGAGAACGTACTTGCCAGCCACACCTCTTCCCTCACAATTCATCATCATCCATCAATCATGTAGCGACAGCCGCAGGATCACAGTGATACCTGATAGTACGCTCTGGTTAGCGTTAATTGACTAACGAGCTAAGGATACGATGTACCATGTCCTCTTGATTCGTTACATTTGCCGCCAAACCCGGCTGGATGGAGTGTTTCACCTCGATGACAGACTGGGGGTGGAGGGGTTAATGCGAGTCGTTTACCCCCGGTTCCAGAAAGGTTTATTACACTTCATTGTTCATTTCCAATATTCGTACAAAGCGACACAAGAGCCAGCATCTATAATTGTATTTTGATAGACCCGTTAGTTACACAGTGTCACCAACAGGCATCTCCTGGGTTCATCTAACCGAGTTATTTGTTACTCCTATAACGCACATACGATGCCATTTTCTTGTAGCAACGGGAAGTGAACGCATTAAAACCTCAAACCCACAGCTTTGCAGCCTAAACAGAAGAAAACGTCCGACTCCTATCTTTACTGTGTAAATATTAGTAAAATGGAAAAATGACTATTTTAAATCATTATTCATAGACGGTTAAATAGTTAACAAATAAACATCAATAACACTACCTCCTCACTGACAGTTTAGTAGTTAACAAATAAGCATCATTAACACTACCTCCTCACTGATAGTTTAATAGTCAACAAATAAACATAAATAACACTACCTCCTCACTAATATACTCTTCAAAAAAGAAACGCAAAAGGCAAAATTTGAAACAAATTGTTGAAAAGTTTATTCCGGGAAGTTCTGTATGACATGTGTGAAACTTTGCACATTCACTGCTGAACATCCAAAGTCTGCAAAGGCAAAGTCCACTCTCACTAGTTGAAGTTTAACGTCACTCAACGTCAATAACAAGTATGGCCCCGTGAGCATCAATAACTGCTTGGCATCTCCTACCCATGGAAGAGATGAGATGACAAATCACATCCTGTGGAATGGCTGTCCACTCAGCGTGCAAAGTTGCTGCAAGCTGAAGTAGAGTCTGCGGTTGAGGTTGTCGCCGTCCCAGACGTCGGTCCAACTCGTCCCAAAGATGTTCGATGGGATTTAAATCCGGTGATCTAGAGGGCCAGGGAAGAACGTTGATAATGTGGTGTCTCAAGAAGACAGTGGTGAGCCGGGCTGTGTGAGGATGGGCGTTGTCATGTTGAAAAACATCGTTGACGTTCACCATGATGGGTTGCACATGGGGCCTAAGCATCTCGTCGACGTATCGTTGAGCCGTAAGATTCTCTCGAAGGTCTGTTCTGGTATTGTAGGCGATGGCAGCCCACATCATGACGCTGCCACCACCAAATTTGTCAAATTCCTGCACACAGTTTGCTGCAAAACGTTCACCTCACAACGGTAAAAACGGGTCCTTCCATCCTGCCTACGAAGCATAAAACGTGATTCATAGCTGAACCAAATATGCCTTCATCGTCGATGTGCCCGAGTCCACTGCAGCCGTGCTTGACGATGTTGCTGGGTGAGGATGACGCCACTGACTGGACGTCGAGGTCGGATTCCTACATCTCGTAGACGGTTGCGTATAGTCTGATCGGAAATTATACGCAGCCCTGGTAAGATTGAGGCAGTAGACGTCGCAGTGACGAAACTGGATGTAGCGATCTTGTGCGGGCGTGGTCACACGAGGTCTGCCAGATCGTGGACAGTCACGAGTTGATCACCAACATGGTGACGATTCCATAGCCTTGTGATGGTGCTTGAGTGAACATTCACAGCTCTGGCAACATATGATCGAGATTCGCCTGCTTCCAATCGACCAATGGCGTTGTTGCGTTGTGCTTCAGTCAGTCTTTGAGTAACTGAATAGCGTGTCGGTAGCTTAACACTGAGCTAAGAAAACCGAGAACCTGTCACTTTATAGGGATTTTGCACATGTTGCACGTGCAAAACATGCAGATCTCTCAAACAAATTTATTGGACACAAATGCGTTTTGGCAAAAAATCCGTTGTTTTCCTCCGTGACCCCCAGTGGCTCAGCGGTATGTCTGCGGACTTACACGCTAAAATCCGGGTTTTGATACCCGTGGTGGGCAGAGCACAGATAGCCCATTGTGCAGCTTTGTGCTTAATTCTAAACTAAACTAAACTTTTCCTCCGTTTTCAAAATGCACAACTTTTATTGTCATTTTGGTCTGACAATCAGTGCCTTAACATGTGTAACATCACATAATCTGAGCTTGTAACGTTATTACATATATGTCATTTAAAATAACAAAAATATCCCTTTTGCCTTTATTGTTTTGAAAAGTATAGTTTAATAGTTAACAAATAAACATCAATAACACTACCTCCTCACTAGCAGTTTAATAATTAACAAATAAACATCAGTAACACTAGCTTCTCACTGATAGTTTAATTATTAACAAATAAACATCAATAATATAACCTCCCCACTGATAATTTAATTGTTAAAAAATAAACGTCAATAACACTACCTCCTCACTGATAGTTTAATTATTAATAAACATCAATTACACTAGCTTCTCACTGATAAATTAACAAACATTAATAATACAACATCCTTATTGACAGTTTAATAGTAAACAAATAAACATCAATAACACTACCTCCTCACTGGCAGTTTAATTATTGAAAAA
This sequence comes from Carcinoscorpius rotundicauda, assembly GCA_011833715.1. Taxonomy (NCBI): domain Eukaryota; kingdom Metazoa; phylum Arthropoda; class Merostomata; order Xiphosura; family Limulidae; genus Carcinoscorpius; species Carcinoscorpius rotundicauda. The sequence goes on from CM022398.1 coordinate 91,479,166, forward strand.
TAAACATCAATAACACCACTTCCTCATTGATAGTTTAATAATTAACAAAAATCAATAACGCTACCTCCTGATAAATTAATTATTAACAAACAAATATCAGTAATACAACCTACTCACTGAAAGTTTAATTCTTAACAAATAAACATCAATAATACTACCTCCTAATTGGCAGTTTAATTATAAAAAAAAACATCATTGACACAATATCCTAACTGACAGTTTAATAGTTAGCAAATAAATATTGATAACACTACCTCCTTACTGACAGATTAACAGTGAACAAATAAACATCAATAACACAACCTCCTCATTGGTAGTTTAACTGTTAAGAAATAAACATCAATAACACTACCTCCTCACTGATAGTTTAACTGTTAACAAATAAATATCAATAACACTACCTTCTCACTGAGTTAAATTATTAACAAATAAACATGTATAACACCACCTCCTCATTTATAGTTTAATTATTAACAAAAATCAACAACACTACATCTTCACTGATAGTTTAATTATTAACAAACAAACATCAAAAAGCTACTTCCTCACTAAAAGTTTTATTCTTAAAAAATAAACATAAATAAAACTACCTTCTCATTGGGAGTTTAATAGTCAACAAATAAACATCAATAACACTACCTCCTCATTGAAAATGTAATAGTTATAAATAAACATAAATAAAACTACCTCCTCACGATAGTTTAAATGTTAACAAATAAAATCAATAACTTCCTCCTTACTGACAGATTAACAGTGAACAAATAAACATCAACAACACTATCTCCTCACTGACAGTTTGATTGTTAGCTGTTACGTATTTTTTATGTTCTATGTTCTTTGTAGACTAAACGCAACAGAAAAACGCAGATAACAGCTTGTATAATTTATTACACTAAACTATTAACAAATATAACAGATATAACATAAATTATATAATAATAGTGACAGATATTAAGTTACAACATTCGAAATTAATTACAAAACAAAATAATATTAGTTTCAAACTTCAAAATAAATCACAATACAAAACGGTACTGGCCTGTATCTAATGTAATGATCTAAAATTAAAGTCTCAAATTCCAGTCTAGGGTGTGAATTTGGTCCCACGAAGAAATTCCGAAACAGTTCACAGTTCAAAAAATTCGCCGTCTCTCAGCACAAGCAGTAATTCAGATGTATCGTAGAGACTGACGAAATAAAATCACAGCTTCCGTAGATCTAACTTCAATCACAAATCCAAGTTGAATATTCACAGCAAACACTTAATCTTTCTCAAATAACTAAAACTGATGCCTGAATCTCACTCTTATTCTTCGAATAAAACTAATGACTGAATCTATCTTCTTTTTTCGAATAAAAACTGATGACTGAATCTATCTCGCGTCACCGTCTTTTATACCGATAGGCCTACTTCTCGAACAATCTTGCAATTTCCATACAACTCTAGAGCAATCCGCGCGTGTCCGTTCTTGCACGAGACTACACGTCTAGACACAAAGTCCCCAGCACTCATTTACAAACATATGATTGGTCTACTTAATTCAAGAAAGTTCTAAATGTTACCCTAAATAAATACCAAAATATTAGTTTAAACTTCAAAACAATAATATCAATATGGAAAAATGAATAATAGAAATGAAAATTTAAACACAACACGACATGTTGTCGCTTACAAAATATTTACACATATACATAACACTCTCCCCCTTAAAAGTAAAAAAAAAGTTTGAGCTTGTGAAAACTTTTTTTTTGTTTTGTTTATTTGCCTTTTTAAACCAACTTAAAAGGGTTAAATCCAGTAGATTCTGAAATAACCTCGCGAACTTCAAACAGTAACAAGGGAACACCCTTAACCCAGTTCTTTGAGTGTTTGTGGCAGTAATTTGGTGGAAAAGATCAAAAACACCTTGTGACTCAGGATGGTATGCACTGGATGAAACTTGATGGAGGTTTAGATCATGCATGGCTTGTTTAAATATCTTGGACATAAAATTTGTGTCTTGATCTGATTGCACAACTTTTGGAATTCCGAAAATGGTAAAGGATTTGACAAGAGCCTTGACGATGTTGGGAGCAGTGATTTTTCTCAAAGGGATTGCCTCAAGGAAACGTGTAGAAGCACACATGATCGTCAAGAGGCATTCATTTCCTGCTTTGCTTTTTGCCATTGGGCCAACACAGTCGATAATGACCCTTGAGAACGGTTCTTCAAAGGCAGGAATAGGCTGCAGTGGTGCTTTTGGAATCCCCTGATTTGGTTTTCCAGTGATTTGGCAAGAATGACATGCCTTACAAAAGTTAACCACATCTTGTCGCATCTTTGGCCAACAGAAATGTCGTCGGATACGATCTAAGGTCTTTCTTACACCTAAGTGTCCCGACAATACATGGTCATGAGCAAGACTAAGAAAATCATTCCGACAGTATTTTGGAATGACGATTTGGTGAATAACATTCCACTCTTCATCAGCAGCAACGTCAGGAGGTCTGTATTTTCTCATTAGCACACCTGACTTCTGGTAGTAACAAATAGGGACAGTTCCTATTTCATTTTCATCAACAGCCAGTTGTGGAAGAGAACGAGTTTCAGGATCATTGTCCTGCTCCTCAATAAGTTTGTTTCGATGAAGAGAGTCGAAAAATGTCTTAGAGTCATCAGTAGAACTTAAAGTCGAGTCAGAAATCTCATCGATGTGAGACATGAACGTATCAGATAAAGAGAAATCCTCTTTGGACTCCTGAGAACGTGTCTGAGAACGAGTAACAGCACAGGCGGGAAAAACATCAGGAAACTCTTCAACGAGTTGCTCTGTACTGGGAGTAATAACAGGTGCTTCAACAACACGAACCTCTGGTACCACCTTACTACCAGCCAAATCATTCCCCAAAAGCATAGACACACCTTCAACAGGTAATGAAGCTTTAATACCCACAGTCCCTGGGCCTGAAACTAAGTCCGAATGTAAATCTAATCTATGAAGAGGAATAGAAACGACGCCACCTTCTACACCAGAAATGAGCACATTGGCCCCAACGGATGACTTTTCAGAAAACGGAAGTACACTTTCCAAAATCAAACTCTGAAAAGCTCCAGTATCCCGCAGGATTTTAATTGGTTGTGGACGTGAATCGCCAACAAAAGAAACAAAACCTTCAGTCATGAAAGGCTTAAATTTGTCCTCAACAATATCTTCAGGTACATCAATAATATTGGACTTTGAAACCACAGTGGACTGGACAGGGTCAAAATCATTGGAAACCAATGATATATCAAACAAGGGCGAAATGAAACTATTGGGTGATGGCTTGTTTTTGAGCTTATAGCACTCAGAAATCGATGGCCAGGTTTCTTACAATAAGCACATGTTTTGGATGAGAATGACACGTTTTGGGTAGATGACGAGCTTTGAGAATAAGATGGAGTCTTCGTTTGAGAATTAGAAGTTTGCTCTTTTTTGTCTCTGTCAATATTTGCATAATATTTGAATGAGTCATTGGGTTTCTTTGTTGTGTGAGATGTTTTGCTTTTGTATGAGAAATCTTTGTGAGTCAAAGCATACTCGTCTGCCAAGACAGCAGCATCATGAATTTTGGAAGCTTTTTGTTCATCAATATAAGTTTTTAGCTCTACGGGAATACATCTTTTAAATTCTTCAACTAACATGCGTTCTCTGAGTTTTGTATAATCTTCTTTGATTTCTTTGGAATCACACCACCTGTCGAACAGAGTTTCTTTTTCACGAGCAAATTCGACATAAGTTTGGCTGTCAAACTTTTTGTAACCACGAAATTTTTGTCTGTATGCCTCTGGCACCAATTCATAAGCATTCAAAATGCATTTTTTGACGTGCTCGTAATCATAACTTTGCTCGGCTGTGAGTTTGGAAAATACTTCCTGAGCTTTACCCTTGAGAACACTCTGAAGTAATACTGTCCAATATTCGGTTGGCCATTTTAGCCTAAGGGCCAATTTTTCAAATTGCTGAAAATATGTATCTACAGCTTTTTCATTGAATGGAGGTACTAAACGAATTTGTTTGGAAGCATCAAAATTATCCAACCGCATTTGGACAACCTTCTCATCTGTCTGTGCCTTTCTCATACTGATTTCTTTATCAGCTTTAATGCGTTCTTTTTGTATTTCGGATCAAGAACCAGGCGTTTGCTTTCAATTTCTAAACGAAATTTCATTTCCATTTCCATTTTTTTTAATTCGAAATCTGGGTCAAAATGAGCGACAGGCAATTGTTGTGCAACTTTTTGAGGTAAAACTTTTTGGCTGACCAAATGTTCAACAATAATTTGTTTAGTATCTGCTTTCTTCATTGCTTGCTTCACTTCTAAATTAAAATGTTTACCAACATCAAGCAATTCAGATTTTTTTAATTCACTGATTAATTCTAAAGAGGGATTCTGATTAAATTCGTTTATAAAATCTTCAAGTTCGAATGCCATTTTAAATATACAAGCTGTCTATCTGTATAGAATATAAATCTTATTTTATAATGAAATTAAATTGTTTGTTCGATATCCCGAACGGGCCCCCAATTTTCTGTTACGTATTTTTTATGTTCTATGTTCTTTGTAGACTAAACGCAACAGAAAAACGCAGATAACAGCTTGTATAATTTATTACACTAAACTATTAACAAATATAACAGATATAACATAAATTATATAATAATAGTGACAGATATTAAGTTACAACATTCGAAATTAATTACAAAACAAAATAATATTAGTTTCAAACTTCAAAATAAATCACAATACAAAACGGTACTGGCCTGTATCTAATGTAATGATCTAAAATTAAAGTCTCAAATTCCAGTCTAGGGTGTGAATTTGGTCCCACGAAGAAATTCCGAAACAGTTCACAGTTCAATAAATTCGCCGTCTCTCAGCACAAGCAGTAATTCAGATGTATCGTAGAGACTGACGAAATAAAATCACAGCTTCCGTAGATCTAACTTCAATCACAAATCCAAGTTGAATATTCACAGCAAACACTTAATCTTTCTCAAATAACTAAAACTGATGTCTGAATCTCACTCTTATTCTTCGAATAAAACTAATGACTGAATCTATCTTCTTTTTTCGAATAAAAACTGATGACTGAATCTATCTCGCGTCACCGTCTTTTATACCGATAGGCCTACTTCTCGTAAATCTTGCAATTTCCATACAACTCTAGAGCAATCCGCGCGTGTCCGTTCTTGCACGAGACTACACGTCTAGACACAAAGTCACCAGCACTCATTTACAAACATATGATTGGTCTACTTAATTCAAGAAAGTTCTAAATGTTACCCTAAATAAATAACAAAATATTACTTTAAACTTCGAAACAATAATATCAATATGGAAAAATGAATAACAGAAATGAAAATTTAAACACAACACGACATGTTGTCGCTTACAAAATATTTACACATATACATAACATTAGCAGATAAAATCAATAACACTTCCTCCTCACTGATAGTTTAATTGTTAACAAATAAACATCAATAATCCTATCTCCTAAGTGATAGTTTTATTGTTAGCAGATAAACGATACAGGGAACATAAAACCAAGTGTATATTAATTTCTGTTGCCGGTCAGTTAGATCCATATTTTCCCTTACTAAAAGATTTGATAATATGAAGAGTTAACGTTTTTAATATGAACATGTACGTGGTTTCTACTGTGTGATATTATATCTAACTTTTCAGAGAGAAACATTTGTGAAACTTAATACTAATTAACATTATTCGAAACATGTTCTTCGTCTGTTAAACATTTCTCTCCTTGTGGTATAAAATGTAAACCAATATTTATTATTTGCCTAAAATGAACGTAGAAACTTTACTACTTCTCTCATTTTATAAGATCTTAAACGGGTCTATTTTTGACAAGCAGGTGAATATTGGTAAGGTATCATAAAAACGTCACTTCGTGTTAACTTAAAACATCTTCGGCTGAAGAAAAAATCGAAACTTTTATTAACAAACGAGAATATTTACGCGTTGAACTCTAATACAGAACGAGCTATGAACGTTTCAATAAGATCGTCTAACACCTGTAGATCATCGCTTTACGTGACCATGGCAACGAAGCGGCCCCTGTGTAACGATTCGCGGCCACTTCTTACTCGAGGAACTGTTTTGAAATTTGCATAAGAATGGGTGCTTCCAATTACAATATGCCGCCCACTAACCGATCATGAGGACCATGTCCTGAAGACATATCGTGCATCCCACCTCCCCCTTGTACAGGTTAAGGTAGTCAAGCTTTCAAAGAATACACTGTTCAATAAATCTTCCAGGCCTTGATTACTAAGTCTGTTATTAGTTATTGTGTAAGTAGTTTAACACTGTCATATAATATACGAAATTTATCATTTAATTTTTGTTTCTAAATAACTAAATTATTTGAACGGAGACCAGCAGTTCCACATCTCTGTCTGACCAACCCTCTTACTAATAACAAGGAAACAGAACTATCGTTGAATTCCGTGAGAGTTAGGTGTGACATCACAGCTCCTTCTACTATATAACTAAAATATTCCTCTTGTGTCTCTACATAAGTAGACGGATTATTAAAATATTAAACCTCCTCTGTCGACATAAGTAGACGGATTGTTGAAATATTTCCCTCCTGTGTCTATATAAGTCCATCGATTATCAAAATATTCCTTACTGGTTTTGGTGTCTATATAAGGACAAGGTTATTAAAATATTCCTCTTCTGTGTCTATATAAGTCCATGGATTATAAACGTATTCCTCTTGTTTGTCTATATAAGGATATAGTTATTATAATATTTTCATCCTCTGTCTATATAAATACACGGATTATTAATATATTCCTCCTCAGTGCGATATAAGTACACTGGTTTTTAAAATATTCGTCTTCTATTTCTATATAAAAACCTATTTTTTATCTGTATATATTTCTATATATATCGAGAGTGTAGACATGTATTTATCATGGGTTAACATTCTCACTCTCTGTAACTTTTATGTAAACACTTTAACCACTATTTCACACACTATGTTTCTCTAACTGTTATGAAAACACTATAACACTATTTCTGTCTGACTCTATATGGAAAAACTCACATACATTATATTTCTTTTTACTGTTATGTAAGCACCGTTCCCTTATTTGAGTCTATGTATGTAAACAGTCACACACTATGTTTCTCTAACTGTTATGTAAACACTGTAACACTATTTCTAACTCTGTATGTAAACAGTACCACACTCTATATTTCTCTTAACTCTTATGTAAGCACCGTAACACTATTTCTGTTTTGCTCTGTATGTAAACAGTCATATACTCTCTGTTTCTTTAATTGTTATATATGCACTAAAACACTATTTCTGTCTTTCTCTGTATGTAAACAGTCACACTATGTTTCTCTAACTTTTACGTAAACACTGTAACACTATTTATGTCTTATTCTATAAGTAAAAACTCACACACATTATATTTCTTTTACTGTTATGTAAGCACCGTAACCTTATTCCAGTCCAACTATGTATGTAAATAGTCACACACTCCATATTTCTGTAACTGTTATGCAAACACTCTAACACTATTTCTTACTCTGTATATAAAGTCACACACTCCATGTTTCTCTAAATGTTGTGTAAACACTCTCACATTATTTCTTACTCTGTATGTAAACAGTCACACACTCTATATTTCTCTAACTGTTATGTAAACACTGTAACACTATTTGTGTCTTACTCTGTATGTGAATAGTCACACACTGTCTCTCTGTTATGTAAACACTGTAACACTATTTCTTTCTCACTCTGTATGTAAACAGTCACACACGTCATGTTTCTCTAAATGTTGTGTAAACACTGTTTCTTACTCTGTATGTAAATAGTTATATACTCTCTGTTTCTCTAATTGTTATATATGGACTATAACACTATTTCTGTCTTACTCTATATGTAAAAACTCACACACATTATATTTCTTTTTACTGTTATGTAAGCACCGTAACACTATTCCAATCTATGTATGTAAACCATCACACACTCCATGATTCTCTAACTGTTATGTAAACACTGTAACACTCTATTTCTGACTCTGTATGTAAACAGTCACACACTCCATGCTTCTGTAACTGTTGTGTAAACACTCTCACATTATTTCTTACTCTGTATGTAAACAGTCACACACTCTATATTTCTCTAACTGTTATGTAAACACTGTAACACTATTTGTGTCTTACTCTGTATGTGAATAGTCACACACTGTCTCTCTGTTATGTAAACACTGTAACACTATTTCTTTCTCACTCTGTATGTAAACAGTCACACACTGTTTCTCTAACTGTTATGTAAACACTGTAACACTCTTTCAATCTCTGAATATAAACCATCACACACTCCATGATTCTGTAACTATTGTGTAAACACTCTAACACTGTTTCTTACTCTGTATATAAACAGTCACACATTCAATGTTTCTCTAAATGTTATGTAAAGACTGTAACAGTCTATTTCTAACTGTATATAAACAGTCACACACTACGTTTCTTCAACTGTTATATAAGCACTGTAACACTATTTCTGTCTCACTCTGTATGTAAACAGTCACACACTTTCTTTCTCTAATTGTTATATAAATACTGTAACACTATTTCTAACCCTGTATGTAATCATTCACACAATTTATATTTCTTTAACTGTTATGTAAATACCCTAACACTGTTCCTATCTCACTCTGTATATAACAGTCTCACACTCTTATGTTTCTCTAACTGTTATGCAAACACTGTAACATAATTTCTGTCTCACTCTGTAGGTAAACAGTCACACACTCTATGTTTCTCTAACTTTTATGTGAACACTGTAATACTATTTCATACTCAGTATATAAACAGTCACACACTCTATGTTTCTCTAACTGTTATGTAAACATTGTAACACTCTATTTCTAACTCTGTATGTAAACAGTATCACAACTCTATGTTTCTCTAACTGTTATGTAAACACTGTAACACTATTTGTGTCTTACTCTGTATGTAAACAGTTACACACTATATTTCTCTGTTATGTAAACACTGTAACAATATTTGTGTCTTACTCTGTATGTAAATAGTCACACACTCTATGTCTGTCTCTCTGACTCTTGTGTAAACACTGTAACACTATTTCTTTCTCACTCTGTATGTAAACAGTCACACACTTTGCTTCTCTAACTGTTATGTAAACACTGTAACACTCTTTCTATCTCTGTATGTAAACAGTACCACACTCTATGTTTCTCTAACTGTTATATAAGCCACTGTGACATTACTTCTGTTTTACTCTGTATGTAAAGACTCACACACACAAAATTTCTCTTAACTGTTATGTAATCACCGTAACACTATTTCTGTCTTTTTCTGTATGTAAACAGTCATACAATGTTTCTGTAACTGTTATGTAAACAGTCACACACTCTATGTATCTCTTAACAGTTATGTAAGCACTGTAACACTATTTATGTCTTTCTCTGTATGTAAACAGTTATACAATGTTTCTGTAACTGTTATGTAAACAGTCACACACTATGTTTCTCTAACTGTTGTGTAAACACTGTAACACTATTTCTGTCTTACTCTGTATGTAAGAACTCACAAACATTATATTTCTTTTTACTGTTATGTAAGCACCGTAACACTATTCCAATCTATGTATGTAAACCGTCACACACTCCATGATTCTGTAACTATTGTGTAAACACTTTAACACTATTTCTTACTCCATATATAAACAGTCACACACTATGTTTCTCTAACTGTTATATAAGCACTGTAACACTATTTCTGTCTCACTCTGTATGTAAACAGTCACACACTCTCTTTCTCTAATTGTTAAATAAACACTGTAACACTATTTCTAACCCTGTATGTAATCATTCACACACTTTATATTTCTCTAACCGTTATGTAAATACCCTAACACTAATTCTATCTCACTCTGTATATAACAGTCTCATACTCTATGTTTCTCTAACTGTTATGCAAACACTGTAACATAATTTCCGTCTCACTCTGTAGGTAAACAGTCACACACTCTATGTTTCTCTAACTTTTATGTGAACACTGTAACACTATTTCATACTCACTATGTAAACAGTCACACACTCTATGTTTATCTATTATGTAAACACTCTATTTCTAACTCTGTATGTAAACAGTACCACACTCTATGTTTCTCTAACTGTTATATAAGCACCGTGACACTATTTCTGTTTTACTCTGTATCTAAAGACTCACACAAACTATATTTCTCTTAAATCTTATGTAAACACTGTAACACTATTTCTGTCTTACTCTGTATGTAAACAGACATATACCCTCTGTTTCTCTAATTGTTATATATGCACTCTAACACTATTTCTGTCTTTCTCTGTATGTAAACATTCACAAAATGTTTCTGTAACTGTTATGTAAACACTATAACACTATTTCTGTCTTACTCTGTATGTAAAAACTCACACACATTATATTTCTTTTTACTGTTATGTAAGCACCGTAACACTATTCAAATCTATGTATGTAAACCATCACACACTCCATGATTATCTGTTGTGTAAACACTAACACTATTTCTTACTCTGTATATAAACAGTCACACACTCCATGTTTCTCTAACTGTTATATAAACACTATAACACTAGTTCTCACCCTGTATATAATTATTCACACATTCTATATTTCTCTGTTATGTTAACAACCTAACTCTATTTGTGTCTTACTCTCTATGTAAACAGTCACACACTCTATGTTTCTCTGTTATGTAAACACAGTAACACTATTTCTTATTCTGCAACACTTTACATACTGTGTAAGACAGAAATACAATCACACACTCTATATTTCTCTGTTATGTAAACACTGTAACACTCTATTTCTAACTCTGTATGTAAACAGTCTGACATTATAGATGTTTAAGAGAGGCTTGAAACTTACCTTTTATTCACACCTCTGTTTCAACAAGGGTGTAGACTTACAACGCTAGAAAGTGGGCTTAGATAACTGTGGTGTGCTGCACACAGATAGACCATTGTGTAAATTTGTGCTTGACACAAGCGTCTTGTCGTACATTAACTACAGTAACTGTTATTACTGTTTATTGATACAAGATTGTATGTCACATTTGTTACCAAACTTGGATCATTAATTGTTGTTAGAGATGTAAAAACAAACCATTACATCCACCTGCTTGATGAGGACAATTCACGTACTGTTCTTACAGCTCTCTCTCTCTTCTGAAGAGGTCTAGTCAAGGATTGGCCAAGAGTATAATGGTAAGGCGTTCATAATTCATGAACTATTATGACAGCTCTATCTTTATCTTGTAGACGTGAAGTCAGTGATATGGCTGTGAGCTGTTGGCTATCTAGCAACAGCTAATGAAACGATATGGCTGTGAGCTGTTGGCTATCTAGCAGCAGCTAATGAAACGATATGGCTGTGAGCTGTTGGCTATCTAGCAGCAGCTAATGAAACGATATGGCTGTGAGCTGTTGGCTATCTAGCAGCAGCTAATGAAACGATATGGTTGTGAGCTGTTGGCTATCTAGCAGCAGCTAATGAAACGATATGGCTGTGAGCTGTTGGCTATCTAGCAGCAGCTAATGAAACGATATGGCTGTGAGCTGTTGGCTATCTAGCAGCAGCAACTGAAACGATATGGCTGTGAGCTGTTGGCTATCTAGCAGCAGCTAATGAAACGATATGGCTGTGAGCTGTTGGCTATCTAGCAGCAGCTAATGAAACGATATGGCTGTGAGCTGTTGGCTATCTAGCAGCAGCTAATGAAACGATATGGCTGTGAGCTGTTGGCTATCTAGCAACAACTAATGAAACGATATGGCTGTGAGCTGTTGGCTATCTAGCAGCAGCAACTGAAACGATATGGCTGTGAACTGTTGGCTATCTAGCAGCAGCTAATGAAACGATATGGCTGTGAGCTGTTGGCTATCTAGCAACAACTAATGAAACAATATGGCTGTGAACTGTTGGCTATCTAGCAGCAGCTAATGAAACGATATGGCTGTGAGCTGTTGGCTATCTAGCAACAACTAATGAAACGATATGGCTGTGAGCTGTTGGCTATCTAGCAGCAGCAACTGAAACGATATGGCTGTGAACTGTTGGCTATCTAGCAGCAGCTAATGAAACGATATGGCTGTGAGCTGTTGGCTATCTAGCAACAACTAATGAAACGATATGGTTGTGAGCTGTTGGCTATCTAGCAACAGCTAATGAAACGATATGGCTGTGAGCTGTTGGCTATCTAGCAACAACTAATGAAACGATATGGTTGTGAGCTGTTGGCTATCTAGCAACAGCTAATGAAACGATATGGTTGTGAGCTGTTGGCTATCTAGCAGCAGCTAATGAAACGATATGGCTGTGAGCTGTTGGCTATCTAGCAGCAGCTAATGAAACGATATGGCTGTGAGCTGTTGGCTATCTAGCAGCAGCAACTGAAACGATATGGCTGTGAGCTGTTGGCTATCTAGCAGCAGCTAATGAAACGATATGGCTGTGAGCTGTTGGCTATCTAGCAGCAGCTAATGAAACGATATGGCTGTGAGCTGTTGGCTATCTAGCAGCAGCTAATGAAACGATATGGCTGTGAGCTGTTGGCTATCTAGCAGCAGCAACTGAAACGATATGGCTGTGAACTGTTGGCTATCTAGCAGCAGCTAATGAAACGATATGGCTGTGAGCTGTTGGCTATCTAGCAACAACTAATGAAACAATATGGCTGTGAACTGTTGGCTATCTAGCAGCAGCTAATGAAACGATATGGCTGTGAGCTGTTGGCTATCTAGCAACAACTAATGAAACGATATGGCTGTGAGCTGTTGGCTATCTAGCAGCAGCAACTGAAACGATATGGCTGTGAACTGTTGGCTATCTAGCAGCAGCTAATGAAACGATATGGCTGTGAGCTGTTGGCTATCTAGCAACAACTAATGAAACGATATGGTTGTGAGCTGTTGGCTATCTAGCAACAGCTAATGAAACGATATGGCTGTGAGCTGTTGGCTATCTAGCAACAACTAATGAAACGATATGGTTGTGAGCTGTTGGCTATCTAGCAACAGCTAATGAAACGATATGGCTGTGAGCTGTTGGCTATCTAGCAACAACTAATGAAACGATATGGCTGTGAACTGTTGGCTATCTAGCAGCAGCTAATAAAACGATATGGCTGTGAACTGTTGGCTATCTAGCAGCAGCAACTGAAACGATATGGCTGTGAGCTGTTGGCTATCTAGCAGCAGCAACTGAAACGATATGGCTGTGAGCTGTTGGCTATCTAGCAGCAGCAACTGAAACGATATGGCTGTGAGCCTGAAGAACGAAAGGCGGAAGAAGACTTTCGAAACATCGTCCACTACACTTGCGTCTCCACAACAGGCAGTTGCCCTCCATTCTGCAAAGTTTCATCACGATATGCCCGTACGTTCATTGCTAAACAGTCGCATTCTTTCTCCACCAATTTTCATTTCACTGAGTTCATTCATTCGTTTCAAACAACCTGTAAATCACCATCCGATTGACATTATCAAATCTATGTGACGTCACTGTAACTGTTCTAATCCATCAGACCAGTGGAGTTGTTTCCTGACATTTTTATGCATAAAAAGAACGTGAGTGAAGAGCCACTTCACTGTTTAATACTCTAACAAGATGCAGCTTTACGAGAAAGATCCATATATGTTATCGTAGCTTTTCCTTTGTCTGTAACACAACCTTCGTTTCGCGTCTCATAAATCTGTGATCATCAGAACTTTTACGTATGTGAAAACCGTTCCGCCATGAAACCGATAAAAAAAACTTGCCGCCCTAAGATCCGGTTATTGATAAGATAGTGCGCGAAAGTCCGTTACTTGTTGGAATGGCGCTGTTTAATGGACCATTAGCGACCCAGTGCGGTGCCGCCTACAGTCTAGCCTATTTGTTATGTAGAATAGAAGGGTGGAAAAATATCAGACTTATAGTGGTTTTCGTTCTTGTCTGATGCAATAAATATTTAGACTACTTTGATGTATATGTTGTGGTACGTGGAGAAGTGAACGTACTAACCCTAGTTTCAAACATCAGTGAATGGTACACTTTACCAGACACGAACTGTTTATATTTCAGACAAATAAACGATGTCTTTCATATTTCGGAGGTAAACATGTACCGGTTCAACTATGTCTAATGACTGCTACAAATACGTCCATCACGTAGCCCTAAGAAATTCACGTTCTTTAAACTAATTACACTAATAATCAGCGATATCGAGAAAACCCACTTTCAGAGAAAAATTTATACGTAAAAAGGGCTCGTTTGAGTTGAGAAATTTTTTTACGTTGAGGAGCGAATAACGTTTCGACCTTCTTCGGTCATCGTCAGGTTCACAAAGAAAGAGATAACTGACCGGAAGCTGACCACATGTCTGAAAGAGGTTGTGTAACTGAATGTCGGAATGTAGAGGGCGTGCTTAGATTTTTGAATATATATATTTATTTTATTACTATTATTTATTATGTTATTTTTAATATTGGTATAAAGGTGTTCCTTCGTATTGGTTTATTTTGGGCTTGAGTTGTTGTATAAATAAGGCTTCTTTAATTTTGCATTTGTTTATGTTTGTTTCTTTATTTAGTATGTGGGTGTTTTCTATGGTTTTGTAGTGTTTATTTGATTTGCAGTGTTCGAAAACGTGTGAAGGTGACTTTTTATGTTCTTTGAATCTGGTTTCCATTTTTCTACTTGTTTCTCCAATATAGAAGTCGTGGCAGTTATCACATTGTATTTTATAAATAATGTTGGTATGGTGTTTGTCAGTGCAGTTTTTACATAGTATAGACCTTAGTTTTGTGTCTGGTTTTTGAATAAATTTGGTATTAACTGAAATGTCATATTTTGTTACTAGTTTTTTCCAAAATTTACAGAAAAACTACTTAAAGCCATGTTGAACACGAAATACAAAGAACTACATGGCTTACAGACAAGAAATGAACCTAGACCATCAACTGGTATGCTGCATTAAACCAGAGATTTACAGACTTGTACAACGAAACATAAACCAAATAAACACTAGAAAGGACATGGACAAAAAGTTCTGTCACAACAAAAAACTAGAGAAACTAAGATGTAAACAACAGAAAAGATACCAACATGACAAACCATTGACTAACCTCATAATTAACAGATCCGACCAACAATTAAACACAGACAAGATATACCTACTTAACATAGGACTCAATTTCGCAATAGCACCAAGGTACATTCCAAACTTAGAAATCAAAACATGTATAGAAGATCTAGCCAGGAAACTTGTGATACTCTCCACAGAAAACAACCGAAAACAACCAACATAAAGAAGACAACTTAGATAATTTTATTGACATCCAACAGTCAAACTTCCCAGGAAAAAATTCAAAACTTATATTTTCCAAAAACACCTAAAAACAACATCTTAAACTATTTTTTTCAAAGAATTTTCTAATCAAAACCATCAATATAATTTCACAAAACAGATAGCTAAAAAACAACCTTACAAAAAAAGAGACATTAATTCCATAAAAACCTAAAACAAGACAAAAACATAAAAATTCTAAAAGCAGATAAAGGTAACACTATAGTAATAATGAACACGAATGAATACATACAAAAAATGAATAACATCCTATCAGACACGAACAAATTTAAACCAATACACAGAAATCTAACAGACATGTGAAATGCAACTAAACAAAACACTACTAAAAGTGAAAAAAACCAACACAATTTCACAAACACTTTATTTCTACCTACGTAAAACCGACTCACGCATATCACAAATATACGGCATCCCCAAACCTCATAAACCAGATTGTCTATTATGACCAATAATGTCCACATATGAATCGTTTAATTACAATCTTGGTAAATTCATAGCATGGGCATTCTACAAATATGTAACATCAGCCAGCTCATTCATCAAAAACTCTTTTAATTTCAAGTCTAATCTAAATCAACTTAATCATAAAGCCTTAATGGCCAGTTTCGATGTTATATCCCTCTTTACAGAAGTTCCAACCACTGAAGCCTGCAAGATAGCCTTAGAACTCTATATCCGAGATCCTAACCCATCTATAGACATTCCCAGCAACCAATTAGCAACCCTCATAGAATTCACCACGATAAAGAATGTTCAGCAACCACAACTATATACAAACAAATGGCCTAAGCATGGGCAACCCAGTATCACCAGTTCTAGCCAATATTTTTATGACACAAGTTGAAACACAAGCAATTAATACAGCATTACATCCACCACTATACTGATACAGATATGTAGACGACACGATTGCGGGAATTCACACCTACAAAACACATACTTAATTTGTTCAATCACACTAACTCGATACATCCCAATATTAACTTCGCATGTGAACAGGAAAAAAGCAATCAAATGGTATTTCTTAATCTCAAAATTACAAAAACCGATACACAATTTGAAACAGAAATCCACCGAAAAATCACCCATACTGGACTATACATTCCTTGGGACTCGGCACATGAAACAAAACAAAAACTCAACATACTAATAAACCAAATAAACACAGCCATAAAACTGTGCTCACCAGATAAAATAAAACAATACTTCATCAACATCAATAAGTTTCCTCCACAAACCGTAGAAAACATTATACGCACACAGCTAGACAGAGAGCAAAATCAATCAACCAACAAAAGTAAATATACCTCACGATATAAAAATTCACGAAACCATATACGGCTGCATTACATATATTCCCGACATCAACAGCAAAATAACCAATATTTGGCAAAAACTAGTAACAAAATATGACATTCCAGTTAATATCAAATTTATCCAAAAACTAGGCACAAAACTGAGGTTTATACTATGTAAAAACTACACTGACAAACACAACACCAACATTATTTATAAAATACAATGTGATAACTGCCACGACTTCTATATTGGAGAAACAAGTAGAAAAATGGAAACCAGATTTAAAGAACACAAAAAGTTTCACACGTTTTCGAACACTGCAAATCAAATAAACACAACATAACCATAAAAAACACCCACATACTAAATAAAGAAACAAACGCAAAATTAAAGAAACCTTATTTATACAACAACTCAAGCCCAAAATAAACCAATACAAATGAACATCTTTGTACTTATATCAATAAATATAATCAAACATCTAAGCACGCCCTCTACATTCCTACACTCAATTACACAACCCCCTTCAAACATGTGGTCAGCTTCCGGTCAGTTACCTCTTTCTTTGTGAACCTGACGATGATCAAAGAAGGTCAAAAAGTTGTTTTCTCCTCTACATGAAAATTTTTCTCAACTCAAACAGGCTGTTATTACATAAATATTACATTCATTATTTTCAATATGGGCTTTGTGCTAACAATAAATCTAACGTCAGTTGGTACGACTGACTTGTTGACACTACTTCTGGATTAAAGAATAATAATAAATAAAATGTATTGTTCGGTTGATGGTATCACAGGCTATCTTAAACCTCCCCTTGCATTTCAAGGTGGAGATGGACACCAGACACCTGCACGTGGTGTATAAAAGTTGTCAAGGTTTGTACAAACACTTTATAAATTTTAGTTATTTTCTATGAAGAGTTCTGATAGAGCTTTCCTTCCGTAACCATTACAATAATTTACCTCCCGTACAAATCTTGTTCTTATTGGTTCTTTCATTATGACTTACGTACTGTCCAAAACCTGTTTTTATTGGTTCTTTCATTATAACTTACGTACCGTCCAAAACCTGTTTTTATTGGTTCTTTCATTATAACTTACATACCGTCCAAATCCTGTTTTTTATTGGTTCTTTCATATAACTTACGTACGGTCCAACGCATGTTTTTATTGGTTGTTGAAGCTGGCACGTTCTTTGATTTAAAGTTTTAATTATCTAGAACTACTTTCTCATTTGTTACTCACGTTATCATTCCTCTCATGTATCTTCTTCTCATGATCACTCGTTAAAGTTGGTTTTATTTTGTTACCAGGGTTCTTGTGGGTCTTTAATAGAACTCCTTCAAATTTTTCTCAGTAATTACATTTTTGTTTGTGTATGTGTTTGTTCACCGAACATTGAATGTTTTAATTCATTTCAGTGGGACAGACATCGTCTTTCTGACGTGTGACTTGAAAGCCCACTTGTAGAGTAAAATGTGTATGTAAAAACGGCTGGTTTGGGTTGAAACAATTTTTATTTAGAGGAGCAAACAACATTTCGACCTTCTTCGGTCATCGTCGGGTTCACAAAGAAAGAAAGAGGTAACTGACCGATAGATGACCACGTTTATAGGTGGTTGTGTAATTGAGTGTAGGAATGTAGAGAGCGTGCTTAGATGTTTGATTATATTTATTAATATAGGTATAAAGGCGTTCCTTTGTATTGGTTTATTTTGGGTTTAAGTTGTTGTATAAGTAAGGCTTCTTTAATTTTGCGTTTGTTTATGTTTGTTTCTTTATTTAGTATGTGGGTGTTTTCTATGGTTATGTTGTGTTTATTTGATTTGCAGTGTTCCAAAACCACACCAACATTATTTATAAAATACAATGTGATAACTGCCACGACTTCTATGTTGGGGAAACAAGTTGAAAAATGGAAACCAGATTCAAAGAACATAAAAAGTCACTTTCACACGTTTCGAACACTGCAAATCAAATAAACTCAACATAACCATAGTAAACACTCAAATACTAAATAAAGAAACAAACATAAACAAATGCAAAATTAAAGAAGCCTTACTTATACAACAACTCAAGCCTAAAATAAACCAATACAAAAGAACACCTTTATACCTATTTTAATATATATAGTCAAACATCTAAGCACGCCCTCTACATTCCTACACTTAATTACACAACCCCCTTCAAACATGTGGTCATCTATCGGTCAGTTACCTCTTTCTTTGTGAACCTGACAATGACCGAAGAAGGTCGAAACGTTGTTATCTCTTCACAACACAAATCTTTTTTTCAACTCGAATCCATCTTACATATATATTTTGACGTGTGGCTTGTCAGTAGCAGGAAAGAGGTCGTCTTACCAGTGTGGTTTATCAGTAGCAGGAAAGAGGCCGTCCTATCGACGTGTGGTTTATTAGTAGCAGGAATGAGGCCTTCTTACCAATGTGTGGTTTGACAGTAGCTTTCCCTCGAGATGTAATTTCTTATCTGTTTTATTTCTATGCTGTTTCCGCTTCGTGTACACACAAATCCTTCAGAGTGTATTTTTTCTAAACTGCACGAGGAAAACGACGGATGTATAATACCAAGTCTCCAAGCATGTCCACTTAGTAGGACTCTGTCTCAGCCAACTGTATAATACCAAGCATGTCCACTTAGTAGGACTCTGTCTCAGCCAACTGTATAATACCAAGCATGTCCACTTAGTAGGACTCTGTCTCAGCCAACTGTATAATACCAA
This sequence comes from Carcinoscorpius rotundicauda, assembly GCA_011833715.1. Taxonomy (NCBI): domain Eukaryota; kingdom Metazoa; phylum Arthropoda; class Merostomata; order Xiphosura; family Limulidae; genus Carcinoscorpius; species Carcinoscorpius rotundicauda. The sequence goes on from CM022398.1 coordinate 91,498,652, forward strand.
GCATGTCCACTTAGTAGGACTCTGTCTCAGCCAACTGTATAATACCAAGCATGTCCACTTAGTAGGACTCTGTCTCAGCCAACTCCCTCAATTTTCCTAACAACAGCTAATTGCGAACTTTATGGAACGCAGCGGGACGCAAAACACACCCAGCGGGCTACCAGCCGTGCCATACCTCACTAAACGCTCCGAGCAACGGGTTGTTTATGAGACACGGATTAAGTGGACCAGCCAAGGCAAGGAGAAAGTCTGGCTCTGAGGCCTCATAGCGTGGCCGACGACAAAGAGTCATAAAAAATGAAAACCACGACACAATCAAAGCTCCGAATTCTGATTTATCCTTGTTTCATAGAATCCTGATACTTTGCAACGCGCTTTTCAAACCACGCTTAACTATTGGATAGAAATTCTACTAAAGTTTAATTTGACATTTATTATTTCTTTTTATGTTTATTCACAAAATAATACCCGTTCTTTTTTTTATAATTGCTTAATTATTCTTACCCCCACTCTGGTGGCTTATACTTTAAAAAACCTGGTTTCAATACCCGCGTTGGGTACAGTAAAGATAGCATATTGTTGAGCATTGCGTTTAACAAACAAACTTTATCACCACAATACACTTTTCATTTTTTCAACAGAACCCAAGACAATGGTCCTCTAAGCCACGTAAATAAGACTTAAGATGTTGGTCCTTAAGTCACGTAAATAAAACTTAATATGTTGGTTTTGAATGCTTTCTGTAGTGGTAACCAGGTTCTACTGATTGAATGCTTTCTGTAGTGGTAACCAGGTTCTACTGATTGAATGCTTCCTGTTGTGGTAACCATGTTCTACTGATTGAATGCTTTCTGTAGTGGTAACCAGGTTCTACTGATTGAATGCTTCCTGTTGTGGTAACCATGTTCTACTGATTGAATGCTTTCTGTAGTGGTAACCAGGTTCTACTGATTGAATGCTTTCTGTAGTGGTAACCAGGTTCTACTGATTGAATGCTTTCTGTAGTGGTAACCAGGTTCTACTGATTGAATGCTTTCTGTAGTGGTAACCAGGTTCTACTGATTGAATGCTTTCTGTAGTGGTAACCAGGTTCTACTGATTGAATGCTTTCTGTTGTGGTAACCAGGTTCTACTGATTGAATGCTTTCTGTTGTGGTAACCAGGTTCTACTGATTGAATGCTTTCTGTTGTGGTAACCAGGTTCTACTGAGTAAATGTTTTGCGTAATGATAACAAGCTTCTATTGACGTCACGTTTTGTATGGTAGTAATTAGGTTCTACTGACTTCATGTTTTCTACAGTCTTGTACAACAACGTAACGAAGAGTAAGACAGAGCAAGTAATTAATAAGGGATTGATAAAAACATTTAACAATAACAGCCATAATTAATTGTGTCAGGGATACTGCCAAGAATTAGTCGTAAAGATGAAGTTTTAAGTAGGTCATTAGGGCTAAATGGTAAGTTGAAATCAATATGTAAGGATGAACAAGTTAGCTGGTCGGACTTATGGGACGAGGGAATTTTATTGATTGGATGGTTTTCACCTCAGTAGGAAGATATCTTTCTAATGGATATTAACACAGCTGTGAGGGAAGTTTTAAACTAGGACTAGATAGTGATGAGGATAAGGATAAACTGAAACAAATCTGATCTGCGGACAAAAATATGGTATAGGAAGTCAGTATAAAATGAGTTACAAAAATAGGCTTAAATAGTCCCTAAATATAATGTTATATTACTGACTTCGTGTTTTGTGCAGTGGTAACCAGGTTCTACTGACGTAATATTTTCTTTATTATTAATTATACGTTCCACTGACCTTATCTTTTGTGTAGTGGTAACCAGGTTCCACCGACTTCATGTTTTTTGTACTATTAATTACTGACCTTATCCTGTAATGTTATTCTAAGGTTAACTACTGAGAGGTTTAAGAACAAATGACAAGTTTTCATTGTTTCTTCTCGATATAATGACGAACTTTGATTACAGAAAATCGTGTAAGGCAGATTGGAGATCCACGTAGCACAACAATAACTTATACATTCTAGATCAGGCCTAACCCCTGTCCAAAAAGAGCTGATTAGAATGCGTTGCTTTATCAGTTGTACATCCTCGTTGTCAGCGCTATTTTTAGCCTTAATCCTAATAATATCTTAAGAGATTCGGCGAGATTATGGGGTTTACTTTAGTCTTAACTCCCTATACTAGCTTTTTGTTGAATCTTTTGTAAACTTAGTTGATTACTGTCTGAGTTCGTATTCTCAAATTTTAAAGTGACAGACTAGAATAAAGGCAAGAAGTTAGCACCACCTGTCGCCAACCCGTGGGCTACTATAATCGAAAAGTGAGATTTGACTATTAATCTTATAACTCACTCATAAATCGAAAGCACGCCATTTTTTTATAGCTTTAATGAAGTACCAACCATGGAACCTCTAACCCAAAATTCGATATATTAAAGTTGGGCCAAGACTGGCGATTAACAGTCCAAAAGTAATAATCATGATAAACATATACACCAGTAAAAATCAAAATAAATAGTATTAAATTTATAAAGCATTATAATCTACACTGTTATTGAAAGTAACTCTAAATAAGTAAGACATTATACATATATGTCATTTATGACTTAGCTGCCACCACGGGGCATTCATTAGACAACTAAAATGTTCGTAATCTCACCATGTTTAACCATTTTTCAGCAATTTTGAATCAGGCTTGTAAATTATGTAAATTCCATAAGAACAACTGATCTAAGCGTGTTAAAAATATGGGCTGGGCGTGGTTTTGCCATTAATGTGTCCAGCCTGTGAATCCACCTGGTTATGGTTCACATCTCGTTGTTGCAAAATTTCAACCCGCATTTGGACTCCTTGGGCATGCCGTAACAGTGAAGCTCATAAACCCACTGCACGTTGTAACAGTGAAGCTCATAATCCCACTGCACGTTGTAACAGTGAAGGTCAAGTATCACTGCACGTTGTAACAGTGAAGCTCATAATCCCACTGCACGTTGTAACAGTGAAGGTCAAGTCTCACTGGACACTGCAATAGTAAAAATCAAATCTCACTAGACACTGTAACAGTGAAGGTCAAATCACACTGGACACTGCAATAGTGAAAATCAAATCCCACTGGACACTGTAACAGTGAAGGTCAAATCCCACTATTCAAACCAAAAGGTTGTATTCACGTCCTTCGAGGCTAACGTTACGAAGCTTTGCGCGGAAATCCTATAAATAATATGATTTTAAAATTGACAAGAAAAACAAGTGAGAATACAATTCTTAACATATTTAAACGGTCAACAGGTAGCAGCACCAACATCCAGACTACTAGTATGCTAAAAAAATTTTGAAACTTTTCAAAATTTACTAATTACATTGAAAACTATATAGTTTTGTGGACAGTTAAATGCTTTAATCCATATTTTATTGGATCTTTGTGCACAGCTAGTCTTCATAACTAAGACAAGTTTAAATCCATCGACAATACGATGAGTCGTTTTGTAACTACTTAAAAAATAAAATAAATGACATTTTCATAAAGTTCCCACCAGGGTCGCACTAACGGTAGTCTTGTTATTTTTAAGAAACTATGAGTATAAATAGTACTTGCAGTTTTGTTTTGTTTTGGAATTTCGCACAAAGCTACTCGAGGGCTATCTGTGCTAGCCGTCCCTAATTTAGCAGTGTAAGACTAGAGGGAAGGCAGCTAGTCATCACCACTCACCGCCAACTCTTGGGCTACTCTTTTACCAACGAATAGTGGGATTGACCGTCACATTATACACCCCCACGGCTGGGAGGGCGAGCATATTTAGCGCGACCCTCGGATTACGAGTCACACGCCTTACGCGCTCGGCCATGCCAGGCCTTTAGTACTTGCAACATAGCTCACATTGTTCTGAAACTTGTATATCCTCGAAAATGAATTTATCCTTCACAAAGGTACGACATAAAGCAAATCACCAGAGCTGCACTAAACTCTGCAATAACTTCAGTGAAGTCAGTGAACGACTTCGCACCTGTTTAATAATCCGTTTGATGATAATCGTTACAAATCAGTCTTTTTATATTTTCTTTTATTCATTACTCAAAACGTTTTATTATTATTCTAATTTCTACACTGCTATTGTTTGTCAACAATAAGAAACTACAAAGTTTCCTTGTCTTTGTAATAAACAGATAGAAATTATGAAAACGAGTTGGTAAGAGGTGACGTCACCTTGTGGACAGGTTTCTAAAAATCCCTCCTGCCGTGTGCCAAAACCTTTCGAAGTACTTACCCTGTTCCTGACGCTAAAAACAAGAAAAAAGTTAAATTCTACACAAAATATGTGTTGTTTATAGGCTAATTGTTAAAGTGTAGTGGTTTAAGCCTAGCTATCGCGTAAACTCTGGCTTTAACTTGACAAACTTGTATTCACATTCCAAAGACAGCATTAATACAAATTATCTGGAAGTCTTAATGTTATATTTCAGAAAATAAACAACATATATCTCTTTATTCAGAACTTTGAATTTTCATTTCTCGGCTTTCAGTGTGGCCTTCACACCCCACCACACCCTCCACATTTGAGATTTGTGTGCTGAAATGCACGCAAAATTACTCGAGGGCACTCTATGCTAGGTATTCCTCATAGGCAGGTAACCAACCACTAAGTGTTCGGCTACTTTTAATCTACGAACAGCGGGATGGACCGTCACAATATAACATTCCCACGGCTGATGTTCGCTAACAGTATTCATATCCATGACCTAGAGATGCAGTAGAAAAATAACTTATTTCATTATTTAACCTTCCATAATAACCGACAGAAAACTTATGTCTTCTAAAGGACTTGTCGTACAACATGATTACGTTTTATTACTTTCATTACCTAAGTAAACTATGGGTGAGTCTTATGACATTACTGTAACGACATATTAGCTGGACGAATTATTTCTTTCCATCTTTCAGTGTCTTTTTAGTTAACAAGACCGTAAAGAATGTAAGAACAGATAAGTAGAACGTCCATTTTTAAAGTACCCACTGCCCACACTGACTAACGCACGAGGATATCACATAAGTCTCTGTCAGCGGTGGGTAATGAAGCAGAAAGAGCTGGCCGTAATCACGTTGTTGTGCAGACTTACTGCATCCAGCATGGTGTGGCGTGATGGTAATGACAATCCCCGATGTTGTCACTTGGGTCCGCAGACACGGAAGACGGTTTAATTAACGTAACGTCATGAATTATCTTTTACGTCACACTCAGGAAAGCCGAAAAATATCTGTAACTCACTTCTTCTCGCAACATTTTGAACAAAACTTTTTTAGAAGGGTTACAACACCTTCACAGTTGGCGAAATTTCCATTTTTGAGTCTGTGTTATAAGCAAAAACACAGTATATATATATATATGGTTCTCTGTTTAATGTTAAACAGTGACTTTTAATAAAGACCACAGCATAACTTGCAACGTGTGTCGCCATCTAACGATTTACAATTGTACTACAACACATCTATAAAGCCTTAAATAAGCAAAGTTAAGAATTTTTTATCCCTTATTGAAAAATGACGCTTAAAACACATTAGTCAAAGAAAAATAATGGTCTTTACCTAGGATTTCTTGAATAAATTAAGCACTATAACAGCACTATCAGTTTCCAAAATCAAGCAGATAGTATATTCAATAGATGTATGTACCATAATACTATTTATAATAGTTTATTTAGCTATCTTATACATTTCAATAGAATCAATTTATAGGTAAAATTTAACTTTGTTTAGCAGTTCTAAATGCCTTGAGTTGTGCTTGTATTAATGTTATTGAGACATTTTCTCTAACGTTTCATCTAAAATAAAATTATTAAAAGTTTAAGTTTCCCATGTAAATTTTAAAATACGAAGATTTGTGTGTTTTCATATTTGTGTCATGCAATCTTTTGGGGTTACACTCATGGAAAATACATATTTATATCTGTGTAAACGAAGCTTTGGGCTACATGCAACTTAAGACCATTCTTCAAGAGATTGAATACACTAAATTAAAACCATTTTGGAGCCTCACCAGTCCATGTGACAGCTTCCGGTCGTATTCTGTCAGACGACGTAGTTTTCCTTGCAAAAGGACTCCTTCGTAAATGTCTCATGTCCAAAGCATATCATTCTTCCTTGCTTCCCTTTCATAATCCATCCACTTTACGAGAACGATTACCCTCAAGCGTAAATTCAACAGTCCGAGCGCAAAGAAAGTCGTAGTCGCTACGTCTGACGAACTGGACGGCACGTCTTCATATGAAATACCTGTTTCCTTCTCCAGCTACTTGAGGTATGCCACACTTGAACAAATACGTCGGGAAAGAATTATGCCACTGACCTTTTTGTCCTCAACTGTTATTTCTCAATTGGCTACCACGGAAGGGTCACAACTTGTTTAAGGTGTCCCAGTTTCATCCATATATTTTTTTATCATTAAATACAATGGCTGCTGTTTGTTTTCTCACAGCACTCTGTACAATGGACTGTACACTCTATGCCCATCGGAGAATCGAAACCCGGATATTTGCACTGTAATTCGATAGACTTATTGCTGATCCAATATTAAACTTAGTCTGAGATATGTGCCGGTCTTGGAAAGTTCGCGTTCTTAACATATCCCTATGATTTTATTGTTTTAATATTTTGCCTTAAGGAGAACAGCAGTATATCACAGTAGATACCAAATACTGGTAATAACTCTGGTTATTCTGTTCATTTGTCGTATCTTTACCTTCTCTGCTCCTTAAGTTCACGAATGATATTTGTAGTAATTCTATATTTTGTTTGATGTTGACAAAAGTTTACTCAAAACATAGAAGAATGACATGTCGCAGGGTAGGCCTGTATAAATGGTACAAGTTAAAAATGTCGCAGGGTAGGCCTGTATAAATGATACAAGTTCGTAAGATCTGATAATTTATCTTTACATTTACGTATGTCCTTGGACTTTTTACAACACAAGTGGTGCTCCTATTCGCTTCTCCCTCAGCTTAGTCTCACATATGAAATATCCTTCTCACTGAAAATATGTCATCTAGATCAACAGATTTGTGTTCTCATGTAGATCGAGTAAAATACATATCCTAATCATAAGCAAGCATCAGAAGAACGTAAAACTATAAACCTCCCAACAAAACCGTTGTTTTCATAAAACCATTTTGTTAACTTGGAGACTGCTTTTAAAAAATGATTTCACCCCAACTAGACACCAATACACTTCTTGACTGTTTGAATCTAATGATCCTACAGCCCTACAAGTTAGGTTTGTTGAAAATTGTTCTACCTCAGGGTTACCTCACCCCTCCATCCCCCAATAAATTCCATTAAGCTTCAACTTTCAACTCATTAGAATCTTTCTACTCAGCATTTCAATATTTGTGTACCTATGACCTGTCTTCTTTGAAATCAGTTAATAAAGGGTCCGGCATGGCCACGAAGTTAAGGCGTTCGACTCGTAATCCGAGGGCCATGGGTTCGAATCCCCGTCGCATCAAACATGTTCGCCCTTTCAACCGTGGGAGCGTTATAATGTGACAGTCAATCCCATTATTCGTTGGTAACAAAGCAGCCCAAGTGTTGGCGGTGGGTGGTGAGGACTAGCTGCCTTTCCTCTAGTTTTACACTGCTAAATTAGGGACGGCTAGCGCAGATACCCCTAGTGTAGCTTTGCGCGAAATTCAAAATAAAACCAAAACCAAACCAAACCAATCAGTTAATAAACGTGTTATAAAGCAGTTCATAAACGTTTATAATTCACTTGAATACCAGGAGCGGCACTGAGACACAGAAGAAGCCTACGATAATAAAACGCCCTCTACCGGCTTTACTAGTCCGTATTATCTAACCTCTCGGTTGTCGGTATTGTTTTTGATTCACTCTTATAAGGTAATTCACGCCTTATACTCCCAGCATTCCTTGTGCTGTTCGTATAAGAATGTGAAATCACATTTAAGAAAGTGGAGCTTCGAGAAAAATGGAATTGTCAGTGAATATTGTAGTAATCATTCTGTAGGTGGCGTCGTGTTACCTATTTGATGATAGGACTCAAACCCACGACAGGCAGATTGCAGCCACACACCCGAACCAGAAAGCATTGTTGTGAGGATGATTCATTTAATACGTCATATGAAGATAAGAAACAAAAGGTTATATCTCTATTTTGTAGTTCATGATTTCTCTATTTTGTAGTTCATGATATCTCAGTTTTGTAGTTCACGATTTTGTAGTTCACGATATCTCTATTTTGTAGTTCACGATATACAGAAACGGAAAGGGGCAGACCCTCCCCACTAAAGAGCTCTGCTCCCCATCTGAGATACAGTCCTTTGAGAGTTTATAGTTCTCCACCTTATGACTCTCACTGACATCAAAGCTTATTTGTTGTTCCCCTCCCAACTAACACTTTGCCCCTAGTTTAAAGAATCCTAGAAACTATAACTTTAAGAAATACAGAACTTGGTGCAGTTTGAACATAAATGATCTGTCTGGTGAAACGACGTGATGTTATGAGTTAAAGTCCTTCAGTTAGGCTATCTGTCCATCAAGGAATAATCTGTAGTAATCAAGTGTCTTTTGATGGCTTTGGTGTGAATGTTTTCAGTAACTTCTAACTGAAACATTACTTAAACTAACTAATTTTCTATACAATTTAAAACATTTCTAAGTTAGAATGACACTATACAGAAACTGCATTCATTACTAGTGCTAGCCTATAGTTTTAAAACATTATTAAAGAACTGTTTTGGAAATATATGATTTTATAGTCCGCACGTTCAATCGAAATATTATCCTTTAAACAGAAGAAATGTTGTAGATAGCAGCATGAATTCACGATGTTCACCATTTAAGAGCTAAATATAACACGAGATGTACTTCTGTTGGTTTCCCGAAATTGTTGTATTTCAAAATTGAATAAAACCAACAGAAGGAATAATAAATATTTTTATTTATTTCTTTTGAAATTCATTTGTTTGCTATGCTGTAGCCTACAATGTATGATTCTTCTCGTGACATGACATGCGCACATTTACTGACAACACGACAGTATAAATTGCAACGTTAAATCTCGCCTATATGACTTGATTTTTGTTAGTGTCTTTTGACTTACTGACAGATAACACACTACTGTACTGCGGTGCATATGGTTTAAGCAGGTAGCCCCTTAAGGCGGCCTTTAGCCCTCTTTCGGATAAACTGGGGACTTCGCGATGACAAGAAACGAATATCGATGTCATAAGTAATTCTATCACTATGGGATCTTGCCATAACAGGACTCAACTGTCGAAACAGAAAATAAAAGTTTCTGTTGTTGATTGTATTCTCTTGGATTACAGCATGAATATACTACAAAGTCAAAACCGTTTAACAAAATAACAAGTGTCTTGTATCTTCGACTTTTGAGCGAGAGCTATACTTACACGACTTCACGAACTAATGATAGACTTCACAAATAATACTGAACACTCGCCTACTTCATAATTATCTCGTAACTACGGTACTCCTTGTATCTCTAGTTCTTCGTCGAAACACAAGCTAAATATTCATGAGCTAACATACAAACTAACACAATAATCAATAAATATATTAACTAATCGATCAACTATTGCTCCAACTTGAGCTTAGTTCGCGTTTTATGTGGTTCGAATCGTTTACGAAACTTTCAATAAAGCTTTATTCAGTAAGGCACGCCCCTCACGCAAGATCAAAAAATTCTTTCTGGCGAAATACTTACAGAAATGGCTAACTTATATAAAAACAAATCACAGTCTACAGTGTTATCTATATCACTATTAAATCTAGTTGACAAAAGGGATAAAACGTCTAAATCTTAAATGTTGATGTCACTGTTGCCCATGACAGAACGAAAATAAAAGGTTATGTCAATATCCTATTAAACTGACCATATATTACAGTGTAATGAAGAAATATGTGGGCTTTAATCGCTAAGAATTTTATTAATTCTGTTACTTTGAAAACACAACAGTAGAAGACACTAGACCAATGGCGTAACTACAAAAGATGTCTGATCCACATAAAAAATAACTGGGCTCTCTATATTTATTCTTCTTGTCGGTAATTTGTAAGGTTGTTAGAACCTTCAGTTTTGGCTCGATCCCTTGACTAATTGCGGGAGTTGCGGTGTCATAGTAACGCTACTGACCAAGACCTAACTGGTTAATAGATGATGAATCTAGAATACACAAGGCTTAGCTGATTTAACAGCCCATTTGTTTAAAGTCTAGTAGTGTAAGAAATAAGGCCTAACAGCTTTAGTAGATTTGTTTGTTTGTTTAGAATTAAGCACAAAGCTACTCAATGGGCTATCTGTGCTCTGCCCACCACGGGTATCGAAACCCGGTTTTTAGTGTGCAAGTCCGCAGACATACCACTGTGCCACTGGGGGGCACTTTAGTAGATAGTTTTGTTTAAAATTATACGGTAGAAGACACAAAGCTTAACTGATTTAACAGACAGTTAAATTCCAGTGGTGAAAGACACAAGGCCTAATAGTTTTAGTAGATGAGATAGTTCAAACTTCTACAGTGGAAGACATAAGGCTTAACCGATTTAATAGATGGTTAAGCTTAAAAATCTACAGTAGAAAATATAAGGCATGGTTAGAATGAAATCCCAGAGTAGAAGACATAAAACTTACCTAATTTAAGAGGTGGTATATATATATATTTAGTTACGACTTGCATCGTCAATAAAGTTTCATTTAATTTGGTTTAGTTACTGTTAAACAAAAACCCTCATAATATGCTATTTTTGCTTTAACCGTCACGAGTGTCAAAATCTACTTTCTAGCGTAGACAGCCTGCAGGTTTGGCGCTCAGCCACAAGGAGTACAAATCATTGATTAGTCATTTAGAAAACACAAACTAACCCACAAAATAAAACCGGATAAATATCAGAATCCACGAGTTTGTAGTTACATGCTTACAAGCACAAACACTCTAGAGTTTGCGTTTTTTCCCTATATTTCCCCTCCTCATTATATATGTTAATTGACTCTAATTGAAAAATTTCTGAAAGTTATCATTCACGAAGTCTTTTTTCCTTCAATTATTATATTTTCGTGTTTTTTAATCACCAACTTTCTGTTTGTAAAGAGAGACACGCTGGTGAGATGTTATTAACTTCAATTTTCTGCGGTTTTCGATGAGCGGCCATCACAAAGGTGTCTTACAAACTCACTTGCTCTGAACGATTGTATAGTCCACACCCTCATCGCCGACTGGTAATTACGTGTTTCGAGTATATCACACGCAAGAAAGCCGTTTTCGTCTTTAGCCAGTAGAGCAAGTTGGTTTCCTGAGAAGCCGTGAGAGACCGCTTTGGTATGCAAGTGAAACCATAATAGTAACATAAAAAAAAAGTACATTTAGCTATACGAGAGAAAGACCGTTAGAGGGAGTGTTAACTTGCAACCCCCACCTCCCCCGACGACAAGATGAGTGACCAACAGGATTTGTTACCTGCTGAAGCTCGAGAAATGCCTTGCGGCTGGACCAGTGTACAAATGAGGGACCACCAGTACAAGAAAAGCATGTGCTCATAAATATGAGTTCCGACAGGTGGCTATTAGTCGAGGGATGGTCCGCGGGTAATAACAGTTTACACCGAATATGGGAAGAAAAAGGGTGGCTGAACTGTTGCCGCAAATTACCTGTAGCAAAAGAACAATATAATTATTTCATATTCCACACGCTACTAATGTATGCAATATCTACTCGTACTCAGTAATAAATTGTGCTTTCAATATTTTGAATGCAAAAAGAATGAATAGAGTAGGGTCAAAGATCTGACACGGAAAATTAACGCAGAACAAATGAAGAACAAGTCGTACGTATGTCTGTTGGTTTGAAGCAAGTCGATCAAGTGACGGCGGGTTCGCCGCCGTTCGACAACTCAGTATTGAACACACGTCAGTCTACGTGGAGCGACATTTATACAATGGCATGAAATTATATCTTACAATCGTATTGGTAATTGCTGGACATGAATCTTCAAGTTCTGTAAATCATTTTACTTAAAGCTCTGTTGATCACAGAAAGAAAATATTGTGGTGAAATTGGCTGGTGGTCACGATCTGCCCGCAGGTCCACGAGAACATACTGTACAACAGACGAAGTATTTTCTAGACACGAGTCACTTGAGATGTGTTGCTTCAGTCTTTCAAAAAAAAAAATAGCATCCACCAGAATTACTTTGGGAATTTTCCTTGTCGTTCCTGGAAAGCTTATTTATTTTATCTGGCTTAACTCCTTTTACAATTACATTATCATAATGGTTAAAACTCAAATCATTTTACAATAAAACAACAGGGAATCCTCGATAACCGCGATATTTGAAATTCTTTTAGGCCGGATTAGACTTAATAAAACTTTTTTTTTCTCATTTTTTATCAGATAAATCTTTACTGTGCTAGCAATAACTTGTTGTTGTTGTTTTGAATTAAGCACAAAGCTACACAATGGGCTATCTGTGCTCTGCCCACCACGGGTATCGAAACCCGGATTTTAGCGTGTAAGTCTACAGACATACCGCTGAGCCACTGGGGAGCTTACTAGCAATAACAAGTGTGAGGGTAGTGTATACTGGGTTAAGTTTCACTTCTCATCAGGATCCCTAACAGCTTACCCTCAAACGGAAATTATTTGCAAGATAAAATTAATCTATGAAACCTTAGGTATGGCCAAATATACCAGAAAAAAATATGAACTCCTGTGTTCAAAACCGTAATTTCATCTCAGATGGTCAAGAGATTTCACAGCTATGAGTTAAAAGTTTGTATTTGAAAAAACAAACTCAGACCCATTTCATGAGGTGTTGTGCCTACAAATCTAACATTGGGTAGAACATTTATTTCTGGGTTATACATCTCATTCACGAAAACAAACATCATGTGTACAAGTTAAATGATATCACTAAATACGAGACACAAACTACTTGTAGCAGTTGGATACACAGCTATACAACAGCTGGGCCCACCAAGGGTAGTGAAAACATCTTTTTCGCATAACAAGCCATCACACTTACTGTTTAGCTATCTTCGATATTTTATGTTGCCATGAAACTTTCACTTAGACACATGAATTTGTCTCTATTTGTTCTTTATTTACTTAGACACATGGATTTGTTTCTCTTTTGTTTATTTATTTACTTAGATGCACAGATTTGTTTCGTTTTGTTTGTTTATTTCCTTAGACACATAATTTTTTTCCTGTTTTCTTTGTTCATTTACATTTTTCACACATGGATTTGTTTCTGTTTTGCTTATTTACTTAGACATGGATTTGTTTCTGTTTTTTCTATTTATTTACTTAGACACAGACTTGTTTCTGTTTTGTTTGTTTATTTACCTAGAGATGTATATTTGTTTCTGTTTTGTTTGTTTATTTACTCAGACACATTGATTTGTTTCTGTTTCATTTGTTTATCAACTGAGACACATGGATTTGTTTGTTTATTTACTAAAACATGGATTTGTTTCTATTTTGATTGCTTATTAACTTAGACACATGAATTTCTTTCTCTTTTGCTTATTTATATACTTAGACACATGGTTTTTTGTTTCTTTACTTAGACATCGAATTGTTTCAGTCTTGTTTGTTTATTTACTTAGACATAGATTTGTTTCTCTTTTTTGTTTATTCACTGAGACACATGGATTTCTTTCTATTTTGTTTGCTTATTTACTTACATACAAGGATTTGGCTCTATTTTGTTTGTTTATTTACTTAGATACACATATTTGTTTCTGTTTTGTTGGTTTATTTACTCAGTCACAAAGGTTTGTTTCTGCTTTCTTTGTTTATTTCCTCAGAGACATGGACTTGTTTCTGTTTCATTTGCCTATTTACTCATACATGGATGTGTTTCTGTTTAATTTGCTTATTTACTTAGAGGTATAGATTTGTTTTCGTTTTGTTTGTTTAATTGTTGAGACAGATGGATTTGTTTTGGTTTTCTTTTTTTACTGATTTACACAGATTTGTTTCTGTTTTGTTTGTTCATTTTTCTTAGACACATAGGTTTATGTCCCTTTTATTTGTTCATTTACTCAGTCATAGATTTGTTTCTGTTTTATTTCCTTTAGACATAGATTTCTTTTAATTTTGTTTGTTTAATTACTGAGACACATGAATTTGTTTCTGTCTTGTTTGTTTATTTACTTAGACACACAGGTTTGTTTCTGTCTTGTTTGTTTATTTACTTAGACACACAGGTTTGTTTCTGTCTTGTTTGTTTAGTTTCTTAGACACATTGGTTTGATTCTGTTTTGCTTTTATTTAATTAAATATACGGATTATCTTCTGTTTGTTTGTTTATTTACTCAGACATAGATTTGTTTCTGTTCTGTTTGCTTATTTAGTAAGAGACATAGATTTGTTATTATTTTGTTTTTTATTTACTGAGACACGTGGATTTGTTTTATTTTATTTCTTATTTACTTTTACACCTGGATTTGTCTCTATTTTGTTTGTTTATTTATTTAGATACACATATTTGTTTCTGTTTTGTTTGTTTATTTCCTCAGAGACATGAAGTTATTTCTGTTTCATTTGTTTATTTACTCGGATATAGATTTGAATCTGTTTCGTTTATCATGAATTTATTTTCTCTTTTGTTTGTTTATTTACTTGAACACAGGTTTTTTTCTGTTTTGTTTTTTTATTTACTTAGATACACAGATTTGTTTCTGTTTTGTTTGTTTATTTACTAAGATACATGGGATTGTTTCTGTTTTCTTTCTTCGTTTACATATCTCAAACATGGATTTGTTCCTATTTTGTTTATTTACTTAGACATGGATTTGTTTCTGTTTTGTTTATTTATTTGCATAGACACATGGATGTGTTTCTGTTTGTTTTTTTTTTGGACATCGATGTGTTTTTATTTTTCGTTTTTTCACTATACACACAGATTTTTTCTATTTTGTTTGCTTATTTACTTAGACATATATTTGTTTCTATTTTGTTTGTTCATTTACTAAGACACAATGATTTGTCTCTATTTTGTTTTTTTATTTATATAAACATGGATGTGTTTCTGTCTTGTTTGTTTATTTACTTAAAGATATATATTTGTTTGTGTTTTATCTGTTTATTTACTCAGACATTTATTTGTTTGTTTTTCATTTGTTTATTTACTTGAAGAAATAGATTTGTTTCTATTTTTTTCTTTACTTAGACATCGATTTGTATCTGTCTTGTTTGTTTATTTACTTTCACACGTAGATTTTTTCTGTTTTGTTTCTTTAATTACTCAGACACATAGATTGTTTCTGTTTTGTTTGCTTACTTACTTAGATACACAGATTTGTTTCTGTCTTGTTTTTTTCTTTGCTCAGTCCTTGATCTGTTTTTGTTTTGTTTATTTATTAACTTGGTTATTAATTTTTTAGTTTGTTTATTTACTTAGAGATATATTTTTTTTGTTTTGTTTGTTTATTTACTTATACACATGGATTTGTTTTTGTTTCTTTACTTATTTACTTAGACTCATGGATGTTATTCTTTTTTATTTACTTAGATGCATTGATTTTTTTATTTTCTTACACATGAATTTATCTCTATTTTTTGTTTATTTACTTAGACACATGGATTTGTTTCTGTTTTGTTTATTTATTAACTTACACTCACGAGACATAGATTTGTTATTATTTTGTTTTTTATTTACTGAGACACGTGGATTTGTTTTTATTTTATTTCTTATTTACTAAAACACCTGGATTTTTCTCTATTTTGTTTGTTTATTTACTTAGATACACAGATTTTTTCTGTTTCTTTGTTTATTTACTGAAATACATAGGTTTGTTTCTGTTTTTCTCTTCATTACTCAAACACATACATTTGTTTTTGTTTTCTTTATTTATTTACTTAAACACACGAGTTTGATTTTATGTTGTTTATTTACTGAGATATAGCTTTGTTCTTCTTATTTTTGTTTATTTATTTATAGGCATAAATTTGTTTGTGTTACGATTGGTTATTCACTAAAACACCTGAATTTGTTTCTGTTTCATTGTTTATTAACTCAAACACAGATTATTTTCTGTTTTGTTTGCTTATTTACTTGGAGACATAGATTTCTTTTTGTATTGTTTGTTTATTTGCTGAAACACGTGAGTTCTTTC
This sequence comes from Carcinoscorpius rotundicauda, assembly GCA_011833715.1. Lineage (NCBI taxonomy): Eukaryota > Metazoa > Arthropoda > Merostomata > Xiphosura > Limulidae > Carcinoscorpius > Carcinoscorpius rotundicauda. The sequence continues at coordinate 91,514,822 of CM022398.1, forward strand.
TATTTTGTTTGCTGATTTACGTAGACACTTTGATTTTTTTGTATCATTTCTTTATTTATTCAGACAAAGATTAGTTTCTGTTTCATTATTAAATTAATCGGATATTGATTTGAATTTGTTTCATTTATCATGGATTTTTTTCTCTTTTGTTTGTTTATTTACTCAGACACATGGATTTGTTTCTCTTTTGTTTATTTTCTTAGACGTGGATTTGTTTCTGTTTCATTTGTTTATTCACTCTGATACATTGATTTGTTATTCTGATTTCTTTATTTATCTGCTTAGACATATGGATTTGTATTCGTTTTGTTTATTTACTTAGACTCTTTGAATTGTTTCTGTTTTGTTTGTTTATTCACGGGGACATATAGATCTCTATCTGTTTTGTTTGTTTATTTACTTAGATACACACACGGCTCAGCGCGATAAGGCGTGCGCTTCGTGATCTGAGGGTCGCAGATTCGCGCCCGAGTCGCACCAAACATGCTCACCCTCCTAGCCGAGAGGGCGTTATAATGTCACGGTCAATCTCGCTTTTCGTTGGTAAAAGAATAGCACAAGAGTTGGCGGTGGGTGGTGATGACTAGCTGCCTTCCCTTATGTCCTACACTGCTAAATTAGGAACGGCTAGCAGAGATAGCTCTCGAGTAGCTTTGTTTCAAATCTCAAAACAAAAACAAGATAAACAGATTTGTTTCCGTGTTGTTTGTTTATTTACTTAGACACATAAGACTGTTTCTGTTTTCTTTGTTCATTCACAGAGACATAGATTTGTTTCTATATTCTTTGTTTATTTACTTAGATACACAAATTTCTTTCCGTTTTGTTTGTTTATTTACTTAGACACATACGATTGTTTCTGTTTTCTTTGTTTATTCACGGTGACATATAGATTTGTCTCTGTTTTCTTTGTTTATTTACTTAGATACACACATTTCTTTCCGTTTTGTTTGTTTATTTACTTAGATACACATATTTGTTTCTGTTTTGTTTGTTTATTTACTTAGATACACATATTTGTTTCTGTTTTGTTGGTTTATTAACTTAGATACACATATTTGTTTCTGTTTTGTTGGTTTATTTACTTAGATACACATATTTGTTTCTGTTTTGTTGGTTTATTTACTTAGATACACATATTTGTTTCTGTTTTGTTGGTTTATTTACTTAGATACACATATTTGTTTCTGTTTTGTTGGTTTATTTACTTAGATACACATATTTGTTTCTGTTTTATTGGTTTATTTACTTTGAGACATAGGTTTGATTCTGTTTCCTTTGTTTATTTAGGTGGCCTGGCATGGCCGAGCGCGTTAAGGCGTGCGACTCGTAATCTGAGGGTCGCGGGTTCGTGCCCGCGTCGCGCTAAACATGCTCGCCCTCCCAGCCGTGGGGGTGTATAATGTGACGGTCAATCCCACTATTCGTTGGTAAAAGAGTAACCCAAGAGTTGGCGGTGGGTGGTGCTGACCAGCTGCCTTCCCTCTAGCCTTACACTGCTAAATTAGGGACGGCTAACACAGATAGCCCTCGAGTAGCTTTGTGCGAAATTCCAAAACAAACAAACAAACTTGTTTATTTAGTCAGACATCGATTTGTTTCTAATTTTTGTTTTTTACTTAGACACACGGATTTTTATTTGTTTGCTTATTTATTCAGACATAGATTTGTTTCTGTTTTTTGTTCATTTACTTTGACATATATGATATGTTTCTATTTTGTTTGTTTATTTACTTAGACAAATATTTGTTTCTGTCTTGTTTGTTTATATATTTAGACAGATTTTTTCTGTTTTGTTTGTCCATTTACTCAGACACGTGGATTTGTCTCTATTTTTTTATTTATATAGGTGGCCCGGCATGGCCTAGGGCGTTAAGGCGTGCGCTTCGTAATCTGAGGGTCGCGCCCGAGTCGCTCCAAACATGCTCGCCCTCCAAGTCGTGGGGGCGTTATAAGTTACAGTCAATCCCACTATTCGTTGGTAAAAGAGTAGCCAAAGAGTTGGCGGTGGGTGTTGATGACTAGCTGTTTACCCTCTAGTTTTACACTGCTAAATTAGGGACGGCTAGCACAGATAGTCCTCGAATAGCTTTGCGCGAATATTAAAAACAAATAATTTACTAAGACACATGAATGTGTTTCTGTTTTATTTGTTTATTTACTTAGTGATATAGATTTGTTTCTGTTTTGTTTATTTACTTAGACATGGATTTGTTTCTGTTTTGCTTGTTTATTTACTTGGAGACAGTTTTTTTTCTGTTTAGTTTGTTTAATTACTCAGACACACGGATTTGTTTCTGTTTCATTTTTTTATTTACTGAGATACTTAGATTTGTTTCTGTTTTGTTTGTTTATTTACTCAGACCTGAATTTGTTTCTGTTTTGTTTGCTTATTTACTTAGATACCTGGATTTCTTTCTCTTTTGTTTATTTACTGAGACATGGATATGTTTCTATTTTGTTGAATTTTTTTTACTGAGACACATGGTGTTTTTGTTTTGTTTCTTTACTTAGACATCGATTTGTTTCTGTCTTGTTTGTTTATTTAATTTGACACACAGGTTTATTTCTATTTTCTTTGTTCATTTACTCAGAGACATGGAGTTGTTTCTGTATATATTTTTTAGTTACTGAGACTCATGGATTTGTTTCTGTTTCATTTGTTTATTTACCCAGATATAGATTTGTTTCTGTTATGTTGGTTTATTTACTTAGACACATGGATTTCTTTCTATTTTGTTTGCTTATTTATTCAGACATAGATTTGTTTCTGTTTCATTTGTTTTTTACTCAGAACCATGAATTTGTCTCTGTTTTATTTGTTTATTTTCTCAGACACATGGATTTGTTTCTGTTTTTTTTCTTTATTTACTTAAACACATAGATATGTTTCTGTTTCATTAAGAGGAGGTTTGACATCATGTGATGATCTTCTTAAGTTATGAAATTTTCTCCAAAGTTTAAATGAATGAAATAAAACATGGGTTTAATTAGTTAAGGGTTGAATTTGAATTTAGTGGCTGATTGATTACTGAGTTGGCGAATAAGTTTTACTGATCAGTTTCTGTTATTGCCAGACATTTAACTACAGTTTTGTTAATATTGAGATTTTGTGTGAATTAAGGAATACAGAATCAAGAAAAATTAGTGAGTGAAAATGTTGTATCAACAAGCGAGAATGTTGTATCAACAAGTGAAAGTGTTGTTTCAATAACCGAGAGTGTTGTATCAACAAGTGAAAGTGTTGTATCAACAAGTGAGAGTGTTGTATCAATAAACGAGAGTGTTGTATCAACAAGTGAAAGTGTTGTATCAACAAGTGAGAGTGTTGTATCAACAAGTGAGAGTGTTGTATCAACAAGTGAAAGTGTTGTATCAACAAGTGAGAGTGTTGTATCAATAAACGAGAGTGTTGTATCAACAAGTGAAAGTGTTGTATCAACAAGTGAGAGTGTTGTATCAACAAGTGAGAGTGTTGTATCAACAAGTGAGAGTGTTGTATCAACAAGTGAAAGTGTTGTATCAACAAGTGAGAGTGTTGTATCAATAAACGAGTGTTGTATCAACAAGTGAGAGTGTTGTATCAACAAGTGAAAGTGTTGTATCAACAAGTGAGAGTGTTGTATCAATAAACGAGTGTTGTATCAACAAGTGAAAGTGTTGTATCAACAAGTGAGAGTGTTGTATCAACAAGCGAGAATGTTGTATCAACAAGTGAAAGTGTTGTTTCAATAACCGAGAGTGTTGTATCAACAAGTGAAAGTGTTGTATCAACAAGTGAGAGTGTTGTATCAATAAACGAGAGTGTTGTATCAACAAGTGAGAGTGTTGTATCAACAAGTGAGAGTGTTGTATCAACAAGTGAAAGTGTTGTATCAACAAGTGAGAGTGTTGTATCAATAAACGAGTGTTGTATCAACAAGTGAAAGTGTTGTATCAACAAGTGAGAGTGTTGTATCAACAAGTGAGAGTGTTGTATCAACAAGTGAGAGTGTTGTATCAACAAGTGAAAGTGTTGTATCAACAAGTGAGAGTGTTGTATCAACAAGTGAAAGTGTTGTATCAACAAGTGAAAGTGTTGTATCAACAAGTGAGAGTGTTGTATCAACAAGTGAGAGTGTTGTATCAACAAGTGAGAGTGTTGTATCAACAAGTGAAAGTGTTGTATCAACAAGTGAGAGTGTTGTATCAACAAGTGAAAGTGTTGTATCAACAAGTGAGAGTGTTGTATCAACAAGTGAAAGTGTTGTATCAACAAGTGAGAGTGTTGTATCAACAAGTGAAAGTGTTGTATCAACAAGTGAGAGTGTTGTATCAACAAGTGAAAGTGTTGTTTCAACAAGTGAGAGTGTTGTATCAATAAACGAGTGTTGTATCAACAAGTGAAAGTGTTGTATCAACAAGTGAGAGTGTTGTATCAACAAGCGAGAATGTTGTATCAACAAGTGAAAGTGTTGTTTCAATAACCGAGAGTGTTGTATCAACAAGTGAAAGTGTTGTATCAACAAGTGAGAGTGTTGTATCAATAAACGAGAGTGTTGTATCAACAAGTGAGAGTGTTGTATCAACAAGTGAGAGTGTTGTATCAACAAGTGAGAGTGTTGTATCAACAAGTGAAAGTGTTGTATCAATAAACGAGTGTTGTATCAACAAGTGAAAGTGTTGTATCAACAAGTGAAAGTGTTGTATCAACAAGTGAGAGTGTTGTATCAACAAGTGAGAGTGTTGTATCAACAAGTGAGAGTGTTGTATCAATAAACGAGAGTGTTGTATCAACAAGTGAGAGTGTTGTATCAACAAGTGAAAGTGTTGTATCAACAAGTGAGAGTGTTGTATCAACAAGTGAGAGTGTTGTATCAACAAGTGAAAGTGTTGTATCAACAAGTGAGAGTGTTGTATCAACAAGTGAGAGTGTTGTATCAACAAGTGAGAGTGTTGTATCAACAAGTGAAAGTGTTGTATCAACAAGTGAGAGTGTTGTATCAACAAGTGAAAGTGTTGTATCAACAAGTGAGAGTGTTGTATCAACAAGTGAGAGTGTTGTATCAACAAGTGAGAGTGTTGTATCAATAAACGAGAGTGTTGTATCAACAAGTGAAAGTGTTGTATCAACAAGTGAGAGTGTTGTATCAACAAGTGAGAGTGTTGTATCAACAAGTGAAAGTGTTGTATCAACAAGTGAGTGTTGTATCAATAAACGAGTGTTGTATCAACAAGTGAAAGTGTTGTATCAACAAGTGAGAGTGTTGTATCAACAAGTGAGAGTGTTGTATCAACAAGTGAGAGTGTTGTATCAACAAGTGAAAGTGTTGTATCAACAAGTGAGAGTGTTGTATCAATAAACGAGTGTTGTATCAACAAGTGAGAGTGTTGTATCAACAAGTGAAAGTGTTGTATCAACAAGTGAGAGTGTTGTATCAATAAACGAGTGTTGTATCAACAAGTGAGAGTGTTGTATCAACAAGTGAGAGTGTTGTATCAACAAGCGAGAATGTTGTATCAACAAGTGAAAGTGTTGTTTCAATAACCGAGAGTGTTGTATCAACAAGTGAGAGTGTTGTATCAATAAACGAGAGTGTTGTATCAACAAGTGAAAGTGTTGTATCAACAAGTGAGAGTGTTTTATCAACAAGTGAGAGTGTTGTATCAACAAGTGAGAGTGTTGTATCAACAAGTGAAAGTGTTGTATCAACAAGTGAGAGTGTTGTATCAATAAACGAGTGTTGTATCAACAAGTGAAAGTGTTGTATCAACAAGTGAGAGTGTTGTATCAACAAGTGAGAGTGTTGTATCAACAAGTGAGAGTGTTGTATCAACAAGTGAAAGTGTTGTATCAACAAGTGAGAGTGTTGTATCAACAAGTGAAAGTGTTGTATCAACAAGTGAGAGTGTTGTATCAACAAGTGAAAGTGTTGTATCAACAAGTGAGAGTGTTGTATCAACAAGTGAGAGTGTTGTATCAACAAGTGAGAGTGTTGTATCAACAAGTGAAAGTGTTGTATCAACAAGTGAGAGTGTTGTATCAACAAGTGAAAGTGTTGTATCAACAAGTGAGAGTGTTGTATCAACAAGTGAAAGTGTTGTATCAACAAGTGAGAGTGTTGTATCAACAAGTGAAAGTGTTGTATCAACAAGTGAAAGTGTTGTATCAACAAGTGAGAGTGTTGTATCAACAAGTGAAAGTGTTGTATCAACAAGTGAGAGTGTTGTATCAACAAGTGAAAGTGTTGTATCAACAAGTGAAAGTGTTGTATCAACAAGTGAGAGTGTTGTATCAACAAGTGAGAGTGTTGTATCAACAAGTGAGAGTGTTGTATCAACAAGTGAAAGTGTTGTATCAACAAGTGAGAGTGTTGTATCAATAAACGAGAGTGTTGTATCAACAAGTGAAAGTGTTGTATCAACAAGTGAGAGTGTTGTATCAACAAGTGAGAGTGTTGTATCAACAAGTGAGAGTGTTGTATCAACAAGTGAAAGTGTTGTATCAACAAGTGAGAGTGTTGTATCAATAAACGAGTGTTGTATCAACAAGTGAGAGTGTTGTATCAATAAACGAGTGTTGTATCAACAAGTGAAAGTGTTGTATCAACAAGTGAAAGTGTTGTATCAACAAGTGAGAGTGTTGTATCAACAAGTGAGAGTGTTGTATCAACAAGTGAAAGTGTTGTATCAACAAGTGAGAGTGTTGTATCAACAAGTGAAAGTGTTGTATCAACAAGTGAAAGTGTTGTATCAACAAGTGAGAGTGTTGTATCAACAAGTGAGAGTGTTGTATCAACAAGTGAGAGTGTTGTATCAACAAGTGAGAGTGTTGTATCAACAAGTGAGAGTGTTGTATCAACATCTGGTGTGTGCTTTTAACAAACATTAAATTAGTTAAATGAAATTAATTATTGAACAGGGATATGCAAGATTATAGTGAAAGTGATGTCTGTTAGAGAAAATAATGCACAACAGGGCCTTATGTACTCACATCCTAAGGACAGTCACTGGAAGAATCAGAGTACAGAGTGAGATTAAAAAATATCACTGATATCATACAAGTCAGATTTAGTGATAAAATGAAAAGCTGATAAGTAAATGTTGGTAACGCTGGAATTCATTATGGTGAGATGGCTCTGAAATCCACTTCACAAGAGATAGATATCTCCATATCTAAGTTGATTTTGGAAAAGTTCCTCTGTAGTGTCAACATATTCAGTGATGTAGGTTAGATTAAAGAACCAAAATGGACAAACTGCCCAGCCATTCAAAATCATCCTCATGGCCAACTGGTGACTTCAGGGAAGACTTACAAATAAACAAGTAAATCTGCTGAAGAGCTCTGGACCATATGTAGAGTATTAACAGAAGTGTATCCACCAGTAGATTCCATTGACCATGTTCCTGAAAAAAACTCCTCCAATAACTCAAATGACAAAACAAGAATATTGATACAGGAAAAGATGTCATCCTACTATTGTATCGTTATCAATAAATAAATATTTCACCTACTTGGTTTGACGAATGGACAGTTTAGTGACAGTAAACAAGCAAATACAAATTGCTTTTGATTACAGTTTGTTTAACACAATTAATTAGTGATTTACATTTTTTTTACTTTGGTAACAGTCCACATTATTATTAAGTATGAAACTTTAACTTTAATGCACCATTGTTTTTTGTTATTACATTGTTCAAGGGACTCAACAATCCAGAGGGAAAGTATTGTTGAATACTATTTTTATTGTTTAGACATTTCAAATATTGAAACCTTGTAGAACGGATGGCAACTGCCTATTGTAAAGACACAAGTGTAGAGGAAGACGCTTCGAAAGTCTTCCGCCTTTCGTCTTCACAAACCGTATGGCAGAAGACTTCTGAAACGTCTTATGAAAGCTTCAAGTCACGGTTAGCTTAGAGATAGTGGAGCTTAAAGGAAATATTAGATGTCAACAGTGGCATCTTATAAAAGATTCAAATCATGGTTGGCTGAGAGAGTGTGGAGTCAAAGAAAAACTTAAGTTTCAGTTTGTTGAAACAAGGAAGCAGCTCACTAAAGAAATTCTGTCTTGTACAGCGGGACTGCAGAGACACAGAAACTTAAATTTGTATTCGGAGTATTAAAGGATAGCAATATGACGCATTATTGACTCTGATGGATTCAAATGATAGAGATGTACGAGGATTGCGAGATGAGGAATTTTTAACCCTAAAGGATTCTGATGAAAAAATCATTGGAGACGATCAGACTGATGTGTGTATCTTATAGCAAAACCAAATCAGGCTCTCTGGCGTGTCCACCGAGGGTAAGCAAACCCTTGATTTTAGCATTGTAAATCCGAAAACTTACCGCTGTCCCAACGAGAGCCCTGTATACTTGTGTCTCCACAACAGACAGTTGCCATCCGTTCTACAGGGTTTCTTCATGAATACTCTGCCTAAAGAATCTATCAAAGAATACTTCAAATATTGTCTTTTATTTTATTTTGGCAAAAGAGAAAACATACGACAATCAATTGATACAGTTTCTTCAAAGCTTAAAACAATTAAACCCTTACATAAACTGAGACTGGTTAGACTTGATGATTCATCATGTAACTATAACACATTAGATAACTGTTAGTATCGATCAATTACATTTCCTACCAATCATATTCAACATAACAAAACTTATTATCCATCTTCTTTTCATCATTCACTGTACTCTTACCTACCATTTATCATTTCCTTTCCATCACTTTTGTGGGAATTGAAGATTATTTTTCCCATATAACAGTTCTTACTTTTAAAGGCTCGATACAGATAATAAATATTTTGATGTCCTGACCATGACAATAACGTATTTTGGTAGGGGCTAAGCTCCAGAACCCATTGGTAATTTTATTCTATGTGAAATCACATGGAATGTGTGGCCTACACAACTTTAAATCCGCCATTTGGCATCAATTTAAAGTATATAAGGCGTTTTGTTCACCATCCTCTATTAATTTACAAATCAAATGTTTCAATCGAATGAAACAAGAAAAGAAACCAATCAACTCCTTTTGTAATCGATGAATGAAGTAAGTTGTCGCAACTATTTTGAAAGTGGAGTGCTAGTTGTCCCTAATTTGGACTGATGGGCTAAATGGAAGAGGGAAGACAGCTAGTAAACATCACACATTGCTAACTCTTGGGCTACTTTAATCGAAAAATGGGATTTCAAAGTCACTTTTGCCGCATCCACGAATCCCGAAGTTCAATCTAAACTCTGTAAAAAATTATGTTTTCCCAACCGTTTCTTTATATTCTGAACAACAGAAGAATATTAGGCCTAATAATTGTTATAAAAATCCCGTAAACTTCACGTGTTGGGGATGTAACAGTTTACCAATCGGTTTCTAATTCGTTGTCGACTTCCAGCGTTTAAACCGTAATGGAGGAAGGCATTCTCACAACAAACTTATTCTAACAGATCTAAGAAACCGAATCATGATAAATCTGAATCATGTAGATGTCTCTTCTTATTCACCCAATATTCTAGATGAGCCTTTTAGTTCTTCTGTTAGGAACTTAATTCATTCGTTCAGACGCTTGACAAATCAGTGTATGTCACTCACTTTTCCCTGTAAGTAAGGCTTCCTTCACTTACGTTTAGACACTGTATTAATACCCGTAAAAACGTATAGATCGTCACCAATAAACATTGAGTAAATATAACAGCCGCGCAAATTTCGACTCGCTGTCGCACCATGCATAAATTTAATGGTCATGTTAATGTTCGTGTCTTATGCATTCTACCTTGTTCTTTTTAATTAAAAGTACACTAGTTATAACGTGCCATAAATAACCCTCGTCTACACGAGACTTGCTCTAATGTTGTAAATTAGATTACTGTGCACTACATTTTCCCAAAGGCATTTATATCCTCTGTTTAACCCCACCCCCCAACGACCTTCTCCTTGGAAGATTCATTCTTCCATTTTCAAGACGACAGTTTTTAAAGTTTATGTATTTAGAATACGTCATTTATGTCAAGTTAGAAAACAGTAATTTTTTTAAACCAGGCGACTTTCTTGATTTGATATTTCATGGTGATATCCTTACAAAATGGGGAAGAATAGAACGGAAAAACAACAGAGTTCTCTACAATTATTTTTTATATAAAAACCAAAAACAAATTAATCACTCTTTATTTGTTCTTTTCAGATATTATTTACACATCTGCTTCACAGTAAGAAGTAAATACATAAATGTAACTTTTAGTGAATCTGTTTCATATTTATAAAGGTGTATTTATTGTTAATGACTGTGTGTTTTACGTTATCGAGGTATTTATTGTTAATGACATATGTTTTATGTCATAGAGGTATTTATTGTTAACAGATGTGTGTTTTGTGTTATATAGGTGTTTATTGTTAATGACTGTGTGTTTTATGTTATAAAGGTATTTATTGTTAATGACTGTGTTTTATGTTATAGAGGTATTTATTGTTAATGACTGTGTGTTTTATGTTATAGAGGTATTTATTGTTAATGACTGTGTGTTTTGTGTTATATAGGTGTTTATTGTTAATGACTGTGTGTTTTATGTTATAGAGGTATTTATTGTTAATGACTGTGTGTTTTATGTTATAGAGGTATTTATTGTTAATGACTATGTGTTTTATGTTATAGAGGTATTTATTGTTAACAAATGTGTTTTGTGTTATATAGGTATATATTGTTAACGAATGTGTTTTTATTTTAATAACGATGTAATTAATGTTAACAAATGTGTATTTTATGTTAATAAAGATGTTATTTTTAACGAATGTGTGTTTTTTGTTAATAAAGATGTTATTTTTAACAAATGTGTGTTTTATATTAATAAAGATGTAATTATTATTAATAATTTTCTATTGCAACCGTGTGATTTTTCTATGTTAATCCTGTGGTGTTTGTATAATGATCATGTGTTTTACTCATATAAACAATGTGGTTCTCCTATACTGATCATGTGGTTTTTGTACAATGAACAGTGTTTTACTTATATAAACAATGTGGTTCTCCTATACTGATCATGTGGTTTTGTCTATACTGATCACGTGTTTTACTTGTATAAACAATGTGGTTCTCCTATACTGATCATGTGGTTTTTGTACAATGAACAGTGTTTTACTTGTATAAACAATGTGGTTTTTCTACGATGATCATGAGGTTTTGTCTGTAATGATCACGTGTTTTACTTGTATAAACAATGTTTTTTTATACTGATCATGTCATTTTTTATTATGATCACGTGATTTTTCTGTGTTAATAATTTGTTTTCCTTTGCTGGCTATGTGGTTTTCTCTTACCAGCTTTCTTTAAAAGTTCTAAAATTAGAATATAACAAACTATATAAATGTGTATATGTCAAAAACAGGACTCAAACATTCGATAGTTTAATACCCTCAGTGGCTCCGCGTTAGTCTGAAGGCTTATAAACCTAATAACCGAGTTTCGATATTTGTCGCGGACAGTGTACAGGTAGTCCATTGTGTGGCTTTGTACTTAACAACATACAATATTATTATATTGTAAACTTTACATGACAATTAGGTTGAATTCAGTCGTTTGGTTCTACAAATGTTTTTCTTTTATCATAACAGAGGAAACAGGAGTCTAAGTGAATAACGGATTATACAGAAACGATTTCTCTAAGTTATTACAGGTACAACAGGTATTACAGGTATGTTGGTTCTTTAATACATTCGACAATAAACTACAAAACTAACCATATAATAAACCGAATGAAATCAAGCATAATAAACAAGACAATCAACATTAAAAACGGTAAAACCAGTTATAATAAACATGCAACAGAAACATTAAATTATGAAACCACCTACAAAATATTGAGAAACCACTATAACACACCATGCAACAATCTAAATAAACTACAAAACTAGAAACCACCTACAAAATATTGAGAAACCACTATAAAACACCATGCAACAATCTAAATAAACTACAAAACTAGAAACCACCTACAAAATATTGAGAAACCACTATAACACACCATGCAACAATCTAAATAAACTACAAAACTAGAAACCACCTACAAAATATTGAGAAACCACTATAACACACCATGCAACAATCTAAATAAACTACAAAACTAGAAACCACCTACAAAATATTGAGAAACCACTATAAAACACCATGCAACAATCTAAATAAACTAAAAAACTAGAAACAACCTACAAAATATTGAGAAACCACTATAACACACCATGCAACAATCTAAATAAACTACAAAACTAGAAACCACCTACAAAATATTGAAAAACCACTATAACACACCATGCAACAATCTAAATAAACTACAAAACTAGAAACCACCTACAAAATATTGAGAAACCACTATAACACACCATGCAACAATCTAAATAAACTACAAAACTAGAAACCACCTACAAAATATTGAGAAACCACTATAAAACACCATGCAAAAATCTAAATAAACTACAAAACTAGAAACCACCTACAAAATATTGAGAAACCACTATAACACACCATGCAACAATCTAAATAAACTACAAAACTAGAAACCACCTACAAAATATTGAAAAACCACTATAACACACCATGCAACAATCTAAATAAACTACAAAACTAGAAACCACCTACAAAATATTGAGAAACCACTATAACACACCATGCAACAATCTAAATAAACTACAAAACTAGAAACCACCTACAAAATATTGAGAAACCACTATAAAACACCATGCAACAATCTAAATAAACTACAAAACTAGAAACCACCTACAAAATATTGAGAAACCACTATAACACACCATGCAACAATCTAAATAAACTACAAAACTAGAAACCACCTACAAAATATTGAGAAACCACTATAAAACACCATGCAACAATCTAAATAAACTACAAAACTAGAAACCACCTACAAAATATTGAGAAACCACTATAACACACCATGCAACAATCTAAATAAACTACAAAACTAGAAACCACCTACAAAATATTGAGAAACCACTATAACACACCATGCAACAATCTAAATAAACTACAAAACTAGAAACCACCTACAAAATATTGAGAAACCACTATAAAACACCATGCAACAATCTAAATAAACTACAAAACTAGAAACCACCTACAAAATATTGAGAAACCACTATAACACACCATGCAACAATCTAAATAAACTACAAAACTAGAAACCACCTACAAAATATTGAGAAACCACTATAAAACACCATGCAACAATCTAAATAAACTACAAAACTAGAAACCACCTACAAAATATTGAGAAACCACTATAACACACCATGCAACAATCTAAATAAACTACAAAACTAGAAACCACCTACAAAATATTGAAAAACCACTATAACACACCATGCAACAATCTAAATAAACTACAAAACTAGAAACCACCTACAAAATATTGAGAAACCACTATAACACACCATGCAACAATCTAAATAAACTACAAAACTAGAAACCACCTACAAAATATTGAGAAACCACTATAACACACCATGCAACAATCTAAATAAACTACAAAACTAGAAACCACCTACAAAATATTGAAAAACCACTATAACACACCATGCAACAATCTAAATAAACTACAAAACTAGAAACCACCTACAAAATATTGAGAAACCACTATAACACACCATGCAACAATCTAAATAAACTACAAAACTAGAAACCACCTACAAAATATTGAGAAACCACTATAACACACCATGCAACAATCTAAATAAACTACAAAACTAGAAACCACCTACAAAATATTGAAAAACCACTATAACACACCATGCAACAATCTAAATAAACTACAAAACTAGAAACCACCTACAAAATATTGAGAAATCACTATAACACACCATGCAACAATCTAAATAAACTACAAAACTAGAAACCACCTACAAAATATTGAGAAACCACTATAACACACCATGCAACAATCTAAATAAACTACAAAACTAGACAAGTGTGTCCAACTTAAATAAAGCTTAGAAGCCAACCATAAATTGTAAAACCAGCTAAAATAAACTGTAATGTCAGTATAAACAAATGTGTGTATATGTATATATAAAGTAAAACAAGCCATATCAAATACCTAAAACTACTTAAGGTAAAAACAATCCTACGAAACAGCTAATCAGCATAAAGTAAAACTAAGGATAACAAAAACACATCTACATAAAGTAAAGTCAGCCATACCAAACAGATATATCTACATAAAGTAAAGTCAGCCATACCAAACAGATATATTTACATAGAGTAAAGTCAGCCATACCAAACAAATATATCTACATAAAGTAAAGTCAGCCATACCAAACAGATATATTTACATAAAGTAAAGTCAGCCAAACCAAACAGATATATTTACATAGAGTAAAGTCAGCCATACCAAACAAATATATCTACATAAAGTAAAGTCAGCCATACCAAACAGATATATTTACATAAAGTAAAGTCAGCCATACCAAACAGATATATTTACATAAAGTAAAGTCAGCCATACCAAACAGATATATTTACATAAAGTAAAGTCAGCCATACCAAACAGATATATTTACATAAAGTAAAGTCAGCCATGCCAAAAAGATATATGTACATAAAGTAAAGTCAGCCATACCAAACAGATATATCTACATAAAGTAAAGTCAGCCATACCAAACAGATATATCTACATAAAGTAAAGTCAGCCATACCAAACAGATATATCTACATAAAGTAAAGTCAGCCATACCAAACAGATATATCTACATAAAGTAAAGTCAGCCATACCAAACAGATATATTTACATAAAGTAAAGTCAGCCATGCCAAAAAGATATATCTACATAGAGTAAAACAACCATATCAAACAGTTACATTAATTAAAAAGAAACATATCAAACAGTTACATACATAAAGAAATAAAACCAACCATATCAAACAGTTACATCTACATGAAGTAAAACCAACTATATCAAAGAGTTGCATAAAGTAACAACAACCACATCAAACAGTTGTATCAAGTAAAAAGAAACATAATAAACAGTTACATATATACAAAGTAAAACCAACCATATCAAACATTTACATATGTGTAAAGTAAAAACAACCATATGAAACAGTTACATTCATATAAAATAAAACCAACAATGTCAAACAGTTACATAAATATAAATATGTCAAACAGCAGCGTGTGCGAAAATGGAAAAAACAAAAAGTACTTTATATACTTAAAGTAAGATTGGAATAAAAAAACTGTAAGAATCATTCATATATACATATTAATACAGTGAACCTTTTGAATCATTCATATATACATAATACAGTCAACCTTTTGAATCATTCATATATACATATTAATACAGTCAACCTTTTGAATCACTCATATATACATATTAATAGAGTCAACCTTTTGAATCATTCATATATACATAATACAGTCAACCTTTTGAATCATTCATATATACATATTAATACAGTCAACCTTTTGAATCATTCATATATACATATTAATACAGTCAACCTTTTGAATCATTCATATATACAAATTAATACAGTCAACCTTTTGAATCATTCATATATACATAATACAGTCAACCTTTTGAATCATTCATATATACATATTAATACAGTGAACCTTTTGAATCATTCATATATACATATTAATACAGTCAACCTTTTGAATCATTCATATATACATATTAATACAGTCAACCTTTTGAATCATTCATATATACATATTAATACAGTCAACCTTTTGAATCATTCATATACATAATACAGTCAACCTTTTGAATCATTCATATATACATATTAATACAGTGAACCTTTTGAATCATTCATATATACATATTAATACAGTGAACCTTTTGAATCATTCATATATACATATTAATACAGTGAACCTTTTGAATCATTCATATATACATAATACAGTCAACCTTTTGAATCATTCATATATACATATTAATACAGTGAACCTTTTGAATCATTCATATATACATATTAATACAGTCAACCTTTTGAATCATTCATATATACATATTAATACAGTCAACCTTTTGAATCATTCATATATACATATTAATACAGTGAACCTTTTGAATCATTCATATATACATAATACAGTGAACCTTTTGAATCATTCATATATACATAATACAGTCAACCTTTTGAATCATTCATATATACATAATACAGTCAACCTTTTGAATCATTCATATATACATATTAATACAGTGAACCTTTTGAATCATTCATATATACATATTAATACAGTGAACCTTTTGAATCATTCATATATACATATTAATACAGTGAACCTTTTGAATCATCCATATATACATATTAATACAGTGAACCTTTTGAATCATTCATATATACATATTAATACAGTGAACCTTTTGAATCATTCATATATACATATTAATACAGTGAACCTTTTGAATCATTCATATATACATATTAATACAGTCAACCTTTTGAATCATTCATATATACATATTAATACAGTCAACCTTTTGAATCATTCATATATACATATTAATACAGTGAACCTTTTGAATCATTCATATATACATATTAATACAGTGAACCTTTTGAATCATTCATATATACATATTAATACAGTGAACCTTTTGAATCATTCATATATACATAATACAGTCAACCTTTTGAATCATTCATATATACATATTAATACAGTGAACCTTTTGAATCATTCATATATACATATTAATACAGTCAACCTTTTGAATCATTCATATATACATATTAATACAGTCAACCTTTTGAATCATTCATATATACATATTAATACAGTGAACCTTTTGAATCATTCATATATACATATTAATACAGTGAACCTTTTGAATCATTCATATATACATATTAATACAGTGAACCTTTTGAATCATTCATATATACATATTAATACAGTGAACCTTTTGAATCATTCATATATACATATTAATACAGTGAACCTTTTGAATCATTCATATATACATATTAATACAGTGAACCTTTTGAATCATTCATATATACATATTAATACAGTGAACCTTTTGAATCATTCATATATACATATTAATACAGTCAACCTTTTGAATCATTCATATATACATATTAATACAGTGAACCTTTTGAATCATTCATATATACATATTAATACAGTGAACCTTTTGAATCATTCATATATACATATTAATACAGTGAACCTTTTGAATCATTCATATATACATATTAATACAGTGAACCTTTTGAATCATTCATATATACATATTAATACAGTGAACCTTTTCAATCATTCATATATACATATTAATACAGTCAACCTTTTGAATCATTCATATATACATATTAATACAGTCAACCTTTTGAATCATTCATATATACATATTAATACAGTGAACCTTTTGAATCATTCATATATACATATTAATACAGTGAACCTTTTGAATCATTCATATATACATAATACAGTCAACCTTTTGAATCATTCATATATACATATTAATACAGTGAACCTTTTGAATCATTCATATATACATATTAATACAGTGAACCTTTTGAATCATTCATATATACATATTAATACAGTCAACCTTTTGAATCATTCATATATACATATTAATACAGTGAACCTTTTGAATCATTCATATATACATATTAATACAGTGAACCTTTTGAATCATTCATATATACATATTAATACAGTGAACCTTTTGAATCATTCATATATACATATTAATACAGTGAACCTTTTGAATCATTCATATATACATATTAATACAGTGAACCTTTTGAATCATTCATATATACATAATACAGTCAACCTTTTGAATCATTCATATATACATAATACAGTGAACCTTTTGAATCATTCATATATACATATTAATACAGTGAACCTTTTGAATCATTCATATATACATATTAATACAGTGAACCTTTTGAATCATTCATATATACATATTAATACAGTGAACCTTTTGAATCATTCATATATACATATTAATACAGTCAACCTTTTGAATCATTCATATATACATATTAATACAGTCAACCTTTTGAATCATTCATATATACATATTAATACAGTGAACCTTTTGAATCATTCATATATACATATTAATACAGTGAACCTTTTGAATCATTCATATATACATATTAATACAGTGAACCTTTTGAATCATTCATATATACATATTAATACAGTGAACCTTTTGAATCATTCATATATACATATTAATACAGGTGAACCTTTTGAATCATTCATATATACATATTAATACAGTGAACCTTTTGAATAATAACATTCATATATACATATTAATACAGTGAACCTTTTGAATCATTCATATATACATTAATACAGTGAACCTTTTGAATCATTCATATATACATATTAATACAGTGAACCTTTTGAATCATTCATATATACATATTAATACAGTCAACCTTTTGAATCATTCATATATACATATTAATACAGTGAACCTTTTGAATCATTCATATATACATATTAATACAGTGAACCTTTTGAATCATTCATATATACATAATACAGTCAACCTTTTGAATCATTCATATATACATATTAATACAGTCAACCTTTTGAATCATTCATATATACATATTAATACAGTGAACCTTTTGAATCATTCATATATACATATTAATACAGTGAACCTTTTGAATCATTCATATATACATATTAATACAGTGAACCTTTTGAATCATTCATATATACATATTAATACAGTGAACCTTTTGAATCATTCATATATACATATTAATACAGTGAACCTTTTGAATCATTCATATATACATATTAATACAGTGAACCTTTTCAATCATTCATATATACATATTAATACAGTCAACCTTTTGAATCATTCATATATACATATTAATACAGTCAACCTTTTGAATCATTCATATATACATATTAATACAGTCAACCTTTTGAATCATTCATATATACATATTAATACAGTCAACCTTTTGAATCATTCATATATACATATTGATACAGTCAACCTTTTGAATCATTCATATATACATATTGATACAGTCAACCTTTTGAATCATTCATATATACATATTAATACAGTGAACCTTTTGAATCATTCATATATACATATTAATACAGTGAACCTTTTCAATCATTCATATATACATATTAATACAGTCAACCTTTTGAATCATTCATATATACATATTAATACAGTGAACCTTTTGAATCATCCATATATACATATTAATACAGTCAACCTTTTGAATCATTCATATATACATATTAATACAGTCAACCTTTTGAATCATTCATATATACATATTGATACAGTGAACCTTTTGAATCATTCATATATACATATTGATACAGTCAACCTTTTGAATCATTCATATATACATATTAATACAGTGAACCTTTTGAATCATTCATATATACATATTAATACAGTGAACCTTTTGAATCATTCATATATACATATTAATACAGTCAAACTTTTGAATCATTCATATATACATATTAATAGAGTTAACCGTAAGAATCATTCATATATACATATTAATAGAGTTAACCGTAAGAATCATTCATATATACATATTAATAGAGTTAACCGTAAGAATCATTCATATATACAGATTAATAACCCGTTATTTTTAACGCTACGTGTAAGTTTACATAACAGTTGAGACTGAACCTCAAAATGAAGTGCTTGAAATTCTTCACCAACGTTTCCACACATTAACATATTACACACATTAATACATGCACACTTACATATTACACACATTAATACACGCAACTAACATACTGCACACATTAATACATGTACACTAATATATTACACACATTAATACATACACATTAACATATTACACACATTAATACATGCATACTAATATATTACACACAGTAATACATGCACACTAATATATTACACACAGTAATACATGCACACTAATATATTACACACTTACATATTACACACGGTAATACATGCACTCTAATATATTACATACATTAATACATGCACACTAATATATTACACAGAGTAAAACATGCATAGTAATATATTACACACAGTAATACATGCACACTAATATAATATCATTCCGTTTTTAACTGATAAAATCAATTTTAGAGAAGAATCTACAGTCAGAGCTTGTCTGTCGTACAGAGTAACTTCGATCGTGCTGCCATCTTTTGAGTATAATGTTGATATTTTTGAAGTAATATAAAGCTTTATTCTCTTGGTCGTGTCTAAGTTAATAAGATGCCAACAAGCATTGGTACAACTTTTCTTATAACTTAGTTTGTAATATAAAGTAAAAATTTGTTGAACGTGATAAATTTTTGATATTTTGCTTAATAAAAATATATACATTTTATTAAATTTAAAAATACTTTAACACAAGTCTTAATTATATGTCAAAACTCAGAATCCTTGACTTTCCTCTGAGTAGTTATTGTACTACATAGTGTTGCTGTGACTTGTGCTGCAAAGAGTTGTAACAACTCACAGTACAAGCTACAAGATCTTACCACTTCCTTTTTGTATAGTATCTGCAATCCTCATAAATATTGTTATAACAGTCTCAACATTGCGTTCTTTTAAATTGTTCGCTAAAAAAGAGGATTCGACAGTCTGTTCACTTAGCACTAACACAAACGTTTTATATCTCTCATCTTTACCGACAGGCCTAACTTTACAAGTGAACTAGGCCTGACTTCACAAATGGACTAAGCTTAACAGAAATTCTACGTACTTTCTACTTTCATATTTCAGCTCTTCTGTCAAAACACAAACTCTGCATTTACACCTCTAAACTTAATTAACTACGACATAGATCATCCATTAAAGGATTAATAAACTTCATTAATTCAGTCTAACTTTCATGGTACTCATTATTTATTTGTAGTTTTAACTCCACTTTTAGGCTTGACGTGGCCTATAGGTTATGGAAATATGTGGGTCGCTGATTTGAATCAAGTCAATGAACTTTAAACTGTAAAGGGCATTATAATGTGTCAGTAAATCTCATTATTCGATTACAGAGGTCAAGGTTTAGCAATGATTTACTTGCCTTTCTTCTATTCTATTACTTCTAAATGGCTACCGCAGACAGACCTCTTTGCAAGAAATTAAACAAACTCTTTTTATATGGCTTAAAATATTTCCTTAGATTTTGAAGCGTTTCCAGAAATTAAAGGCCATGCCACTCACGGTACGTTAAACTTTATTTCTACACTATAACACAAATTTCTAGATTAACTACCTAGGATACACAAATATTTTAACAGTTTGGTCCATACGTATGCTGTTTGTTTTTGTTGTTGGTTTTTTGGCTCATTATGACTGGAACATTTCGATTTGGTTTATTTGAAGTTAAGCACAAAGCTGCACAATAGACTATCTGTGTTCTGTTCACCAAAAGTATCGTAACGCGGTTTCTATTGTTCACAGACATACCACTGTATCACTTAGAAGCAGCAAGTTTCGGTTCACAATGGATTTTAAAATAGACAACAGTTGTTTGTTTTTTCTCCTATGCAGCAGGTCACAAAACACTGCTCTATCATAAATTTTCCATTACACGAAACTTCGTTGTTTATAGAATGTTCTTAAATAAGAATAAATTTTAATTAATAATCTAATTAAATAATGAGTTATTTTTTGTTGTCAAGTTTATTGGTTCGAACTGAAACTTTTCTCTGTCATACCTAAACTGTAGGCTAGGCATTATGTATAACAGATAATTGTCGATTCTGTGTTTGACGTCACTATTAATTTTAAGTTCCCTCTAACGTCATGCTTCTCAAACAGCTCTTATTAATCTTGTAATAAACATGATTCGCCTAAACAGCCCAAAGCCAAGGACCGAGTTCCTTACTTTATTAAGAATTAAAAAACTATGTGACAGTGAGGTGCCACCTATTAGGCTGTTCATTTAAGTGAGTTCAGCTAGTTTCGTAGATTAACGTCGTCTTTGAGAGAGAGGAAATAGAACTCTTCGTTACTTTTATAATTCAAAAGTGTACTTTGCGCTCGACTTCAAACAATTTACATTTGTTCCCTTAAAATAACAACAAAAAGCTACAAAGAGAAATCTCTATATCGAACACAAATATATTTCACGCGGATCGGAGGTATGTTTACAAACTTACAACACTAAAACCTGGGGTTTGATTTCCTAGAGTAGATAGAATGTATTGTGTAGCTGTTTGGCGTTACACGAAGAAAACAATGACATCATCCATTCTAACTAGAACACGTTAGTGGTATCATTTGAGTATAAACGGTTATTTATCTTAATTAAGATGATTTCTATTGTTGTTTCTGTTTTGTATCTCGTGTGACAGTCATTGACTGTTACTTATTTTTAGAACAATGTTAAGGGATTTAATTTAACAGTTTCTTCTCGGCTTCACAAACTGATTTCAGCCATGATCATTTTGGCGCCATAAACAAGCGGCTACTGCCACTGTGGAAACGCCGGCTATAAACAGCTAAGGAAGTGTAGTTACTACCCTAAGCTAAGCTCCATTTGAAAGAATAATGTCCGGTTGAAGTAAGCAATCTCACATGGCTCGCATGGTGATGAGACATTTTAAAGTGACCGACTTTATGGGCGCGATAAATCCAATAGGCGTCTTGGCACGAGTTGTGACCGACTCCACGTGTGGTAGAAGAACAAATAAGTCTTACTTTTACTGAATAGCTGAGCAATCAGATTTACTGAATGAAATAAACTGACACTTTTTGTGTGGGTATTTATCTGCTCACTTATCTCTGTACTAAAACAATATTTCATATAATTAACTAAGTATATTTATAAGTAGTTTTATACCATTAGCATGGATCTAATAACTATCCAACAGAAATCGAACCCTTAAGCCATCGTTGCTACAAGGCTAGGGTTAATAGAGTAGCAAGAGATAACAATAGGAGACAAGCCCTTCAGTCATTGTAAATATTTAGTGCTTGGTTGATCTTCATTGTACCTAATAAACTCCACATGGTGGCGTAGCATGTTTGTTGTCTGTGAATTAATTGACGTGATTTACCATGATTTCATCCCAACTTGTCACTAGAAGGCATTCTAGCTCACCTACAATAGCTGGTTTAGGGTCGTGATTAACAATTTTCCGGTTCAACAGTTATCAATGGGATTTAATCTAGAAAACTTGACACCCATGGCAATCTTGACACGTCCTCGTGGTCGAGATAATTCTGTACAGAATATGTATTGTGGGCAGTGACATTGTCATCCTGAAACATAAAGTTATTACTGAACGTTTTTACCAGCACAGAGCAGAAATATCGTCCCCATGTGATGTCTGTAGGAGGCGGCACTGACGTTCCCCTGGAGGCTATGAAGAGCAGTTTTTTTTGTTGTTTTTTTTAATGATGAATAACTGCCCAAACATGTACTGCACCTTATTCTGTGGGAAAAACAGCCTTCTCTCATCAGTTCTTCAGGCAAACGACGAACACGAACCCTGCATTCAGCTTTAAGAATCCCGAAATTAATATATTGCCTGTTATCGTGCTGTCTTGCCAAAGCAACCCAGTGACAGCAGTGAATTCTAGTTAATATTTATTTGCAGATAGTCCCTCTTGCAAACTAACCTTGCTTGATCAGTCTGTAGTTCACTGCGTTTCTGGATACCCTGAAATGAATGTGTTCATGCCATCACTGTCAACAGGTATTGTAAGACTTCTTTTGACCTGTTAACTTAATCAAAACAAGGTCATATCTTGCAGAAGTTTTTCAGTGTCTACCAGTAGACTTTCTGGAACAACGTTTCTTGTAGTCCTATGACGTTTCAGGATTCTGGATACAGTACACTGAGATATTCTCGTAATGTCTGTTTGCTACACACCATTTCGAGACGGCCGAACAGTTTAACGCCCTATAACTTATGACACGTGACGAGGCACGACTCTGAACCAAATACAAAGAAACTGTCAGAACAAAGCGTTGATTACACCAAAAGTACAGCCTTTTATGCAACACAGGTGTGTACATGTGTTTTGAACAAAAAATGCTAAAAACAACTTATACAGACTAGTATTACAACTCGTACATGTCAGTTGGATTATACGTTAACGTTTATGTTACTACTCGGGAATTTACTCAATAACTACTACACACACGAAGACAATATAAACAGTATACAAACATTCTGGTCAAGACATGTTGATAGTGGCCGATAACGTGTCTGGTTATAATCCATTCTAAAATGTAGCACAACAAGTCATATTACGCGCATAACCCACAGTCAGAAATTGGAAGTAAAACAGTAAGTTTCATTATAATCAAGAGAATAACCCACAGTTATAAGTTAAATACAAGACAGTAAATTTGATTATGACCCAAAAAATAACCCACAGTTATAAGTTTAAAATAAGACAGTAAGTTTTATTATGACCTACAAAATAATCCACAGTTATAAGTTAAATGCAAGACAGTAAATTTGATTATAACCCAATAAATAACCCACA
The DNA here is from genome assembly GCA_011833715.1 of Carcinoscorpius rotundicauda. Taxonomy (NCBI): domain Eukaryota; kingdom Metazoa; phylum Arthropoda; class Merostomata; order Xiphosura; family Limulidae; genus Carcinoscorpius; species Carcinoscorpius rotundicauda. The sequence goes on from CM022398.1 coordinate 91,539,309, forward strand.
GTTATAAGTTAAAAATAAGACAGTAAGTTTGATTACGACCTAGAGAATAACCCACAGTTATAAGTTAAAAATAAGACAGTAAGTTTGATTATGACCTTCAAAATAACCCACAGTTATAAGTTAAATATAAGACAGTAAGTTTGATTATGATCCAATAAGTAACCCATAATTATATGTTAAAAGTAAGACAGTAAGTTTGATTATGACCTACAAAACAACCCACAGTTATAAGTTAAAGGTAAGACAGTAAGTTTGATTATGATACAATAAATAACCCACAGTTATAAGTTAAAGGTAAGACAGTAAGTTTGATTATGATACAATAAATAACCCACAGTTATAAGTTAATTATAAGACAGTAAGTTTGATTATGATACAATAAATAACCCACAGTTATAAGTTAATTATAAGACAGTAAGTTTGATTATGATACAATAAATAACCCACAGTTATAAGTTAATTATAAGACAGTAAGTTTGATTATGATACAATAAATAACCCACAGTAATAAGTTGATTATAAGACAGTAAGTTTGATTATGATACAATAAATAACCCACAGTAATAAGTTGATTATAAGACAGTAAGTTTGATTATGATACAATAAATAACCCACAGTAATAAGTTGATTATAAGACAGTAAGTTTGATTATGATACAATAAATAACCCACAGTAATAAGTTGATTATAAGACAGTAAGTTTGATTATGATACAATAAATAACCCACAGTTATAAGTTGATTATAACACAGTATATCTTACTGTGTTTATGTGTGTTTTCTAACAACACACATGATGTTAAAACGGTTCCTCCCGAGATATTTTTCTTCACTTTCAAGTTATATTAAAACTTTAATTTACAGTATTTTATTCATTAACATCTTTCTGTATGTACAACAAATTGTATAACATTCAACACTATGAATATAAATCAGCCAATGTATTTGTATTTTGTTTTGTTAGCCCAGATGTATTGTGTTAAGCAAATTTAAACATCAGTCTGGTACTTATAAAACTCAAGCACGTCTTAACCCGACCTGTTGTTTTTTACAGGTTATTATTCACATACTATAAAAAAACCAACAACAACTGTCATTTAATAAATTCGTCTGTTGGTACCTCTCATTTTAATTTCAGTATTTCAGTTTTCTTACCAAAACTTTAAAATAACCTGCGGCTATTATAGCACATTCGTATTAGTACTCTGAAGTCACACGGCTTTCTCCAGGTTATATGAAGTATCTAAGACCAGTGTCATCCCCACACGTCAACAAGCACATTGATATAAATGAGTTTTGGCTCGTGGTTAGATTCCTCTGTCAGCAACAGAATTCCATTTTCCACTCCGGCTCTCCCTGTCTTCCTGAGCCATAAACGACAGTCATTTGTATTAAGGTAATGGCCAATTTCTATTATAACCGGATGAACCAATAGATGAGTCGCTGTAGTCAGAGATCCATGATTCATCAAAACTAATATGTATTTTATACGAGTCTAAAATGAGATGAATATTAGTTTAAAATACTTTCAACATATAAATCTTTCTGACAAAATATTACGTTTCATAGAAACAGCAACAACACCTCGGGTTTCCGATTAAATTTTATCTGTTGCTTAGCTGTACTCAACCCATCGCGGGTTTCGAAACCAAATTTCTATAGTTATAAACTTCCATCTCCGGTTTGTTTGTAGTTGAACTTAAAGCTACACAATGAGTGACGAACTCCAGTTTTGATCGTTATAAGTCCCCAAATGTACTGTTGTACCACTGGATGGACGATAGTTAAAAACCGTATTCAATAGTTTGACATGAAATGTATTCAGTTAAGATGTAAAATCAGACATATTTAAGAGATAAAATCTTCCTTATTTTTATTAGATCGTTTGGACCTCACGAACAAAGAAGGATGCTTTTGTGGCTCAAATGTTGAAACATTATTGTAAGGACAACAACAAAACGTTTTTACACATTATAAGATGCCTTATTTCAACCAACATTCACGGTGGGTTCCTCTCTCACATTACACGAACTATAGCGGCTTGTTCATCATAACGTTATATCTTTATTTCAACAGGCTTCAGAACTATATAACCTTTAGATGTTTCATTGGAAGAAAGTGATTTATTATTTTTACACTACCTACCGGTACTAAACTCTTTTTTCCTTATTTTTATGTTGAAGGTAGAAAGTAAAATATGGATATATTACATCACGTGATTGGTTTAGAAGGAGATGAACAACAAAACCGATATTATAGTTTGTTTAGAATGTCAGTGAAAACATTAACGATTTGTAACGAATGTGTTCTCATGTTTTAATTTTCTACAAGTTATTTGTACCGTCACCTAGCTGGAACTGCGTCTACCTCATGTATTTAACATGACGCCGTGAGACACTTGCAGTTCAACACCGAGAAACTCAGTAAAGTGTTCTTCGTGGCAGAACTCGAGGGTAACGTAGTCAAGTCAAACAAACATGGTAAGTTGATTGGACTGACTACAAGAAACAAACATGAAAGGTTTAAACTGGTAACAAGCACACAAATCCCCCTGTTCCCTCTCTACTACTTGCTTATTTAGTTAGCAGTATTCTAACACCATTACATTCTCCTATAATCCTTATCAAATTATCGAATAACAGAGAGTAATTTGCACTATAGCTCTTATCCTATAACTGTGTAACAGCAGGCAAGTTTCATTGTTATATTGATCATATTATCTTATATTATCAGATACTGAAACTATCAGAAGTGTACGACTCTTATATGAGAGTGGTAATGACACCGTAAAGAAAAACACTGGCTAACTGAGCCATAGTAGAAACAGAAAACATTTTCAGGACAATTGTATCAGGTTAATAGCCTCCGTTATTAAATGTCAGTGGTATCTTAATTTGGTGTTAGAAAACCCTCCCGTTATTAAATGTCAATAATACCTTCATTTGCTGTTAAAAACCCTCTCGTTATTAAATGCCAGTAGTATCTTAATTTTATATTAGAAACCCTCCCGTTATTAAGTGTCAGTATTATCTTAATTTTATGTTAGAAAACCCTCCCGTTATTAAATGTCAGTAGTATCTTAATTTTGTGTTAAAAACCCTCCCGTTATTAAATTCAGTAGTATCTCAATTTGGTGTTAGAAAACTCTCTCGTTATTAAATATCAGTAGTATCTTAATTTTGTGTTAGAAAACCCTCCAGTTATTAAATGTCAATAGCATCTTAATTTGGTGTTAGAAAACCGTCTCATTGTTCAATGTCAGCAGTATCTTAATTTTATGTTAGAAAATTTTCTCGTTATTAAATGTCAGTAGTATCTTAATTTTATGTTAGAAAACCCTCCCGTTATTAAATGTCAGTAGTATCTTAATTTGGTGTTAGAAAACCCTTTTGTTATTAAATGCCAGTGGTATCTTAATTTTGTGTTAAAAACCCTTCTGTTATTAAATGCCAGTAGTATCTTAATTTTATGTTATAAAACCCTCCCATTATTAAATGTCAGTAGTATCTTAATTCGGTGTTAGAAAACCCTCTCTTTATTAAATATCAGTAGTATCTTAATTTTGTTAGAAAACCCTCTCGTTATTAAATGTAAGTAGTATCTTATTTTATGTTAGAAAACCCTCCAGTTATTAAATGTCAGTAGTATTTTAATTTGGTGTTAGAAAACCCTCTCGTTATTAAATGTCATTAGTATCTTAATTTTATGTTAGAAAACCCTCCCGTTATTGAATGTCAGTAGTATCTTAATTTTGTGTTAAAACCCTCCCGTTATTAAATTCAGTAGTATTTTAATTCGGTGTTAGAAAACCCTCTCGTTATTAAATGTCAGTAGAATCTAAATTTTGTTAGAAAACCTTCTCGTTAATAAATGTCATTAGTATCTTAATTGTATGTTATAAAACCCTCCCGTTATCAAATGTCAGTAGTATTTTAATTCGGTGTTACAAAACCCTCTCTTTATTAAATATCAGTAGTATCTTAATTTTGTTAGAAAACCCTCTCGTTATTAAATGTCAGTAATATCTCAATTTTATGTTAGAAAATTTTCTCGTTATTAAATGTCAGTAGTATTTTAATTCGGTGTTAGAAAACCCTCTCTTTATTAAATATCAGTAGTATCTTAATTTTGTTAGAAACCCTCTCGTTAATAAATGTCAGTAGTATCTTAATTTTATGTTAGAAAATGTTCTCGTTATTAAATGTCAGTAGTATCTTAATTTGGTGTTAGAAAACCCTTTTGTTATGAAATGCCAGTGGTATCTTAATTTTGTGTTAAAAACCCTTCTGTTATTAAATGCCAGTAGTATCTTAATTTTATGTTATAAAACCCTCCCATTATTAAATGTCTGTAGTATCTTAATTCGGTGTTAGAAAACCCTCTCTTTATTAAATATCAGTAGTATCTTAATTTTGTTAGAAAACCCTCTCGTTATTAAATGTAAGTAGTATCTTAATTTTATATTAGAAACCCTCCCGTTATTAAGTGTCAGTAGTATCTTAATTTGGTGTTAGAAAACCCTCTCGTTATTAAATGTCATTAGTATCTTAATTTTGTGTTAAAAACCCTCCCGTTATTAAATTCAGTAGTATCTTAATTTGGTGTTAGAAAACCCTCTCTTTATTAAATATCAGTAGTATCTTCATTTTGTGTTAGAAAGCCCTCCCGTTATTAAATGTCAGTAGTATTTTAATTCGGTGTTAGAAAACCCTCTCGTTATTAAATGTCAGTAGTATCTAAAATTTGTTAGAAAACCTTCTCGTTATTAAATGTAAGTAGTATCTTAATTTTATGTTAAAAACCCTCTCGTTATTAAATGTCATTAGTATCTTAATTTTATGTTAAAAAACGCTCCCGTTATTAAATGTCAGTAGTATCTTAATTCGGTGTTAGGAAACCCTCTCTTTATTAAATATCAGTAGTATCTTAATTTTGTGTTAGAAAACCCTCCAGTTATTAAATGTCAGTAGCATCTTAATTTGGTGTTAGAAAACCATCTCATTGTTCAATGTCAGCAGTATCTTAATTTTATGTTAGAAAATGTTCTCGTTATTAAATGTTAGTAGTATCTTAATTTTATGTTAGAAAACCCTCCCATTATTAAATGTCAGTAGTATCTTAATTGTATGTTATAAAACCCTCCCGTTATTAAATGTCAGTAGTATTTTAATTCGGTGTTAGAAAACCCTCTCGTTATCAAATGTCAGTAGTATCTTAATTTTGTTAGAAAACCCTCTCGTTATTAAATGTCATTAGTATCTTAATTTTATATTATAAAACCCTCCCGTTATTAAATGTCAGTAGTATCTTAATTTGGTGTTAGAAAACCCTCTCGTTATTAAATGTCATTAGTATCTTAATTTTATATTAGAAAACCCTCCCGTTATTAAATTCAGTAGTATCTTAATTTGGTGTTAGAAAACCCTCTCGTTTTTAAATGTGAGTAGTATCTTAACTTTATGTTAGAAACCCTCTCGTTATTAAATGTCAGTAGTATCTTAATTTTGTTAGAAAACCCTCTCGTTATTAAATGTCATTAGTATCTTAATTTTATGTTATAAAACCCTCCCGTTATTAAATGTCAGTAGTATCTTAATTTTGTTAGAAAACCCTCTCGTTATTAAATGTCATTAGTATCTTAATTTTATGTTATAAAAACCTCCCGTAATTAAATGTCAGTAGTATCTTAATTTGGTGTTAGAAAACCCTCTCGTTATTAAATGTCAGTAGTATCTTAACTTTATGTTAGAAACCCTCTCGTTATAAAATGTCATTAGTATCTTATTTTATGTTAGAAAACCCTCCAGTTATTAAATGTCAGTAGTATCTTAATTTGGTGTTAGAAAACCCTCTCGTTATTAAATGTCAGTAGTATCTTAACTTTATGTTGGAAACCCTCTCGTTATTAAATGTCAGTAGTATCTTAATTTTATATTAGAATACCCTTCCGTTATTAAATGTCAGTAGTATCTCTATTTGGTGTTAGAAAACTGTTACGCACCTAATCAGCCAACAACAATGGATTTTTTTACTGTAAAATATAGTTAATGGTTTTAATACTAAAAATATTGGCCTTTTAAAAGTAACTTATCAAATATGATCTAGGACTAAACCACATTCTGCGATTGATGATGCACATGAAAAATTAATCGCTGTTGGTAGAACTCTTAGCGAATTAAACCTATAGTTCATCTACAATCCTGTTATATCTCACATTTCAAAGAAACTTGGCGTTACTTCCATTGTATTTGTTTTCTATTATTGTAACATTACTAAATATTAACGTTAAACGAAACAAAACAGTTACTGTGAAATCAATCAGCACTCATATTTATTACATGTTTTGAAGCAGCAACTCATACGTCATGTGATAAATAACTAGCTCAAAGACGTATAGCTGATTATAGCTATCTCTAATTTATAACTGTTTATCACAGAGAAGTTAAATAATCAGCAACACCCACCGTCTGATCGGTTACTTTTAATCGAATGGCAGGATTCATTTCCACGGTACGTGACGTGGAGTGTGTTTAACAACACACTATAGCTCAGTTTAGACTTTCCCGTACGCAGCTTTGCAGTGTTACCACTGAATCACTGTAAAAAGAAAAAAAAACTACAAAAAACAACATAGAATCCTCAGTTTAACAGTTAAAGTAGAAATAATAACTTTGAAAACAGTTACCAAACAAAAATCCTTGAGTTGTTATGATGAAAAGAAACTTTAAACAGCAATGTTTTAAATAAGTATTCATAAAATATTTTAGAGAAGTTGGTAGTGTTTAATAATATCTCATTATTTAGTCTTTTGTTTTATGCTTTTAAAATACATTTTGTAGAAGCCAAATTGTGACAAAGTGTCTAATCATATCCCAAACGATCTTCAACATTACGTATTGCACCCATCTTTTACAGTAATTATCAGACCTTATGAGTAAAAATAACGAAGAAAATAATCAAAAGCCAACCACAGTAAGCCTGTTATATCTAGTACAAGGAACTAAAGTAGTTAAGGCAAACTTCATGTCCCAGTAAAGCCAATCCGAGGATTATTTAAACTAGACATGAAAGTGCAATCTCTTATCACGTGGTTTTCTCGCGCTGCTTGCCGCAGGAGCACGGGCTTCATTCTTCAACCAAATTGCTTTCTATCTTCTGCTTGTTTCGCATGTAAGCCTAACGCCTGCCCTAATGATTCCCGTGTCATTACGTGACAAGCCTCTCCTGAAGTTAAGATAAAAGATGCGCTTCCGTTAACATTCATTTTCTCGTAATTAATTAAAACACTGTAAAACCGTTACAGTATATCAAACTTGTTACGCGATGAAATAAGCGTATGATGTGTGATGTATTGGTGGTCTACCTGCTTCTCCTTCTTTCCATTTATCCGTATTAGTAATATAATAGTAGTACTAGTAGTTCGTTTTAATAAAACTGTGCATGAAGAATATGTGAAGTTTTATCTAATATTATCATTAATTTACTCATCTCACCAAACCCTAAGAATGAATATATATACTTTTTTTTGTCTTTATCTGTCTGTGTACTCAATAATTTAGTTAACTCACTTAGGCCTAAGCATAAAGAATTGTAAGGTTTCATCTCCATCTGTGCTTATTGTAATTAATTTACTTATCTCAATTAACCATAAATATAAATAACGTGAAGTTTCATCTCCAACTATCTGTATGCTCAGTAATTTAATTTACGTACAACTAAGCATGAAAAATATATAAAGCTTCCTATTCATCTGTGCAATATGTTAGTAAATAATTTAACTAATCTAACCCTAGGTATGAAGAATATACGAAACTTCGTCGTATACTTTCTGTATAATTAATTTAAGCAACTGAATTAGGCCTAATAATATGTAAAATTTCATCTTCAATTGTTCGTATTTTTATTAACTTCTTAACTCACCGAAACATAAGCTTGTTTTAATTATTGTTTTTTTTAATTTCGCACAAAGCTACTCGAGGGCTATCCGCGCTAGCCGTCCCTGATTTAGCAGTGTAAGACAAAAGGAAAGGCAGCTAATCATCACCACTCACCGCCAACTCTTAGGATACTCCTTTACCAACGAATAGTGGAATTGGCCGTTACATAATAACGCCTCCACGGCTGAAAGGGCGAGCATGTTTGGCGCGACGGGGATGCGAACCGGCGACCCTCAGATCACGAGTCGAGTGCCTTAATCATCTGGTCATGCCGGGCCTAAATAAAGTAAGGCAAGAGATTAGCTTAAGGTCTGCTGAAACGGCCTCTCATACAGATCGTAATCTCATTACTTACTAATTACAAGAATTTTCAATAGCATAAAACATTCAGTTTAACTAATACTGTCGATATACTGCGAAGGATATGATGTACTTGACTGTATGTACTCAGTAGATTGAGAATAAAGTCAAGGCTGTATCAAGGTGCTGGTTGCCGAGTGAAATATTTTTTTCTTTGAATTTTCTTTCCTACATTAGGGTGGGTCTGTTTGTTTGTTTGTTTGTTTTGGAATTTCGCACAAAGCTACTCGAGGGCTATCTGTGCTAGCCGTCCCTAATTTTGCAGTGTAAGACTAGAGGGAAGGCAGCTAGTCATCACCACCCACCGCCAACTCTTGGGCTACTCTTTTACGAATAGTGGGATTGACCGTTACATTATGGCATGGCCGAGCGCGTTAAGGCGTGCACTCGTAATTCGAGGGTCGCGGGTTCGCGCCCGCGTCGCGCTAAACATGCTCGCCCTCCCAGGGTGGGTCTTTCACGTCTTACAATGGGCAAAATACGGTGTGTGAAAATTGACAAAGATAAAAAAGTATTTTATCAAAATGTTTCTTGAATTAATTTTAAAACGAATCAAGATTTTTCACGATTTCGTTTCAAGTTGAGAATTTAAGAAATATTTATTTTACTTTATCAGTTTTTACTTCATTATACTTTTGATATTTTTTATTCAATGAAGGCTTTACTGATGTACACACGTGCGACTCGTAATCCGAGGGTCGCGAGTTCGCGTCCGCGTTGCACTAATCATGTTCGCCCTCCCAGCCGTGGGGGCGTATAATGTCACGGTCAATCCCACTATTCGTTGGTAAAAGAGTAGCCCAAGAGTTGGCGGTGGGTGGTGATGACTAGCTGCCTTCCCTCTAGTCTTACACTGCTAAATTAGGGACGGCTAGCACGGATAGCCCTCGAGTAGCTTTGTGCGAAATTCCAAAACAAACAAACAAACAAACACAATAATTTCCTGTATCTTTCCTGCTTATGCTTAGGGGCCCGGCATGGCCACGTGGGTTAAGGCGTCAGACTCGTAATCTGAGGATCACAGGTTTGAATTCCCGTTGCACCAAACATGCTCGCCTTTTCATCCGTTATAAGTGACGGTCAATCCCACTATTCGTTGGTAAAAGAGTAGCCCAAGAGTTGGCAGTGGGTAGTGATAACTAGTTTTACACTGCTAAATTAGGGACGGCTAGCACAGATAGTCCTCGAGTAGCTTTGAGCGAAATTCAAAAACAAACAATAATTTATCCATCACTTTTGTCTTGGAAGACGCATGAGGATGTTTCAAGGTATTTTTGAAGAAAAAATAGTGAATCTTACAAGGTGTAAAATACAGTAATCATAAAGTCGAAGGCTCAGAATATACAGTTTGTTTGTTTTTTGGAAATTCGCACAAAGCTACTCGAGGGCTATCTGTGCTCGCCGTCCCTAATTTTGCAGTGTAAGACTAGAGGGAAGGCAGCTAGTCATCACCACCCACCGCCAACTCTTGGGCTACTCTTTTACCAACGAATAGTGGGATTGACCCTCACATTATACACCCCCACGGCTGGGAGGGCGAGCATGTTTAGCGCGACGCGGGTGCGAACCCGCGACCCTCGGATTACGAATGCACGCCTTAACGCGCTAGGCCATGCCAGGCCAGAATATACCGACAATCGTATGTGCTATTAGAGAGCAGACAAGTTTTCCAACAAATACTGTCACAAGGTTTTAATCTCGGTCTGAAATTATCTTGAAGGGTCTCGTTTTAAAAGCACGTCATCTTGAATAAGGACCGCGTTTTAAAATGAATGATCTTCAAGATGGTTTTCTTATGAGTGTTTTGTACTGAAAGAAACTCCTTTTAAGTGAATGTGCACAATACAAGAAAAGCTGATAAAATATATTTATAGACACAAAGCTATACCAAACCTCTTCTCGTATTATTATTGTTCTCATACACGTGCGTAGTCACATACATATGAGGTTTTTCTTAAATGAAAACACACTATAAACAATTCATCTCTGTCGTCCTAAGTCTTATCCACAACAATGCTGCTCCTGTTTTACAGAAATAACAAGAACTAGGGATATGTAGTGAAATAAATCTTGTCAGACAACGAGAGAGTTCGAAAGTGCTACCCCTTAATGGACAAGGACTAGATAAATGATCCCACGAGAGCTTCGACGTGTACTACCAGCGGTCGCTTGAAAGCTGTTTGCCATGTGAGCAACATGGAATGGTGACAGACATTAGGCTAGGCCATTAAAGAAGAAACTTCCTACTGGAAAGGCGTGTTACGTTTTCCTACTCTGATTCAATGTTGAGCCAGATTCTTTATTATCCCTCTTTCTGTAAGACCGGAAACCTGTGTTAAGTGAAAGATACTTATACAAATACATCTTTGGCAAGACAGTGCATGTTTAGGGGCCTTTAAAATGGATATCTACTTTATTTAGAATCACAAGTGATTCAATATGGAAACAAAGAAATAATTACACTCTGTCAGTTTCCAAGAATTCAAACTGCTTGTCGAAGATTAAACGAGTAAGCAGTATCACATATTTATATTTAATAGTTTTGTGAATACTAATGTTTATTGGTTGTTGTTATTTTTTACCTTCAAACATTTACAGCGAGATATGTATAACTATTTACAAGGATTGTCCCCCGGTAAGTAAGCGGTAGCTTTCTGGACTTACAATGTTAAAATGTAAGGTTCAATCCCTGGAGAAGCGCAGATTGCCTATTCTGTAGTTTGCTCTAAGAAAATAATACAATAAAATCATCTATAGAACCAAAATCATGCTTATAAAATTGATAAAGAAAGTTATTTCTCTAAATTATAGAAATACCTATTAAGTTTTTTTTTAAAATAAAGTGATTTGTTCACTTTAAAAACTAAAAAAGTGGCACATTGTTTTGAGTTTGAAATAGTCAAATTTAAAATTGTGGAAAGCAAACACCTCCGGTTTACGTTATTTTTATCAAAAATTTTAAACCTTTTGATTTCCACAGCATTCGGCGTTTAAACTGTAACTATTAAAACCACAGCCTATAAAACCGCATTTAGTTTAAATTGTGTCACCAGCTGGCATGTTAATAAAACACAGTTTAAATTGTGTCACCAGCTGGCATGTTAATAAAACACAGTTTAAATTGTGTCACCAGCTGGTATGTTAATAAAACACAGTTTAAATTGTGTCACCAGCTGGTATGTTAATAAAACACAGTTTAAATTATGTCATAATCCAATATAGTTTAACTGGCCTGGCATGGCCAGGTGGGTTAAGGTATGTGACTCATAATTCGAGGGTTCGCATCCCCGTTATAATATTATGGTCAATCCCACTATTTGTTGGCAAAAGAGCAGCCCAAGAGTTGACGGTTGATGGTGATGACTAGATGCCTTCCCTGTAGTCTTACATTGTAAAATTAGGGACGGCTAGTGCAGATACCCCTTGATTAACTTTGCGCGAAATTAAAAAAACAAAACAATACAGGATAGTTTAATAGAATACATAGTTTGAATTCTGACAAACTCCAGCCAACATGTTGATAACAGACAGTTTTTGATAGTTGTCATAGTTTCGTCTCCTTCAAGTATTCTGATTCTGATAAACTATACATTTTGTTACTGAACTTGTAACGGATTTACTGTCAAACATCTATTTTAATACCTACGTTTGTTTAAGATTGATGCATGTAACTTAAATGGTTACATGTGTATTGCACAATTCCCGCCTGTTCTCTGAATTTATAAAATATTTTCGAGAGTAAGAATCAACAATATATGTTTTATGAAAACACTAGCGTATTTTCGAATATTGTTGAACATTCGAAAATCTCTCCTTGAAGTATACAAACCGACGCGCCGAGAGACAGATATTGAGTAATGGTTGGTCGCTTCATTCACTAAACTATGAGCTTCAGAAGCTATAATTGTGATTAATGCTTATTAATGGGAAAACTACAGATGTTTGACCAGGAACCGTTCAACTTCAGTGAATTAGCTTCGGACGTTAGTATTTCTAGAGGGATATTAGATGTTGTTGTCGAGAAAGATTCACGTGTGAAGAATAAAGCTAACCCGTAAGGTTTGTTTGTTGGTTTGTTTTTGAATTTCGCGCAAAGGTACTCGAGGGCTATCTAATTTAGCAGTGTAAGACTAGAGAGAAGGCAGCTAGTCATCACCACCCACCGCCAACTCTTGGGCTACTCTTTTACCAACAATTAGTAAGATTGACCGTCACATTATAACGCCTCCATGGCTGAAAGGGCGTGCAAACGTTTGGTGCAACAGGGGTTCGAACCCTCGACAATGGGATGACGAGACGAATGCCTTAACCACCTGGCCATGCTGGGCCGAAGTAAAGCGTATTTGTATATCAACATAAAATTAATTTGCTTGTCGTGGACCTGGACCTCCGATAAAATATTCATTTCCAACCAAATAGAAGGCTGAATATTGTTTGTGAGTTTGTAATATTTTTATATATAAATAATTATTGGTAATAACAGTAACAAATTGTTTTTATGCATTAAAATGTAAGTATGTTAAGAAAAAAATGTGTATATCAATCTTGTTGATGAATATTATAAATTTGATACATGTTAACATTTAATTAAAGTTAAAATTTAAATTTCTAGTTATTTGAAATAGTAATACGTAACGTACGTAGCATATTATATAGGAGACTCGTCCGTCCGAAATAAATGATAATACGTAGCAAATTACACATAAAAAGTTGTTAAGTATTCTGTTAATATGTTGTACCATACTGGCTTAGTCAATATACAAGTGTATAATAAATAATCTATGATTAAATTAGCTATATACATGTTGAGCTGTGAACATACGACCTCTTCTGACTTCTCGAATAAAATGATATGTGGCTGCATTTACTTGTGTGAAAAATTACATTTGCTGCATATCTGAGAGTTCTAGGTTTTAGCCCGTGTTATATGCTGAATGCACTACACACCTTCAGCTCTGGAAGCGTTATAAAAGCGATAGTTTTAGTGTGAGCCCGGTTGACGGTGGGTGTTGCTGACAATGTGTCTTTCTCCTGGTTAAGGGCCCGGCATGGCCTAGCGCGTTAAGGCGTGCGCTTCGTAATCTGAGGGTCGCAGATTCGCGCCCGAGTCGCGCCAAACATGCTCGCCCTCCCAGCCGTGGGGGCGTTATAATGTGACCGTCATTCCCACTATTTGTTAGTAAAAGAGTAGCCCAAGAGTTGGCGGTGGGTGGTGATGTCTAGCTGCCTTCCCTCTAGTTTTACACTTCCTAATTAGGGACGGCTAACACAGATAGCCCTCGAGTAGCTTTGTGCGAAATTCCAAAAAACAAACAAATTCTCCTGGTTAACAGTTTTAAATTAAAAACGATTACACCTGAATCCTAAGGATCTTTGACCTCGTCATTTAGTCCATGTTTTACAAGTTTGTCCGTTCACATGCACCAGTATTGTAGTTGATTAAACAAAACAAAATGTTGTTATTATGAGCCCCTGAGCTGTAAAATCAAGAATGTAGCGTTAAATGTATAACATATGAAATGTCGGATTCTTAAAGGATAATGTGAAACATATACATTCTTTTGTTGTTTCATTTATTTGATAAAAGTAAGCTCTTTTAGACTCAATACACATCTGTCAATGAGTTGTAAATTTATAAATGCCATCTTTAAAAAAATTAACGTTCTTTGATACAAAAGTCTTCGAAAGAACTGTCAATTGACCTTTGGTTTGCAGACGTTTTTTTCCTTTAAAATATTAATGTTTAAAAAGTAATAATCTGTAAGAGAAAGATTTAGTGAATATGATGGATGAGGTAAAGTTTCGTACTAAAGTTCACTTAGTTTTTTGGACAGTAACATGTTAAACAAGAGGTCGAGCACTGTCATAAAGCAACATGGGTCCACTGTGACTTACTATTGCTGGATGTTTTTGTGAAAAGTTTCGATGCATAATTCCAAGTTCACAACAATATTTCTCTGCTGTTATTGTTTTCATTAGTTAAGAAGAATAATGCGTCATACCTACTTATGACCACCAAGCACTGACCATAAGATTCTTAGAATAAATAGCTGGTTTGGGTGCTTCTTCATAATCAAACCATTGTCCGGAGCGTCGTTGACTGCCGTAAAGAATCAATTTTTTATCACAGATAAACAGGTATTTTGGTTACGAGAAAGGAGTGAGGAACAATTTTCAACTTGTCTTTCAATCAGTTCGTAAGGTACTTATTTATAGAGTTTTTTCACTTTACCAATTGCTTCAAGTTCTCGATAAAATTTTGAATAATGAACGTTAAGTTTATTGGCAGGTTTTCTCACGGTTTGATGGACATCTGATTCAACTAAGACCTTCAATTCGTCCTCATTATTGGCTGCCTTAGGGCGCCTCCGAAACTTGTGACACCAGACTGAAATCTTTTAAACTAGTGCTGAGCACTCATTAGTCATAACAACACTTAAAGTATGATTGATATTACGCTTCTGTCGCCACATTGTGACCAAGCTTGAACTCGTACAAGACAATTACACAAAAATCAATTTTATCCATCGTGAGTAAATGTAATGTAAATATTATTTAGTTTCTGAAATAAGAAAAATAAGGGCTCGACACGGGCATGTGGTTAAAACGTTTGAGTCGTAATCCGAGGGTCGAAGATTGAAATTCCCATCACACCAAACATTCTCACCCTTTCAGCCATGGAGTCGTTATATGTAATGGTCAATCTCACTAATCGTTCGTAAAAGAGTAGCTCAAGAGCTGGCGGTGGGTGGTGATGACTAACTGCCTGTTATCTAGTCTTACACTGCTAAATTAGGGACGGTTAGTGCGGATAGTCATCGTGTAACTTTGCGCAAAAATTCAAAACAGAAACAGATCCTTACACAGTCTTACACTGCTAAATTAGGGACGGTTAGTGCGGATAGTCATCGTGTAACTTTGCGCAAAAATTCAAAACAGAAACAGATCCTCAAAAGTATTGGATTAGTTTACTAATATGTCATGACGTTGTTACTACACAATGATTCAACACATTTCTTTTGTTAATATTACAATAGTTTAAATAAAGCTTGATCAACAGTCACAATAAGTTCTTAAAACAGGCGATACAATACGTGATCACTACATATGCAGGTAGAACGATCTCTAATACAAAACAATCTACAGTTTTATTTGCATTGTACTCTTCATTTTGTGATATTTACATAGTTTCTTTTAACTATTTTTAAGGCGTGTTATTGACAGCGAAGAAGGAATGTTATACCAATGATGACAGTTTGTGACCATAATTTAAAAACTATCAACTTTTTATTTTGTTGTTCTCTTTAAAGGAATCATATTATCTGTGATCTTAAACATCATAAGTAATATGCGACATCGAAACCGAGTATAACTCGTCTGTAATGACAAATTTCCATTGAAAAAAAATAAATTAGTATTCTAAATTTAATCTTGGATAAAATTATAAATACAGTTTCACTGTTTTAAAAAAAACAACATTGTATTTTGACAAGAAACATCATAAATAATTATCAGCAAACTGGTACAATTTATCATGTGGGATTCTTTCAGTTAGTTCTGTTTCATCGATATAAATTATTTTTTTATGATATGAGCTAGTTTTAAGATATTCGATGTATCATATTATATTTGTATTACATAAGAGCGGTGCTCCCCGCTAGGACAGCGGTAAGACTACGGATTTATAACTCTCAAATCAGGGGTTCGATTCCCCTCGCTGGGCTCAGCAAATAGCCAGGTGTGATTTGCTATGAGAAAACACACATGAAAGCAGTCAAAGCTGGTCATAATGTTAACTTTCAAAAATATTTATTCATTGGTAATTATATAAAGTTATTTCGGAATTTTCTTCAACTTTCGTATCACGTAAACAACGAGAAGCAGATACAATAACTGATGTCCATTAATCCTAAAATAATATTAGCTTTTCATGTGCCATTGTCATGAGAAGCAGTTTTTGCCACATTGCGATTTCTAGTGGGTCTGGGATTGTTCCTCGGGCAAAGCTTTGAAAGTTTAATGCTATGATATCGAACCTTGAATTATATTAGCTACAAATACTGCATACACACAGTGTAATGTATTAAATTAAAAATTTTAATACCTAAGTTGTAGTCAAACATGCCATGGAAACGTAGTTTGGCCCTTGCCTAATTATAATTAGGATTTCTACGGCTCTGTGTGGATACTAACTGTGATATTGTTTACTGAAAAAATATGTTCTTTTATGATTAATGTAAATACATTTATATAAATAAGAAATACATCATTTTTTAATTTTCACTAGTAAAACTTTTTTTATTATTTTCTCACCTGTATCCTCTTGTTATTAGACTAGATCTATTTCTATGTTTCAATTGTACAAGCTAAATTGGCGAAATAAAAATGCCTCAGAATATAATATCTGTGTTCAGATAGTACAACATTTTGAACATTTTTGGTTTGAAATGTTACAGGTTTCATATTATAGTTTGGACAGTCTATTCTTGTGAAATTTGACATATCTTATGAGCCATTTGATATTTCCTCTAGCGTATGTTTGGATAACTAGAAAAATGGCTGCCTTCATAAAGGTTGGTGTGATTCGCGCTACAAAGTGTTTAATTCGACATTCGGCGTCGAGATCAATTACAACATCAATTCTCGGAAAAGAAGGACGTAAGATACAATTTGGTAAGTTTAATTTTGATATAAAATTTTAAAAAATGAAGTTAGTCGTGAAGACATAATAATTACTATCAGGTACTTTTTACTACTGCTAGTAAGTAGCGAAAATAATTGTACTAATTACTGTAGTGCTAGAAGTACAGTTAACAAATACAGTGAACTAGAATAAAGTACAGCCATTCACTGGCTTACTAGGAATGACTGTATTTTATATTAATTTTCCAAAATTGTACACAGATTCTTGATGACGAGAAACCCACTTGAAATAAAAATGTATCTCAGAATGGCTGGTATGGGTATTAACACTTTTACTGATAAGGAGAGAACAACGTTTCAGGTTAACCTGAAGATGACCTGGGAAGGTTGAAACGTTATTCTCTTCTTATCAGTAAAATTGTCAATTAATACCATACCAGCCGTTCTGAGATACATTTATTCACTGATTTGTAATAAGTATGATAACTAGAGGTTTAGGTAAGAAGTCAGTGTAATAAGTTATGTTTGCAGAGAAAGAAAATCCATAATTATTTTTTCTGTCTAAAGTTTGATAGAATATAGATGATAGAAAAAGTTAGACTTGTATAACTCATGAATTAATAGATGATAGAAAAAGTTAAACACATGTATAACTCATGAATTAATAGATGATAGAAAAAGTTAAAGACTTGTATAACTCATGAATTAATAGATGATAGAAAAAGTTAAAGACTTGTATAACTCATGAATTAATAGATGATAGAAAAAGTTAGACTTGTATAACTCATGAATTAATAGATGATAGAAAAAGTTAGACTTGTATAACTCACGAACTAATAGATGATAGAAAAAGTTAATGACTTGTATAATTCACGATCTAATAGATGATAGAAAAAGAAATTCAGCTGATCAAGTTAAACTAAGATGTATCTGTCCAACAATGTAACATTCAGTTTGTGACTAAACATATAATTAAATATTTTTGTTTAGTTTCAGTGGTTACAGTAACACTTGTCTAACTCTATTTCTTAAGGCCATATCAACTTTCCATCATTCTCAAGTCAGTCAAGATATATAGTGACAAGCTCATTCAACCTTTCATCACAAGAAGCAGCTAAAGAAACAGATTACCATACAATCATAAAAGATACAGAGAAGTCTGAAGGTACGTACCAAATACTAGTTACTAGAAGTCTGAAGGTACGTACCAAATACTAGTTACTAGAAGTCTGAAGGTACGTACCAAACACTAGTTACTAGAAGTCTGAAGGTACGTACCAAACACTAGTTATTAGAAGTCTGAAGGTACGTACCAAACACTAGTTACTAGAAGTCTGAAGGTACGTACCAAACACTAGTTACTAGAAGTCTGAAGGTACGTACCAAACACTAGTTACTAGAAGTCTGAAGGTACGTACCAAACACTAGTTACTAGAAGTCTGAAGGTACGTACCAAACACTAGTTACTAGAAGTCTGAAGGTACGTACCAAACACTAGTTACTAGAAGTCTGAAGGTACGTACCAAACACTAGTTACTAGAAGTCTGAAGGTACGTACCAAACACTAGTTACTAGAAGTCTGAAGGTACGTACCAAACACTAGTTACTAGAAGTCTGAAGGTATGTACCAAATGCTAGTTACCAGAAATCTAAAGTTACATACCAAATACTAGTTACCAGAAGTCTGAAGTTACGTACCAAACACTATTTACTAGAAGTCTGAAGTTACGTACCAAACACTAGTTACCAGAAGTCTGAAGGTACGTACAAAATGCTAGTTATCAGAAATCTGAAGGTACGTACCAAACACTAGTTACCAGAAGTCTGAAGGTACGTACCAAACACTAGTTACCAGAAGTCTGAAGGTACGTACCAAACACTAGTTACCAGAAGTCTGAAGGTACGTACCAAACACTAGTTACCAGAAGTCTGAAGGTACGTACCAAACACTAGTTACCAGAAGTCTGAAGGTACGTACCAAACACTAGTTACCAGAAGTCTGAAGGTACGTACCAAACACTAGTTACCAGAAGTCTGAAGGTACGTACCAAATACTAGTTACCAGAAGTCTGAAGGTACGTACCAAATACTAGTTACTAATAATATTTAACAAAATACTGTTTATGATATGATCTTTACAGTTTTGGATGTTTGTCTACAAGATCTCTTTTAGTTAAGAACTGAATAGTTACACTTACTATTACTGAATCAGTGAATTAACAATTTAATCCAACAATATATAATTGTATTGTTATACTAACTTGTCTATCATATAATAATTGCTTAGTTAAGTATGCCAATATCATGTGGTTGCATTTCTTTCAGATCAGGATACTATCACACTTGTTTTGTTTAGTGAAACTACATTCTTGTGACAAGTTAGAAACTCAAACTTACTATATCAAGTAGGGTAACAGATTCTACTGCTTGAGAAGAATTGTGTATTGAAATTAAATTTAGGTTTCTGTATAATGATGTTGTATTTTAACCAAAATTATTGGCTGAACTTTGATGTTTTAAAAAAACTGTTAATGATGTAAAACAGGTTATTCCTGAAAGTTATTACCTTGTATTTAAAAGCTATAATATTTATTGGATGTTATTTTGTTTTTAATAGGACCCACTGAGAAATTAGAGTTTCAAGCTGAAACTAGAATGTTACTAGATATTGTTGCCAAGTCTCTCTACTCTGAGAAGGAAGCAAGTATTATTATTATTATATTTATAAGCATAATGGCTGTGTTATGGAAACCTTCATTATATGTCTGCTACTTGATTAATCTACGTGGGATAAAAAGTAATGAAGCTTTGGTTCGTCTCATGGTGACTTCTAGAGAGAGCTTAGTGTCTTGAAGTCTATTGACTTTGGTAACTTGACATTTCTAAATTGTTAGCTATCAGGTGTAGTTCCATCAAAATTAAGAATAGCACATAATTTATTTGATTGATTTCATGTATTTCCCTCTGTTTTTTTAGTGTATTGGTTTTGATGTATACGTTAGTAATTGTATATTAAACTATAGTGTGTTTAATGTTTCCTATTTTGGTTTTCCAGTACCATTGAAAAATTTTTGTTTTTCTTGTGCAGGTAAGAAAATTGTATTATGGAATATCATACTTGGTAGTGTGAAAGATGACCATCGATTTGTGTTTAAAAACTAAGTGTATTTCTTTGAGGTTCAGTGTACGGAAGAATCTCTGTTGTCAAGTCTAAAATGTTACTTTTAGAAAGCAATTTAGAAGTTATTATCTCTAAACTCGGAATCGTAACAGTTTAGTGAATGTAATTAACAATTAATTAATACTGCTTAGCATGGTAACTAAATGCAGCACTAAAAGTAATAACTCTTTGTAAAGATGTCCACTAACGAAAAAAGAAGAAAATGTGATTTTTTAAATTTTAATAACACTTTTATTCAGCCTCAAACCCTAATGTTTAATTGTACCACACATGTTAGTTCATGAACAAAATAGTTCTTGGTATGTAAATTAAAACTGTAAGTAATACCAATCACCTCAGCTGTCACAAAATAATGCACCATTTGATTGCCCAGAGAAAGAAGTGACTGAAAAAGACTGTCACAAATCATATTTCAGATTAGTCTAGTTCCATTTTCTTGAGAGACTTCATCAGTCTCTTCACAACGTAGTCTGCTTGGGTTTTTGAAGAAGAAAATGTCTAGAGACCTTCCAGCAGTAATTACCCCATCTCACCTCAGGCATCCTTTACTGTATACATCATGAGGTTTTCAGTGAGTTACATTCAAACATTGACTGGACTACTTTTTGTTCATGTTACATCAGTTATTGTAGCATAACATTGTAGTAATAATCCATATTTTAATAGTATGTAAATTTTAGGTTTTTAATTCCACAAGGCAGTATTAACAAAAATATGAATTTTTCCTAGTTTGTGAAATGTGATATTTTTTCTCTAAGCACCTCTTTTATAATGTATTTATTACCTCTCCAAGAAGTATGAAATTTAACATAAATTATACACTGTGATGTTTACATTGCTCAGACAAAGCATAACTTTTATAGCTTTCAATTATGTTTGGTTATAGAGCCATCAAATTGAAAATTTGACTCTTTCTTGTCACACTCACATGTCACATCTTCTCTTTAAGAATTTGTCAATACTTCTCATTTTTAGAAAGCCAAGGTTTTCATCTATCAAATGATGCATTATATTACATTGTTTTATGAACAATAAATTGTCAATTTCTCTTGTAGTATAAGCTTTATTCATCCAGGAAACATGATGACTAGCTTTAATGAATTTATAATGGCTCTTGTCACATACTGACAAAGCCAAAAAATATGTGGTCAAATTGTGGAACGTTATTATTCTATGGTCATTGGTGTATTATTTAATTAAATGAAAATTATTTAGTGCACTACTATTATTAGTATAAAACAAATATGGCTAAGTGTCCTAGAGAATTGACAACAAAAAAGTAATTACTTTATTACTTGTTTTTCATGTGTATTATTTATTTATTACTACAGAAGTAACAAAAATGTAACAATAGGAATTGTTTTAGGTTAGAGAAAATTAGATTAGGTAAAATATATAACAATATAAATGTTTCACATGTGTGCAGGCTGGCAGGTCAGTGTAGTTTATGGCTAATGTGTTTTGATACCTTACAAGAGCTTCACATTCCCTAACTGATTTACAACTTATAACAGTGTTAGTGGTAGTTAAACACAGTTCAGAGGGCAATAAAATGTAATTATAATTAGATGTACGCTGTTACAAGTTTCAAGTTACTTAGGATGAATGAATGTAGTTTGAAGTTACAATTTGAGGTCATTCTAGGGAAAAAAGGCTAATTTATATTTATTTTGTGTAGTTACAAAGTCAGTCAAATCGACCAACCTAATAGAGTTATATTCGAGAAAATAACTGATAAAATTTAAAGTTTTACTGAAATCAAACATATCAAATGTATTTATGATGTTTCAGAGATTACATAAATAAAACTTAAGAATTTGAAATAAAAGTATTTTTAATCTTAATGTAAAAGTCACTTTATGTTCAGACTGGTCAACAAAAGACTCAATATATTCATGGACAAATCTTCATTAAAAATACATCAGTAGAAAAAATGTATTTTTCTACACAAATGATTTGTAATGTTTATTAATAGCTTACCAAATTTTGTGAAGGTGCACCTGCCATATTAAAGTTATAGTACTAAAACTATATACAAGTAAAAATGTTTAGTTAGTTGTTCAAGACTGTGCTCAGAGAATTTGTAACCTGATTCAGTGCGAAATGTATAGTGTTCATATTGCAGCTATGTGTTGTAGTCCATTTGGCTAGGTTGCAGCAACGACTGGATACAGTCCAAGTGTTGTGAACAGCCCACTGTAATTTTTGTGTGATATGTGCATGACAAAGTGTGAAAAACCATGTGTGCCATTTGACAGGAACTTCCAAGATATGAACATCAGCCTTGACTTTAGTATATGAAACTGAAATGTTTTGGCACTTTGTGTTGTTGGAGGTCTCAAACACATACAACAGAAAGGAATTATTTGAATGTTATGCTAAGCAAAGAGAACAGTGATTGTTTTGGTTCAAAACCTGAATTGTGGTAACCTGCATTCTGGAGTAATTGATATATTCACAAGTATGTTTTTTTTATGCTCTTCAAATGCTGCAGACAACTCAGTGGGGCATAACATAAGTCACAAACATGTAATAAACAACTTTACAAAATTTTAATCAGAGTTGAGCTCTTTTCTGTTACAAAAAAACAACTAAACCTTAAGGTATAGTGATCTACTATAAAAATATGTTTATAAAACAAGTGTACATTACAGAAACTAACTTATTTTGATGCAATATTAACAATAGTTTAATGTAACAGATGAGATCAGTACATTTAAAATAAGAAATGTCCTGGTTAATTGTAACGTACATGCTTGATGTATAATTTATAGTTATGAAGAATTGACACAAGTTATATAATTACAAACACATTATAGTAACATAGTAGGTGGCACAATGTGAAAACTTTGAAGGAAAGTAGAAATAAAATTCAACAATGTGGTTTTGGTTGAATGTGCTATTAACTGGAGAATTCTTACTGGAACTCATCTCTTAAACCTATGTGTCAGAGAAGAGGTAAAGTTGGGCATTGTTTTAAGAATTACTATCTTATACACTGGAAAATACAGTAAATTATAAAGTAGCTTATTTTAATGGAATATACATATTTTGTTATAAGCAAAACATGTTTATATTCTGTTCTCAGAGTTACTTTCTGACTATCTGTATGTGAAGAGGCTTTATAATGGCTGCAGAAAGACCCCATGAAACCACTGTAGCTGTCTTGTTTCCAGAGGTATTGTTTGCTCTAAGAAATCTAAAGTAAATGTAACAGTTTTAAATGTAGTATTTTTTCCCATAGGTTTTTATTCGTGAACTGATATCCAATGCAAGTGATGCTCTAGAGAAGTTGAGATATCTGCAGCTTACTGCAGATAATATAACTTCAAAAGATTCTCCTTTGGAAATGCACATTGGAACTGATAAGTTAACTCGCACTTTCACTATACAGGTTTGTTTCTAGTTAAAAATTAAAAGACGGAGTTCATTGCATTTGTCTTAAAAATAATTGTTATTGTTTAACTACATGGTTTACTTTAAAGGATGTTTATACAAGGTATATTTTTATTAAACTGGTTAGAAGTGTATATAATTCATTTAAATATTTTTTCATTTTTCTTTTTTACTTCTCTGAATTTTATTAATAGTAAGTTTAACATTGCATTAACAACAAAAATAAAATATTTCGCACTACATTTATTTTTCTTCATGTACGTTGTCTCTTTACCTTTTCTTTCTCTTTTAAAAATACATGTTGTAGATATGGTAAAAAGTTTTAAAGTATTTAGTGTTATATATATGTATATATTGTATCTACACAGGACACAGGAGTTGGAATGACAAGGGAAGAAATGATTGATAGTCTAGGAGTAATAGCTCGATCAGGCTCCAAAGTAAGAACGTATTAATATGATTTTGTTCATTGAAATACAACATTACTCAACTTCATATCAAGTACAACAGTCGTATTAACTTTTTCACTTCAGTGATTCTTCAACTTAAGTTTAAATATTATTGACTGCATTGGTCTGGAATATTTTTGTAGTGTAGTTCTTTCAAGATGTCTTTTGAATTTTAGAGTTTGTTACAGAGTTGAGTTAATTACAGGATTATAAAAACAAGATAATCATGGTTGAATCAACAGCCATGTCTGTAAAAAGCTCTTAACGTGAATATCTGGTTAAATCAACAGCCATGTCTGTAAAAAGCTCTTAACAAGAATATCTGGTTAAATCAACAGCCATGTCTGTAAAAATCTCTTAACAAGAATATCTGGTTAAATCAACAGCCATGTCTGTAAAAAGCTCTTAACAAGAATATCTGGTTAAATCAATAGCTGTGTCTGTAAAAAGCTCTTAAGTGTCCCTGTTGTTTACAGATTAGCAGGAAGCACACAATATCTGTTTAAAAAATTAACTAATTTCAAACATAAGTACAAAATATGTATATTTATAAAATAACATTCTTTAGGTTCTAGAGAAAATAAGTGTAATAGGTACCACATAATATCAGGATAGTTTAATTTGATGTTTATATTTTCACCTGTTAAAAGTGTACACAAATTGTTAATTATTAATTGGATTTGTTTGTTTGTTTTGGAATTTCGCACAAAGCTATTCGAGGGCTATCTGTGCTAGCTGTCCCTAATTTTGCAGTGTAAGACTAGAGGGAAGGCAGCTAGTCATCACCACCCACCGCCAACTCTTGGGCTACTCTTTTACAAACGAATAGTGGGATTGACCGTCACATTATACACGCCCACGGCTGGGAGGGCGAGGATATTTAGCGCGAACCCGCGACCCTCGGATTACGAGTGCACGCCTTAACGCGCTCGGCCATGCCAGGCCTATTAATTGGATAAACAAAAGGGAAACTGTTTAATAGTCCAGTATTTACAAATAATAATGATAACCACTTGCATAGGTCATAACTTCACCAGATTTAAAGACCAGATATGTAAACTGAATGATGGGTGAGCAGAAGTTTTCATGAATGATTTAGAGAAACTATTTACATTAATGAAAACAGTACACAGCTTGTCGATTGTTGGGACAGATGTGATGAGTGTAGAGTTTGGTCAGGCTTCAAATGTGAACTTGACAAATTTGTAATTTTCTAAATTCACAAAAAATTATTAAATCTATTAATGAATATAGCAAATATGAAAACAAAAATATTTAGACATCAGTAACAGCATACAGTTCTAAATATTCAGAAAACTGGCTTATAGTGACATAGTCAAATGTATTTCTTCAAGACAGCCAATCCCTTGTGGATTTGTCATATTTCACAGTTTGTGGTACAGACTTATCTCTTGTCTTAAGATTATGAAACTGAATTAGTGAAACACTGCTTTCACAGTGGTCATACAACAAAGTTAGTTAACACAATGTTTGTAACACTTGAAGACCATTAACAGAGAATTACTCTACTTCTATACTGTAACAAGTGACAACAAAAACCGAAAGATATGGTGTAATATAAGCTACTTGTGAAACATTTATAAAATACACTAAACAAAGATATATACCTTCTATTGTACAAATAATCTGCTAAATTTTGTGCAAAAACAAAGACAAAATTGACATATATACTAACATCAGTGTTAATCATGTCCAGACTACAGTAGTGTGTATATATCTCGGACAGGATGTTCAAAGTTTGTTTACATCAGGTAGAGACAAACAATTTTGTTTGAGAAATAAAAAGCAAAATTTACATATTTACTATCAAACTAAATAACTTTGAAATATTACGACAATCATCTTAAGCTTTTCACCCTACTCCTCAGAGGGTGAATGTCAAAATTATTTCATGTTCCCAGTTAAACATGCGTATATGTATGTGTGTGCGTGTTTTGGTTTCATATATGTGGGTGTGTTTATATGTACATAAACTTTTGTTTGTTCACTGATTCATCTTTTGACAACTGCATTACCACTTTTTGTTATTACATTATTATACAGTGTTGATATAGTAAATAACCCTAACTAGAAACTGTCTCTTTAAAAAACAAAACAAGAACGAAGTTTGTTTTGTTATCCTATGAACCTTGTCAAACTTACTGTGCACACCATTATAAATTGAAGGTATTTGTGGCTCACCTTATGCTATCCACTTATATTACCCATGACCTTTTCTAAGCTGCTTGCATTTATACCTTGTAAACATTTCTTATTATTTGTTTTACATAATATAACATTAATGAACTTAAAGGATTCCCTTTTTCTATGTTTTAGTTACTTTTATAATAACAAAGAAATAAAGTACTTACCTGAACTTGTGTTTTTTTTCCTGATCACTGTTGATGACACTTAATCTCACCTTTTGTATACTAATAAAAGTAACACACTAAATAATTTTTGTTTGGTTAAATAATGCATCAAGAAATATAAAATATTAACATACAATGTTCCATAACCATCCTAGTTTTTCTGGCTTTCTAACTATGCAACAATAGACACAATAAATTCATCTAGATTAGTAAATATGTTTCCTGTGGGAATAACGCTTGCAGTAAAAAGGAAATTGACAGTTCTCTATAGTAAAAACAATGTAATATAAAGTATCATTTGGTAGATGAAAATCTTGACTTTCTATTAGTTATAAATAATTTAGTATTAAAGGTAAGAGAGAACCACAAACAGATCCTGAAAATAAGGATGTGATACTTGGGTATGGAAATAAGGATCTGATTTTCTATTGATATTTATGCAGCCAAACCGAATTTAAGGCTATAAAAATTATGGTTTGACTGAGCAATGAAGATATTATGGTGAGTAATGTGTGTTAAATGTCACAGTTATTGGTGGGGTATAAAAATATGAAGAGGAATTGCTTAGAGAGAAGAAAGTGACATTTCTCATGTTAGGGGAAGTTTAGGATCTTCTTAATGTCCTTATAGAATCAAGAACTTATAACTTGTATACCATTGAGATATTGATTATTAGTTACAATATTATGCTATAATAATTTGTATGATATAAACAAAAACGTATTTAATAAAATATTTATTGTAACTTAATAAAAACATTCTGAGTTTTGCAGTAAAAGATGCCTGTGGTGAGAGAGTTAATTCTCTTTCATGTTATGTAGCCATATAAAAGGTGGACAACACTTCATCTTAACAGAGTATGCTACACTTGTTAATTATGTGTTACACCGTGGAACTTCGAGTGAAAAAGTTAGATTTGTTTCTTTGCTCTGTTACTTGGCAGTCTTAAATTTGCAATTTTTTCCAGACATTTAGTATTGTATATCATGGCATCAGAACTAGAAAATGTTATTTACCTACTCTATTTTGTCTTGAAATTTTCATTTCATAATCTTTGTATTAATAAACAGTTCAAAGGTTTTATTTATTTCATGCCTGTCTGTTTGGACATGAAGTTCTCAAGTATTTTTCTCTCTTGTTAGGCCTTCCTAGAACAGTTACAGAAATCTGATTCTGCAAGTTCAATGGGAAATATTATTGGTCAGTTTGGTGTTGGATTTTATTCTACATTCATGGTTGCAGAAAGAGTGGACGTGTTCTCGCAGTCATACACACCTGATGCACGTCCCTTTAAGTGGACTTCTGATGGGTGAGTGCTCAGCGAATCCTGTTGAAATACTTACAAATTCTTGGAATTGTGTAAATTTGAGTTTTAGAAACTGTTTAAATACATTTTAGTTTTGTTTACTTCAGTGTTTGATACATTTATTTACAGAAATAATTATAAATGTCTTATTTCATACTAGTTTCTTAAAGCTATGACCTTGTCTGTAAAAAAGTGGACAAATGTTTTTACTTAGTTATTTACAATAAATATTTTAATACAATAGTTTTATTTATAAAATACACTCACAATTTATTGTGATGTATCTTAATTTCTAATTACATGCATTTATAAATGCTTTTTTATCACACCTAAGTTTTGTGGTTATTCATTATCACTTTTATTCATTTATTATTTTAAATATTACTTCTTTTAATCATAGCTCATCACCTAATACATTTTCATTTTTTTTAAAGCAAATTAAAGTTGTTCACACATTTTTTGATTGATGTATGTTCATGATTACCATTGTGTACTTGGAACTACTGAAATATTGTTGATACACATGGTAAGACAGTACTGTTCAAACTGAGTTTTCTTTGCTTGTACCTATTAGCTGCTAGTACTTACCACTCAGAGTTAAAATGTAAAGTTGTTTTTCATGCAAGGACTGGAACTTATGAAATCAGTGAAGCAAAAGACGTCCAACAAGGAACAAAGATAGTCCTGCATTTGAAACCAGACTGTGCAGAGTTTGCTAATGAAGATGTCATTAAAGGTTGGTTTTTACATAACTTATATCATTAGGTTCACTATAACACATGAACATTGTTGTTTTATGTATGTGTTGTTTTATGAATACAAACATTACTGATTTAGTGCAACTGTTTCATGTGGAATTTAAAGACATGTTTAGAGTTAGTGTATTATTTATTGTATTTAATGGACAGGAAGTAAGAAAGGTGATGATACAAAATATTCTTTTGTAATTTATCAAATTGTTTCATTTAAAAACTGCATTCATAATCCACTCTTAATATTTTGAGAACAATCAGTAATTA
Organism: Carcinoscorpius rotundicauda; assembly: GCA_011833715.1. NCBI lineage: Eukaryota > Metazoa > Arthropoda > Merostomata > Xiphosura > Limulidae > Carcinoscorpius > Carcinoscorpius rotundicauda. The sequence continues at coordinate 91,567,970 of CM022398.1, forward strand.
ACCAGTATTGGACTCTATCAGAAAACGATGTCCACCAACCCGCTTCTGAAGTGTTAGTATCACAAGAATAATAGTAATAAATGAACTGAATAGTGACCAGTGATCTTGTAAAGTGTTAGTATCACAAGAATAATAGTAATAAATGAACTGAATAGTGACCAGTGATCTTGTAAAGTGTTAGTACCACAAGAATAATAGTAATAAATGAACTGAATAGTGACCAGTAATCTTCTTCTGAAGAACTGTTTTAATTTATTCTTCAGTGACCAAGAAAAAACTTTTTAAGATTATTAAGTGGGTGTAAATAATTTTATACGAAAAGTTATTAATAAATCAGAAAAACATTCATATTACTTTTAAAAATTAAAATAAGTTAAATATCTACAGATAAATATATACAGTGTTTTGTGACTCAAATCTATTTTATATTGTCACCAAATTTTCTGAAAAAAAAATATAGATTAAACCTTTTCACACTTTTATTCCACTGGTGTATGTGAAGTGATAAAAATATCCACTTTAAATCACTTAGTTTGTTCTAAGATTTATAATATGAAATATCTCCTCAGGGCTAAAAGGGGTTAATATCTGTATCATTTTGATGGTGAATTTGAAAGTATTACCTGCTATAAATGTCACATGAAACTAATAATTTTTAGAGAGAATTAATCTATTCAACTTGTATGTAGAATTAACCATTTATTTAAACTTACAGATGTTATCAAGAAATACAGTAATTTTGTTGGAAGTCCAATATATCTGAATGGAAAGCAAGTTAACACCCTTCACGTGAGTGTTCTATTATGATACTTATATTTGTTTTTCAAGTCATTTTTATTGGATGAAGTGTTTTGAGCAATTTTTCTAGTCATGTGTTATGTAGTAATTAATAAAACATTTTGTTTTTAAGAACACAATAGATATCCGTAAAGATTGTTGTATTTTTTGTTCTGTTTCCCAAAACTTCCATGGTTTCATAGATTGTGAATTTGTTGGGAGATATTTATTAAACAGTTGTTATTTCTGAACGTGTATCTAGTGGTGTTCTGTGTGTACTTCAGATAGGAAATAGAAAAAAAAATTTAGTATTCACCTATTGTTTTTTAATAATAATAATTTAAGAGTTGTATTAGTGTTGTGTTTATTTCAACCACGTTAATAAATATGTCTTGTAATGTTTATGATTTTGGTAACTTTCATTTTTGTAATACACATTTTTTGGGGATGAAAACTTGAATAACATGTTGTCTTTTTTACCTTTCTCATTTGTAATACAACCATGTCTACAGTTCCAGTGTAAGAGCTTGTCTCTGTTATATTAAAAAAACAGGCTAGTCTGTCAGTAATCCAGCATAAAACTAAAAGCTTTGTCTCAGGAAGTTGGGCCTAAGCCTAATCTTAATTTTTTGTACCTATTAATTTGAAACATAGATGTAACACAAATTTTGTACCTTGATAGTATGTGTTATTTCTTAATTGCTTATGTTGTAAAAGTATAGAAAATGGCTGTTAATCCCTTCAAACTTTGCTTTTGTGGCCTGGATAATGAAATTCAGAAATTAACCTATTTTTTATGTAAAAACAGACAAATTTGCACATTTTCATTTACATAAGGTCTGAATAAAACAACATATGAATCAATATTAACATGTGTTTATACTAAAATTATACAAAAATATTTAGAAGTGAGTAGTTTTTCAAGATTTGCAACTGTAATGTAAATGACTTTCATGTATCAGCCCTCAAATATAGTCTCCCATTATGTTTTCATTATACAATACTTAGTTGCAGCATTCAAAGTCCAGTATACCTTGGTGGAAGCACTTGCCTTGCTCCCATGTTCTCCTTGGACATGGACTTTCAGGGACATCCTGCAGCCCATTTTTCCATAGTTCTTCATCAGAGCCTCAACCAGTTCCACGTAATTTTTGGCCTCATGATTGCCCAAGTAGCCCTGAACCACTGCGACAAAGTTGCCCCAAACTTTTTTTTCCTTCCTAATGAGATTTTTTGGGAGTTCTGTACACTCCAGGATCTTCCTTATTTGTGATCCAACAAAGACACCAGCTTTGACCTTTGCCTCAGACAGCTTAAGGAAGAAATTTCAAAGGTACTTGAAGGCTGCAGACTCTTTATCAAGAATTGTGACCAATTGTTTCATAAGACCAAATTTTATGTGCAATGGTGGGAACAACACCTTTTGGAGGTTCACAAGTGGCTCAGACTTGACATTGTGCTTCCCCACAGAGAACTCGGTCCATTGTGGCCAATTCTTCCTTTTGTAGTGTGCTGTGGTGTCCCTGCCGTCCCAAAGGAAAAAATACCAGGTCAACTTGGTAAAGCCTCCTTGCAGACCCATCAGGAATTCTACCATTTTGAAGTCTCAGATAACCTCCCATTTATACTCTTCATACTTCAAGGCTTTTAGCAAGGTTTTGACACTGTTGTATTCCTGTTTGAGGTACACTGGAAGATATTTAAATTTTAAAAGCTGTAAAATTTGTATAAAATAAAATCTTACTATTCAAGCAAACAAAAATTGTCCGTCTTACCTTCTAGAGTGTTTTTGCAGTGCTTACAGGTAAAATGAAGTGCTCAGGGTTTTTCTTGATCCCTGACAGACATGCCAAAACATGCCTTGTAGGCTTCACACATTTTAGTAGATGCTGTCACAGAGTACTTTTTTGCTCTTGTCTTGATAAGTTGGCCACATGCATAGCAGAATGTGTCTGGATAATGCTTGCAGCTTCTTGATACCATCTCTGATAAAATCAGATAGGTCTATGTGTTCACTTAGGCAGCTAGAACTAAACTGAAGTGGTGAATGGTGAGCTCCTGTGTATATATTACTATGGAAGGTTCTAGAAAATTCTAAAAGGTTCTTCAAAATTCTTGCAAGTTTTAAACAACATTCTAGAAAGTTCTTGATAATTCTCTATAAGCTATTCAGTTCTGAATCTACCTGGAATGTTCTGGAAAAACAGGTAAATTTGGAAATTTCGTTACCCAGGTCACAAAAGCAAAGTTTGAAGAGAAAAATAAAGTCTTTTCTATTTACTTTTGGCATAAGCAATTGTGAAATAACATTTTCTACCCAGCAACAAGAAAAAGTAAAATTTTTGTTACAGAGTGTAATAGTTGAAAACTTATGGTTAAACTTGTTCTAGGCCTAATATCCATTTTTGTGGCTCTTTGTTTTAGACACTTGGTTGATAAGTTACATTCAATTTTGACCTAGGCCTGATCTTGATTTTCCACTAATCAATCTGTACTGTACCTTGTGGTCTGTCAACATTAAGCTAATGAACCACACAATTCACAATGTATCATTTATGAAAAGTTTTATTTCTGATTTACAATTCTTCTGCCAGGCGGTATGGTTGTTAGATCCAAAAGATGTTACAGGTCAAATGCACGAGGAATTCTACAGGTTTGTTTCTAACTCGTTTGATGCACCTCGTTACTCATTACATTATAAAACTGATGCCCCAATCAATATTCGTTGTGTGCTTTACGTGCCTGAAGGCAAGCCTGGATTATTTGAAATGAGTCGTGAAACAGATGTTGGAGTGGCACTTTACAGTCGAAAAGTTTTGATCAAAAACAGAGCTGACAACATTGTACCAAAGTGGTTGAGATTTGTCAAAGGTATGAAGGTTCACATTTTATTTTCACAAGTTGGGTTTAGTGTATAAACTATTAATGAAATGTGATGGTCAACTTAATTTAAAAGCATCTTAAAAATTTAACAAAAGGGAATTTTATTTTGAATTAATATATAAATGTTAAACTTTCATTTATTGTAATTATCATTAACTATGCAATATTTATAAGCCTATAATTTAAATCATTTAAAAAAGTGAATATTTCCTGGCAGATTTTGGTTTTATTGTACTGAAAAGTGTATCATATAAAACCTATTTAAAAAATACCACTTAAGATTATCTCACATTACTTCATTTTACTTTAGAGACAGTACAAAATTTGCATGATACCACTTAAACTCATAAAAGTGATAATCAATTTGTGTTTGTTTGTACAAAGTATGAAGCAGTGTTAATCTGTGCTGACCAAAGCTATAGATCTTTTTGTAGTGAGTTCTTTCAAATTATCTGGTGCAATTAATTCAACTTACAGTACACCTAACAGTAACAAACTACATCATTCTCTTGTTTACCATTTCTGGAAGCTTGAACACTTGTACATTGTAAAACAAACTACCACAAAGTAACTCAATCAGTGTGGTTATATTTGTGAATACTTCACAAAAACATGCTTACTGATTCAACTCTCTTGAGAAAAACAAATGTTTCTTTGACTATGTGTAACTCTGCTCTTGAACCAATGATTTCATATTTGTAATCAATCGTAGAAGGCATGGCAAAACATGAACTTAAAACTCTATAGGCATTTTATGTCATCTATCTAACATTTAAATTACAACATTAACTTGTAACACTACTGCCACTTTACTGAAGTTTGAGAAATGTTTTATTATACAGAATCTTTTGGATTCTACTTCAGGAGAGTTTCTTTACTGAAGTTATTTTGTTAGGTTTTATGGTTAGTGAGAGTTTCTTTACTGAAGTTATTTTGCTGGGTTTTATGGTTAGTGAGAGTTTCTTTACTGAAGTTATTTTGCTGGGTTTTATGGTTAGTGAGAGTTTCTTCACTGAAGTTATTTTGTTAGGTTTCATGGTTAGTGAGAGTTTCTTTACTGAAGTTATTTTGTTAGGTTTTATGGTTAGTGAGAGTTTCTTCACTGAAGTTATTTTGTTAGGTTTCATGGTTAGTGAGAGTTTCTCTACTGAAGTTATTTTGTTAGGTTTTATTTGAAGAGAGAGTTTCTTTACTGAAGTTATTTTGTTAGGTTTTATGGTTAGTGAGAGATTCTTTACTGAAGTTATTTTGTTAGGTTTTATGGTTAGTGAGAGTTTCTTTACTGAAGTTATTTTGTTAGGTTTCATGGTTAGTGAGAGTTTCTCTACTGAAGTTATTTTGTTAGGTTTTATTGGTAGTGAGAGTTTCTTGACTGAACTTATTTTGTTAGGTTTCATGGTTAGTGAGAGTTTCTTTACTGAAGTTGTTAGTTTTATGGTTAGTGAGAGATTCTTTACTGAAGTTATTTTGTTAGGTTTTATGGTTAGTGAGAGTTTCTTTACTGAAGTTATTTTGCTGGGTTTTATGGTTAGTGAGAGTTTCTTCACTGAAGTTGTTAGTTTTATGGTTAGTGAGAGATTCTTTACTGAAGTTATTTTGTTAGGTTTTATTTGAAGAGAGAGTTTCTTTACTGAAGTTATTTTATTAGATCAATGTTCAGGGAAGTCATTTTATTGGTGGTTTAGGTCTGTATTAAACTTCCATCATGAAGTAGTGTATTACAAAAGTAATTTTAAAAGTTACATTTTTAATTGAGGTAAATTAATATCCTGAGGTTTCTATTAGATGGAAGCTTTTTTTTGTTATAACTCTTAGGAGTCAATTAGGCTCATAGCTTGTGGGAGTCAATTTACTGGGCCCTTGTAGCTTGTGGGAGTCAATTTATTAAGCACTTGTAGCTAGTGAAAATCAATTTATGGAAGTTAACAAATTTACTAACATCTTGTAGTTCAAGCAAATTAATTTGATGAGGTCTTGTATTTCTTGGGGATCAGCTCACTAAGGTATTGTAGTTCTTGAGAGTCAATTAACGGGTGTTTAAAGTTAGAATGTGATTTAGGAGAGCCACTAAAATTATTAGATGATTCAACACCTAACTTTTCAGTGTAAAGAGATTCTTAGAAGATCCATCACCTAGATTTTACTTGTAAGATGAGATTTAGAAAGTTGAGTACTTCTTTATTACCAAGATTTTACTTTTTAAGATGAGATTTAGAAAGTTGAGTACTTCTTTATTACCAAGATTTTACTTGTAAGATGAGACTTAGAAGATTCAGTACTTATTTATTACCTAGATTTTACTTGTAAGATGAGACTTAGAAGGTTGAGTACTTATTTAAGTATTCACTACTAATTTATCTGAATATCCATTAGAATACATTGTAATGCTTGGGTATTCCTTGTGAGTTACACGTGTAATTCATATTTTATATAATATATTTGGTTACTTTTATGTCTTATTTAATAGGCATTTGCATCCTAGTAAATTTCACTACTTCAGAGTGCATCATTCTGAAAACCTGAGTTAAACTTGGATTGATTGTCATAATTAGTTTTCTTTACTTTTCAGAGAAATATCAGTAAATGTATTTCTCACAGTGATTCTGTGTTACACCTGTTGGCTTATCAAGAAAATATTGGGTTAATATCTCTGTTGGATAGAGCACAGATAACCTGTTATATAGCTTTGTGTTTCATGACAACCAAACCAGTAATTGCATTATGAATACAGAACATTGGAATTGTTTATTAACATATGTTTAAAAGTGGTATCTGTTTAAACTTGTAGGAAAACTACAACATGTTTATAAAGTTAGAAAGGTTTTAGTTGTTTATCCTTACCAAACAAAATAAATCTTGATTATGTTCTGTAATGTCATGTCCATTTATTGATTGATATAGAAACAGATTCAACTATTCGTAGTTCTTTGGAAGTTATATTAAAATAGCATCTTATCTAAATTTGATAAACAGGGGTTGTAGACAGTGAGGACATTCCTTTAAATCTCAGCCGAGAATTGTTGCAAGACAGTGCTTTAATAAGGTAAAGCCACAATGACAGAGTTCTAGTTATTCATTCATCAGTATAAGTTAGTTGTGTAATACTGTTTACAGATTACAGTTATCTTTAATATCTCAAGAGTATATATTTATTATAACTGATTTGTTTATCAAGTACTGCTTACTAAAACTGTAATGTTAAAGTATTTTAAATAGGGTTAAAACAATGTTGGAAAAACTCATTATGTAATGTAATTAGAATTGCATTGTGTGAGATTCTTACTTGGTTTCAATATGTTGTGTAACAACGGAGGATTTGATCACTTGTTGCTATAAAATAATGTACATTACAACCTGTTGCCAGGAATTCTTGTGGAGAATCTTTTAAAAACTTTCACTTATTATAACATAAATATATAAATATATATTGGTGGCTTTATTTTAGTGTCACAGAATACATTACATAAAGGAGAAAAGGTTTAGACCAGCTAAAGTGTTTTTATTTATAAAGTATCCCCTATTGTAGAGATTGTATGTTTTCTGTGTATAAATGTAACACATTATTCTTGGTTGTTTCTCAGAAAAATACGAACTGTGATCACAAACAGACTCTTACGTTTCCTTCAAGATCAAATGAGGAAAGATCCTGAAAATTATGATAAATTTTTTAATGATTATGGTTTATTCCTTAAAGAAGGCATAGTTTCTAGTCAAGAACAAACAGAAAAGGTATAGTAACAAAATTAATTCACTTTATTTATTTTAGATTATAAAAATGTGTGTGTGTAAATTTAATGAAAAAAGCCTCTTACACATATGTGAAGTAGAAACTATTGTCACTGAACATACACTGTCAAAGACAAAGCTCAGAATCCTCTGATGTAACAGTTTAATTTTCAGAAACCAATGACACGTATTTTTCTCTAAATATCTGAATATCATAGTTACAGTTTTTGTTTAGAAATACTATCTGTAGTATTCTAAACATTTTTCTCACCATTTATCAACAAAGATATCAGCTATTGTGTCATTAATAAAGCTGAAAATTTAGGTTTAATCCAAATAAATGTTTCCACATGGCTTTTTTTCTGAAATGCAAATTTTTAGAGCAATTTGTAACAGATTAAATTGTTCTGAACTTTCAAGTACTCAGAAACTGTGGACTAAATCTTCTCTAAAGAACAAAACAGACTTTTTGATTCTTTAAACTCATATTTTTACAGTGCCTTAATTATTATCACCATACCTTATGAAATTTTTAGTCTATTAATAAAAGGTTGATAATAACAGGGTTTGGATTAGTTTTCAGGCAGATTAGTAAATTGAGAATTTTGGCCAGATATTGGAAGCATCTAGTTGGGTTTAAGAAGTTAAATTTAAGTGAAACAAAATGCTGAGATTGATGTGACCTACTGACATCTATGGTGTTAATTTGTGGGTTATTTACACCATATTATATCTTTATGTATTGTTATGAATATAATAATAAATATATTGTTTAATTCCAGCAGATGTCTAATGCTTGTTTGTTTTTTTCGTTCTATAATGAAAATAATATGAAATAAACACAATAACAACTTCCAGTGGGAATACTTTTCAATTGTTAAATAAATTCATAAATTCAATTCATTAGCTGGTACATCTTATGAAATAATAAATGTTCCTAATAATACTTGTTTATTTTCAACACATGCACAACCGTAGGATAAAAGTTTATAAATATAATAATTCTTGTTTTGTTATTTTGTGTAAGAACATATCCAGCTAATTAATGCAGTGTTTTCAATTTGATGATAATCTTTGTTTTATCTAATATTACCAAAATATATCCATCAAATTACTGACATTTGATAAATTTAAATATAATCATTTTTGTTTTATTCAATATTCACAAGTGATATTGGGAATTCCATGAGATTTTATTCATGTAATAACAAATTTTGTTTTGTTCAATGTCACCAAAAGGTATCCAGCAAATTGATGAAATTTTCAGACCTTAATAGATCATTGGAAATAATATTACCTAAAATAATCTTACAAGAAGCTGTTATTTATTTTTTACTCAATCATGCACTCACATTTAATAAAATTTTTATTTTTATTGATTTGATTTAGCGTGATGTACCGTTAAATAATTTTTCTTGCATTACTGAATATCGTTGTGTCTAAACATTTTCAGAGTTATGTGTACATATGTTTGTTTAATCTTAAAACACCGGTGAGACTTCGCACCACCTGATGTAAATGATTGAAAATTTGATGCTGGTATTCTAGGGTTAAAAATCTTACTGCTACAACTAATGTTCTGGTCCAGATCGTGCATTATGGAACAAACTAAGTCTTTTCTTATTTTTATTGTTTCAAATCAGTGTTACTAAATATTAGTTTTTATACAAAGTATATTTAACATTTATGGTAATACATCTGCCATTTTTAGTATCTTATTGCTTTTAAAGTCTTATATTTCTCTTGGTATAACCTAAAGGAGACTTGCAGCTTTATTTGTTATTGCTTGAACTGAGCTTAATTAAAAGAAGTCTTGTGTCCCTAATTATTACTTATACCTATAAAGCATTTGGAATAATTTTTGAGAAAAATTTGAAAATAATATATTAACTGAAGTTATTTAACAGGAAGAAATAGCCAAACTACTATGGTTTGAATCATCTTTAAAGCCAGCAGGTGAAAAAGTTTCTTTGGCTGAATATTGCAGTCGAATGAAAGATGACCAGAAAGATATTTATTACCTTGCTGCTCCTAGGTTGGTTTTACACTGTTTAGAGAAGTTTAATCAGATAGTACCTTAAAATTATAAGTTAGTACATCTGTAGTTTATCAATTACTGTGATAACTTGGAAACTTCCAAAATTTCACCAAAAAGTATTATCATTAAGTAATAATTAATAATGTGATTGCAGTTTCTGTGTTGTAGTATAATATGTTGTAATTATCTAGTTTCTGTGTTGTAGTATAATATGTTGTAATTATCTAGTTTCTGTGTTGTAGTATAATATGTTGTAATTATCTAGTTTCTGTGTTGTAGTATAATATGTTGTAATTATCTAGTTTCTGTGTTGTAGTATAATATGTTGTAATTATCTAGTTTCTGTGTTGTAGTGTAATATGTTGTAATTATCTAGTTTCTGTGTAGCAGTATAATATGTTGTAATTATCTAGTTTCTGTGTAGCAGTATAATATGTTGTAAATATCTGGTTTCTGTGTAGTAGTGTAGTAAGTTGTAAATATCTGGTTTCTGTGTTGTAGTGTAATAAGTTGTAAATATCTGGTTTCTGTGTAGTAGTGTAATAAGTTGTAAATATCTGGTTTCTGTGTTGTAGTGTAATAAGTTGTAAATATCTAGTTTCTATGTTGTAGTGTAATAAGTTGTAATTATCTAGTTTCTGTGTTGTAGTATAATATGTTGTAATTATCTAGTTTCTGTGTTGTAGTATAATATGTTGTAATTATCTAGTTTCTGTGTTGTAGTATAATATGTTGTAATTATCTAGTTTCTGTGTTGTAGTATAATATGTTGTAATTATCTAGTTTCTGTGTTGTAGTATAATATGTTGTAATTATCTAGTTTCTGTGTTGTAGTATAATATGTTGTAATTATCTAGTTTCTGTGTTGTAGTATAATATGTTGTAATTATCTAGTTTCTGTGTTGTAGTATAATATGTTGTAATTATCTAGTTTCTGTGTTGTAGTATAATATGTTGTAATTATCTAGTTTCTGTGTTGTAGTATAATATGTTGTAAATATCTAGTTTCTGTGTAGCAGTATAATATGTTGTAATTATCTAGTTTCTGTGTAGCAGTATAATATGTTGTAAATATCTGGTTTCTGTGTAGTAGTGTAATAAGTTGTAAATATCTGGTTTCTGTGTTGTAGTGTAATAAGTTGTAAATATCTGGTTTCTGTGTAGTAGTGTAATAAGTTGTAAATATCTGGTTTCTGTGTTGTAGTGTAATAAGTTGTAAATATCTAGTTTCTATGTTGTAGTGTAATAAGTTGTGAATATCTAATTTCTGTGTAGTTGCAGTGATAACCTGTGTGTGTGTAGTTACACTTTTATTTTAATTAGTTTTAAATATCTCTCTACAATGTGGCTGTGAGCAGTTACTATGTAACTATTGAGTGGTTGTAATACTTGGTGTGTTATTGGAATCAAAACAAGTTAAAGGAATCTGACAGAGTAAATTGGTATCAAAAAACAGAAATTTTAAATTGTGAAAGAATTACTAGTAAGTGGAAGTAACTTTCATACATTAGTACCAATTCCATTTGTAGTGTTGATCATGTAATGACCTAAGTTAATGTAAATAATGTTATGTTATTTCATTGAATTCATTCGTATTATATAGTGGACCAACTGTTTGATGATTGTGTTTTGGTATATGTGTAGATACACACACAATACAGAGTAATATTTTGAGTTGCAGGCTCTTTTATTACATTTTACATTGAGGAAGATTGTTAGAACAAGTAAGACACTTCAATCACTGGTGTGATCATTTTTGAGTATACAAGTTTTACCTGTAAAGAGTACTTGTAGTATTTAAATCAGTGTTCTATATTGTAATGATGTATTTACAGATTAGAACTAATAGTGGTTAACTTTACATTTCATGGCTAAATAGAAAAAGAACAAAGTGGATAAATATTTAAAAAGCAGTAGATTACATCACATGCATATGATTAGAAATGTTTGGAGAAATAACAAACATAAATATAGAAATATGTCTGGATGTTTCTCAGTCGTGTGATTGTTAGCGACTACAGTTTCACTGATGTCCGACTCTTGTTTCTGTACAATGAGTTCACAAAAACTGTTTGTTTTTACTTATGTACTCATGGACTTGGGAAGAGGAGTTTTTACTTTAAGTTACATCCTGTTTGTAATAGGCTTAGCAGCTGTTGCACTGTATTTTGTAGATGTTTCTTGTTGGAATAAGGTTCTTTATATAACTTTCTTAACATGTTTGATTTTTATTCCAGGGGTGAAAGTAAAATCTTGACATTGTGTTAAGGTTACATTAATGGCTAATTTTTATTCAGAATCACTGATAGAGGTATACTAGTGTTTGTTTAGATATGGAATGGTACAAGTAATTAGATTTTCTTTGTTTTCTAGCATGTTTGTTAAACCTCTTTGGTCTGTGTTTTTTAAATTTATAAACACTTACTATAACTACTTTAGTACAGAAGTGGTTAACAGTAGTGAAACATTCAGTTAAGTGCGTAACTTCATCAGTGTTTTTTGAAGTACATATAGTGTACTCTACATTCAGGAGTGACTAGCTTCTGCTGGATTACATGATTAGAAAACCAGTTATTGTAATTTCTGCTGTATATGTGTTTTTCTTTATAAATTTTTAGTAATGAAGATTTGAATCAAAGTATTTTTCATTTTCCACTGAGAAATGTTTGTCTTTATGTAGATGGTTTGTGTTGGAGAAATATTGTTTGTTCATTTGGACATGTAAATGTAGGCTTATATTTGGAAGTGACCATGTTCATCTGGACATGTAAATGTAGGCTTATATTTGGAAGTGACCACGGCATTTTGTTTTATGTGATGTAGTTAAGTGTGGCCTAAAGTACCAGATAATGGAGTTCCCATGTTTTTAAAATGATATTCATTATTCAAAAAGTTGTAACTTGTATAACTTCTATTTAATGAGCACATATAAGAAGGGCATATTTGATTTATGTTTTCCAATGTTAAGTTGCATAACTACACTGACTCTTACATAAAGCTATATTTTCATTAAATACATTTTATGTATTTTGTTATGCATGGGGAATCAGTCGACATTTAGCTGAAACATCACCTTATTTTGAGGGATTGAAGCAGAAAGATGTTGAGGTGCTTTTTTGCTATGAGCCGTATGATGAACTAGTTCTGGTCCAGCTTCGTCAGTTTGACAGAAAGTATGTCATCTCGATGGAAAAGGAAATAAGGCGAGAGAAAGAAGACACGTCTATGGAAGATTTAGGTAAAAAACAGACTACAAAGTGAATATGAGAAGTAATGATGTGGAAATACACTGCTGGCCAAAAATTATGAACCTAAAGAAAAAATATGCATTTTGCATTGTTAGACTCAACCACTTACTTGAGTGGAGCTTTGAAAGATGAAAATAAGTAAAGGGAAAATAAAAATAAAAAACTTTTTTAGCATTTAATAGAGAAAATGTGGACTCCATGAAATTATCCTAAATAATAGCTGGTCTAAGGTTTAAGACCATATCAAAAAGAAGTCCAACACAGGGTAGGAACTGCCCAACAAGAGGTCTCAGTAGAGAGTTGTACAGCTGTCATTGTGAATAACTTCAAACATTCGCTGTGGCATGGTAGATATAAGTGTTCACATAAGGCTGGCTGGAATGTTATTCCAAGTGGTGAAAATGGCCTCACAAAGATCATGTACTGTTTGGAATTGACATCCATTTCTGTAGACTTCCCTTGCTATCTTTGTCTTGTGGGCATTGTTGATTGCAATGTTGTCCTGATGAAAGATCCAGTCATTTTCACACAAGCGAGGGCCTTCAGTCAACAAGGATGCTCTTTCCAACATGCCAATCGAGCCAGCTGCTGTTTGACACCCCTCTATAACCTGTAGCTCCATTGTTCCATGGAAAGAGAAAGTACCCAAGATCATGATGGAACCTCCTCTACTGTGTCATGTAGAAAATGTCTTCGGTGAGATATCCATATTGCGCCAGTAATGTTGGAAGCCATCTCGACCACCCACATTAAATTTTTTATCATCAGAGAACAAAACCTTTGTCCACTTTTCTACATCCCATGTTTGGTGCTTCTCAGCAAAGTTTAATCAAGCTGTTTTGTGGTGTGGCTTTTTACAGTTTTGAAAGCCTTTCTCTCTTATTGTTCTTGAGCTGCGTTCTGCATCAGTAAGAGCCTTAATATGGTCCGATGATCGGCTGGTGTCTTGCTGGACAACCCATCGAATCCTCCTGCTCAACACTGGCGAACCTTTCTTGGGCCGACCACTTGAAATTCTCATTCTGTATCCCTCAGGGTCTTTTAAAAAATTTGCAGCAGCAGTTTTACTGTGCCCAATCTCACCAGCAATGGCACATTGAGAGAGACCTTGACTTTGTAGCTTGGGAATTCTGCCATGTTCAAACTCTGTCAACTTTTTAGCCTTTGCCATGTTTTCACCCAATGTAACATAGGAGATGTCAGTGGGATATGTTGACAATGCTAATGCTTGAACACAAATGACTAAATTTTGTTACGTGTTTATCAATTAATGCTTCATTTCAGTATGGTCATAAACTTTTGACCATATAGTATTTAGGCTAATTTCATAGTGTCCACATTTTCCCTATTAAATGCTAAAGAAGTTTTTTTTTTTTTTTTCAAATAAGTGGTTGAGTCTAACATGCAAAGTACATATTTTTTCTTTATGTTCATTGGCCTTAAGATTTTGGTGAGCAGTGTATATGTTTTATAATGTGTGTAGGTTTTTGTTTTATTTGGTATGAAGTTTGGAAACCATAGTTAAAGTTTTATAGTGTATGTATTGGGGTTTCTCCTTTTTTTCCTGTGGTAAACGAAGTGTTAACATAATCATAATTTTTTACTTACATATGGACTAATTTTGCAAAGTTTTTATTGTTCTAAATGGCTAACATCTTTTTCATGAATGTGTTTTCTTATTTCGAGACATCTACAACATTTGTTTTTATGAAAGCAAGATCTAAAGCTGTTCTGAGTTAGTTTTCTTATTTGATTTTTCACAAATATGTTTCTTATCACAGTTTTCATAATGTTCTTTATAATATCTGTTAATAAGTTAAAAATTTTACTGGTTTCATGAAAAAGAAAATTAAATCACAACAAGTAAGATTTCTTTCAATTTCAAGCATGATAAATTTCTTTAGTGTTCAACAGTAGATTTCAAAATGTACCACAAGACCAAATGCAAAATATTTTGTGATTCAGTATTTTCTGTAAAATAAACGAATGGAAATATTTTTACACCTTTTATGTTGTTTTTTTTATTTCTAGAACATTTTAAGTAAGATTAAAAGACACACAGTTTTAATGGTAGTAAACACTAATAACCTCTCTAACATATTTTTTGGGTTATCCATGATGAGAATGTAGAATAAAACTGAAAATACAAAACCAAGTATGAACTTAAATTATTAGGAGAAGATAGTCTTTCGAAAAGTGAAGCTACAAGTTTAGTTGATTGGCTGAAAGGAACTCTGGGAAACAGAGCCCATAAAGTAAAGGTAAACCATTTTGTTGCTTTAGTTTTTTGTTATTTATATATTTAAGGAAAATTCTTATTTTGGAGTATTATGCTTGTACTTTTTCTACTCAAAAAGTTTGTTTCAATGGAACAATACTTGTGTTTTGTTACATTGGAATACTGTACTTGTTTTGTTTGTTGTTACGTTGGAATACCGTACTTGTTTTATTTTATAGAAATTTCAATTCCTTCATGGCCCCTATTGACCTCAGTTAATGAATTTGACAATTTTACAGTTCATCCATTTCATCTTGATCAACAAGTAAATCTACAGTTACTTCTCTTCACCTGGATAAGTTTCTGATTATAATTAATTTCTTGTAATCCTCTGAGGTAGATGTACCAAACACACTTTTATTGATGTATGCTTGTCAATATTACATTCTTCTCTGCTAGGTTATACATTTATTATTTTAATGTAAAGGGAAGAGATAAGCCAAAGTTCAGTGCACTGAAATTAAAGAACGGTCACCACATTTTTGTTATATTTTTATTTAAACTAGGATGACATTTTGAGCTAGTGCTTTTGGTCAATTTGTGCATCTTACAACATCTCCTGTACAGCTTAACTTATAAACATACAGTCGAAATCTTTTTTACTATATCTCTCCCTTTATCTTATTTGAACTACTTTTTAGACAGATAGCAACTGAAGGGTATAGCTTTTGACACACTGAAATATTATTTTGTATTAATACTCGAGAAAAACTTAGAAGGTTCTGAAACAATGCAATACTACAACAAATTACTAATATATGACAATTAAACTACACAACATATGATTCACACAGTTATATAAACTAAGTGGCAATAAACTGTCACTTCTAAAAATAAATGTAACATTGAAGCTATACTTAAATGAAAGCACTCGTATATCTAACAATATTCTAATCATAATGTGACAATAAAATATTAAAATATACAAATTTTGTTAGACTGGTATCAGCTGCTGAAAATAAACATTTCGGTCAGGACAATCTCTCGTTTGTCCCCAGTTTCAGAAGGTTGGGTTACAGCAAACAGAGATGTTTCTCATTCTGGCTTTATCTGTTATTTTAAAACATGAACTGCGTGCTGTTTGTCTATTGTTGAAATGTATCACCAACAAGTTACAAACACCTACTCTAAAGAATCCTCTCCACACATATGTAAAAACCTGACAGTTTAAGATTCATTAAATTTTTCCTCAAGTTTTGTAAGTGACCTGTTCTCCAAACATAAGATTTGTTTTACTGAAGTAATTATGTCCCAGCTAAACAAATAAATGAAATAATATGTAGAAATTCTGTAGCATGGAATCCATGTTTGTTCTAGTCCAAGCCTTGAAGTCTCATGCATTTGATACAAATATGTTCTTTGTTGTAGACACATCTGCCTTACTAAGCCATGTTGCTTTTGTAGATAACAAAACGACTGTCCTCTCATCCGTGTCTGATTTCTGTTGAAGAAATGGCTACTGCACGCCACTTTGTACGTACATCTATTCAGTCCATCCCAGAAGATCAGAGGTATAAGCTGTTGGAACCCTCACTTGAGATTAACCCCAGGTGAGATGTCCCTAGCTAGAGTTAAGATACCTTCATTATAAAGCATGTAATGCAAAAACACCAAGTGGAAGTATTCATTTATTTTGGTAAAAAGTCAAGTTAAGAAAGAATTAATAAGAAACCAATGTTGAAACCATACAGCCAAATATTGTGTGTATGAATAAACAGTCAAATACAGCACTTGATTACACACTATCATCTGTAGTCAAAATCTAGTACTTAGAGAAATGTATTATCCACTCATATATCAATTCTTGTGTCCCAAGGGTTAGAGTATCATTCTGATGACTGCATATTTCACTTGTAGTAACTAAAGGTTAGAGTATCATTCTAATAACTGCATATTTCACTTGTAGTAACTAAAGGTTAGAGTATTATTCTAATAACTGCATATTTCACTTGTAGTAACTAAAGGTTAGAGTATCATTTGAATAACTTTTGGAAATGTAAAAATATTAACTCATCCAAATGTTTTTATTCTTACCCTTATGTTTTGTTTCTGTTATATTATCACAAAGAAACGTGAAAAACTGTGTATGTTTTTAAACATTTTTACAATGAAAACTGTCAGTATAAGTTATCAGCACATGTAAGTGTTGTGACAGATGAAAACAAAAAAATTAGTAATTCTGATGTAACTACATGTTTAACATGAAGTTTTAGGAATACTTCAGCAATGTAGTTAACATTTCATAGCATTATCTTTTTATTACAGCCATCCAATCATGAAGAAAATGAGCTTATTAAAAGACAAAAATCCACAGTTAGCCGAGCTGCTAGCCAATCAGGTAGAATTTAGACAGCAGTGTTTTGTTTAGGACAGGTTAAAGTGTCAAAAACACTTTAATAGTATAAATAAATAAACATCTCCATCTGACTTCTCTTTCATGTATAATATACAAAAGTATTTGTACAATTTATCACAGAAATACAAATATTGGAACTTTAGGAGATGCATTTTAGAACAATTCCTATTGGTTGAGTATATCTAATTCAAACATTACATTAATCAGTAAAGGAACTTAAGTTTCTAGTTGATTCTCAGAAAGTGAACAGGCTTGTTGACTTCACAATTTTAGTTTTGAAACATTCCAAGTATCTTTTAAACTCTCATATTTTTGAACAAAAATTTTTAATTTCTCTAAGATGTATATATGTTGTTAATGAAATCAATTATAAGTGTTGACAGTGAGTTTGGACTGCCATAAAGTAAATTTATTAATATTGTTAAGTTTTAAAAGGAAGTAACAACTGAGTAATAGTTACTGTTACAAATTCATATTTATTTCAGGTTTTTGACAATGCCATGGTGACAGCAGGACTAGTGGATGATCCTCGAAGATTAACTGGAAACCTAAATGAGCTAATTACCAAACTTTTAGAAAATCATTAGAACTTTTTGTTACTTGTAATACTAAGAGTCGTGTTTAAAACTGTTTGGAAGTTCACACAGTTATAATTAAAGTATGACATAGTAAACTGCACAATGTGCTGGCTACCATAGTTTATATTATTGTAAACTGTACAATTTCACATCACTTTTTCAATAAAATGTAGTTTATTCATTGCTGAGAATGGTGTATATGTAATGTTTTTATTTTCTAAAGTGTAGTTCAGTTTTAAAGAAAATTTGGTGAATTCTAACATTCACATGTTAAATTACTAAAATAATTAGGAGTAAGAAGACAATCGTACTTCACTGTGTAAATCAGGATCACATGGTTATGTAGCCAGAGATCTATAGATTAGTCTTCACTGGTTATGTTTATTTTTGAGCCCTGGTTTGGTAACTGGATGTTTCACATTGTTACTTACAAGAAGTTGCCCTCACCTAAACTGCCCACTACAGTATTTATGGTATTCTAGCTAGTCTGAAGAGCTCTGGGTTGACCAAAATATATTATGGTCGTAAAGTATTTGCAATACTTTTCTTGAAAATTTCTAACAGACCAGATTAAGAATATATTTTTGAAGATATAATAAGCCTTATTCTAATATCATGTGTGTTAGAATATTGTTCCAATCGAAGCATCCAAAGAACTAATCCCAGTGAGACAACTGCAAAACAGGTTAGGTGTTTTATATATTGTACTTTCTGTAGCTTTTTACCACACACTATTAAATCTAGAATGTAAATCACGAACAAGTAACAACATTGGTGGTTAAAATGTTTTTTTTATAAGTAAAATTAAGCTAACCAGATACAAGAATTAATTACTGTTGTAACATTTCTTATTGGGTAATCATAAATTAGTAAAACAGCTCTTTGTAGGATGATTACTTTAGCCAAGTACAAACTAAGACAACATGTCTACTGACTTTTAAAACTACGAATATCAATGTTCAGATTTCTACAATGTTGTGTAACAAATCTTTCCATTTACTGATGTTCTGGTGATAAAAATGCTTTGTTTTCAATAGGTATGCCAAAGAATATAGTTCTTTGTTTTAATTATTATGCATGTCCAAAGTTTGTTTAAAGTAAAACTTACAGGAATTTTAGAGAGGCCTTATTACCTTATTTTTCAATATGGCCATGGTGCTCTAAAAAATCTCTAAAGTCAATGGTCAGTTTTTGGCCATTTATTACCTCAATTTAAATTTGTATTATGGATCATAAGCATTGGATTTTCAGCCAATGTTACAAATAATATATCGCACCACAAACACTGAACTTACAATAACATAAACAACCTTTTTTTTAATTTTGCACAAAGCTACACAAGTGCTATCTGCACTAGCAATCTCTAATTTACCAGTGTAAGACTAGAGAGAAGGCAGCTAGTCATCACCACCCACTGCCAACTCTTGGGCTACTCTTTTACCAACGAATAGTGGGATTGACTGTCACACTGTAATGTCCTCACAGAGGAAAGAGCGAGCATGTATGGTGCATCCGGGATTCGAACTCGCAACTCTCAGATTACGAGTCAAATGCCTTAACCCACCTGGTGGTGCCAGGCCATTCTACGTTGTTATAAATATATCACACTACAAACACTGGGCTTACAACACAGTATTTTGTTGTAAATAATGTGCACATAATGAAAGGAGTGAAGTTTTTGTTTTGATCATCAGTAAAGCAGTTTAAGTCATACCAGCAGGTCAGTGGTGAAACAACAAACAGTGTCAGCACACACACACTGGTCACTCAAAAGTACTCCTTATGAAGAAATAGTTACGAGGAAGAAGGTGGGAAACTTCTTTTCATGGTTGCCAATTGCTAGAAATTGGAACTTTTTCTTCTACTACTAAAGATGTAGAATAAATGCTGAATTTAGCTATAGCATATCAGTCAGAAACTGGCTGTTTTTATCATGTACAAACTCGTGGCTGACAACTGTCATCCCTTGCCTAATTTAAGGTCTAATTACAATTTAGGACTCAAAAGGTGAAAACCCTTTGAGTTGCTATATCTAATAATGCCCAAGGTCTTTAAGTATTTCTAATTCCACATAAAATAATTTCAAATTTCTAATTCCACATAAAATAATTTCAAATTTCTAATTCCACATAAAATAATTTCAAATTGAAGGTTGCCTTGTAGAGATTCTGATAAGTAATAGAATTGAGTATATGTGCATACTCATGATCAGTTACTGGCACAGAAAAATGGAACTAATAAAAGGGGAAAAATATATAGATTAAACTAATCCTGCTAAAATAGTTTCAGGTGCTGTGACTGTTAAGAATTTCCTCTTGTTTAGAAAAAGAGAAATAGGTGTATAAATCCAGCAGCAAGTCAGGCCTACTACATTAGCTAGCTGGATCTAACATTACTGAGAGTTGCACAGTGCAGTGTGTGATAGGTGGTTTATAAGCAAGGACCATGTGCTGTACTGTAAGCCTAGTTTAATATTTGTTGGCATTAGCCAACATTAGAAATTATGTAAAACAAACTAGTAGTAATCTATGGAAACAGAATGATCACCTGATGTCATGGTGATGTGTCTCTGTCCACCAGAATTTTTAAAGGGCTGCTGCTTTGAGACCAGGTTACTGATTTTCATCAATCTTATATAGTCATGTGGCACGATTGAATTTTGTTAGTAGAAATTAGGATATTATTTGACCATTCTGAAAGGCACACAAAGTACTAAATGGATGGAGGTGCACAGAAGCTGTATATAATTTATGTCTGTCGTCATTTTGGGTCAGGAAGGGGCAAAAACTAGAAATCTTTTTAAGCACTCTTTGTGAAAGTCTGATCTTTACAGGATAATCAGCAGATGGATACAGGTGCCTAAGATTTGTTCATAATTTGCAAGGTCACTGGAGGTCAGATTCTGGAAACTTTTGAAATGGTTCTTCTCAAAATTAGACAAAAGTTGTAGATTTTTAGGTCAAACATTATATGAGGTCAGGAAGAAGCAAAAACTCGGAATTAAAGGTCACAGGGTGTTTTAGGTCAGCATTTTTTTAATCTTAAAGTTGATGAGTTTCATTGGTTAAATTTATAACTTACCTACCTAATAAAACAATCTGAGGAAGGCAGACCAGCTTCCTAAGTCCATAACGAAAAATATTAATACCATATTAACTGACTAGGAAACTGATTTCCATTCCATTAATGTGTATTGTGGCATTAGTGCCAGTAAAAATGAAAAAATCCAAGGCAAAACTGGTCTGCAGTACATAAGTAATAAATGACACAAGACTGAAGTTTACAGTTTTGCCCCCAAACATTTTCATGCAGAGTAGCAAGACTTTTAATTACAGTCACAATAATTTACAGAATTAAAGTTGTTACAGTTACTTTCATAACGACATCAGTTTTATCATTGAACAGGGTGATCTAAGACAGCTTGCACTACTTTAAAAATAGAAATAAATTATTGCTAAACTGTACTATGAGCTATACGGCTTTCATTAACTCAAAAATGAAACATTCTGTCTGATCCAAAAGCAAAAATTATGAATATCTGTAATTATACCAAAATCACGTGTTTAAAGACCCAACCACATTACAAATAAATGGGTTTCTTTCCTATAAAGTAGATTTTCAATGACTAGGGCATGAAAACCAGTCTTGGAATGTTCCACACACAAAACAATCTATTACTGCACAGTTCTCTTCTTAATGTAAATGATTTTAGTTTCATTGCTTTCAATCCAAGTTTGGGAATATTACGCAAACATCTTTCCTTAGTGTAACTAAGAGATTTACACCACTTTTATTATCAATTATTAAAACTAAGAGATTCATATGACAAATTCTACCAGTTAACACAATCACATCATTCAATTTAAAATCTTAAAGTTTACATTTTCTGAACAGGGTAAGAAATGTACAAATATGTAAAGGTCTAAATTATCTGTCTACATATGCATCGTGTGCACTTAAATACAACGTTTCAGCCATTATTTTTACAATTAAAAGCACAAACTCAAATTTGTTCTATTACTGGTAAACAACAAACCTATAATTTTGTTCTTTTTCAACAGTGGAAAACTAGTGAATATACATCCAGATACTGAAAAAAAATCATACATTTACTTTTTGTTTTCAGATAAATTTGTTTCACCTGTGTAAATAGTAGTTTTGTACATCAATAAAAGTTAAGCGATAGTTTTTTTTTCTTTGAAGTGATCAAAAAATATTGGAACAGCTGCATCTATGACATCAACTAATGAAAGATGATCTCTATCTAACCATAAGATAGTGAATCTATCCTCTCAGTATGATACGGGACTTTGGAACCAAAATGTACACATTAAAACACCACAGTATTAATCAGTGAACACACTACACATTCAATGACAAGCTGGTTTCTTGTATATGATCTGAGAAGATGCATCTTAGCCCCTGGTGGTGAGTATAAGAGACACAATCAGTCCGTACAGACCCAAGACTTCAGCAAAGATGAGAATCAAGATCATGCCTACAAACAGGCGAGGTTGTTGTGCTGTTCCCCGGACACCAGCATCACCCACAATTCCAATGGCAAACCCAGCAGCAAGGCCACTAAGTCCTACACTCAAACCAGCACCAAGGTGCAAAAAGCCACTGTAAAAGTTGGAGAAAAAAAATTATAGAAAACACAAATGACTAAAGTAAAATGAGCATAAACAACACCAGCACCACTGTTAGGTCGTACATACGATATTTCAAGTGAATTTTTTTATATTTAACAATGATGTCTAATACAAAACAATTCACAGATCAGTTTTCAGTGTGATTTAACATTATCTAGTTTAACAAACACAAAATTTTATAAATTAATAAATTCTAAAAGTATCAACTTGGGCATTATGAAAAATACACTGAAGAAATAATTTGTAATGCTACAAACCTTTAAGCACAATGTTAACAAACATAACTCGTGTGAATGAAAGACTGGGCAAAGCTTAATATGGTAACATAAGTAAAAAGTACAACTCCAATCAAAATGTCTTGTATATAATCCATAAATCAATAAATTATAGAAGAATTAATACATTAGCCCTTTTGAAATTGGTCAGGGTTCAAAGGCCATGTCATTACATTTGTCAACTTGCAGTCAGAATTTCTGAACTATTTTGTGAATTTGTCAACTGCATATTATAATTCAGATTTTAATAATATATACTAGTTAACTTGTTAATTTAAAATTAAATATTAAAATAATTTAAATATATACTTTTGTGAGTCATGTAGTATGTTGAATACAGCACTGTTTAAAATTAGATATACACCCTTGTGCAAATTAATTGAAACAAAACGGAAAATTACAATTCTTTTCAATTTTTGTGCATTTTATTTCTGAGAATCCAAAAATTAATAAATGATATGACCACCTTTATTTTGCAATAAATCATTAATCTGCTTTGGCATTGAGTCCACGAGTTGACTACAATCTCTACTAATGTTTAGATCGCAGTACCACACCTCAATTAGCTTATCTTTCGTAGTACAGTCTTTTTACCCGAAGTCTTTCTTTACAAATTGCCCAAAGATTTTCAAGTGGATTTAAGTCTGGAGAGTTTCCAGACCAGTCCAGCATCTTTATTCACATTGTAGTCATAAAATTCTTCACAAGTTTTGATGTGTGGCACGGAGCCAGATCTTGCTGAAAAATGCCAGATCCATCTGGAAAACTTCAATGTACTGTGGTCCTTGCATCATACCTTCTACCATATGCAAACCTCTGACACCACAGTAGCTGACAAAGCCCCAAAACAATTTCTTCAAGGGATGTTTTAGGAGCTGATTGATGCAAGATTCTTGAAGTTTCTCACCTGGAGATCTGCAAACACGCAGACTTCTTTGACCCTGTACAAAGAAATGAGTCTTCTCACTAAATAACACCTTCTTCCATTGTTCTCCCATCCAGTTCTTGTATTTCAGACCCCACTGATACTGTTTTTTCTTCATCGAGTTGGCAAGAAGTTGTTTTTTGACTGGTCTCCTTGCCCTTCTAACGCAATTTCGAATGACGTAATATTCCTCAAAATTTCTTTGTATGTCCCAAAAATAGATTGACCATACTGCAAAACACAGCTAATGACGCCGTCTGTGTGAAAAAATGACTATTAAAGGAAATCAGAGGGTCCAGCGAGCCTACACTGGCTGCCATGCTAAAAATATTGTAAAATGACCATTTGTTTCAATTAATTTGCACAAGGGTGTATATATTGTCAAAATAACCAAGTCTCTGATTTTTACAAAGTATGAACTGAAATTATTAATATTTACAAGCTAGAATATAAAATAAAAACCTCGTATCTTTTCTATTTGCTGAGATATGACTTATGTACTGAATCAAACACTGTGGCCCCTTTCAACTTTCCACATTTTGAAATAGTTCCTTACATATTCTTATTATAGTATGACATGAATGATAAATCAACAGCTTAGAATGTCCCTAGAAGAGTGTTCCCACCATTTTAACCTTTGGAAAGGCTACCACATTCTTTCAAATGAAGTTCAAGAAGGTAGGTTTTATCTTTAGTCTACTCAAAGTTTCATATTTTTTAAATCTAAATACAGCTTAGTTACTAAGCTTAGTAAATTATAGTGGAATTCTGTGGTATCAGTATAGTTATTTATGATTCTTTTAATTACTCAACCACATATTTAAAACCTAAAAATCACTGATATCTTCTACTTGCAGAATTTGAAAAGGATAGCAACCTATATGCAGCAACAACCATGTTCAAAGGTCATAAAACGCTAAGTATCAGTTTATATTACTGGATACATAATATGAGTGCATGTGCAGTGTGTCAATGCAAGTTATGTAACATTAGTTATTAAAAAATAAATATAAATATATATTGTTATGAGACTTAAGCTACTTAAACTAAACATTTGTATTATAATGTGTGGTCATTCTACCATAAAAAACTAATTTCCTAAATGTTTTACAAAGTTGAGTGATAGACCCCATATCAGTAAAATACAGAAAATATAGTTTTACTGAAAACAAATGTTTGAAATGTATTTAGGAGGCTTTAAGAGATACACATGCTATATCAAAAATTACACACACTCAAAAGTATGAAAGTGTATACAAACTCGTGTACATTATACCAATCCTGTTGCAAAAGGATTAATACATTTGCAACTTTGAAAAAAAATGGAACCAAAATCTTACATTGCAGACACATAACAAAAATTAATGTAATGTATTTTAAAAACTGGTTCAGCATCTCCACGCACTTCCTTCTTTCAATTACTGCTTACAATCATACAAAAAAAACAACTACGAAACAATGAAATAAAAAGAAAAATGAACACAATTCATTTTGCCCTTTATTTGTTTGTTGTAAATTATGTTTTGTTTTAATGAATAAAGTAAACACAGAAGACTTCAGTTTCACAATGACTAACTTAGAAAGAGGTCATTAAACATAACATCTACTACTCCCTTTTTTACAAAACTCAACCCATTAAACATGTTCAACTTGGCATCAGTACCTGTATCAATTTAAGTTATTCCTGCTTTTAATCAGTCAAAAACATTATCTTGTTCAAGACTTCTGTTCTACTTACCACAAGAGGATGTAGGCTGGTGTTTCAATATGAAACTAATGATATGGACAAGACTTCTGTTCTAATTACCACAAGAGGATGTAGGCTGGTATTTCAATATGAAACTAATGATATGGACAAAACTTCTGTTCTACTTACCACAAGAGGATGTAGGCTGGTGTTTCAATATGAAACTAATGATATGGACAAGACTTCTGTTGTAATTACGACAAGAGGATGTAGGCTGGTGTTTCAATATGAAACTAATGATATGGACAAGACTTCTGTTCTAATTACCACAAGAGGATGTAGGCTGGTGTTTCAATATGAAACTAATGATATGGACAAGACTTCTGTTCTAATTACCACAAGAGGATGTAGGCTGGTGTTTCAATATGAAACTAATGATATGGATTGAACATTAAGTTCCATAAAAATTAAACACTATTTTTGATATACCTTCAAGAATCACAGTTACAGTTTTTCATGTTTAAATAAGTTCATAATACCTGATGTTAGTGTCTCCTTGAATTAGCTAATGCTGTTTATATTCTGTTCAATTAATACCAGCAGATTAGCTAATGATATCTATATCTGTTTAATACCAACAGATTAACTAATATCTATACTGTATTTAATTAATGCCAATAGATAATCTAATACCAGTAGATTAAAGGAATAAGAGAGCCTTCTAAATGCTAAACTAATTGAAATACATGTTCCAAATAAATTAAAATGTTCACAATGGTCCATAACTACAGTATTAAAAAAATTAGAAACTGTATTTATACTCACGTGTAGAGCCTGTATCCATCCGAAGGAGATTTGATATTATTGGCTATCAGTACTGCAACCACCAGCCCATATATAGCAATAATACCTGCCATAACTACAGGAATGATTGACTTCATGATTAGCTCTGGCCTCATCACTGACATCGCAGCAATCCCTGTGCCAGATTTGGCCGTTCCATAAGCTGCTCCGAGAGCTGAATAACAAATCACACAAAACATCTTCACATGCAACTTTAATACTGTCTTTGTACAATGTAAGTGACGTGTTCTCACCGGCAGTAGTACTAATACTAAGTCTAAATATTACGAACCACATTTTATAGAAGTAAAAGGTAATTGGCAGTAGTAGTAAAACCAGTCATTAAAACATCACACCACACACAAATCTCCCACTACAGTATCTTACATCTAGTAACAATAAACCATGCACGTTGTTATAAATGTATTTTATGCCTGGATGTACATACAATTTAACCATTAAGTGTGAAATACTTACCTGTTTAACTAAACTTATTCTATCAGGTACTTCAACTAGAAACAGAATAAATATTAGCAATTAGTAGATTTCAATGTACTTGAAGTAGCTTGGGTGGAATATTTAGGATGTGATAAATATTAACAGTGTTTCAGAATTATGGTCTTCATTGCAACTTTGAGTACACTCAGAATAACACAGAATGCTTCACTTTCAAACCCTGCTTGCTTGAAGCTAGAGACAGCTTTAGAAAAGATTTTACTTTCACAGTAGGGTAAACAAACTACCGATATTGTCATGTTTTGTTTTATCCACCATATTATCACTGTTCACATAAATCGTCACTGTTCTCAGTACCCTATCTTACACTATTCAAACTTTTAGTTCCAGAAGTACGTGTCCATGTTAATGAGAACACAAGTTCAGACATGCTACGATAAGTTGTCTTTGTTTTCAAATAGTCTTACTTTAGTTTAAAGTTATACAACATAATTTTATTGGAAACCTAATGTTTGTGAATATCAAGGTTCAACTAACTACAAGACTGCCGTAGTGCATCACTTGTGGATAGTAAATATATTGGCTGAAGTATTACTGAAATTTTTAAAAATGAAAATTAATTACACATTATGAAAGTTAGTATTTCAAGGTTCATTTTGTAGTTTGATTCACAAATAAAATTATCTGCCATATTTAGCTGTCTTCAAGCTTCATTGGTCAAAGATAACTTCCTGTTTAATAAGGGATAATTTAAGATTAATTCAACTGTGAAAAAACATGCCAACTTTTTTTTACAACTGACAGAGCTGCAAGTCAATGTGACATGGAAGACAGTTTTTGTTTTAGACAAATTTAAAATTTTCATAATTAGTGATTAATGAGTGAATAAAACAGCTGATTACGATCAGTAATCAAGTCAGAACATGTTTAGAGTTAGGGTACAGGTTGATTTGAGGACAATGAGTGGATGGTATAGAGGGATTACATTAGGACAAGTTAGAGTGTAATAAGAAGAGCAACCTCTGAGAGATTTTAACCTTTGGCTGCTTTAAATAGTGTTCATACAGTGAGAGACTGTCTCACTAAGTTCACTGGTAAATTTTTTTTGTAGTGGGGAACACTGACTAGAATTTGCTTGCCGGGTGAGTACATAGAGTGAAATACAAAAAGCCCCTTAACACCTATTTGGAGACCAGGTGGACAGTAACCATAGTAACAGATAGAACTGGTTGGATATTCATCTTCCTGTGGAACATTCATCATAAGGCTGATGAGTCTTTCAACCTTCCAACAACCAGCACAGTGATGATTCTGAAAGCTCTAAGCAGATGGTTTGAAAATGGATAGTAGAAAACAAAACAAGTGCAAGATAGATGTTATGTCCCAAGTTATGATGGAGTAAAACCAAATAAGGAGGTTGGCAAACACACAAAATAAACTATTTTGTCATTTCCAGCACTACTGTACTGATAAAATGAAGTGTTATCAACATTCACTAGAAATAAGATTGCCAGGAAAAAAATCTTCAGATGTTTCTACAAAAACCAACAATATAATTAGCATGTTCATTAAATAATTATTCACATAAAACTTAAATAACTGGAGTAATTGAAAACACATTAATTATTGGTTGATAATATTTATATTACTAAAAGATTTAATTGTAATTTTGATCAACCCTATCTGTACAATCTCAGTCAATTTGAACAGTACACATCACAAAATCTTAGGTACAATTAAAATTTAATTAAACTTATTAATGAATATTAATAAACTTGGTATTATGGTTTACAACTCAAATTTTTATATTATCAAACTTTTAATTTCTTTCAAAATGAAATATTAAAAACATTTTCAATCACTTCTGTGTCACAATGAAAGTACTCTCAATTCTTTAGACCGTATAATTTCAATACCTTTTACAGTATCTAATTAACTAGAAGCAAACTATAATATCTGACAAACTATGATATTATTTACACATTATAGTAGTTTATGGACAAATTACTAGTGGAAAATGTACTTCTTGCACTGTAAAATGCATATTTAATTTTCTTTTAGATAATAAAATTATGCTTATCGAGTTGCATAATCATGTAACAATATTCTCTTACTGTCCACATGTTAAAATATTACCAAATATAAAAGTTGTGTATTCAACCTTGCACACTTAAGGAACATCTTGATAAACCATATGATCCATAGAAAACCAACTTCATAATTCAAAACTATAGTTCTATAACTCAGCTGTCAACTGATAATGGTAATATCCAGTTTTAAAACAATTTGAAAATAAAACCGACTTTTATTGTTTTAACCTTTTGCATAATTATCAACTATTAAAGCATGTGTACTTCAGTTCAAAATACTTATATATTTCATCTTTCAAGTATTCAAGACATGTCAAAACTATGAGAAATCGACAAAAAAGTAACCGAGAATGGTAGAAATTTTAGTATGAGTGTAAATAATTTCACCGTGAAAAAAAAAATTTTACACATACCAATAGTGACTGCTGGCCTGACATTAGAAAAGTTTTAACTAATTTAACAAATTAAAACAACAATATTGGCATTCCACCTGAAAAATTAATTTAATTCTACGTCCAATATGATGATAGGCTTAAGAGTTAAATCGCTTTTGATCAAAATCATTGACTCACCACTAAAAACCATTGCCGCTGCAGATCCCATCACTCCAAAAAAAGGTCCGTACACTGGAGTTTCAGACATATCAGGCATATTGACTTCTCTTTCTTTATTCTATATATTAGATAATACGAAAAGATGTTTAAATATTCTAAATAAAATGTGTTGTGAATCTACTGCAATAGCTCAGGCAAAAAAGACGTCAACATGGACGTTAAGATTCGGAAGTATCATGTGATAATATTGACCGATGCGTTATTTCCACTTTTGTACGTAATTATAGTTTTATGAAAAACAAAATAATTATTTATGCGAAAGAATGTAAAACATTAAAGAATCTTTAGAAATACAATAAGAACAACTATATTCATATAGAGATAAAAACATTTTTAAAAAATTGTGTAAAAAAACATGAAGGTCTAAAAGCTGCTATTATATTACATTCAAATAATTAATAACTGAATCCATAAAGTAGCAATTACTAATTTGCCCCCCAGTGGCTCAACGGTATGTCTGCGGACTTACACGCTAAAATCCGGGTTTCGATACCCGTGGTGGGCAGAGCACAGATAGCCCATTGTGTAGCTTTGTGCTTAATTCAAAACAACAACAACAACTAATTTGTGATTTCTTTGAAGGAAAAAATTAAATCCATACGTATTCGTGGAAGGTTAACACTTTATTGCCTCTTTTCTACTAATTGTTATTATTGGAAATTAAATGTATTTCATAAAATAATACATAGTTAAATATTTGTTTTTAAAAAAGTTTCTTGCACGATCAAAAATAAAGAGCTGACATTTCGCTACAATGCGTGTTCCAAAACAAAACTTATCATATCGAGATCCAACAGAAAGCCTTGGGGCACGAAATAAACAGTATCTTTAAATTTTTCTGCACAAAGGAAATAGAAATATTTTCAATAATAATCATATTTATTTTAATAAATATTGGCGCATGTTTCCCAGAGGCGTTGTTAAGTGCTAAAAAGACTGGGGCTCGGCTCTATAAGCGCAGGAATATTTGGCGTTTCAGTATAATATTGATCGTTGAGTCTCTTCTGTTCTTCATGTTGTGGAACTGATATAACTTTCTCTGAGGAATATTATTATCACTAATTATTGTTTCTACATCGTTCTTATATTTACAATTTTTCACCTTAATATATTTTTATGAAAAAGCATTAAAATTATTGCATATAATTCGACTTTTGCCACTTTTATCGAATATGAAAAAATTATCTGTAAAATAGTCAAGTATTAGTTATTCACAAGCCAGATTAGTAAATAAACACATTTTTTGGAAAATTTTCAGTGTATTTAGCTTGCTTCAAATCAACATCACCGAAAGATAAATTGAAAATAAAGGAAGAAGTTGTATATAATTTATAAAGCAATCAGTTAGTATTTTAAATGTGTTGAAGATTTTAATTAAAATGGTTTATTCTGTGCATTAAATTTTTCGCTACTTATTGTCTTAAACAGCACAGAACTTAAAAGTGTAAGCTCTCTTATTTGCTTTCGGGTTGTGCTGTATACCTGAATTCTACGGTTCATGGTTTGCATTCCATGTGTAAATATTATAAGGGTGATGATCAAGTTCCATTATTTCATTAGAGTAATCCAAGAGTTAACGGTAGGTGCCGTTGGTAAATTTGTGAACTTACAATGATAAAATCTAGAGCTAGATTTCCTGCTGTGGACAAAACACTGACAACCTTATGTGTAGCTCTGCGTTTTAAAAAAATAGAGACAAAATATTTTAGTCGAAAAGATTAAAAGTAATAATAGCTAACCCTTGTGTAGCTGTTTGAGAATATCTGAAACAAACAAATTAATCAAGCTCCTCGTCTCTCTCTTCTCTCTCTATATATATACGAGGGCTGTTCAAACAGTACGCGGATTGACCTCATAAAACAAAATGTACTTTATTTAGAAGTTACAGGTCTGAGACCCCTTCAAAGTACTCTCCTCCCCAACGCACACACTTATCCCAACGGTGTTTCCACTTGTTGAAACAGTCCTGGTACGCTTCTTTTGTAATGTCCTCCAGCTCCTTCGTCGCATTTGCTTTAATCTCGGGAATCGTCTCAAATCTTCTTCCTTTTAAGGGTCTTTTGAGTTTGAGGAACAAGAAAAAATTGCAAGAAGCAAGGTCAGGTGAGTAGGGGGGTGGGGAAGAACAGTGATCGAGTGTTTGGCCAACAACTCACGAGTTCTGAGGCACGAATTTCGCAGCAACGCGGTGCATCTTCAATTTTTCGGTCAAAATCTCGTAATAAGATCCAACTGATATCCCAAGCTCTTCAGCAAGCTTTCTGACAGTTAGACGTCGATTTGCTTGCACCAGGGTATCGATTTTGTCGACATGTGGGTCGTCAGTTGACGTGGAAGGACGTCCAGGACGCTCATCGTCTTCAATGGACTGTCGACCATCCTTAAAACGTTCATGCCACTTGAAACATGCCGTACGATTCATAGCAACATAACCGTAAGCCGTATTAAGTATAGAAAAAGTTTCAGACGCAGATTTTCCAAGTTTAACACAAAATTTCACAGCAAGTCGTTGCTCCTTCAGGTCATTTATTCTGAAATCCGCCAAACGAAAAAAATCGCACTTCACTTAAAACCGCGTAGCTAATACATAAATGAAGATATCTGCAATCGGGAAATGGCGTCATAATCAGCTGATCTGTACGAACCTAGGGACACCAAGCGGATTCCCCTGGAACCAACTGGAGCCGCGCAATTAAAACAGTCCGTGTATTTTTTGAACAGACCTCGTATATGTACATTGTAAGATTCAATCATGTGATACTTAAAAAAATCAATCTAACTTGAACTTTTCAGCATCGGAAAATATAATGTCAGTTTTATCATAGGATAGTATTAAAGGTATATTCTTTTCGGAGTTTTGTTTTATACGTTGTTAGTAATTTACTTTGTTTTTGCTTTTTGAGATGTTTTCTGTAAAGAATAAGTGAAATGGTTTTTCTAAAAAAATATCCTGCTAATAATATTTTTGGTGGCTAAGAAATTTAATTTCACACCCCATCCAGGTAATACCATAATTAATATCTATAAACATTTTATATAAATTGATTGATTGTTCCCAAAATCGTAATTCCATCTGGCATAGGTGTCGCGATGAGGGCGCCATGTGGTTTTATTGCTAACCCTATTATGTGATCTAAAATATTGTTTATTTAGTTTAAATTAATTTGTTGTGAATTTGAATTCAGTTTTTAAATCTACTATTACCAGTGTGAATTTTGATAGGCACAAGGAATTATGAAGCTATCGTTTAAGGTTTGTATTTTATACACGATGTAAAAGTTTCAACCCAAACATGTTTTCGTTGTTTATATGAGTTTGACATTAAATTTCAAATAGTTGCTTTTGTGCAGCCTCGTGAAAGTTTACGTGATCGATGTAAATATAAAATAAATTGTGCACTAGTGAAAAGTTCAAGGTTAGACTTATAAGAGTTTATGATTTGTCAGTTAACATACACTGTTCTTAAAAAAAAAAAAGTTTCGTTTGTGGACCCTCTTATTTGTGTCCTCAATAAATAATGGAACGTTATTGTTTGTTTTTTATATTGCTTACATCATGTTATGGAATCATTTTACAATTTTTTAAGAAGCAAAACCGAGGTGATAATTCATACTTAGAATATCATTTCATGAAATAAAATAATTAAAGGTAAGTTTTATGGTTTTACTGCAGGAAAAAAAGAGAAGTGATGGATTTTTAAGTTCTGTGAAAACTTATTGAAACTTTGTGATTCGGTCTTCACACCTTGTGTCATTATAGATGACTGGTGAATGTACGATATACTTCAATATCAGGAATTTGCATATAACAATATTTAAATTCAATAGCTATGGTATTTTTTAACAATTATAACAGAAGTTATTTATATTATTATACTATAACACAAGGATCAATGAAATATAGTTCTGAAAGGGTTGTAATAGGAGTAAATATTAAACCAGATTCAAAGAACATAAGTCACCTTCACACGTTTTCGAATACTGCAAGTCAAATGAACACAACATAACCATAGAAAACACTAAAATACTACATAAAGAAACAAACATAAACAAACGCAAAATTAAAGAAGCCTTACTTATACAACAAAAAATAAACAGATTTGTTAAATTAATTTGCAAAATATTTTTCATCATGTTTTCAAAAATGTTTTCTTATCACTGGTGTAAAATCTGTATTTATAGAATTGGAGTTTGTTTTGGTTAATATTGGGCTTTAGCTCTCTTTTTGATATAGTCTGTTCATCTCTGGCTGTTGCAAAGATATTTTTTAATGGGTGACAACTTCACACTTATCAAGGGCATATTCAAGTTTATTAAGTCTACTTGTGGGTCTTAAATTTGTATTTTCCTTCACTCAAGTTAATAATAATCTTTTGGCAAACCCAATACAGTTTGGTTCACAGCAGAGGTAACTAAATTTTTAAGCTAATGTAGGAATGTGACTTATAAATAATAATAGTAATAAAATTGACAGTCACATATTGTCTTCTTTGTAAATAGATGTAACATTAGTAAACTTCCAATATTTTGGAATTTGCCCACTATTAAACAACTTACAAACAATAACAGTAAGTCAGTGATGTCGAGAAACCCACTTGTTGAGAATTTTATATGCAAAAACGGCTCGTTTTGGGTTCAGAAAATATTTTAAATAGAAGAGCGAACAACGTTTCGACCTTCTTCGGTCATCGTCAGGTTCACAAAGAAAGAGGTAACTGACCGGAAGCTGACCACATGTTTGGAAGGGGTTGTATAACTGAGTGTCGCAATGTAGAGGGCGCGGTTAGATGTTTGAATATATAATAATCTATAATATTAATATAGGTATAATGGCGTTCCTTTATATTGGCTTATTTTCAGTTTAAGTTGTTGTATAAGTAAGGCTTCTTTAATTTTTCGTTTGTTTATGTTTGTTTCTTTATTTAGTATTATACCTATATTAATATTATAGATTATTATATATTCAAACATCTAACCGCGCCCTCTACATTGCGACACTCAGTTATACAACCCCTTCCAAACATGTGGTCAGCTTCCGGTCAGTTACCTCTTTCTTTGTGAACCTGACGATGACCGAAGAAGGTCGAAACGTTGTTCGCTCTTCTATTTAAAATATTTTCTGAACCCAAAACGAGCCGTTTTTGCATATAAAATAACAGTAGGTGGTTAACATATCAGTTAGCTTCCTTTAACAAAAGGTGCCTTATTATTCTTTAAACTTCTTAAATATTTTCTTAACAAGCTACAAGTTAATTAATTAAAAATGTAACATCTTGTTAAAATTCATTTGCATGTAGCAATAGTTCAGGACAAGGAATTTTGCTTAATGTTTTTTATCAGTAAAAATGGAAGTAAAAATAAGATGTTAATAACCAGTCATACGAACCATCCTTTATTATCCTTCAAAAGTTCTACTCTCATTCTCACATTTTTTTGCTCATAATGTATTTAAAGGAATTCTTGCTGTTAATTTTTACAGGAAAAGCTTTATTTTTATTTTACTCTCTTTTGATCTTAAAATTTAATCAACTCTCTTTATCCTCTATAATTCTCTAAATCACCTCTGATCATAAATATCAATTTAAAGACTAAATATATAATACTTTTCTTTGGTTTATATCTTTCATATCCTTTATGGAACAAAGTGTTTTTATTTTGTTTTTCCACTTTTTTATGAATAAGGAAAATTATCTTGAATATTTAAGAAATCCATTTGAAATTTTTTCCAGATTCAGTTAGTGTCTTCAATTAATTTTTTTTTCCAATTTACAACAGATAATTACTGCTGCATCCTTTAATTTTTTTTTTGAAAATTCTTAGAAGTAATTACTTTTTTCTACTAATGTAGTAAATCATCAGGTCTTTTTTATCTCTAAATCCAGTAAATCATCAGGTCTTTTTTTATCTATGAATGCAGTAAATCATCAGGTCTTTTTTTATCTATGAATGCAGTAAATCATCAGGTCTTTTTTTATCTCTAAATCCAGTAAATCATCAGATCTTTTTTATCTATGAATGCAATAAATCATCAGGTCTTTTTTATCTATGAATGCAGTAAATCATCAGGTCTTTTTAATCTTCAAATGCAGTAAATCATCAGGTCTTTTTTATCTTCAAATGCAGTAAATCATCAGATCTTTTTAATCTCTGAATGCAGGAAATCATCAGATCTTTTTTCGCTAAATGCAGTAAATCATCAGGTCTTTTAAAACTAAGTGCAGTAAATCATCAGGTCTTTTTTATCTCTAAATGTAGAGAATCATCAGATCTAATAGTGTAATAATAATAATTTGCTCTTTGTTTCTTAATTTCCACCTTCTCAATTATTTCTATATTAGAAGTTAACAATAAATCTAAAATAGCATTATTATTATTCCTTGTAGCTTCCATACCAATTGGTAAAAAAATCCGTTTTTGAACTGTTTTCAGAAACCTATCTTTTTTATGGTTTAATCCTAACATTTTGCAGCATACATGGCTGAAATTAAAATCACACATAATAATAAGCTTGTTAACAGCTGAAATCTTAATTTCACTCATGAAGTTTATCTTAGCAAATTCTAACTAAATCAATTTCTCCTTTATACTCACTAACAGAAACCCAAACATTTTCAGATCAGTTTTGATATCATCAACTTGACATAACTCACATTTTACATATAAAGCTGGTATTTATTTTTTTAGTATTTATTTTTTTAGTATTTATTTTTTTAGTATTTATTTTTTTAGTATTCTATCATGCAATCTATAATTTTGTATTTCAAAGAAATTTCTGTTATCAAAATTTCAAACACTTAAGTAAGTTTAAGCTATTCCAGTTTAACCAAAATCCTTTGTTTCAGCGAGTACTCTAAAATCATCTTTCTTATTTCTGATACATTACGCACGAAACATTGATAATTTAGACACCGTGCTTTACCTCTCCTCTAAGAAATAACTGTTCTCATTTATTTCTACATGTAAAATAATATTTTCATGCATGCCACAACCCTTCTGTCTTCTCTCCATTAGAAATCATTCATTTCAGTTTGTATCACGCAAATTATTATGTGACAACCCCCCACTAATGACAGTCACACACACACACAATTATTACATGTGACTCCCTCTTTTCAATTCTATCAGACTGTCACTTCTCATGTGGAAGTGCTTGTGCTTAGATACTTAAAATTTTGCTTTAGTGTGCTTAATTTTTATAAAAGTTACACTTCTGAAGTGATCTTTAAAAATAATTACTCATAAACAGTTACACGTCTCAAGTGGTCTCTATTAATAATTATTGATTATAAACAGCTACACATTTCAAGTGGTCTTTATAAATAATTATTTAAAGACTACTTGAAAACTATAACTACAAATAGTTATGTTTCTGAAGCATTCTTTTTTATAATTATTTTGTTCTTTCTCATAATTTTGTAATTCATTTATCAAACAATTTTATTTATTATTCACCTTGATTTCTAACGTTAATGTTACTACTTCAGGTGTCCCACCTCCTACAAGTACTTTTTCATTGGCAGCCGTTGGGGGTGACCTGTCATTGAATATATATAATTATTGGCTTAGAAATTATTTCTTACGTGGGTCGACCAACTTCTTAACTTGCTCCACTTCCTTAAGAACAAGATGAACCTGTTCAGTCTGATGAAGATTTTGATAGCCATTTTTCACCACCAGATTTTGCCATGTCTTCTTGTGTCCCACCTGCAGAATCAGCAAGGCCTATTATGGTATTTTTAGACATTATTTTTCAAGCATTTAATGTTTTATCCATTTACCTGTTTTTCTATGATTCAAATATTCCTTTCATAGTTGTACTCCATGTTTAGTCTTATCACCTTTCTCAGATACTAGGGTTCATGTTGAATGGTTTTCTTCCTAATTGGTTGAGAGTGCCAGTATGCTTCACTCCCTGCAAGTTATAGATCAGTTTGTTTTGGCATACTGTCAGCTGACTATCCATTTCTAAACTCTCCAAAGTTGAGGTCTATTTTGTTAGTTTGGTGTTCACTCCCCAATTTTGTGGTGCATTTAACCCATGCCCAGTTTTCACACCTTCATTTTACCCTTACTTTACTTTTATAATATTTACCTACCACACATCTTTCCGAGGCTATGCATCAAAATCATGAGGATTTCTCAAGGGACAGTCTATCCCTTATTACCACCACATTGGCCATTTTGTCATTTTTGGCTCATGCCTTACACACGTGATTTCTCTATGGTTGGGATCATTTGAGTCATGATGTGGCTTTGTCCAAGGTTCACTTATGTCAGGAAATTATGTACAGTTGCACTTCTGTGGCAATGTGTATTTCACCATGTTCTCAACACTGGAATTCCTTCATCAACACCCAATTCTTTCTTCTTTGGTAGCTTCTTTCTTATTTTAGTCTTTCTTTGCCCTTATTTATTCCTTATTTTTTCACTCAGGTAGGCAGAATGCTGACAATACCAATGGATTTCAGTCTGTTGAAAGCTTGATTGTTCAAATTTGTTTCTCTCTGGCAATCTGTCATTACAGATCAGAGGATTATCTGGTTTTCTCTGATGGACTTGTCCTATAATTACTTTCTGTCTCAGCAGGACATTGAACCTGTGAATCATCATTCCCCTGTTTTTATTTCAGGCTGTTTGTTGTCCCTGTGAGAAATGGAGACTGGCAGCAGTCATTGATTTGTCCCTTCTCAGTCAGTTTCTTAATTTTCTTTGTTATATCATGGAATCCAGTGGGATTTTTCTCTAGGTTTATAGGTGACCAATATTGACATCACAAATGCTTATTTACATATCTTGTTAGCTTGGCAACTTATCAGTTTTGTGCACTATTCTTCAAGCTTGCTTCTGCCCCATATTTTGAATTTCAGGTGCTTCAAGTTTTTGCTCATCATCTCCGTACTTTTGGGATACATTTTCATTATTATGTGGATGACTGGCTGCTATTAGCTCATTCTGAACAATACCCATCATAATCTTCAGCTGCTGTGGGAGGCTGCTCAAGTGGTCTGGTCAATCAAATTGGAAAAGTTTTCCTTTAATTTACCCAGTATCTGATTCACTTGTATGTTGTTGTTTTTTTTAAACACCTATCTCAGTCTGACCCAACCTTTGATGGAGCATTCAATTCATTATATTTGTACTGCTCCTTCTGTTTTAGCTCACAAGGTTCAATCACTTTTGGGTATGAGGTCTTCCAGGACTACACTTATGCGAATCCTTCATTGTCAGTGAAATCTTGCACAGGTTCTTATTATCCTTCTTCTTACCACAATTACAATCTACATTGGTAGTTGGACAGGACCCACTAGTTAGTGGGTGCCCCATTGTCTGGATTTACATATTTCCACAAACTCTTCCATCCAGGGATTGGGGACGTGTCTTTCAACAAGATGCTTCAGAATGTTGGTATGTGGCTTGATAATTTTTATCATATCAACACTTTGGAGCCTCTAGCTGTATGTCAGACCTTTCATCATTTCTTCCATCTAGTCAGACATCATCTGGTAATTATTCATTCCAACAGTTCCACAGTTATTGCTTATCTCAGTCACCAAGGTGGCACTCTATCTTATTCTGTATGTTTTCATGCATTTCTGCATTCACATACAAGATTTCCATATCATTCTATGTCATGTTTTGGATGCTCTCAGTCTTATCATGGATAGTCTTTCCTGTCCAGAAAAAAATCTATTCAACAGAGTAGTCTCACAATCTTCACATTTTCTGTTGGCTTTGCCATCAGTGGGGTACTTTTCACATCAATGCCTTTGCCACATTCCTCAGTCATGAACTATCTCTGTTTTGGTCTGTAATCCTTCATCCTCTTGCTCAGTTTGTTGTGCTTTCTGTCATGATTGGACCATTTAATACCTATATGTTTATCTTTTTTCACCAAGTGATCTCAATCACCCACACTCTTCCTTACTGGCTCAACTTATCCAGCTACAACTCTGCTTCCTCTTCCTTTTTTTTCCTCCATTATTCAGTCATCAGTGTTTCATCCTGTTCTTCCTGTCTTTGTTTGGTTTTTCTTGTTCTTGGTGAGTTAGGGTTTGTCCTGATGTGTAGCTTCAGTTCTTACCTGCTGGGTTTTCTGCTGATCAGACTGCTTCTCCTTGTATTGCAGAGTTTGTTACTTGGCTTTTCAATCAGAGATCCTCTGTCTCCTCGATTTGTGATTATCTGGCAGTTTGATACAACACCTTTTCTTTTTTTCAAATACCTTAGATTATTTACCTCTCATGCACTCTCCCTGTTGATATTTTTCCTGAAATTGTTATCTTTTATGGCAGAATGGGATGTTTATGTGGTCCTCCATTGCCTCACTTTGTCTCCCTTCAAAACTGCTTTCCATGTTAAGGCTTACCCTGGACTAAATTTTTCTGTAACCAGGCTATTAGCCAAATGATTTTTTGGTGGCCAGTTTTAGCCAGATAGGTTTGATCCGTATCCAACCCTCCAGCCAGTCACGTGCGATAAGACAGTCAAAGAATAAATGACAACTAAGTTTTTATCATATATTTTATTTCAATGACTTTATCATTTATCAAATTTATTATAAAATAACAGTTACAAAGTTTAATGTTTTTCACACACAAATCATTACAATAATGACATGGGAAGACGAGTCACTAAATTAAAAGTAACTGTTAATACATGCCGCTAAATGTGGGTCTCTCTCAACTTGCAAACCAGGGAGAAGTTTTGCAGTAATTTTTCAAAATTATGGAAAAATTTAGAGTCAATAGCATTCTTTTCTTCTATAATATAATCTGTATAAGATGACTTTTCCTTGAGCTTACAAAGGGTGAGGTTTGGTCTGTTTTGGGAGACCACTTCTCCCAAGTCTCTCTAGTAAGAGCCTTGCTTAATAAAATATATATCATCACTCAAACATCACCAAACTAAACTTGCACCATTAGATAACATAATCACAGGTGTGAAAGCCATCACAATCTTCGTGGTGGTCCTTTAATTATAGCACTGCTAATCAACCACATATAAATGAGTTATTCGTGTCAAGCTGTTAGGTTGCTGTTGATTGAACAATTTTTCACACGTTTATCGATCCCGACCTTGCATGAATGCAGATGGGTCATTGATTTTTATCTGCTTACCACATACTTGCATTAAAAAAATGTAGTGAACCAGTCTAGAATTTTGTAAACAAACAGTGTTTTGCTGGTATATTTGTCAATTACAATTTTTCTTTGCTAAAAAACAAAAATAATAGCCATTGGTGAATATGGCGAGTGATAGTGTGAGCCCTGCATGTGTTCCTTGTTTTAACTTTTTTTGAAGACTTATTTCCTTCTATTAACCTGTAGATATCAGTGGCCTGATTTATGTACCCTCAATTTTTCATGTATTCTTTATCATCCTACATATTTTCTCTTTTATCTGGATCATTCTTTTATCCCCTAAACCTTGATAGCTGGGGAGAGTGACTCCTTCCATTTTCCACTGTTATCCTTGACTTGTCTAGATAGATTTCTGTGTCCTGTACATGCTTGTCTGTTTAATATTGTCTGCGTGGCTTCCATCCATGGTGCTTGTTCCTGCCTTTTTTCCCTTTGGCAACCTTCCTCTGTTTCTGATCTTTCTCCTTCTACCCTCACCAGTTGGATTTGGCTTTTCATTTTATCAGCTTATTCCTCTCATTTGTCATCCTCCTGCACTTTGTTCCAGGTGGGTCTGACATGGCCTAGCGTGTTTAGGCATGAGCTTCTTAATCTGAGGGTTGCGGGTTCGCACTTGAGTCGCACCAAACATGCTCGCCCTCCCAGCCGTGGGGGCATTATAATATGACGTTCAATCCCACTATTCATTAGTAAAAGAGTAGTCCAAGAGTGGGCAGTTGGTGGTGATGACTAGCTGCCTTCCCTCTAGTTGTACACTACTAAATTAGGGACAGCTAGCACAGATAGCCCTCGAGTAGCTTTGTGTGAAATTCCAAAACAAACAAAACAAAATTGTTCCAGGTGTCTTTTCAGCAAATTTGACACCTTACCTTTCTTCTGGCATCTTATCTTCATTGTCCACTTGAGGAACTTCTTAAGTTGAGCATGTGGACAACTATGAATATGTTTGTCTCTAACTATTTGTATTAGATAACAGTTTTTTTGTCTTCTGCCTGTAACCATTCTTCAGACTTTCATGAGACTTTGAATGGGTTGGTTACTTTCACTCTTTAATATTTTTTAGAAGGTATTATTCCTTTTCATGATAATTACTCATTGTTTAGATTCTGCTCTGTGATGAGTGGTGTATGACCAGATATTCTTTAACCTTTAAAATCCTCTCATTCAGCCATGTCAGCTTGCTTATTATATTCCATGGCCATACATTGCTCACTGTTGAGATGTTGTGTTCCACAAGATTGCTTAGGGGATATCCTCACAATGAAACTGTTTCATAAATATGCTCATTCAAGACCATACCACCCATGGACTACATGGGTAAAGCAGACAATGATAACTTCCCATTCCTACCATGTCTTACATTGAATAAATTAGTATTGTCTGCTTTTAAAAATAGGAATTTGGGGTCACCCACTGCACTATCTCAGGTGTTGGTATTTCTCTGTCCTGTTTTACCCCTATTCTTCTAGTGGAGTGTGTCAAACAAACTCCTACGTTATTTAAATGAAACCACTGGCAATTCTGCTTGTCATTACACACTAACCTAAGTTTCATGTTCAGCCTGAGTGACATATAACTTCCTCCCTACTGTTTAGTCTTGGTAGTATTCTTAACACTAATTATCATCCTTCACTCGTGATACATCTATCAATGGAGCACTTAATGTAATAAAATAGCTTTGGTGTTTGTTTAGCTTTAAATCTAGAATAATATTTTTGAAAATATCCAAATACTTAAGTGTACAAGAAAGACAGAAGTTTTCTGCTTCCTAAACCTTTCATCCTGGTATGTTGTGATGGATTGTCACTGAAGTTTTAAATAAAACTTGCACTTTTAGTGTGTGTGCATGACTAGTAATATCAAATGCATTTTAAAGATTTGTATTGGGAACAATTTGGAACTTAAACTGTTTCACAAACTTCTCCTCTTTCTTCTGTGCATGAATATAGAACAAAATATAAATTATTTCAGTGTTAAACACCTGTTTTGTTTCTCCTGAACTAACATAAAAGTAGGTGGCAGTATGATAGATACTTTAATTATTGTAAGTTATTTTTACAGCAAGACATTAATGACAGCATTGTATTGATTAGGCTTAAGTTCTTTTGAACAGTGATATATTTGTTTTTTTAATCTAATTTAAGCCAAACATCTTAATTTTACTTTCTACTTGGACCTTAAATTTATCATTTAGTTTATAAAATTGTACAATCTCTTAAGGCTTAGTTTTAGTTGATTTTGAATTAATACAGTGTTTTCTGATCTAGTTTTTCATGAAGAAATTTTGCACACAGAATGAAAAGTTACCCATGAGAAGTTTGTTACTTGGTGAATGAGCTTCCAAGTTTTGTCAATTTGCATTGGCTACCCACAGATTTCTAACTCCAAGTATAACTCTGAGTTGTTATAATAAGTTATAATCTATTTCATGAGTGTGTGGAGAACTAAAATGATTAACTCTGAAAGGATCGAGTAAATTATACGTATTACAACATAACATCCATTTTTAGCTTAAATTATTAGAGAAGTAGGTGGGATTAGGGAAAACAGTTTTAGTGTTTATATTTATTCATTCAATAAACTTTTTATACTTCTATTTCAGTTTTCCAATCTGCTGGGGACTGTTTATCGCAAAGGAAACATTTTGTTTTCTCCGGATGGAAACAGTGTTATTAGTCCAGTTGGAAACAGAATTACAATTTTTGATCTCAAGAAGTAAGTTCATTATAGAATAAACATTTCAGTTGATTTTGAAAATTGTAGTTTTGAGAAAGCCAGTTTTGAGGCCATTAAACAAGATTGATCATAAGTGAATTGGAACAATGAGTTAAAACATGATGCAGGAAAGATATGTGAAAATTTTAAATATAAAGTTATCTCTAATTAAAGATACATATGCTTCTAAAACAACAAAGAGATAACAAAGAAGTTCAGACTTAACTGGGTTACTTGTCTTTGGAGACATACCAGAAAAAGCTAGAGGTATGCACTCAGTAGAGCACATACCACTGCTATGCAGCTCTGATTATATTTTTCTCTCATGAAGATATGGAAATGTGTTTGTATGTTTGTCACTATCAATGGACACAGACTGTTTTTGGCAAGGTAATGAGGAATAGCATTCTTTGTAGATCCATTAAGTGAAAATTTGGTTCCATGTTACCAGACGGGGATTTTTTTTATAATTGTTGTGACCTTGATACTCCATAAACTAATCACTTCTAAATTTTGTCCAGTTGTAAACTACCTTTCATCCAAATCTATTTAGCTGATTTTGAGAAATCTTACTGACAAAAACACCCAATGGGGTGAGAACATAATCTTCATCCACCTCTTATGGTGGAGGTAGTTAGGGATAAATGCCCTAAGGTTAAGATGTTTAAATTGAAATGTAGAATAGAGATTTGGTTTAAAAATAAATTAGAAAATTCAAAATGGCTTATGAGAAACAGGCAGCTGATAATTTTGACACACCAATGATATCATAACTATGCTATAGGTTAGATACTTTTAAAGTATTTATTAAATGATATTTGATGTATTTTTAAATCAGAAAAGTTTTGAAGAATTTGAAATTATAACTATATATATATCATCAAACAAACCATTTTGTTAGTTTCTACGTCTAATTAGGGTAAAATTTGATCCTTCAAAATGTAATATTAAAGTTTATTTTTTTGACTTCTCTTCCAACAGTTCAGACAAA
This sequence comes from Carcinoscorpius rotundicauda, assembly GCA_011833715.1. Lineage (NCBI taxonomy): Eukaryota > Metazoa > Arthropoda > Merostomata > Xiphosura > Limulidae > Carcinoscorpius > Carcinoscorpius rotundicauda. The sequence goes on from CM022398.1 coordinate 91,612,242, forward strand.
CTAACCAAAGGTTTACTTATTAAAATTATGTATTCAGTTGTGATCATGTGTAGTAGTTTGATGTTTCTCTGAGAACAAATCACAAGTGAACTACAAAATACAAGACCCATGTTTTGTTTTGTTTTTTCATAATCTGAGTATATGGATATGTACATCTTTTAAGGTAGTGAAACATATTTACCTGGTTAAAAGTTTACTTCCTTCAACTTTTCAGACATTTTAGAATTCCAGAACATTTATGTCAGTGGTATCAGTTTTTATCAAACTTTTAATTTTAACAATAAATTCAAATACCTTACTGTAAAAGTAAGTATTCTGTTTATTTATGATAGAATCAGCAACAAAGGTTCCAAAATACACTTCTGATAGAAACCTTTTGAAACTTATTTACCAGCTGCTGACACTGCAGCTATTTCTCAAACTCCAGAGTTTCTATTGAAATGCTTTAGTCAAATTCTAATTTGCAAATCTCTTACTAACTTCAGTGCACCCTCTGTTTAGGTACTGTATATAAGCACCTCATCCTGACAATGTAATAACATTTTCTCAGTGAGGCATTCGGCACAGGTTTCTACCAATAGACATCCTGTGATTATTACATATTTTCGTTGTGCATTTGAATAAGGTGTTCATTTCCTCAGTTTTATTTTATAATTATACATTATTTAACAACAACAAAACATTACTGACATGTATGAATTTCCAATTTAATTTTTTTTTACAGAGCAGACATCTTTCCTACCACCTCATATTTTCTTGTTTCTTCTTTTACTATGTTGGCCTTAAAAGAAAATCATTTTGAGCAGCTACATCCAGCCCCTTTTCTTCAGTTGGCTACTAGAGAGTTTGTGAGGTTTGGGGTTTCTCTCCTATTGTATTTGACTCTACTCCTTTGTTGGAAGAAAGGACAGCAAGCCTCCTTTTCCTGATATTGCTGTTTAAGCTGGGAAATATTTCTGCTCAGTTCCATGACCCGGATACCTATGCCTTGCACCCCAATTTTATTGGATCAACATACTTTGACTTATCACTGCCAAGAGTACTCATTTAGATTCTCAACAGGCAGACCCCCTTTTGGGCCTGTGGGTGTCTAGATTTGATGATGTGAAACAGATCACATTTTTCTCATATTTGTCTGATGACTGTCCTGGGGTATTTATCTTTAATCCAATTTTTTTGTGAAATCTATCAACATTCCCCTGAGCAATTTGAAGATGAGTTGGGGATTTTGCTGATTTTCATTCTAGAGCCACAAAAGTGAGTTTCCCTAAGAAATTGGAGAAAGCTTTTTTGTCACCAGTGCAATATCTCTTTCATTTAGTCATGGTTTTCAACACTCTCAGGCTTCAGGCCATAGAAAGTGCCATCAGGCTTTTACTCCTGTCTCCTCTTTTTACTGCACAGATGATTCTCTCTCTCTTGTGGATGTGTACATTCCTATAACTTGTCTTTCCTTTGGAAGAGCACTTATGAGGTTCCTTCAGTGGTTACTGCATGACCAGTGGATCCTGCATCCAATCCTTTGGAACATCCTTACTCAGAAGCAATATTATTGATTGTAAATGGTGGTTGGATCAGAGCAACACTACTCTTGAGGTACCCATTCCATTATCTCATTCCAAGATCCAGCTGTTCTTAGATGCATCTCTTCAGGGGTGAGGAGCTTATTGTTGAGGTCAGGAGTTCCAGGGTACTTGGACAGAATACGAGTCTACTCACATCAGTGTTCTCAAACTTCTTACGGTATATCAGGTAATGGTTCAAGGTCTGTCTCTTTTAAAGGGAAAAAATTGTCCTGATACATTCTGACAACTTCATGGTTGTGTCTTGGATTTCTTGTCAACGAGGCACACATTCTCAAGACCTCCGTTTTCATTCCATGGATCTTTTCTACTGGGTTTATTGCCATCATATCAGTCTTTTAGCATATTATGTTCTAGAAGTGATGAATTTAATTACAGATCACTTATTTTAATCCAACCACATTCTTCCAACAGAACTGATTCTATATCATGAGATTTCTCAATAGATTTGCTCTCAGTTTGTGTTTCCAACAACAGATGCCTTTGCAAATCATTGGAATTTTCTACTGCAGTAGTTTGGGACTCCAATATGTCATCCTCAAGCATTGGCAGTAGATGCATTCAGTCAGGATTGGACAGATTCACATTTATGTGCCTTTCCCCTAATTAAGTTATTACCCTGGGTTCTGACTATGGTTCATTATATTCCCTATGAAAATCTCTTGGTTATATCTTATTGGCCAAGTGTGGTTCCTGCTTCTTCAGTATCATCAGGAATGTCCACCTCTACCACTTCTACATTAAAAGTCTCTAATAAGACAATCTCAATCAGACATTCTCCATCCAATGTTTGGGAAATCAATCTTCATGCTCGGAAGTTATGTAGCCCTTTACTTGACATAAGGATGTAACTACTGAGGTTTTTGTGTATTTAAGAAAATATCCCTGTAAACCAACCACAATCACTTGTCAAAGGAAATGGATAATTTATCATTAGTGGTGTATTAAAAAGAATTTAAATCCTCTTCATCCAGATCTATCTTTCATATTCTGTTTTCTACCATGGGTATTTGGAAAGGTTTTTTAATCCTCAGCTCTGTCAGGTCTGCTGAAATCCTTTCATGTTATTCAACTCAAATGATCTTTTCATTTAATGTTTTATATACATTGGATTATCTTCATTTTTCTTTATTTTTTGAGCCCTCTACTTTGTTTCATGTGATTCACCTTTCAGTTAAATTGCAATTTTTGTTGTTGGTTTGTGGACGTCATCAGTCGGAATTGTTTGCATTTCATGTGTGTTGGACTCGTTATCATTCCATATATTTCCTGTTGACCCTGATAAGTCTTTTCTTTCCAAGACTGGCAGTCAGGAAGGTGAGAGATCCTTCTCAACAATCCATCTGCTAGCCATTTCTCACCTTTATGAGCCACTCCAATCTTGATTGTTTGTTATGCCCTGTCAAGACCCTAAAGTGTTTTGGGGCTCATACTAACTCATTTTGAGGTTTTAGGAACTGATTGCTATTTCATTGAGATCCTTCTATTTTCTGTGACTTATTTTCAATTATTTTCACAAGGTGGCTTTGTAAATTGAATCACAAGGCTTATAATGGATTATCATTACAGAAGAGGAATCTTTAGGAATTGCATCTTGCCATATCTCCATATTGTTAGCTGTCCAGATGAACTACCCTCTGAAAGACATTGTGTAGGCTGATATGTGGACTACTGCTAATACTTACATGATCTGAAACTTTCCTCTTGTGAAGATTTTTTACTATCCCTTGTAGCTATTTGGACCACATCTGTTTGACTTTAACCAGAGATATTTTCCTCAGTCATATACACTTTTACTTCCAGGGTCTCTGTTTTTCACTGAATCCCACTATGTGGTATCTATTACTCAGATATGCTTCTCAAATTACAGTAGTAACCACTTTTACTGTAATTACTACTGGTTGCAGCAGTCTCTTTTCAAAATGAAGTATGCCATAAAACCATCTAGGCACCTAAGAGGTGATGTTGGCTTATTATAAACTACCTCTCATGAACAATCATGAGTATAGCTAAAGGGAATCCCACCCATCCTTGCCAGTCTCTAGTTGAATAAATTGGAATTGTTTGATTTTAAAGTGGTAGGGAACTTGGTTCACCTATTGCATAGCTTTGAAAGTAATACGTACCTCTGTTGACACTGTTTCACTGTATCTCCCCACTAAAAGCTAGTTTATGTCTTGATAAAGTGATTACATTGTTGGGACGAGGCGCTTATATTACCGTACTTAGATAGAAGGTGCATAGAAGTTGGTGGAGAAATTTGAATTTGAGTGGAATAAAAAAGACTGGAGTAAGCATTCTCAATGCTTAGATGGGCAAAGAGTAGAAACTCTGGAGTTTGAGAAATAGCAAGAGAGGTAAATATGGTTGGAAATACATTTTCAGTTTAGAAAAATGTCCACTTATCACAACCATCTAATTTATATAACAAAGTTTCATTTGTAGTATAAAAATCTGTGAACAAGTTTGTGTGAAACCTTCTGAAGCCTAGGATGGGAACCACATTGGCCTCATTAAAAAAGCGGGGGATTTTGAAAGTGGTCTATAGTTGTTTAGATCTCTCTTCACTTTTCTTTTTTTTAAGCACTGTCTTTTTTGTAATTTTGCAAAGATATTTGTTAGAGCACCTACAAACTTTCCACTGATTGTTAATCTAATCAGTCTCGGGAATTTCATCCTCTATGAAGTTCCAAAGTTTTTTAAGACAGTTTTCTCAAAAACTAATTTAGAAATTCTTTATGCGCTGTACCAGTCAATAATGTTGTCTTATCATTCTGCAATAAAAGTAGAAGTACAAACAAGGTTATAGTGTTTTTGTGTTTATTTTAATTGTAATGATTGGACTTCCAATATAACAATGAAATATTGTATTTTATGAAGTGAATATTTGTTTCATCACAACACTGAGAGTGGAAGGAACTGTGTAAAGCTTTCAATTTTCTTTCAGTTTTTAAAATTCCATTTCTTAGTTTCTGACATAATTTTGGATCTTAAATCAACTAAGTTTGTTCTCAAATCAAAAATCAGAAACTCGTTACACATTTTATCTTCAGTAAACAAGGCAGCAGTAATTAATCTTTCGACATTTTATGATGGGTAAAGAGAAATGATAAAAAGGAAATACGTTTAATATTTTTGTCTTTTTTTCACATTCTGGATAGCATGGAGATTTCACTTATTAAACCTCAAGCTTCACAATTAAGTCTAATGTTCAAACTTGTAAGTTCTTATTGACGTAAAAAAGGAAACTATTAGGTTCTGTTTGGTCTTTCATAAACTGAATTAATGTAAGCTGCTATGTTTTTTCATAATGGTTGTTAATTTTATAGCAACAAGTCTGAAACTTTGCCAATTGAAAGCAGATACAACTTTACATCCATCGCTTTGGCACCAAATGGCTGTATTCTTATTGCTGTGAATGAAGGTACCCAAATTCTAGCTGTGTTATATTATTTTATTGTAATTACATTGTTGTTAAAATTGTTGAAACTATAAAACCTGTTGCACGATTTTATTATTATAATCCAAGTAACTAAAGAAACTATTGCATTAGTTAGCTGTTAAAGTGAACTATAAAAACTGCAGAATTGTATACTTCAAGCAATTTCTAACAGATGGTAAGTCTTTGATATAAAAGCTACAACAACAGATCTGTTTACCGTATTTCATGGCACTATGCCACTTTTCAAACAAATTTTACATTATGAAAATAAGATATTTGAAATACTTTTCACAATAAAGTATGTTTTTGTTTTAGCTGGTGAGGCTTCACTGTGTAGTTTGATCAGTAAGACTGTTCTTCACCAGCATAACTTCAGAAGGTCTGTCAAAGACATTCAGTTTAGTCCCAATGGAAGGTGAGTTTGTTGTTGAAATAAGTATGTTGTAAAATTGTTTCTAGTAACTGTGTCTGATTGACACACTCAGATAAACCTTCTTTACATTTAAATGTTTGTTTTCCACTTGCTTCACTTAAAAATATGACATGAAAGGTAACTCCAGAAAGTTCATTTTATTCAGTTTACTTGTCTTTCCTATAGGGACATTAGTTCATTTTTAATTTAAGATGTTTTCACAGCTCTGTTTATTTTGTGAAATATTTGTTCTTGAATGTTTTTCCAAACAAATAATTCTTATATACAATCAACATTTTTAGGTTTTTTGCAGTAGCTAAAGAGAACAATGTTTTGGTGTACCAAGCCCCGTGTTCCCACAGAAAAGTGTACAACCCATTTGCCCTTGAAAGGGTCTTCCATGCAGCCTATTCTGAGACTACTTGTATAGACTGGACTTCAGATTCAAGGTGTCATAGTTTTTATTAACTAATTCAGATTAATTGCATCATGTTTTTTGCAGAGAATGTTTTATTCCTCTTATGGTCTCAGATAAAAATTAATACATGTAATCCTTTTATATGTAAATTAGGTCATTATTTTTTTATGTTCTTTTTTTATTTTTCTGAAAGATGTATGTTACTAGTGATTACAAACCTTTCAGTAAATATAATATTAATACTAACTTAGCTGAACAAGCCAGCTGTACTTTGATGTAATTAAATGAGTTGTAAAAACAGGGTGTCATGTTGTTGTATTTCACCTATGTTAGTGGTATAAACAGGCTGTCATATCGTTGTATTTCACCTAGATTAGTGGTATAAACGGGCTGTCATATTGTATTTCACCTAGATTCGTGGTTTAAACGGCTGTCATATCGTTGTATTTTACCTAGGTTAGTGGTATAAACTGGCTGTCATATTGTATTTCACCAATGTTAGTGGTTTAAACGGCTGTCATATCATTGTATTTCACCTAGATTAGGGGTATAAAGGGGCTGTCATATCATTGTATATCACCTAGATTAGTGGTATAAACGGGCTGTCATATCATTGTATTTCACCTAGAATAGTGGTTTAAACGGCTGTCATATCATTGTATATCACCTAGATTAGTGGTATAAATGGGCTGTCATATTGTATTTTACCTAGATTCATGGTGTAAACGGCTGTCACATTGTTGTATTTCACCGATGTTAGTGGTATAAATGGGCTGTAATATCATTGTATTTCACCTAGGTTAGTGGTATAAACTGGCTGTCATATCGTTGTATTTTACCTAGGTTAGTGGTATAAACTGGCTGTCATATTGTATTTCACCAATGTTAGTGGTTTAAGTTGGCTGGAGGGCCATTTATTTAAACTAGTTGAAGAGTAGAAATGTTTTACGTAGATTAACAATACAAACTGCTTGAAGGGTTGGTGCATGCCATCTTGGTGAGCCTTAAAAACTGGTTAAAGAATTGTATTTTACCTCGATTAACCATGAAAGCTGACTGAAGAAAAAATACCAATAGACCTTCACAAAAATCAGTGTTTGTTTCTAACTGTGTTTAAAAATAAAAGACCAATGTGTTTCATATTTTTATGTATAGGGTTATGGCTGTTGGAAGCAAGGATATGAGCACAAAAATCTGTGCTTTGGAAAGATTCTCCAACCTGTCTATATACACCCTTGGAAGTCACACTGACAGCATTGTAGGCTGTTTCTTTGATGAAAATTCACTTGATGTATCCTTTCAGTTTTTACTAAGTTTCACCAAAGTCACCAAATAATTTTGATAACTGTTTCGTTGTTTTTGTATGTAGACATTTGTGTTATCCAGATTCTCATGATCATTATTGAAGGTCAGATGTTTATCTTATAACAGGGTAGTCTTCTGTGAAATATATGTTGTGCACATCTAGTAACACATCTTATGTATATGTCGTGGACATCCAGTAATACACCTTATGTATATGTCGTGGACATCCAGTAATACATCTTATGTATATGTCGTGGACATCCAGTAATACACCTTATGTATATGTCGTGGACATCCAGTAATACATCTTGTGTATATGTCGTGGACATCCAGTAATACATCTTGTGTATATGTCGTGGACATCCAGTAATACATTTTGTGAATATGTCGTGGACATCCAGTAATACATTTTGTGAATATGTCGTGGACATCCAGTAATACATCTTGTGTATATGTCGTGGACATCCAGTAATACATTTTGTGAATATGTCGTGGACATCCAGTAATACATCTTGTGTATATGTCGTAGACATCCTACAATACATTTTGTGAATATGTCATGGACATCCAGTAATACATCTTGTGTATATGTCGTAGGCATCCTACAATACATTTTGTTTGAATCTAGAAACAGTATATTTTGCCATCACCTCTGAACCAGTTGGTTTATTGTTGTTGAGTGTATGTATGTTACTTTTGTGAATAGCTTAAATAACTCAGTGTTTTTTTACTTTTGGTTTATATTGCACTGAATAGATAATAAGGATCAATTACTGATTGTTTATAAAATATTTTGTAATTTGGAAGCTTACAGTTTAGAAAGTGTAAGGTTCTTTTGTACACTTGTCTCCAGGAACAATTGGCAAACAAAGTTTCCAAACATTTTGATTTGTTCACTTGTTGTTAGCTTAAGGTTTGAATAGTATATCAGTTTCTAGTTATCTCACACTATTGTCCAGAGTTAAAATGGTCACTTACCAAACCATCAAGTGTTAACTGAAGGTTTGAATAGTATATCACTATCTAGGTATCATATACTATTGTCCACAATTAGTATGGTCCTTTACAAACCATTAAGTATTAACTGAAGGTTTGAATAGTATATCACTATCTAGGTATCATATACTATTGTCCAGAGTTAACTTGGTCCTTTACCAAATGATCAGCTGTGCACAGTGAGCAGAAATGGACAGCTGTGTGTGTGGGGATGTAGTGTTGATCTTGATGCATTAACACTTCTAACAGAACAAACAGAGGAACAACAAAAAGACTCTGATGATGAAGACAGTATGTCTGAAGCAAAGAAAAGAAAACTTGGTATTCCAGTTTTCTTTGTGTTCAGTTTGATATAAATTTACTGGAAAGTACATTTTCACTGTTTCTTATTTTTGGGTGTTTATGTTCCTTGCTTTGATACATTTTTTAAAAAAATTGTATCATTTTTTTGTTGGTTTTTTTCACACGTTTTACTGATTTTTGTTTTTCGTTTCAGATGAAGAAAAAGATGAAACAGATGACAAAACCAATAAAGTTTACTATAAACGTCGAGCCAAGTATTGTTTTTAATTATTTTTTACTAGTTTTGTGAACAACTTTAATGAATAAAACGAGACTTGTACCATATGATAAATAAAATAGTAGTTTAATTTTTATTTCACCAGTTACTGAGACAAATACCTTTTATTAGAATAAGCACTAACTAGTGTTTTTTCTTTACTAATGGCCATTTGTTTAGGCTGACTGTTTTATGCCTATATGGGTAATACAACTTGGTTTGTTTTGTTTACTGTGCCAAACAGGAAATGATCGGTAAATATTTTTCTTCTGTGTGGATGTTTCATCTGCTCTATTTTTTTCCAAAGACTTATTTAAATGAAACTTGAGGGTATGTAATTAATAAATTACTAGACTAATAAAATCATAGTTGTTATTGTATGGAAACTTTCTTCTTTATGTTGTTTTTACATAATTAATTTCGTGATCAAACACTGCAGTTTATTGCAGAGAACAAAATACTTTTTCTCAACTTGAATGAGAGGAATCAGTTGAACTGCTTGTTAAACACTAGTTACTTTTTATGTTAAGTTTATTAAAACATTTAACAACCTATTATTTTTACTCTAACCCAAATGTTATATTTATGTATTTTGATTTTGTACAGAGTGTACTTGAAGGATTCTCTGAAAGCTGAAAGTTCAGTTATGCTGACATCTGCAGCTTACCACAGAAAGTCTCGTATTCTGGTAACTGGATTTTCCAATGGTTCTTTCTTGCTGCAGGAAATGCCAGACTGTATTTTAATACATTCTCTTTCGTAAGTATTTTATAGCTAAAGAGAACTTTGGTAGAAAAATAAGATTTGAATATACTGTTTGAAATGTATAAAATATTTTTCTCTGAAGTGAGTGAATCATCTAAAACCATGATCTTAATACTTAGTATGTTCTTTATCCTTTTCTAATTTATTTAACTTGATTCTCTATAGTATGCACAATTACCATCAACATATTTCTGAAAATATACCACAAGATAAAGTAATATGTAACATTTTTTTAATACAATAGTTGACTTTTACTGGATGTAATAATGCAATAACATTTAGTTATTTTAGAGTATAGTATCTGGATGTAATTGTAAATACGTTCAAATGGACCTAACTAGCAAACACTGATGTGTGACAGGTTCTTTTTTTTTTACCTTGAATGCTAAAGTTTATAAGCTTAATAAAAAATGCTTTTTTTGTAAATGGTATAAGTTGTTTGTAAATGCACAGTAATAAGCTTATTCTCTATTTTTCTCTTAAGAAAAGCTGTAGTAATGACCTTGTTATTCTGTATTTTTCTCTTAAGAAAAGCTGTAGTAATGATCTTATTATTCTCTATTTTTGTCTTGAGAAAAGCTGAAGTAATGACCTTATTATTCTGTATTTTTCTCTTGAAAAAAGCTGTAGTAATGACCATATTATTCTCTATTTTTCTCTTGAGAAAAGCTGAAGTAATGACCTTATTATTCTGTATTTTTCTCTTAAGAAAAGCTGCAGTAATGACCTTATTATTCTCTATTTTTCTCTTAAGAAAAGCTGTAGTAATGATCTTATTATTCTGTATTTTTCTCTTGAGAAAAGCTGCAGTAATGACCTTATTATTCTCTATTTTTCTCTTGAAAAAAGGTGTAGTAATGACCATATTGTTCTCTATTTTTGTCTTCATAAAAGCTGTAGTAATGACCTTATTATTCTGTGTTTTTCTCTTGAGAAAAGCTGTAGTAATGACCTTATTATTCTGTATTTTTCTCTCAAGAAAAGCTGTAGTAATGACCATATTATTCTCTATTTTTCTCTTGAAAAAAGCTGTAGTAATGACCATATTATTCTCTATTTTTCTCTTGAGAAAAGCTGTAGTAATGACCTTATTATTCTCTATTTTTCTCTTGAGAAAAGCTGTAGTAATGACCTTATTATTCTCTATTTTTCTCTTGAGAAAAGCTGTAGTAATGACCTTATTATTCTCTATTTTTCTCTTGAGAAAAGCTGTAGTAATGACCTTATTATTCTCTATTTTTCTCTTGAGAAAAGCTATAGTAATGACCTTATTATTCTCTATTTTTGTCTTGAGAAAAGCTGCAGTAATGACCTTATTATTCTCTATTTTTCTCTCAAGAAAAGCTGCAGTAATGACCTTATTATTCTCTATTTTTCTCTTAAGAAAAGCTGTAGTAATGACCTTATTGTTCTGTATTTTTCTCTTGAGAAAAGCTGTAGTAATGACCTTATTATTTTGTATTTTTCTCTTGAGAAAAGCTGTAGTAATGACCTTATTATTTTGTATTTTTCTCTTGAGAAAAGCTGTAGTAATGACCTTATTATTCTCTATTTTTCTCTTGAGAAAAGCTGTAGTAACGACCTTATTCTGTATTTTTCTCTTAAGAAAAGCTGTAGTAATGACCTTATTATTCTCTATTTTTCTCTTGAGAAAAGCTCTAGTAATGACCTTATTATTCTGTATTTTTCTCTTGAAAAAAGCTGTAGTAATGACCTTATTATTCTCTATTTTTCTCTTAAGAAAAGCTGTAGTAATGACCTTATTATTCTGTATTTTTCTCTTGAGAAAAGCTGTAGTAATGACCTTATTATTTTGTATTTTTCTCTTGAGAAAAGCTGTAGTAATGACCTTATTATTCTGTATTTTTCTCTTGAGAAAAGCTGTAGTAATGACCTTATTATTTTGTATTTTTCTCTTGAGAAAAGCTGTAGTAATGACCTTATTATTCTGTATTTTTCTCTTGAGAAAAGTTGTAGTAATGACCTTATTATTCTGTATTTTTCTCTTGAGAAAAGCTATAGTAATGACCTTATTATTCTCTATTTTTCTCTTGAAAAAAGGTGTAGTAATGACCATATTGTTCTCTATTTTTGTCTTCATAAAAGCTGTAGTAATGACCTTATTATTCTGTGTTTTTCTCTTGAGAAAAGCTGTAGTAATGACCATATTATTCTCTATTTTTCTCTTGAGAAAAGCTGTAGTAATGACCTTATTATTCTCTATTTTTCTCTTGAGAAAAGCTATAGTAATGACCTTATTATTCTCTATTTTTGTCTTGAGAAAAGCTGCAGTAATGACCTTATTATTCTCTATTTTTCTCTTGAGAAAAGCTGTAGTAATGACCTTATTATTCTCTATTTTTCTCTTGAGAAAAGCTGTAGTAACGACCTTATTCTGTATTTTTCTCTTAAGAAAAGCTGTAGTAATGACCTTATTATTCTCTATTTTTCTCTTGAGAAAAGCTCTAGTAATGACCTTATTATTCTGTATTTTTCTCTTGAAAAAAGCTGTAGTAATGACCTTATTATTCTCTATTTTTCTCTTAAGAAAAGCTGTAGTAATGACCTTATTATTCTGTATTTTTCTCTTGAGAAAAGCTGTAGTAATGACCTTATTATTTTGTATTTTTCTCTTGAGAAAAGCTGTAGTAATGACCTTATTATTCTGTATTTTTCTCTTGAGAAAAGCTGTAGTAATGACCTTATTATTTTGTATTTTTCTCTTGAGAAAAGCTGTAGTAATGACCTTATTATTCTGTATTTTTCTCTTGAGAAAAGTTGTAGTAATGACATTATTATTCTGTATTTTTCTCTTGAGAAAAGCTATAGTAATGACCTTATTATTCTCTATTTTTCTCTTGAAAAAAGGTGTAGTAATGACCATATTGTTCTCTATTTTTGTCTTCATAAAAGCTGTAGTAATGACCTTATTATTCTGTGTTTTTCTCTTGAGAAAAGCTGTAGTAATGACCATATTATTCTCTATTTTTCTCTTGAGAAAAGCTGTAGTAATGACCTTATTATTCTCTATTTTTCTCTTGAGAAAAGCTATAGTAATGACCTTATTATTCTCTATTTTTGTCTTGAGAAAAGCTGCAGTAATGACCTTATTATTCTCTATTTTTCTCTCAAGAAAAGCTGCAGTAATGACCTTATTATTCTCTATTTTTCTCTCAAGAAAAGCTGCAGTAATGACCTTATTATTCTCTATTTTTCTCTTGAAAAAAGCTGTAGTAACGACCTTATTCTGTATTTTTCTCTTAAGAAAAGCTGTAGTAATGACCTTATTATTCTCTATTTTTCTCTTGAGAAAAGCTGTAGTAATGACCTTATTATTCTGTATTTTTCTCTTGAAAAAAGCTGTAGTAATGACCTTATTATTCTCTATTTTTCTCTTAAGAAAAGCTGTAGTAATGACCTTATTATTCTGTATTTTTCTCTTGAGAAAAGCTGTAGTAATGACCTTATTATTTTGTATTTTTCTCTTGAGAAAAGCTGTAGTAATGACCTTATTATTCTGTATTTTTCTCTTGAGAAAAGTTGTAGTAATGACCTTATTATTCTGTATTTTTCTCTTGAGAAAAGTTGTAGTAATGACCTTATTATTCTCTATTTTTCTCTTGAGAAAAGCTATAGTAATGACCTTATTATTCTCTATTTTTCTCTTGAAAAAAGGTGTAGTAATGACCATATTGTTCTCTATTTTTGTCTTCATAAAAGCTGTAGTAATGACCTTATTATTCTGTGTTTTTCTCTTGAGAAAAGCTGTAGTAATGACCTTATTATTCTGTATTTTTCTCTTAAGAAAAGCTGTAGTAATGACCATATTATTCTCTATTTTTCTCTTGAGAAAAGCTATAGTAATGACCTTATTATTCTGTATTTTTCTCTTGAGAAAAGCTATAGTAATGAACTTATTATTCTCTATTTTTGTCTTGAAAAAAGCTGTAGTAACGACCTTATTCTGTATTTTTCTCTTAAGAAAAGCTGTAGTAATGACCTTATTATTCTGTATTTTTCTCTTGAGAAAAGCTCTAGTAATGACCTTATTATTCTGTATTTTTCTCTTGAAAAAAGCTGTAGTAATGACCTTATTATTCTCTATTTTTCTCTTAAGAAAAGCTGTAGTAATGACCTTATTATTCTGTATTTTTCTCTTGAGAAAAGCTGTAGTAATGACCTTATTATTTTGTATTTTTCTCTTGAGAAAAGCTGTAGTAATGACCTTATTATTCTGTATTTTTCTCTTGAGAAAAGTTGTAGTAATGACCTTATTATTCTCTATTTTTCTCTTGAGAAAAGTTGTAGTAATGACCTTATTATTCTCTATTTTTCTCTTGAGAAAAGCTATAGTAATGACCTTATTATTCTCTATCTTTCTCTTGAGAAAAGCTGTAGAAAAAGTATTAAAGAATTTTGGAGGGAGTTTCATATGTGTATAAGAAAGATTATTAAGTGAAATGATGTGGCAATTCGGAAAAGTGTCGCAACACCCATGATAGCAGCTACAAAAATACAACCACAACTAAATAGAATTAGTGAATACTGTGAGAAATGCATAATAAAAATAAACACAGCCAAAACACAACTCGTAGTCTTTACGAAATCGACCAAACACAAAAAACAACAGCCAGAACTATATATGAATGGCATTCTACTCCAGATTGCTTTATCGACAAAATTGTTAGGTCTGACCTATGATTCAAAACTAACTTGGATCAATGATGTGAACGAAATTAAAAACAAAATTTGGCAAAGAACCAACTATGTTAGGAGTCTAACTGGTAAAAACAGTGGAGCATCTACAGATAACATACTAAATATCTAGCAAACACATATCAGACCCATAATAGACTATGCAGCTCTAGCATAGATAACTGTAAGAAATAAAATAATTAAAACTAAACTACAGACAATCCAAAACACACTCCTCGCAACAGCATACAGAGTTCCAAGAACAATATCATCTGAATTCATTCATAAATACTCGAACATACCAACCATATCAGATAGACTCCTACATATTACAATAATGTACTTTAATAAAAATTGGATGAAAAACGAATTAATGTGCAAACTAGACCGGTACCTCATACATGATGAAGCTAGTACTAAACATCTCTCCCCAGTTAATTTATATTTCAAATATAAAAATAAATAATAATAAAAAAATATATAAAAAGTTTAAATTAAAAAAAAAATAATAATAATTTAAAAAAAATTTAATTTATTTATTTATCTATTTAAAAAACAAAAAAACCCAGCAAACTTGACATTCTGCTAATAGAATAAAAACTGTATACGAGCCAAAATACATGGACATTGCCCTGTAAAGGACCAAATAAAAATTCAGTCAGTCAAAATAACAATCAGTCAAGAATATTAGTACAGGCAGGAGGAAGATGTTGTAGAGAACCTGACCCTCCAGGGTATGAACTTATATTACCCAAACACCAACGACATTCTTTTTCTATGTGAAACAATAGCCACCTTAAATATCTGGTTACAGTTTTTAATTTTTCTATCTTAGGATTTCAGAGCAGGACATCTCAGCTGTAGCTTTTAATTGCACTGGAGACTGGATAGCCCTTGGGAGCTCAAACATGGGGCAGCTAGTAGTGTGGGAATGGCAGAGTGAAAGTTTTGTCCTGAAACAGCAAGGACATTTTAATTCCATGAGTTGTTTGGCCTACTCTCCTGATGGCCAGTATATAGTCACAGGTGGTGATGATGGAAAGGTATGTGTGTATACAGCTTTATGACTAATCTGTTTTACTCTTCTGATGACCAGTATATTGTCACAGGTCGTGGTGATGATGGATAAGTGTGTGTAGAGCATCATGACTTGTCTGTTCTACTCTCCTGATGACCAGTGTATTGTCACAGGTAGTGGTGATGATGGATAAGTGACTTATCGTGACTTATCTTTTCAGATATCCTGGTGACCAGTATATTGTCACAGGTAGTGGTGATAATGGATAAGTGTATGTAGAGCATCATATCATGACTTATCTGTTTTACTCTCCTGATGACCAGTATATTGTCACAGATAGTGGTAATGATGGATATATGTGTGTATAGAGCATTGTGACTCATCTGTTCTTCTATCCTGATGAACTGTATACAGTTGAGGTAGATTACAAGATGAAATCAGTGCTATCAGTTACTCATCTTATTGCCCTATTCAACATCATGACTGTCTGTTATTTTCTTTTTGTTTAAATTAACCCTCTCATGATAGGTCAAAGGTACTGTCGTAAGTTTTTTTGACTGGCATTCAAACTTTTATTCAACTACTATTTTATGAATTTATCTCCTTAAGGTTGGTATCCAACTACAAATTATAATTCAATTTTTAGTATTATGTGGTAGTTATTTTTTCATTTAAAAGTAAATATTTAAAGAAAATCCTAAATATCATTTTCTGTGTGTCACATGGTATATTAAACACAACATTGGTTCAAATTAAGTGTTTGTGATGTCCAAATAAAGTCTGTAGTTTCTTATGATACTCAAGTATTTGTGATGATCAAATACATACAAAGTCTCTAGTTTCTAATGATACTTAGATGTTTGTGATGACGAAATATGAAGTCTATACTTTTGTACAGATTAGGAACTCGAGTTACTAATACTTAAAAGCTGGAAAATAAAATCATCCTATTTTTTCTGTATGATGAATTATCACTAATGTACTGAATCAAACAGTGGCTGCTGTTTAACTTCTCTGAGATGTCACTAATGTACTGAATCGAACAGTGGCTGCTGTTTAACTCCTCTGAGATGTCACTGATGTACTGAATGAAACAGTGGCTGCTGTTTAACTCCTCTGATAAGATGTCACTAATGTACTGAGTGAAACAGTGGCTGCTGTTTAACTCCTCTGATGAGATGTCACTAATGTACTGAATCAAACAGTGACTGCTGTTTAACTCCTCTGATGAGATGTCACTGATGTACTGAGTGAAACAGTGGCTGCTGTTTAACTGCTCTGATAAGATGTCACTAATGTACTGAGTGAAACAGTGGCTGTTGTTTAACTCCTCTGATGAGATGTCACTAATGTACTGAATCAAACAGTGACTGCTGTTTAACTCCTCTGAGATGTCACTGATGTACTGAATGAAACAGTGGCTGCTGTTTAACTCCTCTGATAAGATGTCACTAATGTACTGAGTGAAACAGTGGCTGCTGTTTAACTCCTCTGATGAGATGTCACTAATGTACTGAATCAAACAGTGACTGCTGTTTAACTCCTCTGATGAGATGTCACTGATGTACTGAGTGAAACAGTGGCTGCTGTTTAACTGCTCTGATAAGATGTCACTAATGTACTGAGTGAAACAGTGGCTGTTGTTTAACTCCTCTGATGAGATGTCACTAATGTACTGAATCAAACAGTGACTGCTGTTTAACTACTCTGATGAGATGTCACTAATGTACTGAATCAAACAGTGGCTGCTGTTTAACTCCTCTGAGATGTCACTAATGTACTGAATCAAACAGTGGCTGCTGTTTAACTCCTTTGATGAGATGTCACTAAGGTACTCAATCAAAATATCGTACAACTTAATTTAAAAACCTGATTTTATCTGATTTTCAATGAAAACACTGTAATGTTTACTAAAAACCTGTAGAATTTTGTAAACATGTCTGTATGTTATCAAAAAAATCATAGTATAGTTACTGCTATGAATACCTTTGTGGTTATGAGCTGAGTTGATTCCATCCAACCTGTAATGAAAGGGTTAACTTTCTGCAGGACAGTTGAACTGCACCCAGCCTGTATCCCCAAATTAAGTTTCACTGTAACTGTTGAAAATTGTCAGCAAGAGTATTTTAGGGTGTTTTTGACACAAAATATCAGTTTTTAAATGGTAATTTGTTTGTTCATTTTATCTTTCAAATGTTGTCTGTCTAACATGTAAAGTAGGTTTGATGTTAAGGTCAAAAATATTTTTAAGCATCAGGAGATTGTTAGATTTCACATACAAAATTGGTATAACCTTGTATAACCTCTTAATAACCTCCAGCTAATTATTAAACTTTGTTTTGGAAAAAGTTTATACTTTATCTGTTATTTTCCTTATTTTATGAGTTTGATTAATTTGACAAACCTCATAACTAACATAAAAAAGTAGGACGGTTGTATAAGCTGTGCTTTTTTACTCTAGAGTTACCACAAATAACACAATTCTTTAGTATAAGTAGCTAAACTCTCATAACATTAAACATCTGTGTACTGTGTATTTATATGTAAGTGTGTGTGTGTATGTACAACTGTCTTAGCCTTGTTCTTATGGACCAATAGTTTGTAGAACGCAGTCACATTGTGGTTTGGTAATACATAAGTATTTACATTATTACTATTTAGAAATAAATCAGTTATTTTTTCTTTAAATGTTGAACAGTGAATAAAGAAATGTTGCAGATAAAACCTTCTAGTAATAAAACTTGTTCTTTCCCATTGTAATTTATTACGTCTTGTCAGGTTCACGTGTGGATGATGCTAAACATAAGTTTTTTGGTTTTATGTACTCGTTTTGAAATAACAAACAAAAAAAAATCCTATAATATATACATCAACACTACAAAATTAATTTGTTAGGCTTAGTAACTAATCCTGTTAAATTTCAGTATTTGGGCCTGAAAAAATATATTTCAAGCTCTATTATCTCCTACCTCTTCCTTCAGTTATACTGTGAAAAGGAACCTTTCCTCATGTAAACACTTTACAAAGGCTGAGAAAACCATATGAGGTTCATTCTAACATTTTGATTGGTTATAGACATGTTATAGAGTGATTTGGGTCTGCATAAATAAATACTTTAAAAAATGGAGAGTTAGGTGGGGCCACCTTGATTGGGTCACTAAATATAATAATATTTCAGAAAATAGCAAAGATAGTAGACTCTTATTTTACCTTGCCAGTAATGGTAAGTTGAATTTTATTGTGTAAGAAACTGCAGACTTTGTATTTGGACATCACAAACATTTAATTTGTACCAATGCTGCATTCAACATACCAAGCTACATATAAAATTCGATGTTTAGGAACTTTGTTTTAATACATACTTTTAAATTAAGAAATTAAATAATGTATTGTACTAAAGCTTGTATTGTAATCTGCAATGTGATGTCAAACTTATGGACTGATGCTCATAAAATAGTGATTCAATAGAATTTGAATACAAGTTTACATGTGTGATAATATAGTCTGACTCCTACCTGTAGTGAAAATACTATAGTCTGACCCCTACCTGTAGTGAAAGTTATATCGTCTGACCCCTACCTATAGTGAAAAGGTTAAACTACAGTACTATGTACATGTTAGTTGCAGAGTACATTTTTATGTTTTGTCACTTTTATAAATTGTTATTCACATAAATCGTTTTTGAAATGATAAACCCTTTTAAGTTTAAAAATACTTGTTGAAAGCATATGTTTTTGACATTACCTTTTCTTTTTGACAGGTGAAAGTTTGGAACACTAGCACTGGGTTTTGTTTGGTCACATTCACCGAGCATGAAAGTGGTGTAAGTGAGGTGACGTTTACTCAGAGTGGGAAGGCCATACTTTCAGCATCATTAGATGGTACTGTTAGAGCTTTCGATCTTCAGAGGTGAGATAAACATTCATTTTGAGTTTTATTTATTTGGATTTTGCAATTTGGGACAAAGCTTTAAAATGTTTCTGAGTTAACTTACTTCACTGTTAATGTAAACCTACTGTACTGTGGCAATGACACAGAAAATTATCTTCAAAAAAATAGTAGTAAGATAAAGATGAAATAGGTTGATCTTGTTTTGCAGGAAAAATCACTCTAAAAATGTAATTCTGAAACATTTACAACTGCAGCCTGGAAACTGGACGGGATCGTTTAAACTAGCCTATTGACAAATCACAGAAATGTTTTGAGTCAAACAGATTATTTGTAGGCCGTAAAATCATGAATGATAATTTATGTACACTGGAGAGTTGAAGTGTACGTGTTATGATTTGCATTAAAAATGTTATTAAATTATTATTGGTGTATGCTAGTAAGTTTGGCATCAGTACGTGCTTTATAATTCAAATTTTTATATTATCTAAGTTTTAATATTTTTATTCCAGAAATAAATTTCAATAACTTCACAGTCATCACTTCTCTGTGCAATATGATATGTTTCCATTTTGAATTCTCCATTCAAGTTCTTGTTTCTACCTTCAGGCTACTCCAGAGTATTAAACTAATTTGAAACACACAGAGATTTTTGCAAACCAAAAAATAAAATTTTAACATTCAGTTTTCCTGCTTTGCTGAAATATCACTATATTTCTCATGCTTGTACGACACATACTCCAGTAATTGTCTTTCAAGACATGTCTGTAATTCTCTCTGATACTTCTATTGTACGTGGTTATCACCAATATAAAGAGTATATTTTTCTTTATGTGATTCATTGTACAGCTATTTACCTTTATGTTACCAGTTACACATTTTCTTTAAATTTCATTGCCTGCAACTGTTATTGTGTTTAGTTTTGAACAGCTCTCAGACCTTTTAAAACTAGTTAGAACTTAGCCAGGAAACTTATTAAATTATTGTAGTTTTGGAACATTCATTTCTAGTGTTGATATGTTTTTCATATTTTAAAACTTATTTCACAACAATATGAATGAATTCTTTTTGTGAACAACAAACATTAGCAATCTTATTTGTTTACTTCTTCAAGTACAAATAGACCTACATCTAAAGTATGTGCTAGATTTCTTATTTTTATGTCAAATTTATATTTAATGTTGTATAGTTTTTGAACAAAGCTACCTAATACATAAAAATTAGAAACATTTTAGGGTTAGATAACAAAAACTTGTGTGTAAACTAAATTAATTGCTGTGCTACCAACTATCCTAGTTCAAGACAAAGATACAATATCCTATAGCAGACCTTTTCTTCTTAAATCCCCAGTTTTATTTTCAGGTTTAGCTTCTTTGTGAATATACTATTTGCATATTAAGATATCTGGTCATGAAAAATAGATCCCTTTATTCCTTGCATCAAGTTTTGAAATAGATACACAAAAGTGCTGATTAAGAAACTAGTTGACTTTACTATTCAGATTTTTTTTTTTTTAAGATTAGAAATCCATGAAGTGTGAAAAATGATAGAGTTGTATATAGCATTGATGGTTTTAGAGGTTTCAGTATTTCCATTTTCTCCAGATTCAATATCATACATCTTGCTCTCTTTTAATCTAATAAACCAATACATTAACCTGTCTTGTGCTTCCTACTTTTCACAGTGTTAACATTCTTTATTAAATCATCGTTTTTGCAATAATCCAATAGTGTGTCCATGGTTCTATCATAATATCCCTGATGTTTCTGGGCCATATTGCTACCTGGAACTCTGGAATTTGAAAATTCAGAACTACACATCCAGTGACAAACTTATCAGGACTACACATCCAGTGACAAACTTATCAGGACTACACATCCAGTGACAAACTTATCAGGACTACATATCCAGTGACAAACTTATCAGGATTACATATCCATTGACAAACTTATCAGGACTACATATCCAGTGACAAACTTATCAGGACTACTCCTGTTTTTTCATGTGCTAGTACTCCTTGTATAGCCAATCCATACACAACTCAAATTTCATGATTTGTTCAGATAAAATATCAACCAATGTTTTTTAGTTCTTGTGACTCTCAGCTAGAAAGCATCTTAATGCCATTAAAGTTCAGTTTTTTTAACATGACCTATAACTTATTCTTCACAATTCACTTTGGAAATGATTTTCATGTTGTTCCACGCATGTGTTTTCATCATAAATGTTAAGATCAGCTAAACGTTTATTTTTACCAAAACAGTCCAACTCCTGACACCACTAGTGTAACGTTCTGTTTGAAGCAGATGCTTTTGAATTATTCGATAAATGTAATAGAAAGTATGCCACGTGTAATGATAACAAATGTATTTATTTCTTCTATAATTTTGGTGACATTAATTTATAAGGCAAATTTACTCACAAATTTTTCAACAGAAACAAAAATGTATGCTTAAACTTATTTGCAGAATGTTCTTGTTAATCAATCAGTAGTAAAAATATTGATCGAATGAATACAATGTGAGATGCTGCATTTATAAATCACTACCTTCCACTCAACCGAATGGTTGGTTAAATAATTCACTTATTCTGGTATTTATACTACATTGCAGTTTTCTCAGAACTGATGAAAGTAACTTTAACTTTAAACTACAAATAACGTTTTTTTCAAAACAGGAAATTCTTAGCATTTTATAAACATGCTTTGACAAAAATATAACATGTACTCAAAGATATTGATATTTAGTATATAAATAGAACATACAGCCTTATCACATTGATATGAAATTCAGCATACATAATTCTAAATGCATCAAAATAGTTCTAATGAACAAATATCTTTCTCTGTAGGTATCGAAACTTTAGAACATTTACATCCCCTCAGCGTACACAGTTTTTCTGTTTGGCTGTTGATCCCAGTGGTGAAATAGTGTGTGCAGGATCTCAAGATACGTTTGAAATATTTGTGTGGTCGCTGCAGACAGGGCGTCTTTTAGAGGTAAGGCTTCTTTGATTTTATTAACACTAAGAATAACTTTCTTAGTGCATTGCAGCCTATTAAAACCCTCCTGCCTTCCAAGATACTGTAACTTGCTCAAGTCCAGATTGGTCAGTCTATTGGTCAGGTAACTATTCTCCCAGGAGCATTTTTTGATATTAACATGCCATGATAGAATGTGTCTCTGACTGTGTAGAATGCCACAGTTGGACCTGCATCACACTTCTTCAGTAAGGCCTTCCCCCTTCTGATGTCAGCAATCATCTTAACAGACAAGAAGTGTTTTCAAGCAAATTGGGACCTCTACTTAAATCAGCAAGTGATGGTTTGATGGACAGGACATTACCACTCTCCCTTGGATAAGCTGGTAATTGAATATAAACCCAAAAAATAATCAATGCAGCCCATAGTCAGGAGCATCATGCAATCAAATAACTCATTTTGTAAGAAGTGTAACTTATTTTCTGTCTTAAATATTGAAAAAGACAGATTCACTAAAACCACCAATAATCTTATTTCTTGATTTATGTTTGTGTTAATTGTTAATACTTATTGGCAAGAAGTTTCATACATTATTGGGTCTAGTTTTCACACAAGATGGTTTAAAACAGGTCCTTTCTGGTCATGAAGCTCCCATTAGTGGAATCAGCTTTAGTCCCACTCAAGCTGTCCTTGTAAGTGCATCATGGGACAAGACTGTACGTGTGTGGGACGTTTTTGAAAGCAAAGGTAGTCGGGAAGCACTTCGTGTTACATCTGATGGTAAGCATCTCCTGTACTTTATCTACTTGCTTAGTTCATACGGGTTTCAGTAACATCAAAATATTTGTTTCTGTAACTGGATTGCCCTTTTTTTTTATATCAGAAGTTCTCCCGTTCATGAACAGTTGAAGTTTTGAAAAGACAGTAGTATAAAAATCTGTAATTCTTAAGTTTTAACTTTTTCCACACAACTGAAAATTGTAGTTTATCATAACTATCTTTGGCAATGGTCCAAATTTACCAAGAATAAGTATTTGTAATCCTTAAAAATGTGCTGCCATCTGGGCTTTTTTAATAAAAATGTAAAACAAATATTCACCATAAAGAAAACATTTCATATCTTATGTTTTTCCTGTTTAGATGAAGATTCAATTTATGAAAGCACTTACAAAATGTAATGCCTAAAATTTTCAATTTTTCAGGCATTAGTTTTATCAAATTATTGTGACTTCATTCAGGGTGATGAAAGGCCCAGTCACTCTAATGGAAGTGTAAGGGTCACAATTTCAAATCTTTATTCCTAAGCAATCTGGGGTTAGCCAATAATTATGTCTGAGTAGCTGGCCCTGACAACAACCACATACATTGAGTATGCTACTATGCACCTGTTACCATAATTTCTTCCAACACATTCTAGTAAGTTTATTGTAATAGTTGTGTACCACCATAATGGCTAAAATAGTCATTTTAAATTAAGACAGCTTTTTAGATGACATTCTTAAAGATTTAGAAAGTTTTATTTTTTGTAAATATGCCTTCTAGTAGTTAAACTATAAACTTGTAATGTTTATAATGCTATACTTTAGTTACATTTATTTGTTTATTTCTGTAGCTCTGACTGTTCAGTTTCGGCCAGATGGACAGGAGTTTGCCGTGTCTACGTTAGATGGTCAGATTCTGTTTTTTGACGTCAACACTTCTGTTCAGACAGGTAGTATTGAAGGTAGGAATGATCTTGGAGCTGGAAGAAGAGACACAGATTTGGTAACAGCAAAGAAATTACAAGGCAGTCAGTAAGTTTTCTACTGTGATATAGATGTGAAAGAAGACATGAGATATTTTATCTTAACATTAGTTGTATACATTGTTTTGGCCATGGGCAGGACTTGGGGCAAAAACAGAAGAGCCCTGACT
Source organism: Carcinoscorpius rotundicauda (assembly GCA_011833715.1). NCBI lineage: Eukaryota > Metazoa > Arthropoda > Merostomata > Xiphosura > Limulidae > Carcinoscorpius > Carcinoscorpius rotundicauda. The sequence goes on from CM022398.1 coordinate 91,636,217, forward strand.
TTTTCTTAATGTTTAAAACATCACATAGAAATAAAAGAATGCAGGGGATCAGAGGTTGGTCTATTTTACTGGTAAGGAAAATAGCATCAGAACATGTGATTCAAATATACATTAATCAAAATGAATGTAGTTTAGTGTCTTGTACAGATTTCTTAGTGTTAACCTTGTAATTTAAATTTCTTTTTCATTAGGGCCTTCACAACATTGTGTTACAGTACAGATGGAGAATCAATATTAGCTGGAGGACGTTCTAAGAATGTATGCATTTACCATGTCAGGGAACAGTTACTTATGAAGAAGTTTGAGATCACGTCCAATCATTCACTGGATGGAGTGGATGTGAGTTCCTTTATCCATACAAATAACAGTTGATTTAAAGTCTTTATAAAGTCATTCATAAGCTTTATCATGATCTGTTATTTTAAGAACTTTTGTAATAAAACACTATTATCTGTGTCACACCTTCAGTTATTTCTTTGTAATGGACCTCTCAGTACTGACTGGTTGTATTTAATGGATGCTTATTATCCAGTAGTTATATTTAACATGAGCTGTATGACTAAACAGACATGGTCATTAAAAGGTTAATGTTGTTGTATGTTTTCATTTCCATGTTTTATTGTATTAAAAATAAATACCAAATGAAATAGTTTTAAACTTCTCACAGGTTGTGTGTCTTCTAAAAAAATCATATTCTTTTTTGAGAAACCAAATTAGAAATGTTTCCATTATCAACTGCTGATCTTTGTTCTGGTATATGACCATAAAGCTTTTATCATTCATTTTTTCACAGTGTTTATGATCATTAGTTTACAATAAAGGTAACATTTTACTTTACTGATCAAGTTTATTGTTGATACAAAGTTTTCTTTTAATATTTAAACACATTTTATTATACACTTTGTTATTTGCTGATGTTTGTATATATTGAAGTTGTTAATTAGGCCATGATGAACGAATAGAACCACAGACGGTGGGCTTGCTAACAAAATGTAATTGAGTGTGAAATAAAGGAAGTCCACCTGGTCTTGTTCTATCAAAATGGTTGCTCTTCCTATCGTAGTACAATAGAATAATACAAAAAGAAGATAAAACAAGCTTTTGAGACAGAAGTTGTTTGCAAATGTACTCTCTTCTTCTGATGTACAACCAAGCTAAACTTTTGTTCGGTTGTTCCAACCTTTAAGCATATCTTTACAGAACTGGAAGTCTTTTGGCTTATGGTAATACAATTGAAAAGAAAAATAATATAAGTTTCCATTAGATCTTTAGATCACTTGAAGCTGAGACACAGGTAATTGCATCACACCATGACAATCAAGGTTGAAAAGCAGTGATTGGTAGAGGTTCAATAAAGCTAAACTGTATCTTCAACTTACAAAGTCAAATTACACTAATGTAATGAACTGAAATAAGTCATATATCCAAATTCTAGAAGAAAAACGTTTAGTGCAAGTTGAACAAATTTTAACTCTAAATGTCTGTAAGAACAACTGAAAGTTAATATTCTATAAATTATTTTAAATCTGTGGTGCAGTTTTGTCACTTTGTCAGATATAGAGTTAACTGTCCTATTGTACTTTGTCAGATATAGAGTTAACTGTCCTATTGTACTTTGCCAGATATAGAGTTAACTGTCCCATTGTACTTTGTCAGATATAGAGTTAACTGTACTATCAAATTTCAGGACTTCATAAACAGACGAAAAATGACTGAATTTGGAAACATTGCCCTTATTGAAGAACGTGAGGAAGGTCAGAGAAGTTCGAGTATCAGTCTACCAGGAGTTAGAAAGGGAGATATGTCATCACGGGCTTTCAAACCTGAAGTTAGAGTATCTTCTTTACAGTTTTCACCTACTGGTACGTACCTCGGTTATCTTTATATTTTTACCTACTGGTACGTTCCTTAGTTATCTTCTTTACAGTTTTCACCTACTGGTACGTACCTCAGTTATCTTTATATTTTTACCTACTGGTACGTTCCTTAGTTATCTTCTTTACAGTTTTCACCTACTGGTACGTACCTCGGTTATCTTTATATTTTTACCTACTGGTACGTTCCTTAGTTATCTTCTTTACAGTTTTCACCTACTGGTATGTACTTCAGTTGTCTTTACATTTTTATAATCAGAAGCTCACACTATGGTGAAAGTGTAAAGTCTGTTTACTGCAGTTGTCTGTTGTAGAACGAAGAATTTCGTGCTGTTATTTGAAGTCAGCATATTGTGCTTTAATCATCTGAAACAAATCCATGTGATTGTAACTTTCAACTCAGAAGAATAACTCTTGTATTTACCATCCTCTTAACAAAAAACAAACACATCAGAAAATGTTTGGTGTGTTTTCAGTTCATTAAAACTAAAATCTATAGATGTGTTCTAAATATCTCACTTTCTTTTCTACACCACAAGTGTTTGTGCCTGTCCTCTGGTGTAGAGATTGAGAAAACTTTTGTCATGTGATTGGTTAACCATGATAAGTTTGAGTATGTTCAAAAGTTTTACCAATAACTCGCACTGTATTTGTTCACAGGTCGTGCATGGTCAGCAGCGACAACTGAAGGATTGCTGATTTACTCACTTGACCATAACCTGCTTTTTGACCCATTCCAGTTAGAAGCTAACATTACTCCTGCAGCAATCAGAAAAACACTGGAAGAGAAAAAACATTCCAAAGCACTTATCATGGCTCTTCGTCTTAACGAGCAACCTTTACTGGTGGAAATATTAGAAAAAACCCCATTTGAAAATGGTAACTTATCTAATTCACATTTGTAATTCCTCTCTGAATATATTTTGAATCGCATGATTTATTGCAATATTTAGATAAAATCTGATTTTTCTCTCTTATCTTTTATTGGTAACTACTAATGAAGAAAATAGTTTAAAAATGCAATTTTGTCTAAAATGTTATGAAAATAATGTGTGTTTTTTTAATTAATCAGTAATTATTAGTATGTTAATATGTGAATCAATGTACCACATTCCTCAATGACTGTTTGTAGGTTTTTGTTCTGACATTTTCAAATAGAGATCAACACATTTGTAGTTGTTCTAAAGCTGACAAATCAGTTATCCTTGTGTGCTGTACATTAATGTTTCGACAGTTGTCCATGTGTGCTGCATGTTCATGTTTCGACAGCTGGATAGAGGAGGCACTAATAGAGGAGAGAACAACGTTTTGATCTTCTTCAGTCATCGTGTGGTTCACAAAGAAAAAAAGGGTTACTGACAGGTAGCTGACTACATGTTTGAAGGCAGTTGTGTAATTGAGTGTATGCGTGTAGAGGGCGTGCTTAGATGTTGGATATATTTATTGATATAGGTATAAAGGTGTTCCTTTATATTGGTTGATTTTGGGCTTGAGTTGTATAAATACGGCTTCTTTAATTTTGCATTTCTTTATATTTGTTTCTGAATTTAGTATTTGGGTGCTTTATATGGTTATGTTGTGTTTATTTGATTTGCAGTGTTTGAAAATATATGAAGGTGACTTTTTATGTTCTTTGAATCTGGTTTCCATTTTTCTACTCGTTTCTCCAATATAGAAGTCATGGCAGTTATCACATTGTATTTTATAAATAATGTTGGTGTGGTGTTTGTCAGTGAAGTTTTTACACAGTATAGACCTTATTTTTGTGCCTCGTTTTTGAATAACTTAAGTATTGACTGGAATGTCATATTTTGTTGCTGGTTTTTGCCAAAGGTTGGTTTTCTGCTGATATCGGGAATATATGGTTTTGAGATTTGTCAATTGTGGGGTATATTTACTGTTAGTTGATTTTGCATTTTGTGTAGGTGTGTGCATGTAATATTTTCTACGGTTTTTAATATATAATTTTCTCTACAAGTGGGTCTTCTCATCATCACTGATTATCATTGTGCACTGTATATTCGTGTTTAAACAGTTATCCTTGTGTACTGTATATTTGTGTTTAAATGGTTATCGCTGTGTACTGTATATTCGTGTTTAAACGGTTATCCTTGCAGACTGCATATTCGTGTTTAAACAGCCGTCTTTACGTGCTGTGTACATTCTTGATGTTTAAACAGCTATACTTGTTTACATTCATAGTTTTCTTGTTAACGTATGTGTGGATGTTTAACAGAGCCAACAAGTTTATTGTTTGGCAGAGTATATACATATATAACAATAATAATACCATCTGTAGGACCTCTTGGTCAACTATTTGTCTTACTGATATTTTATTGCAATCTTAACATCCAACCTTTAAAATATTACTGATGTTTACTTCACACTTTCTTGACTGTTCAGTTATCAATAACTACACGGGGATCCTGTCCGTTTTCCAAACTATTAAACACTACATTGTTCGTATGTCTGTAATAACAAATACACCAGCAGTATTGAATGTACTTCTGGATATTTTATACATAAAATAAAGGATTAGGTCGGGTGTTTATAAACACCCCAGAGATTACTTAGCATAGTACAATAACTTGACCACACCAGCATAGGGATTGACTGGAATTGGACTTGGTCAATTAAGCAATCAAGACCTAATATAAATCAAAACTTACTTAAGTCTCCTTTTCAAAAAATAAATAAATTTGTTTCAACTAAACTTATGCTTCACTTCCAGTGGAACTAGTCTGCTGTTCTTTGCCACATGTTTATGTTGAAAAACTGCTGGATTTCCTTGGCAACAAAGTGGAAGCTACTCAACACATAGAGTTCTACCTCACATGGATACATCAACTGTTACTGTCCCATGGATCAGCACTGAAGTCACGTTCTACTTCCATTCTTGGTGCTCTTCACACGCTCCAAAAAAACTTGACAAAGTGGAATGAAGACCTGGGTAAAATGTACGCACTGTTTTGTAGGTTTATATGTTGTTTCTTGAGCTCACTGAAAGAAACTTTAATCATGAGTTACGTTGGTAGGTATCTACAATATTGGTTGAATAACATTAACCTTTAAAATCATGAGTTACGTTGGTAGGTATCTACAATATTGGTTGAATAACATTAACCTTTAAAATCATGAGTTACGTTGGTAGGTATCTACGGTATTAGAGAACTGCTCCCAGTGACTCTATGTTAACACATGCAGGTTGATAAAGCCTGTTAAACATAGTTTATGGTGTTGAAGATATCACTTGGAATTTTTAAGATTAGGTATGAAATTATTTGATAAGTGACTGTTTGAATTATAAATGTTATTTACGCTGTAGTTTTTATTGTAAGAATGTTTTGAGTTGGTATAACATTTTATAAGTTGATAAGAGCAGGGCGAGTGATAAAGGATCTGTTTCATTAGATTTGACTGTAACCAAAGTCATAATACTTCTAGATGCAACCATAACAAATATACTGCACAGTATCTAATTTCCCTATGGAAGAATCAGCAAAACAAGACAAAATCTAGTATAGAGGAAGGAGATATTGAAGATGAGATCTTAATTTCAAGGACTGAATTTGACATGTCAGAAGAGTCTTTGTACAGTGATTGTACATGATAGTTTCCTAAATAAATCTCTGTATAGAAACATGTCAGTTTGTGAGATTCTTTCTCAGGAGACACATGGATTAACCCTTTCACAACAGGCTTGGTATAACATACACGGGTGTTTATGCAGTATGTGCATCTTCAAAATTTTGCAGAATTTTAGTAAATATTAAGTTTTTTTTTTCAATCAAAGTTCTAAAGATATATTTGTGAAACTGTTGAGGTGGTTTGATTACTAGTTCAAATGTAAAGCAATTCCATGTTGTAATTTAAACTATTCTTTGTATAATCTCTAAAACCTGAATACATGATCCCAACCCTAACTCTGTAGGATCTGCCAATTTGAGTGACCTTGTAACTATCATGAAACAAATTAAGAAATAAATGTGAATTATGCTCTTTTGCACCAGAATGACTACAAATAAAATTCAAAATAAAGATGTTTAGTCTATGTAGCTGGTTTCACAACATTCTATTATTATATTGACCTTTCCAGTAATATAACTGATCTTTAGTCTTCCTTATCTTGGCTGTGTTTTAGTGGCCTCATATTATATAATATAGAGTAATGTTTGAATTATTACACAAATTACTAGCATTTACAAACAAGTTATTAAACTTTTAATTTTTTAAAATGTTTTCTAGCTGTGACCTTTGAACTCAGTTGCTTTTATATTTCACACTTGGAGAATATCAAACAAAATATTTTTTAGGTTTTATATATACAGTATAATAACCAAAACATGATAACTAAACTTATACCATTGAATTCCACTATAATTTAAGCTTGGCAAGTAGCCTGTATTTAGGTAAAAAAGTATGAAACTTCAAGACGACACAATCTACCTTGAATCAAAAGAACGATAGCTTTTTCACAGATTAAAATGGCTGAGAAAAACACGAGTCATTTCGAGCTATCAGTTGGTTATTCACTTATCACATATTGAAATAAGTGTATATAAGGGATCATTTACAAAAATGAAACGAGTTAAATGGGGTTACAGTGTTTGATTCAGTACATAAACCAAATTTCACAAAATAAAAAGACAAGGTTCTTGTTTTATATTTTAACTTGAGTTCCTGATTTGTACAAAACTGTAAACTTAGTATTTTGACAGCTTCTAATCTGAAACGGTGCTACATACCACATGACTCATTGAAATAATATATATTTCACTCTTAAATTAAGAAATTAACCCGTAGATTACAATTCAAACTTTAATATTATATAATTTGATACCAACCTAATTGACATAAACTTATAAAATACAAATGTGATGACATGGCTTTTGACCTGTTGCAAAAAGGTTAAGTTAGCTGTGTTGACAATGGACTTTACCCTCATTGTGTGGAAAGCCTACGTTCTGTGTTATAACTACAATGTTCATCAATACACATGAACTAGTAGTCTACCAGTACAAATAAGTGATGTTCAGAAAACTAAACCTTTAAGTTGGAGGTCTTTTCTTCACATGGAAGAATATCCATTTATTAATAATAAAGAATACATTACACTAATAATAATTAGTAAACTGAAAGATTTGACATGACCCTATTCTTCATTTTACAATAGGCCCAGCTTTGCTTCCATCATCATGTGTGGGGGCCCCATAACTTCTGGTTCATTTGGATCTGAAAAGATTTAATACACATGTTCAACAAAACAATCATCTGCTTTGAATTTAATTCTAGCTTTCAAAATATGTAGAAACAAACAGTTTTTACTCTGACATTCTGATTTCTAAGGTATCCTGTAATAAAGCATTTATCCTGACATACTGACCATTCAAAATGTCCTCAAAGCCAATTACTTCGTCACTTCCATCTAATGTATCTAACATTATGTTGGAGCTACACAATGAAGGCAGTCTTTGGACCTGGAAATAGACAAGAAATTGTATATTCAAATAAACCCAGTTACAAAATTTAACGTACATCAAAACCAGAAATGACGAAAAGCTTAACAATCTAACAAAAATAATTATTCCAGGTAATATTTGAAAATTTATAGAATTATGTTTTTCTTTTTCCTAGCAATGATACTACTGTATTTCAAGAAGCAATTGCCAAGAAAATATGAACAAAATTAATATGTTGTCAAATTTCTGACAGTAATAAGAAAATAGTTACATTTAGGATTGTATTTATGTGATGTCAGGGATTTGATAAAGCAAAAGACCTAATTGTACATCAAATAAAACAAGTCAGCAAATTTGTACATGTTGTCAGGGTTAGTAATCATAAGGTTATCTTTTATTTCAAATTAGTAATTCACAACTCTATGCACCATGTTTACTTTCTAGAAATGAAACTTTAGAAAATGTACAAACAAATATTTTCACTTCAGATCACTGTACCCTTAGAGCTGCATTCCTCTCTGCCATCAGCTTGAGGGGAGCATGTAGACCTTGAATTGAACGTAATATCTTGCAGTCAGTCTCAAACCTGCTCTGTTTATACTAGAAAATAATTCCACAATTTCAATAAATTAAAACTACCAAAAATATGTTGCATGAATCTTATCACATACGAAACAGTAATAGAAAAAAATGTTTTAGAATTTTCTCATTCATTGTACAGGTAGTACAAAATAAAACCGTACCCTTGTGGTGTAATCACAGTATAGTATCTAATACCACAAAGAAATGGTCTCTTTAGAGGTTTATATTCAAGGTTGTTCTAAACAATCGTATTTTTCACAGGCATTTTGTACAATATCCAAACCTCTGAATACAAAATATCTTTCTTCTTACATGTAAGTTGAAAATGACATTTAGAGAGATGATAGTTTCTGTAATGGATGACCTCAAATTTTCATCATGAACTTTTTTAGCTTGAATCATTTTTTGTAACTTTATTACACCTAACTTACAGCATCAAGAAGGTTAAGGTGATGCATGCAAGTTAAACAGATATGGAATCACAAAAACACAACGGTCCATGACATACTTTGTAATGCAATCTCTCACGTGCTCGGATAATTATGTTTTATATGTAACCTACAGTACAATAAATCCATTTGTTAGATAACACAAACTACTGAGTACATTATATTAGTGGGAAACGGAACCAGTTAAGCAACACTGGAATTGTTTGTCAGCCAAACGTACAAAACAACTCTTTACAAACTGTAAGAGCAGAGAAAGCTGAGCTTGACAGAATAAACTATTTTATATTTCCCACAACACAGTCGTACGTGTAAACACTTTGAAGTGAATGTCAATATACATTATTTCATACTAGATATTACATTGGTAACTGTCAGAATTATTTATTCAACTACGTTTAAGATTCCAGTTTCATTTTAGTTAAAATATGTGTGTGATGGAAACCACTTCATTTACAAGGAATATGTCATTTGAAAAAAAATCACATTGGTGCCATCTTGTGGAAAATTTTATTAGTAATAAAGTGCAGCCCATGAAGCATATCCTAAAGCAATCACACTCTTGTTACTATCAACTATAAAATAACAAAAGTTCCGTTACAGTAATGTGTTTCATGTGTTGAGTTGTTTTATCCTGAAATACCAACAATTTTACCTTCATAAACTGGTGAGAGTTTTCTTCTCGATACACCAAGTGTATCATGTATAAAAAAATCATAAAGAATTACACCTAAAAAACCTTTTAACGATATGTGGATTGGGTAGGCCCATCAGAGAGGGAATGTTGACAACTACTTCAAATTAACTATATGTATCTAAATAAAATGTGGCAAGCTTTTAGTTTGGTTTTTCTATGCCTGTCTGATTCGAAATCTGGCAGATCAGAGTGCAAGGTGTTTTTAGTGTGAAAGACAAAATAATACCTTTGTCCACTGTACAGCTTTAATATTGAATTTTCTTAACTTCTAGAACTTTCAAAATTCACGTTTAGTGTCTTTAAGCATTCTGTATACCCAGTAAATCAGTAATATAAACTCACTGATGAATCTGACATCAAGTGCATAATACAATACTGAATGGATTCTCTGGGTATGTAGGGTTAACAAACTACACAGCTGGTCATTAAGGTGACATGTGTCATTTCAAACCAGAAGACTGCATGTTAATTGAGCTAGAACAACTGAATGTTAATAATAAACACAGTAGTGTTTATAGAAGAGGTCAAGAATAGTTGGAACGTGTGACAAAAACAAAAATATATGAAGAAAACTCACAAGTTAAGAAAAGTTTACCTTGAATTTACTCTGACAGAATCTCAGTATTTCTTATAAAACTGTTACTTATTGTTCAACAACTTAAAAATATCTGACTGTAAGAAACTAAAAGTGTCAACAAAAGATTTAAGCAGCTTAAGTTTATTTTTGTCTGATCAAAACCTGTAAACTCAAACCATGGACAATAAGAAAGGATGAACATTAGCACTATGTTATGAGAATCGATGACAGACGAACATTGGAATTGTGTTATGGACAGTGAAAACATGTGAATGTTGGCATTGTGTCAAGGAAAGTAAAGATAGATGAATGTGGGCATTGTGTTTGGATAGTAAAGACGGAAAAACATTAGTGTTGCTTTATGGACAGTGAGAATAGATGAATGTTGGCACTGTGTTATGGGCAGTAAGGACAGAATAACATTAGCATTGATGAAACTTTGTAGAATTGACAGTAACTGTCTGTTGTGGAGACAAGTGTAGAGAACAACGTTTCGAAAGTCTTCCACCTTTCATCTTCAAGTCAGAAGAGTTTCAAAACATTGTCCTCTAAACTTGTGTCTCCACAACAGGCAGTTGCCATCAATTCTACAAAGTTTCATCATGAATACTCTGCCTAAACAATCTGTCAAAGAACATTAGTATTGTGTTATGAACAGTAATGATGGATGAATGTTGGCATTATATTAATCACATGATCAAACAAAAAATATCACAAAATTTAAAATAGTACTTATTTTTTTACAGATTACGTTTTTTTGGTCCTACGAACATGATGCAGGTGAACAAATCACTAAAAACAAACTTGTTTTGATGCCACACAAGTAAAAATAGTTAAGTGAGACTTCCAGCTCCTTAACCAACTGTACTTTTTTTTTGTTAACCTGAAGATGATCTAAGAATGTCAAAATATTGTTGTATATTTTATATTAGTTTTAATACCAATATCGGCCATCTTGATAATACATTTTTACTTGGATTGTGAACTGTTACACTGTACTTACTAGTTTTTCAGATACTTCCAGAGGATGTGGAGAGCTGAGGTCTGACTTTACACTTTGAAACCTAAGAGAAATATTAAGCTGTGATACTCCATTTATAACATTTGTATTTAACCTCGAAGCTGTTTGTTCTATTGGAATTTATCACTGATACCTCTAGTTTATAAAGAAAGTAAGGTGATCAAACAACCATGAATAAAGGTTATCCCAAATAACTTTTGAAATTTTCCAATAGATATTAACGAATATTTTTAAGTTCAAATTCTTATAAATCCACATTTTCAAAACTATATTTTATAATACATTAATTTTGTCTGCTCTTAAAGACAGAAAAATGTACCATATTTTTTAACAGTAATATCAAAGTAATTTTTGTAAAATAATAGCCATTATCAGATTTGTTTAAAGACAGCCAATATTCAGTCAAGAATTCAAATCCATCTTCTATTTTCATCTAAGTGTCAGTTATTTATAAAAGATATTTTTCTGTCATTAAAACAATGACCTGTTACACTACAATTTTGCTAAATAAATATGTTTACCTGACCTATTAATACCACACAGTTCACACCTACTTAAGGAAAGTGGTATCCTTCAATACTAGTATAAGCTATAACAATGTGCTACTATAAACTGTACTTTAAAAGAATATTATAACAAAACAATGCATGTATCTCTGTTCAGATCTTGGTGGTTAACGTATTTTTTACACATTTCAAGAAACCTGAGAGAAAAAAAAAAACTGAAATACTGAAGACCAGAAGTCATTTCAGAGAGACTACAGTAATTGAAATAATCAATATTTTACAAACCCATGCAATAAGGTACTGTGCACCCCATAGGGAGCATCTTCTTTAAGAGTTGTCTTAGGTAACTTAGAAGAAGCAGTAACTCCAGTTCGCCACTCCATTGTAACTCTAGAATAAAATAAACAAGTTCAAATAAAGGTTCACACATCTACTATCAAAACTGTTTGGAATCAAACTTTCTCAGAATCCATAATAATATCTTACTGTGCATGTTTAGTTTTTAGCATAATCAATTTCGACTTCACATAAAAGTATGTTACCTATATTACTACTTCATTACTGTTTATTCATTTTCTGTTGTAGGCTTTTTTTTTTTTTTTTATAAGTTAGGCTTCATACTGTTAAGGATAGAAAGTTCTAGATTAGATGTCACATGAAGAATACATGAAATCAACAGTAGACCTCTGTATTAGTTTGGTCTGTTACAGCACGACTGACTGGTTATTAAGTATGTTAGTCTGTTAACCACTTCAGTGCTGTAATTTTGAAACTGTATTTCAACAAAGTAGTAGAAATGTAAAAACGTTTTGTTTTTTTAAATTTTGAACTACACACAAATCTACAAGGCACTGTGATTTCCTAATTTTCCAGTAGTAAGCAGTTAGTCAATGCTACCCATTGCCAAATTTTGGGCTACTCTTTTCCCAATATATTGTGAGATTGATCAAAGATTATAACACCCCCATGGCTGAAAAGGCAAGTATGTTAAATCAAAGTTATTCGAGCCTGCACCCTTCATAATGTGACTCAAGCACCCTAAACAACAGGGCCAAGTAAGTAAATATTTCCATGTTAGGCTTTTTTTTCTGGAAAGTTTGGTCTGACACAAAAATAACTGGTAGGGCTTGTGGATTGTAGTTGCTGTAGCAATAACCTGATTTATTCATCATAAACTAAAAATGACTTTACATCATTTTTACTGAATAGTGAAAAAAACTCACCGAACAATATATATTTGCAACTTAAAAGGATACATAATTTATAAGAACTGTTGTTATATTAGTCTAAATTATACAAGTTTACACATCACACTTTAGAAACAAATACTCTGAACAGTGAAACAAATTCCTGAATGAGTAAAATACTTCTATAGTAAAGCTATTAAAAAACAAAGTAATTTTGATACAACGAGAGAATACATTTGGTGTGAAACCTGAAAAATGATATGTACTAGGTCTACTTGTGAAAATTCTGTATTATTATAAGTTATACAGTATTATTATAAGTTATACAATTATTAATTATTACTAATATTTATACATACCAGTCTCTTCTTTTACTGATAATTTACCTGTTCGGTGATTCACTGTTTCTATGAAAAAAGCCCGAACACTTTGAATATTAGTCATTACGTCATATACAAAACATACCTCTCAAATATTTGACAATCAAAACCATTACAAGAAGTTATGGGATGGTAGTGGTATTGAGAATAGAACGAAATAAGCCACAAATATTATCCACAAAATGAATTTAAACCTTACAAAAGTTACACAATTTGCTAAATATTATTTATAAGTAGAAAAAAACAACCTCATTATGGTACAGGTCAGCGTGAAACTAATTCGTACTTTGAAAGGACTGTTTATTAACTTTTGTTATTTACCTAATAAAGAATTTGAAATTTAAATAAGTTAAACTACAGAAATAATGCTAACTGCAAATTTGTATGTACATTTAAAATACTTTTAGTTTCTAGGTTCAAAAGATATTATTTCGTTTTAAAAAAGAAAATTTACTTACAAAGCTGAAGTCAAACAACACCACAATTATTTAATACCATTAGCACTTAAGCCTAGTATTTTCTTGCAAGTCAAGGTATAACTAGTCCTCTGGTGAGATGGTTCGCATTTCCTTACTGTGGATTATGTTCTTAAATTTTAAACAATACTCATTACTTGTATTCGACACTAAAAGGTAATTTTAAGTTAATAATCGTATAGTTAATATCTCAGGATTTCATATCTATCCATTATTTTTTGAAGTTGCTTCAGAATTACCTAGTCTTTAAATATTTAATATTTAAATACTTTACACAAAAGAATAGAAATTGTTTTGAAAATTTGCTCAAAGCTACACGAGTACCATCTGCGCTAGCAGTCTCTAATTTTTAACCCATAGATTAGAATAAAGACAGATAGTAAACAATGTATCCACTCTCAGTTCTAGTATTACTTTAGTCAAATAGTGAAAATTGACTTTTATAATGCACTTGTTGCATCAAAGTTAGAAATGCGGTTTTGCGACAGCTGGATGTACGGTCCATCTCGACTGTCCCATTCTTTAAAATAAAATAAACAAATAAATCTTAAAGTCAGCCCTTGCCGTTCATATACTTCTCAAGCTTTTTATTAAATTCACTTAATTTTACTGCGTTCACAAAATCCAAAACATTGTTATAAAAATAAAACTGTCTTAGCTGAAAATAACTCTTACCGCCAAAATTTATATTTATGTCCTATGGTCCTACTAAAAAAGACGATGCATCAACTCTATCAATTTCCTTCATAGTCTTACACACCTCAGTTACTTAGATCCCTTCTAACTCTTCTTTATTCAAGTAAAAACAATTTGAGAAATGTCGGCATCTCCTTGTATGACAACCCATCTCAAGTACCATTCTAATAACCTTTCTATAAATTCTTTCTAACAATTGACTGTTCTTCCTAAGGAAAGTAGCTTACGACTGAGCATAATACGTTAAATATAAACTAATTGTGACCTAAACATGCTAGCTAATAGCCCATGTCTACGACTTGAAAGAAAGAGAAATAACAACGTAAGGAATTGTGTTTGAATTTAAATATTATTATTAACTTTTTTTTGCCATCCACTAATACAGCAATATGTCCCCGCATTTACAACGCTAAAATTGGGGGTTCGATTTCCCTTGGTGAGCTCAGCAGATAGTCCGACGTGGCTTTGCTGTAAGAAGGCACACACATTAACTGTTTTATTTATCAATAATTAAGTTTAATTTAACACAGTGACTGCTGTTTATGTTATCATACTTGACTGCTGTTTATGTTATCATACTTGACTGCTGTTTATATTATCATACTTGACTGCTGTTTATGTTATCATACTTGACTGCTGTTTATGTTATCATACTTGACTGCTGTTTATGTTATCATACTTGACTGCTGTTTATGTTATCATACTTGACTGCTGTTTATGTTATCATACTTGACTGCTGTTTATGTTATCATACTTGACTGCTGTTTATGTTATCATACTTGACTGCTGTTTATATTATCATACTTGACTGCTGTTTATGTTATCATACTTGACTGCTGTTTATGTTATCATACTTGACTGCTGTTTATGTTATCATACTTGACTGCTGTTTATGTTATCATACTTGACTGCTGTTTATATTATCATACTTGACTGCTGTTTATATTATCATACTTGACTGCTGTTTATATTATCATACTTGACTGCTGTTTATATTATCATACTTGACTGCTGTTTATGTTATCATACTTGACTGCTGTTTATATTATCATACTTGACTGCTGTTTATGTTATCATACTTGACTGCTGTTTATGTTATCATACTTGACTGCTGTTTATATTATCATACTTGATATTACATTTTGGAAGTGATTTCAACGTAAAATGCACAAGTTAAAATATTGGCTAATTAACAAGATCAACATTCATTTATATGGTATGTACAAGTGATTAATATATCTAACATCATTAAGCATTATATAATTTCTATGGTGCATATTGGTATATAGGGGACATATTAATACTTGAAATAACCAAACTTATAACATTAACGTGATGTTTTTATTTAATCAATAAAAGTTCATTGTTGAAATAATTAACAGCTACTTGTGGGAAATCAAAGTTCTTTCAAGATTATAAAATGAAATAATAAAAAGTAGATTAAAAATAAGAAAAAACAATTAAAATTATCGGCGCCATCTTTTGTCCTTGTTCATCTGGGGGTCGTAGTTGTTCGATGAGGAAAGCTTTTCTGAATTTTCCGTTAGTTTATATGGGTAGCTTTGGTGAGAATTTGTACGGAGAATAATGGTTTCAAATCAAGTGTCATTTTTTCAGGATTAATTAAAAATGATTTTCAACTACACTTCTTTCATGTTGTTGGTTATAAAGAGCTTCAATATATTATTCTATCCTCGAGTGGAGGAGTTTTTCTGTATTTTCCTGTGTACGTATGATGGTAGATGTTCTAGTAAGCTGTAAACAAGACAATTATCTTTAATTACTGACATGTTTTAGTAAGACAGTTGCTTTATTAAACAACAAGAGCTTTTTATGTTTGAATTATAACTTTAATCGGTAGCTCAGATTTCATGATTGTAGTTTTCATTTTTTAGAAATAGCTTCGTCAATTATAAGTGTTATAAAAATAACATTTTTTGTGTTATTTTTGAACTATCGATATTTCATCTTTGTTTATCTTTGTTTTCCCATGTTGGAAGTGCGATGCTTGCTGATGTTTATGCATCACAGTTTTTAATTTTTTTTTATGTAAAACGTTGACTATTCTTTTTTCAGAAGAAGTTAAATTAGTTTGGAGTGTGTATCATTTTGTCAAGACATAGCCAGGTTGTTAAGGCACTCGACTCGTAATATAAAGGTCGCTGGTTCGAATCCTAATCGCACCAAACATACTCGTCCTTTTAGCCTTGGAGGCACTATAATAATATGGTCAATCCCACTATTCGTTGGTAAAATAGTAGTCCAAGAGTTAACTGTGGGTTGTTCATTCAGTCTATTTCACGCCAGCAACTGATAGCGGTGTTTAGAAACAAAATAAGAAGGATTCAGACCTGTATTGATGTCAACAGGAGTCACTTTCAACATTGTTTATAATTGTCATTCATATTTACCTCCTGTATTCTATATTGAAACGTGTCTGTTAATAAATATACACGTGCACAGTGACTCTCCGAACATCCTGTAGAAAACCAAACGGTACTCAAACAGTAACATACACAGAGTATTAGGATTCCTGCACTTCAGTAACTTAAAACTGACTTCCTCTAATTTCCGAACAAGTTATCTCAGTAAGTTATTTGAAAATTTTCCAATCCTATGACAAGCTAGCTGTAATTCAACAATGTTCTGCCATTTATCTCAGAACGACTGGTATGAGTAATAACACTTTCATTGATAAGCAGAGAACAACGTTTCGACCTTCCTAGGCAATCTTCAGGTTAACAAAAAGAGTTTGCAACTGACCGTTACCGGACACATGCTTTAGGAACGAGAGTATAAACGGGTATGGGAGTGTAGGGGTGTTAGACGTTAGGCTATGACTTGGTATGGATGTAAAGATGTTCCTTAAAATTGGTTTAATCAACTTCTTTCATTTTGCATTTGTTTATATTTGTTTCCAAATTTAATATCCAAATGTTTTCTATGGTTATGTTGTGTTTTATTTGATTTGCATTGTTAAAAAATGTGTGGTTTTTTGTTTGTTTGTTTGTTTTTGAATTTCGCACAAAGCTACTCGAGGGCTATCTGTGCTAGCCGTCCCTAATTTAGCAGCGTAAAACTAGAGGGAAGGCAGCTAGTCATCACCACCCACCGCCAACTCTTGGGCTACTCTTTTACCAACGAATAGTGGGATTGACCTCACAATATAACGCCCCCACGGCTGAAAGGGCAAGCATGTTTGGCACGACGGGGATGCAAACTCGCGACCCTAAGATTACGAGTCGCACGCTTTAACACGCGTTTTGTGTGTGTGTTCTTTGAATCTACTTTCAATTTTTCTGCTTGTTTCTCCAATTAGAAGTCGTGACAGTTGTTACGTTGTATTTTATAAATTATGTTGGTGTTGTGTTTTTCAGTGTAGTTTTTACATAGTATGGATTTTAGTTTTGTTCCTGGTTTTTAAATACATTTGGTGTTTACTTGAAGACGTAGCTGGAATATTGGTGATCACTCTACACAAATTGAAAACACTAACAAAACAATGGAAAAGAACACCCAGAAATAAGACAACTTCGAAAACAATTCCACCGACAACCAAACTTTCCAGGTAGAACTGAAAACATCTATTTTCCCGAAACACCTAAAACAGTATCTTACACAACCTTTTCAAAGAATTTTCACACACAACTAGCAACATAATTTTACACAAAAGAAAACTAAAAACAAACATCAAAGAAAAATATATTAATTCTATAAACAACTTTAAACAAGACAACAACATCAAAATTATAAAGGCGGATAAAGACAATGCTATAGTTATAAGGAACTCAAATGAATACATTCAAAATATGTACACTTCAAAACAATAAAAACTAATGGATTAACATGGTTGACTTATTTCGTAATATAATTTTGTACGCCATTCCCTCAAAGTATCAACAACCAATGCTTCACTGTAGTTCTCTTAAACTATATTTTTCATACACTATTTTATCATAGCCTCGATTGTGTAAAATTATTAAATAGATTTATTTTAGTCATTGAATTAGCGTCTCATTTATACCGATTATCATGCATGTGACTCTTACAGTAGGTGTCTATTAGTGATGTCGAGAAAATCCACCTGTAGAGAAATGTATGTGCAAAAACGGCTCGTAAAAAATATCTCAACCCAAATGAGCCGTTTCAACATATATTTTTCTCTACAGGTGGGTTTTCTCGACATCACTGATGATGATACGATGTAACAATACACAGCAAGAAAAACTATGATACGATCTAACAATGTACGGAGTGTTAAACTATGACACGATCTAACATAACACAGCAAGAAAAACTATGATACGATCTAACAACACACAGAGAGAAAAAAACTATGACAGAATCTAAACATACAAAGCAAAAAATATGAAACGATCTAACAATACACAACTACACAAGAAGAATACTATGAGACGATCTAACAATGCACAGAAAAAACTATGGTAAGATCTTTCAATATAGAGCAAGAAACTATGATACGATTTTACAATATACAGTATAAAAGCTATGATACGATCAAACAATACACATAAAAAACTATGATACGATCTTACGATACACAGTAAGAGAAACTATGATACAATTTAACTTACACAGGAAGAAAAAGCTATGATACGATTTAAAAAACACAGCAAAAAACTATGATACGATCTTACAATATACAGCAAGAAAACTATAATGCGATCTGACAATATACAGCAATAAAAACTATGATAAGATCTGAGAATACAAGAAAAACAATGAAACGATCAAAAAATACACAGCAAGGAAAACTATGAAACGATGTTAGAACACACAGCAAGAAAAAACTATGACACAATTTAACAATAAACAGCAAGAAAAACTATGATACGATCTAACAATGCAGAGCAAAAAAATCTATGAAATGATCTAACAATACACAAGGAAAACAATGAAACGATCTAACAATACAGATCAAGAAAAACTATGAAACTATCCGACAATACACTCCAAGAAGAACTATGATACGATCTAACAATACACAGCAAAAACAACTATGTTACGATCTAACAATGCACAGCAAGAAAACTAGTATACGATCTTCATATATACAGCAAAAAAAAGTCTGATACGATCTAAGAATAAATAGCCAGAAAAACTGATAGAATCTGAGAACACACAGCAAGAAAAAACTATGATACGATCTAACAATATACAGCAAGAAAACTACGAAACGATCTAACAATACACAGCAAAAAACTATGATACGATCTAAATATATACAGCAAGAAAAACTATGAAACGATCTAACAATAAATAGCCAAAAAAACTATGACAGGACCTGACAATATACAGCAAGAAAAAAGAATGATACGATCTAACAATAAAGATCAAGAAAAAATATGATACGATGTAACAATACACAGCAAAAAACTATGGTACGATCTAACAATACACATAAAAAAACTATGATACGATCTTACGATACACAGTAAGAGAAACTATGATACAATTTAACTTACACAGGAAGAAAAAGCTATGATACGATTTAAAAACACAGCAAAAAACTATGATACGATCTTACAATATACAGCAAGAAAACTATAATGCGATCTGACAATATACAGCAATAAAAACTATGATAAGATCTGAGAATACAAGAAAAACAATGAAACGATCAAAAAATACACAGCAAGGAAAACTATGAAACGATGTTAGAACACACAGCAAGAAAAAACTATGACACAATTTAACAATAAACAGCAAGAAAAACTATGATACGATCTAACAATGCAGAGCAAAAAAATCTATGAAATGATCTAACAATACACAAGGAAAACAATGAAACGATCTAACAATACAGATCAAGAAAAACTATGAAACTATCCGACAATACACTCCAAGAAGAACTATGATACGATCTAACAATACACAGCAAAAACAACTATGTTACGATCTAACAATGCACAGCAAGAAAACTAGTATACGATCTTCATATATACAGCAAAAAAAAGTCTGATACGATCTAAGAATAAATAGCCAGAAAAACTGATAGAATCTGAGAACACACAGCAAGAAAAAACTATGATACGATCTAACAATATACAGCAAGAAAACTACGGAACGATCTAACAATACACAGCAAAAAACTATGATACGATCTAAATATATACAGCAAGAAAAACTATGAAACGATCTAACAATAAATAGCCAAAAAAACTATGACAGGACCTGACAATATACAGCAAGAAAAAAGAATGATACGATCTAACAATAAAGATCAAGAAAAAATATGATACGATGTAACAATACACAGCAAAAAAACTATGGTACGATCTAACAATGCACAGCGAAAAAACTATGATAAGATCTGATAATACGTAGCCACAAAAAATATGATAGGATCTGACCATACTTGGCCCGAAAAACTATGACAGGATCAAATAATATACAAGAAGAAAAAAGAATCATATGATCTAACAAAATACAGCAAGAAAATAGTATGATACAATCTAACTATAAACAACAATAAAAATTATGATACGATCTAACAATACAGAGCAACAGAAAACTATGATACGATCTAAAATTTTACAACAAGAAAAACTATGATACGATCTAACAATACACAGCAAGAAAAATATGGTACGATCTAACAATAAATTACAAGAAAAACTATGATACGATCTGAATATATACAGCAAGAAAAACTATGATGCGATCTAACAATACATAGCCAGGAAAAATCTATGATAAAATCTAACAACACCCAGTAAAAAAAAAATTGTGATACGATCTTACAATATGCAGGTAAAAAACTATGATACCAACTGACAACACACAAGAAGAATAACTATGAGAGGATCTGAATATATACAGCAAGAAAAATCAATGATACGATCTAATAATACAAAGCGAGAAAAAACTATGATTTAATAAAAACATACAGAACAAAAAAATTGTGAAACGATCTAACAATACAGAACAAGAAAAACTATGATAAGACCTAACAATATACAGCAAGAAAAACTATAACACGATCTAACAATATAGAGAAAGAAAAAGCTATGATACGATCTAATAATACATAGCCAGAAAAACTATGATAGGATGTAACAACACACAGCAAGAAAAAAACTATGATACGATCTTACAATAAAGAAGAAAAACAATTATACGATCTAAGTATATACAGCAAAAAACCATGATAAGATGTCACAATACAAAGCAAGAAAACTATGGTACGATGTAACAATATACAGCAAGAAAACTATGACAGGATCTAACAATACACAGCAACAAAAACTATGATACGATCTAAATATATAAAGCAAGAAAAACTGTGATACGATGTAACAATACCCAATAAGAAAACTATGGTACGATTCAACAATACACTGCAAGGAAAACTATGATACGATCTAAATATATACAGAGAGAAAAACTATGATACGAAATAACAATACATAGCCAAAAAACTATAATAGGATCTGACAATACACAACAAGAATAAACTATCAACGATCTAACAATACACAGCAAGAAAAAACTCTCACACGATCTAACAATACACAGCAAAAAACTATGATACGATCTAACAATAAATAACGAGAAAAACTATGACAGGATCTAACAATATACAGCAAGAAAAACAATGATACGATCGAATAATACAAAGCAAGAAAAAACTATGAAACAATAAAAAATTACACAGCAAAAAAAACTACGACACGACCTAACAATACAAAGCAAGAAAAACTATGATAAGATTTAACAATACACCACAAGAAAAACGATGATAAGATTTAACAATATATAACAAAAAAAACTATGACCTGATCTAACAATATAAGCAAGAAAAACTATAATACGATCTAACAATACACAAGAAAAACAATGAAACGATCTAACAATACAGATCAAGAAAAACTATGAAACTATCTGACAATACACTCCAAGAAGAACTATGATACGATCTAACAATACACGGCAAAAACAACTATGCTACGATCTAACAATGCACAGCAAGAAAACTAGTATACGATCTTCATATATACAGCAAAAAAAGTCTGATACGATCTAAGAATAAATAGCCAGAAAAAACTCTCACACGATCTAACAATACACAGCAAAAAAACTATGATACGATCTAACAATAAAAAGCAAGAAAAAACTATGATACGATCTGACAATATACAGCAAGAAAATTATGATACGATCTGACAACATAAGAAAGTAAAAGTTACGATACAATCTAACAATATACAGCAAGAAAAACTATGATACGATCTGACAATGTAGAGCAAGAAAAACTGTGAAACGATCTGAGAATTCAAAACAACACAAGAAGAAAAACTATGAAACGATCTTACGATACACAGTAAGAGAAACTATGATACAATTTAACTTACACAGGAAGAAAAAGCTATGATACGATTTAAAAACACAGCAAAAAACTATGATACGATCTTACAATATACAGCAAGAAAACTATAATGCGATCTGACAATATACAGCAATAAAAACTATGATAAGATCTGAGAATACAAGAAAAACAATGAAACGATCAAAAAATACACAGCAAGGAAAACTATGAAACGATGTTAGAACACACAGCAAGAAAAAACTATGACACAATTTAACAATAAACAGCAAGAAAAACTATGATACGATCTAACAATGCAGAGCAAAAAAATCTATGAAATGATCTAACAATACACAAGGAAAACAATGAAACGATCTAACAATACAGATCAAGAAAAACTATGAAACTATCCGACAATACACTCCAAGAAGAACTATGATACGATCTAACAATACACAGCAAAAAACAACTATGTTACGATCTAACAATGCACAGCAAGAAAACTAGTATACGATCTTCATATATACAGCAAAAAAAAGTCTGATACGATCTAAGAATAAATAGCCAGAAAACTGATAGAATCTGAGAACACACAGCAAGAAAAAACTATGATACGATCTAACAATATACAGCAAGAAAACTACGGAACGATCTAACAATACACAGCAAAAAACTATGATACGATCTAAATATATACAGCAAGAAAAACTATGAAACGATCTAACAATAAATAGCCAAAAAAACTATGACAGGACCTGACAATATACAGCAAGAAAAAAGAATGATACGATCTAACAATAAAGATCAAGAAAAAATATGATACGATGTAACAATACACAGCAAAAAACTATGGTACGATCTAACAATGCACAGCGAAAAAACTATGATAAGATCTGATAATACGTAGCCACAAAAAATATGATAGGATCTGACCATACTTGGCCCGAAAAACTATGACAGGATCAAATAATATACAAGAAGAAAAAAGAATCATATGATCTAACAAAATACAGCAAGAAAATAGTATGATACAATCTAACTATAAACAACAATAAAAATTATGATACGATCTAACAATACAGAGCAACAGAAAACTATGATACGATCTAAAATTTTACAACAAGAAAAACTATGATACGATCTAACAATACACAGCAAGAAAAATATGGTACGATCTAACAATAAATTACAAGAAAAACTATGATACGATCTGAATATATACAGCAAGAAAAACTATGATGCGATCTAACAATACATAGCCAGGAAAAATCTATGATAAAATCTAACAACACCCAGTAAAAAAAAAATTGTGATACGATCTTACAATATGCAGGTAAAAAACTATGATACCAACTGACAACACACAAGAAGAATAACTATGAGAGGATCTGAATATATACAGCAAGAAAAATCAATGATACGATCTAATAATACAAAGCGAGAAAAAACTATGATTTAATAAAAACATACAGAACAAAAAAATTGTGAAACGATCTAACAATACAGAACAAGAAAAACTATGATAAGACCTAACAATATACAGCAAGAAAAACTATAACACGATCTAACAATATAGAGAAAGAAAAAGCTATGATACGATCTAATAATACATAGCCAGAAAAACTATGATAGGATGTAACAACACACAGCAAGAAAAAAACTATGATACGATCTTACAATAAAGAAGAAAAACAATTATACGATCTAAGTATATACAGCAAAAAACCATGATAAGATGTCACAATACAAAGCAAGAAAACTATGGTACGATGTAACAATATACAGCAAGAAAACTATGACAGGATCTAACAATACACAGCAACAAAAACTATGATACGATCTAAATATATAAAGCAAGAAAAACTGTGATACGATGTAACAATACCCAATAAGAAAACTATGGTACGATTCAACAATACACTGCAAGGAAAACTATGATACGATCTAAATATATACAGAGAGAAAAACTATGATACGAAATAACAATACATAGCCAAAAAACTATAATAGGATCTGACAATACACAACAAGAATAAACTATCAACGATCTAACAATACACAGCAAGAAAAAACTCTCACACGATCTAACAATACACAGCAAAAAACTATGATACGATCTAACAATAAATAACGAGAAAAACTATGACAGGATCTAACAATATACAGCAAGAAAAACAATGATACGATCGAATAATACAAAGCAAGAAAAAACTATGAAACAATAAAAAATTACACAGCAAAAAAAACTACGACACGACCTAACAATACAAAGCAAGAAAAACTATGATAAGATTTAACAATACACCACAAGAAAAACGATGATAAGATTTAACAATATATAACAAAAAAAACTATGACCTGATCTAACAATATAAGCAAGAAAAACTATAATACGATCTAACAATACACAAGAAAAACAATGAAACGATCTAACAATACAGATCAAGAAAAACTATGAAACTATCTGACAATACACTCCAAGAAGAACTATGATACGATCTAACAATACACGGCAAAAACAACTATGCTACGATCTAACAATGCACAGCAAGAAAACTAGTATACGATCTTCATATATACAGCAAAAAAAGTCTGATACGATCTAAGAATAAATAGCCAGAAAAAACTCTCACACGATCTAACAATACACAGCAAAAAAACTATGATACGATCTAACAATAAAAAGCAAGAAAAAACTATGATACGATCTGACAATATACAGCAAGAAAATTATGATACGATCTGACAACATAAGAAAGTAAAAGTTACGATACAATCTAACAATATACAGCAAGAAAAACTATGATACGATCTGACAATGTAGAGCAAGAAAAACTGTGAAACGATCTGAGAATTCAAAACAACACAAGAAGAAAAACTATGAAACGATCTTACGATACACAGTAAGAGAAACTATGATACAATTTAACTTACACAGGAAGAAAAAGCTATGATACGATTTAAAAACACAGCAAAAAACTATGATACGATCTTACAATATACAGCAAGAAAACTATAATGCGATCTGACAATATACAGCAATAAAAACTATGATAAGATCTGAGAATACAAGAAAAACAATGAAACGATCAAAAAATACACAGCAAGGAAAACTATGAAACGATGTTAGAACACACAGCAAGAAAAAACTATGACACAATTTAACAATAAACAGCAAGAAAAACTATGATACGATCTAACAATGCAGAGCAAAAAAATCTATGAAATGATCTAACAATACACAAGGAAAACAATGAAACGATCTAACAATACAGATCAAGAAAAACTATGAAACTATCCGACAATACACTCCAAGAAGAACTATGATACGATCTAACAATACACAGCAAAAACAACTATGTTACGATCTAACAATGCACAGCAAGAAAACTAGTATACGATCTTCATATATACAGCAAAAAAAAGTCTGATACGATCTAAGAATAAATAGCCAGAAAAACTGATAGAATCTGAGAACACACAGCAAGAAAAAACTATGATACGATCTAACAATATACAGCAAGAAAACTACGGAACGATCTAACAATACACAGCAAAAAACTATGATACGATCTAAATATATACAGCAAGAAAAACTATGAAACGATCTAACAATAAATAGCCAAAAAAACTATGACAGGACCTGACAATATACAGCAAGAAAAAAGAATGATACGATCTAACAATAAAGATCAAGAAAAAATATGATACGATGTAACAATACACAGCAAAAAACTATGGTACGATCTAACAATGCACAGCGAAAAAACTATGATAAGATCTGATAATACGTAGCCACAAAAAATATGATAGGATCTGACCATACTTGGCCCGAAAAACTATGACAGGATCAAATAATATACAAGAAGAAAAAAGAATCATATGATCTAACAAAATACAGCAAGAAAATAGTATGATACAATCTAACTATAAACAACAATAAAAATTATGATACGATCTAACAATACAGAGCAACAGAAAACTATGATACGATCTAAAATTTTACAACAAGAAAAACTATGATACGATCTAACAATACACAGCAAGAAAAATATGGTACGATCTAACAATAAATTACAAGAAAAACTATGATACGATCTGAATATATACAGCAAGAAAAACTATGATGCGATCTAACAATACATAGCCAGGAAAAATCTATGATAAAATCTAACAACACCCAGTAAAAAAAAAAATTGTGATACGATCTTACAATATGCAGGTAAAAAACTATGATACCAACTGACAACACACAAGAAGAATAACTATGAGAGGATCTGAATATATACAGCAAGAAAAATCAATGATACGATCTAATAATACAAAGCGAGAAAAAACTATGATTTAATAAAAACATACAGAACAAAAAAATTGTGAAACGATCTAACAATACAGAACAAGAAAAACTATGATAAGACCTAACAATATACAGCAAGAAAAACTATAACACGATCTAACAATATAGAGAAAGAAAAAGCTATGATACGATCTAATAATACATAGCCAGAAAAACTATGATAGGATGTAACAACACACAGCAAGAAAAAAACTATGATACGATCTTACAATAAAGAAGAAAAACAATTATACGATCTAAGTATATACAGCAAAAAACCATGATAAGATGTCACAATACAAAGCAAGAAAACTATGGTACGATGTAACAATATACAGCAAGAAAACTATGACAGGATCTAACAATACACAGCAACAAAAACTATGATACGATCTAAATATATAAAGCAAGAAAAACTGTGATACGATGTAACAATACCCAATAAGAAAACTATGGTACGATTCAACAATACACTGCAAGGAAAACTATGATACGATCTAAATATATACAGAGAGAAAAACTATGATACGAAATAACAATACATAGCCAAAAAACTATAATAGGATCTGACAATACACAACAAGAATAAACTATCAACGATCTAACAATACACAGCAAGAAAAAAACTCTCACACGATCTAACAATACACAGCAAAAAACTATGATACGATCTAACAATAAATAACGAGAAAAACTATGACAGGATCTAACAATATACAGCAAGAAAAACAATGATACGATCGAATAATACAAAGCAAGAAAAAACTATGAAACAATAAAAAATTACACAGCAAAAAAAACTACGACACGACCTAACAATACAAAGCAAGAAAAACTATGATAAGATTTAACAATACACCACAAGAAAAACGATGATAAGATTTAACAATATATAACAAAAAAAACTATGACCTGATCTAACAATATAAGCAAGAAAAACTATAATACGATCTAACAATACACAAGAAAAACAATGAAACGATCTAACAATACAGATCAAGAAAAACTATGAAACTATCTGACAATACACTCCAAGAAGAACTATGATACGATCTAACAATACACGGCAAAAACAACTATGCTACGATCTAACAATGCACAGCAAGAAAACTAGTATACGATCTTCATATATACAGCAAAAAAAGTCTGATACGATCTAAGAATAAATAGCCAGAAAAAACTCTCACACGATCTAACAATACACAGCAAAAAAACTATGATACGATCTAACAATAAAAAGCAAGAAAAAACTATGATACGATCTGACAATATACAGCAAGAAAATTATGATACGATCTGACAACATAAGAAAGTAAAAGTTACGATACAATCTAACAATATACAGCAAGAAAAACTATGATACGATCTGACAATGTAGAGCAAGAAAAACTGTGAAACGATCTGAGAATTCAAAACAACACAAGAAGAAAAACTATGAAACGATCTACCAATACACAGAAAAAAAACTATGGTAAGATCTTTCAATATAAAGCAAGAAAAAACAATGATACGATCTGATAATACAAAGCAAGAAAAACTGTGACATGATCTAACAATACACAGCAAGAAAAACTGTGATACGATCTAACAATACACAGATAAAAACTATGATAGGATCTAACAACACAGAGCAAGAAGAAACTATCACACTATTTAACAATACACTGCAAAAAACTATGATACAATCTAAGAATATAAGCAAGAAAAAGCTATAATACGATCTAAATACAAAGAGTAAAAAATATGATACGATGTTACAATACATAGGCAGAAAAACTGATAGGATCTAACAACACAAAGTATGAAAAAATTATGATATGATCTAACAATATAAACCAAGATAAATTGTGATGCGATCTAACAATACAAGAAACTATTATCCGATCTAATAATACACAGCAACAAAAACTGTGATACGATCTAAATATATACAGCAAAAAAACTATGATACGATCAAACAATAAACAGCCAGAGAAACTATGACAGGATCTAACAATATACAGCAAGAAAAAACAATGATACGATCTAATAATACAGAGCAAGAAAACTATGAAACGATCTGACAACACAGAACAAAAAACTACGTCACGATCTAACAATGGACAGAGGAAAAACTATGATACGATCTAATAATATACAGCAAGAAAAAACTATTTTACGATCTAACAATACACAGCAAGATGAACTATGATACGATCTCGCAATACTCAGGAAGAAAAACTATTATACGATCTGAATATAAACAGCAAGAAAAACTATGATACGATCTAATAATAAATAGCGAGAAAAGCTATAACAGGATCTAGCAACACACAGCAAGAAAAACTATGTATGATCTAACAATAAAACCAAAAATAATTATAAAACGATTTTACAATACACCACAAGAAAAACTATGATACGATCTAATAATACACAGCAAGAAAATTATGATACGATCTAACAATATACAGCAAGTAAAAGCTATGATACGATCTAACAGTATACAACAAGAAAAACAATGATACGATCTGACAATACACAACAAGAAAAACTATGATACGATCTAACAACACACAGCAAGAAAACTGTGATACAATTTAACAATATACAGCAAGAAAAAACTATGACACGATCTAACAAAACAGAACACAAAATTATGATACGATCCAACAATATATAGCAAGAAAAAACTTAGACACAATTTAATAATGTTCAGCAAGAAAACACTATGATACGATGTGACAATATACAGCAAGATAAATTATAATACGATCTAACAATACACAGCAAGAAAACCTATAATACGATTTAACAATATACAACAAGAGAAACTGTGATATGATCTAACAATGCAGAGCAAAAAAAAAAGTGAAACGATCTAGCAATACACAGGAAGAAAAACTATGAAACGATCTAACAATACACAACAACACAAGAAGAAAAACTATGAAACGATCTAAGAATACAAAGAAAAAGAAACTATGGTACGATCTTTCAATATACAGGAAGAAAAAGCTATGATACGATCTAACAATATACAGCAAAAAACTATGATACGATCTAACAATATAGAGTAAAAAACTATGACACGATCTTACAATACACTTCAAGAAAAATTATGATACGATCTAAAAATACACAGCAAGAAAACTATGATACGATCTCACAATATACAGCAAAAAACTATGATAAGATCCGACAATACACAACAAGAAAAACAATGAGACGATCCAACAATACACAGCAAGAAAAACTATGATACAATCTTACAATAAACAGTAAGAAAAACTATGATACGATTTAACAATATACAGCAAAAAATTTATGATACGATCTGACAATGCAGAGCAAGAAAAACTGTGAAACGATCTGAGAATACACAACAACACAAGTGTTATGTAAATGTCGTGTAATTATTTTGTAAACGACAACATGTCGTGTTGTGTTTGAATTTTTATTTCTATTATTCATTTCTCCATATTTATATTATTGTTTCGAAGTTTAAACTAATAAAATATGTTGTTATATATTTACGGTAACATTTAGAATTTTCTTGAATTAAGTAATCCAATCATATGTTTGTAAATGAAGTGCTGGTGACTACGTGTCTAGACGTGTAGTCTCGTGCAAGAACGGACATGCACGGATTGCTCTGGAGAACTGTAGAAAGGTCGCGGTTATTCGAGGAGTTTAGGCCTACTACATATAAACAGACGAAGATGCGAGAGAGAAGAGAGATTCAGACATCAGTTATTATTCGAAGAAAGAAGAGAGTCAGACATTAGTTTTATTTAAAAACAAGAAAGTCAGTTATTTGAAAAAGATTAAGTGTTTGCTGTGATTATTCAACTTGGATTTGTGACTAAAGTTAGATCTACGGAAGCTGTGATTTTATTTCGTCAATCTCTACGATTCATCTGAATTACTGCTTGTGCTGAGAGTCGGCGAATTTATTGAATTGTGAACTGTTTCTGAACTTCTTCATTTAAGCTTCGGAATTTCTTCGTGGGACCAAATTCACACCCTAGACTGGAATTTGAGACTTTTATTTTAGATCGTTATATTAGATACAGGCCAGTACCATTTTGTATTGTGATTAATTTTGAAGTTTGAAATTAGTATTATTTTGTTTTGTGATTAATTTCGAATGTTGTAACTTAATATCTGTCAGTTATTATATAATTTATGTTATATCTGTTATATTTTTAATAGTTTAGTGTAATAAATTATACAAGCTGTTATCTGCGTTTTTCTGTTGCATTTAGTCTACGAAGAACATAAAACATAAAAAATACGTAACAACAAGAAGAAAAACTATGAAACGATCTAACAATACACAGAAAAAAATATGGTAAGATCTTTCAATATACAGCAAGAAAAATACGATCTAACAATATACAGTAGAAAAACTACAATACGATCAAACAATACACAGCAAGAAAAACTATAATACGATCTATCAATTTACAGCAAGAAACTATGATATGATTAAGAATATACAGCAAAAAAATTTATGATACGATCTGACAATACACAGCAACACAGTATAAAAACTATGATACGATCTAACAATACACACCAAAAAACTATGATACGATCTTACGATACACAGTAAGATAAACTATGATACAATTTAACTTACACAGGAAGAAAAAACTATGATACGATCTAAAAAACACAGCAAAAAACTATGATACGATCTTACAATACACATCAAGAAAACTATAATGCGATCTGACAACATACAGCAAGAAAAACTATGATACAATCTTACAATAAACAGCAAGAAAAACTATGATACGATCTAAAAATACACAGTAAGAAGAACTATGATACAATCTAACTTATATAGCAAGGAAAAGCTATGATACGATCTTACAATATACAGCAAAAAACTATGATACAATCTAACAATGCAGAGCATAAAAACTATGAAACGATCTGACAATACAAAGCAAGAAAAACTATGATACGATCTAACAATACACAAGAAGAAAACTATGGTATGATCTAACAAAGCACAGCAAGAAAAAGTATGATACGATCTTCATATATACAGCAAAAAAAGTCTGATATGATCTAACAATAAATAGCCAGAAAAACTATGATAGGATCTGACAACACACAGCAAGAAAAACCTATAATACGATCTAACAATACACAGCAAGAAAATTATAATACGATCTAACAACATAAGAAAGTAAAAGCTATGATACGATCTAACTATATACAGCAAGAAAAACTATGATACGATTTAACAATATACAACAAGAAAAACTATGATACGATTTAACAATATACAACAAGAAAAACTATGATACGATCTGACAATGCAGAGCGAAAAAACTATGAAACGATCTAACAACACACAGCAAGAAAAACTATGACACGATCTGACAATAAACAGCAAGAAAAACTATGAAACCATTTAAGAATATACAGTAGATAAACTATGATACGATCCATCAATACACAGTACGAAGAACTATGATACAATATAACTTATATGGCAAGGAAAAGCTATGATACGATCCAACAATACACAGCAAGAAAAACTATGAAACGATCTTACAACACACAGCAAGAAAAACTATAATACAATCTTACAATAAACAGCAAGAAAAACTATGATACGATCTAAAAATACACAGTAAGAAGAACTATGATACAATCTAACTTATATAGCAAGGAAAAGCTATGATACGATCTTACAATATACAGCAAAAAACTATGATACAATCTAACAATGCAGAGCATAAAAACTATGAAACGATCTGACAATACAAAGCAAGAAAAACTATGATACGATCTAACAATACACAAGAAGAAAACTATGGTACGATCTAACAAAGCACAGCAAGAAAAAGTATGATACGATCTTCATATATACAGCAAAAAAAGTCTGATATGATCTAACAATAAATAGCCAGAAAAACTATGAAACGATCTTACAACACACAGCAAGAAAAACTATGATACAATCTTACAATAAACAGCAAGAAAAACTATGATACGATCTAACAATATACAGCAAGAAAACCTATAATACGATCTAACAATACACAGCAAGAAAATTATAATACGATCTAACAACATAAGAAAGTAAAAGCTATGATACGATCTAACTATATACAGCAAGAAAAACTATGATACGATTTAACAATATACAACAAGAAAAACTATGATACGATTTAACAATATACAACAAGAAAACTATGATACGATCTGACAATGCAGAGCGAAAAAACTATGAAACGATCTCACATTACACAACAAGAAAAACTATGAAACGATCTAACAACACACAGCAAGAAAAACTATGAAACCATTTAAGAATATACAGTAGATAAACTATGATACGATCCATCAATACACAGTACGAAGAACTATGATACAATATAACTTATATGGCAAGGAAAAGCTATGATACGATCAAACAATACTCAGCAAGAAAAACTATGATACGATCTGACAATATACAGCAAGAAAACTATGATACGATCTAACAATGCTGAGCAAAACAAACTATGAAACGATCTAACAATACACAACAAGAAAAACTATGAAACGATCTGATAATGCAAAAAGAAAAACTATGATATGATTTAACAATACACAGCAAAAAATTTATGGTACGATCTAACAATACACAGCAAGAAAACTATGATACGATCGAACAACATATAGCAAGAGAAAGCTATGATACGATTTAACAATACACAGGAAAAGAAATTATGATACGATCTAACAATACAGCAAGAAAAACTATGATACGATCTGTGATGTCGAGAAACCCACTTGTTCAGAATTATATGTGCAAAAACGGTTCGTTTGGTTTGAGTACCATATATTCCTGACATCAGCAAACAAATAACCAACATTTTGCAAAAACTTCTAACAAAATATGACTTTCCAGTTGATACTAAATTTATTCAAAAACCAGGCACAAAACTGTGGTCTATACTATGTAAGAACTACACTGACAAACACCACACCAACATTATTTATAAAATACAATGTGATAACTGCCACGACTTCTATATTGGAGAAACAAGTAGAGAAATTGAAACCAGATTCAAAGAACATAAAAAGTCACCTTCACACGTTTTCGAACACTGTAAGTCAAATAAACACAACATAACCATAGAAAACACTAAAATACTAAATAAAGAAACAAACGTAAACAAACGCAAAATTAAAGAGGCCTTACTTATACAACAACTTAAACTGAAAATAAGCCAATATAAAGGAACGCCATTATACCTATATTAATATTATAGATAAAATTATGTATTTAAACATCTAACCCCGCCCTCTACATTGCGACACTCAGTTACACAACCCCTTCCAAACATGTGGTCAGCTTCCGGTCAGTTACCTCTTTCTTTGTGAACCTGACGATGACCGAAGAAGGTCGAAACGTTGTTCGCTCTTCTATTTAAAATATTTTCTCAACCCAAACGAGCCGTTTTTGCATATATGATACGATCTAGCTTATGCAGCAAGAAAAAGTTATGATACGATGTAACAATACACAGCAAGAAAAACTATGATACGATCTGACAATACACAACAAGAAAAACTATTAAACGATCAAACAAGAAAAAATATGATACGATCTAACAATACACAGCAAAAACTATGATACGATCTGACATTATACAGAAGAAAAACTATGATGCGATCCAACAATACGCAACAAGAAATAACTATAAAACGATGTAACAATACACAACAAAAAAAACTATGATACGATCTAACAATACACAGCAAGAAAAACTATGATACGATTTAACAATACACAGCAAGAAAAACTATGATACGATCTAACAATGCACAGCAAGATAAACTATGATACGATCTAACAATACACAGCAAGAAAAACTATGATACGATCTAACAATACACAACAAGAAAAAACTATGATACGATCTAACAATACACAACAAGAAAAACTATAATACGATTTAACAACACACAGCAAGAAAACCTATGATACGATCTTGTAATTCTCAGCAAGAAAAACAAAAGGTTTCGATATAGGCGACACCAGCAATTAAAATACACACAATGTACAACACTTGCTGGGTTAAGTAACGAAATTTGTCACAACTATTAACTTTTAAAAAATTACCTTTAACAGTTTTGTTTGTTTTGTTTTGTTTTTGAAATTCGCACAAAACAACTCTGAGGCTATCTGTGCTATCCATTCCTAATTTAGCAGTGTAAGACTAAAGGGAAGGCAGCTAGTCATCAATACCCGCCGCCAACTCTTTGGCTATCTTGGTTCCTATCCTGGTCGCACCAAACATGCTCGGCCTTTCAGCCATGGGGGTGTTATAATGTTGTAGTGAATCCCACTATTCGTTGGTACAAGAGTAGCCCAAGAGTTGGCGGTGGTTAGTGATAACTAGCTGCCTTCCCTCTTGTCTTACATTGCTTAATTAGGAACGGTTAGCACAGATAGCCCTCGAGTAGCTTTGCGCGAAATTCAAAAGCAAACAAAACAAGCTATACACAAAAATTAATCTTGTGATTTAATGTTCATCTCGTGCTGTACACAAAGTTCATCTTCAAAGTGTTTATCTAGCGTCACACATGCACAACAACACGCACAAGGTCCTTCTCGTTATTCAATGTTCATTTAATGCTACAAATGGTCTATTTTAGGACTTGATGGTCATCTAGTCCTACACACATAAGATCCATATAATGATCTTAGTAAATAAATTCACAAGTTTGTCTTTGTGGTGAGTTTTAAATCAGCTTGTTGTATCCGAAGATTCTCTCATAGATATAATTTGTTTCTAACTGCTAACAAAAGGCTTGCTTTATTATTTATTAATATTCCTGATCTGCCTTTACAAACCTGCTTTGGTTTGGTTGTAATCTGTTGGTCGCAGGATTGAATCCCATTACGAAACACATTCGCCCTTTAAAAGTGTTTTAATGGGATGACAAGCCCCACTACTCCTTGGTAAAGAGTAGCCAGAGAATGGTGTTGAACTAGCCATCTCTTCTCCAGTCTAGCACTTCAAAATTAAGGTCAGCTAATGCAGTTAGCTCTGAAATAACTTTACATTAAATTTAACAAACTATTTCTACACTCCCGATGTTTCTTCTGACATACCATTTGTGTCACCTTAAACATGTAATTATGTTTATTGTCAGAAATGTTTCATCCTTTACCAACTACTAGCAGAAAGAAGTCAGAGTTCCCAATGTCCATAATATCAAGCATTTTATTCTAAACATCTGACAAAATATATTATTATATATTGTAGATTTGAAGAATATGTAACTAGATTTGGAACTCCCTGCCTCCTCCTTTTGCTCCTTGTGTAGATAATTCCCATTTTGAGAATCTCAATGTTCCATATGAGTTAAGAAGGTTATCTCTAATGGATTGGTTTTTGTTTTCAGTTTGCTGTTGTAATGACCCTTATATAGTTGTAAATACTTTTATAACTTTACATTCTGGAGACCAATTAGTGTTTTACAAATCATTCACTTATTATGGCAACAATAATTCCAGTTACCATAACTTGTCAATATGAATGCTGGCTGTATTGATTGAATCCATCTGTATCTTTCTCAATTAAATGATCTTATTTCTTTGGAAGTAAAAATTTGCCTGGCTGGATTAGTAAGTCTTTAATATTAATTCAGAATTTCTAGGAACTGATGCCTTGTATCTTTGTTTTACTTGGATGGACAATATGATGTTGATATGTTTTCTAACACTGAATGGGTACTTGACATTGTCACTTCTAATTGTGACAGGGTATCTTACGTGGAAATTTTTCTTACTGTGATAGGGTATTTGATGTGCACAACTGCTGTGTCTTGGATGAGAAATATGACTTATACATCTGCTATGATGTAGACAGAAAATCTAATGAAAATAATGATAAATATTATTAGTAACTGGTGTGAACATTATATCTGATTGGATGAGAGGTCTGAAGATTATGTATTCTGAAGTACAACAAAGAAAAACATAAGAAAGTGTGAATATATTGTTTAACAACAACAAAGAAAGGGATAAGAAAGCAATAATATTTAGTACAATAACAAGAAAGAAAGGGATAGGAAAGTGTGAATATATTGTACAACAACAACAAAGAAAGGGATATGAAAGCGTGAATGTATTGTACAACAACAACAAAGAAAGGCATAAGAAAGAAAGGAATAAAAAAGCAAGAATATACTGTACAACAACAACAAAGAAAGGAATAAAAAAGCAAGAATATATTGTACAACAACAACAAAGAAATGGATAAGAAAGCGTGAAAGTATTGCACAACAACAACAAAGAAAGGGATAAGAAAGCATGAATGTATTGTTCAATAAGAACAAAGAAAGGGATATGAAAGCGTAAATGTATTATACAACAACAACAAAGAAAGGCATAAGAAAGAAAGGAATAAAAAAGCAAGAATATATTGTACAACAACAACAAAGAAAGGAATAAAAAAGCAAGAATATATTGTACAACAACAACAAAGAAATGGATAAGAAAGTGTGGAAGTATTGCACAACAACAACAAAGAAAGTCATAAGAAAGAAAGGAATAAAAAAGCAAGAATATATTGTACAACAACAACAAAGAAAGGAATAAAAAAGCATGAATATATTGTACAACAACAACAAAGAAATGGATAAGAAAGTGTGAATGTATTGTACAACAACAACAAAGAGAGGAATAAGAAAGTGTGAATGTACTGTACAACAACAACAAAGAAAGGGATAGTAAAGCGTGAATATCTTGTACAACAACAACAAAAAAGCATGAATGTATTGTACAACAACAACAAAGAAAGGATAAGAAAGTGTGAATGTATTGTACAACAACAACAAAGAGAGAAATAAGAAAGCATGAGTATATTGCATGAAAGCATCACTTTTGGCACAAAAGCCAGTACAACTTTGATTTCTGTATGTATTCAGTGCAATAATTTTCAATTTGAAGAAAAAAATGTTGATAACAAACCAAAACTGTCATCAGCCACCATTTGAAGTGTAACAGATAATATAAAATTATCAACTTAATTGGGAAAACTAAGTTTACAAGATCATTAAAAGTCAAGATTAACTTTACTGTAAATGAACTACAACATTTTAACAAGATTATGTTAAAATATCCATTGTTGACAAGAGTAAACCGATGACACTGTCTTACATTCAGCCCATCTTCTCACAGCACTTAGATTCACTCTTTTCATCAGGTGTCATTAGACCAATACTATCTTTTTTTCACAAAAATATCAACTACATAATGACATGTTTAAGTTTTAAAAATAATTTTTAAGATGCATTGTTAATATTTTAATTTCTATGTTTGCTAAAGGGGCCTGCTAATCATGATGATGCAATATCTGTAAAGTTAATTAGAATGTAATAACTTTGTAGCTTTGTGAAATACCTGGAACCAGAGGAAATAAATATTTTGTGTCTTATCAACTGTCTTCATCTTTTATTATCAGATTAATTAGTTTTGTAATGAGATTAGAGCATTAAATATTACTTATATTAAATTCATAATAATGTGAAACTGTACAAAATATCTCAACTTTTCTTTTCAAACAAAACATTATTTTTAAAAAAAATATATTCAAAAGTAATCCTGATTGAAATTTTTATAAAGAAGTCTAGCAGCAAGATGATACAAGATTGACAAATTTATAAAAATTAATATTACACATTCCGTTTATAATAGTTGAGTGATTTGGTATTGTATGACATTCTGTTATATAAATATATCTCAGAACAACTTTTATTCCATATCACACTTGATTTTAATTTTCTTCTTTGTACAATAAATATACTTGTAATAAACTTTTAGTGTGAAAGACAAAAAAATATTACACTGAAAAGTTTGATGTCAAATATAAATATAGTTTTTGTTATACCCAAAATAAAATTATAAAGAAATTACTAAAGTGTTTAAAAACATTTAAAACGGAATCAAAAGTTAATGTATGTTTAAAATTAACACAGTATTGGAAATAATCATGAAATGGTTAAT
This sequence comes from Carcinoscorpius rotundicauda, assembly GCA_011833715.1. NCBI lineage: Eukaryota > Metazoa > Arthropoda > Merostomata > Xiphosura > Limulidae > Carcinoscorpius > Carcinoscorpius rotundicauda. The sequence goes on from CM022398.1 coordinate 91,674,793, forward strand.
TAAAAAAGTACGACAGGCACACGCGACAGGTATGCCACCTCTGTAGTATATGAAAATTAACTGCACCAAAATACAGTCAAGTGTTTATAGTTTACACTGTGATTAGTTGTCATCAAACCAATCAAAAGTGCTACAGCAGAATACAGTCAAGTGTTTATAGTTTACACTGTGATTGGTTGTCATCAAACCAATCAGAATACAGTCAAGTGTTTATAGTTTATGCTATGAGTGGTTATCATAAACCCAATACAGAAATGTCACAACATTATAAAGCTGTACAGAGAGATGTAATGTACTATAACAATATCATGACTGTAATACAGTTATGGCTCCCAGTAATAAAATACCATGACAATTGTGTATAAATTAGAGTTTTGGTGTTCAAGTAAACTTCAAGCTGAAATAGGAGATATACATAAGATTTTGAAGAGTACACATCAAACTAGAACTCTTAATGATACAAGAAGTTAAATATCTTGGGATATGTTATTTATGAAAGACACGACAGTCCATGCATTAAATACATTTGTAAATGCTGTCTCAAAACCAGTAGAAATATATACTACTACAAAGTCTTTTCAAAACCCTAAAACGTTAGAGTAGACATTGGACCACAGACAGTGTAATTAGCAATACCAGATTTATCCTCTTACAGATGAATATAAGTTTGAATTATTCAGTATCAATCAACGACAGAGAAGACGATATAATAATGTAGGTATAGTGAAGAGCTGTGGACAATTAGTAGAAGTTGGTGATGTATTTAAAACTGATGTCACCATGACTACTTGAAAATACAAGAACTTTCTGACCCAGTACAACATTTTTCTGGAACATAATTCATCAGGTAGGGAATCATCTTTGGACAAGACAAAGATTCCCAGTATGCAGATGTGATGAAACATCTTCCTGATATAATAGCTGATTGATCATTTATAACCATTTGTCCTAGCATAGATTTCCAATATGAACATTCTTGAGGATGTATGGTTTCATATAAAATCCTAACAAGGTCAAAGGGTGATCAAGCGACTTGGCTGAATCGTGGAGAGTAATACAGGACATTTAAAATTATATTTCACTAGTATACGCTGATAAAATAACAACATCAACTTTTTATACTCACTGTTTGTGATTCGTGTGCATCTACTGCTTGCGTGTTTTCATAATTATTTCCATTACTGTGTATCTTTGCACAACTGTATTTACTGTTTCTCTTCTTCAGTGGGGTCATCTTCCTGGATGAGTTTGTTTTGAATCTCCATCAGACCTTTAAAATACTTGACTGTCTTCACACGTAGTTCAAGAGTGGAATCTTCATCACAAACAAATATTGTCTGAGGATGAAGTTGAAAAGCAGAAATTGTCCACATGTGACTGACTCCCTCTTCAACGGCCTTGTAAAGTGCATACGATTTGTGTGCCCCACTAATCATGACCAGTAATTAAAATATTCAAGATTATCGTGACTTTACGTCAACATACCAATCCATTTAATATCCACAAAAGAACAAAATTCGTCTCAAACACTTTGATGTAAAGTTAAGATTTATGTTACAAAAATACTTAAATTGAAGTTTTAAAAACTGAATTCAGAGTAATATACTACATGTATACTTTACTGTCTGTTTGCAGAATTTCATGAAAACATACAAGAGAACTATCTGCGCTGGTTGCTCATAATTCAGAAGTGATAAACTAGACAGAAGGTAGCTAGTCATTACCACACAATACCAACTCTTAGGCTACTCTTGTAAGACTGAGTAGTGGAATTTGACCATCATTATATTAACACATCTTTGGATCCAAAGTGGGAGTGAGAATTTTGTATTTGGTTGTAACAGTTCATGATTCATAACCTCTCACAGTAATCACGAGGGCCACGCTGAACCCGTGTACACTTGAAACTAAACAACTTACTTTGATAACCACCTAAATTAAGTGTACAATTCATAATCTCAGAGAAAATAATAATAATTACATTTAAACTTTTTATTCACATATTTACTCCTATCCATTTAAAATGATAATCTAGTGATGCAGAGATGCCAATCATTACGATTTAAGCGTAATTTGGTGTATGCATTACAACTATATGATCATACAGCAAATATTACGACTTGTTGCAACTGCCAACTTATTATATACAATATAGTCCTACACAATAAAGTGATAAATTGTTCCCCCAGGAGTTGAAAGAGGTGAAAAGAAAATTTCTAGTGAGATACAAATAAATTTTGATAATAAATAAAAGACATAGTCTAAATGGCCACTTGCGATAATCATGTTTGTGATGAACTAATAAAAAAGTCTACCAATAGTTTGAATGCGATGCTTCTCCATACTGAGTACGTAAAAGAATCCACAGTTACGTCATCAGTGCTTGTCAGCCAATCATCGCTCGCGTAGATGGGTCTTTCTCGTTTTCTAAGCGGCATAGAAACACCAATGCGATCGTTCACAAGGTAGAAAAAAAAGAGGCCTCGTTCACCAGATTGTTTTGTTTCTGCCAAATCTTAAAGGACTAAAACTGTGAATCAAAATTTTAGGAAAGAGTATAGTACAAAATATCAGGTCATTGCATCAAAAGTCAGTAACAGTCATGCGTTTTCTACAGTTTGTCACATCGATTTTTCGGCATCTCACCAACAAAAGGCTGAGGCAAAGACAAAAACGATGCAGAAAACGACAATTATGAGCAAGAATTCAGAATATGAAACCATAAATGCAGAAGTGATGTTCACGCAATTTGTCATTTAATTTTTTAATTTATTTATTAAATACACAAAACACAGTCATAAATGAACAATCTATAGCAGTAATAAATAATAAAAATTAAAATAATAATATAATAATAAATAGCTTAGAGACTTAGTAGCCGCCAATAATAAAGGTCTCCGTCTACAATCATTACGCTAAATCATTTGATATAATTGGCATCTCTGGTTATGCAATATAACTTTTAATATACAAGTTAGTTACATTAAACATGAAACAGAATTGTTCACAAAAATGCAACACCAAAATAAAAACATGTTTAATCTGCTAGCAGATAAAAACAAGAAGGAAACTGTCTGTTAATTACGAAGCTTCTGAATTATGTAACGAAATGGGATTTTGCACAAACAAACAAATATGAAAACTATGAGATTGACTTGTAAAATACAAGTTTGATAAAATTATCTATGGTGGAAACATTTGAGCAACATCATAAGAATTCGAAACAAGAGTCCCAAAGTACTGTGAAGCAATCAAAGCATTTTCCAAACAAACCTATGTGAACCAACATCAAATCAATAGTAAAATAAGATCCAGCATATAAACAAACCTCTCGAGCATCCATGACTGTTCCTACACCTACAGTCAGAGTTTGCCGAGGTAATTTTGAGAAGTCATCATAAAAAAAACGTGCGTTTGCCAGAATAGTATCCATAGCAAGAGTTTTAACTCTTGTGTGAGATGATAAACTTGGTCCTGGCTCATTAGGACCAATTCCTAACAAATAAATAAAAAATAATAACTGATGTAAATTTCATTAGCAATATAAGCAAATAAAGAACCATCTGAGTTCCACATATTATAATACACTCCATAAAATTAAAAGTGAATCAATAATAATTTCAAGTCTAATTCCTACATCATAATTTACTCCTTAAGAAAATTTCAGGTGTGTGGAAACATTCCACTTCACTTACAATAACAAACAACGTAAGATCAAACTTTATCACATTATGTAGAAAAGCTTATCAATTTTAAGAAACTCTTCAAACTAAAAAGGTGAAACAGTGGTTTCATTTTCTGGTAAATAATTCAATGCCAAAGTAAAAGCATTCTCTCACCAGCATTAAGAAGAGTAATACAGATATCAAAATTAACCTCAGACCACAGATTCTTAACATTCAGATCAAATTCTTTATTTCTATTCGGGTGTTACTTGACATTTGTGTACTTTATGCAGTTGGACTGTACAACACTCATGAAAAACATTAAGTGATGGCAGAAACACTGTAATTGTGTGAACCACACACAGATATATACTGTCATACACTTATATCTCCATTAAACTTTGTCATATACACTATTATTGAGAAAGGCACTAAGACAACGGCAACTAATGGGTGCTGAGTAAAGTGATTTTTGATGAGGGATATAAGATGTACAAGTTTTGACACAATAGTGGTTTGAATTCTTCAGGTGTGGAAACACCATAAAATGCATCCTTACTTAACTAACTAATGGGTACATTTTGTATACATGTAATTTACCAAATCATCTTCAATACATTTCTATACATGAGAATACTGAACACTAATTACCACATCACTGTTATGGTATCTAATAAACTAATATTGAAAACTTAATACCACATAACTGTAATGGTATCTAATAAACCAATACTGAACACTTATTACTACATCACTGTGATGGTATCTACTGGACTAATACTGAACACTTACTACCATATCACTCTAATGGTATCTACTAAAATAAAACTGAGCACTTACTACCACACCATTCCAAAATTATCAACTGAACTAATACTGAACACTTACTACCACATGACTGTCATAGTATCTACTGAACAAACACTGAACACTTACTACCACATCACTGAAATTGTATCTACTGAGCTAATACTGAGCACTTACTACCACATCACTCTTATGGTATCTAATGAACTAATACTAAACACTAACTACCACGTCCCTGTAATGATAGGTACTGAACAAATACAGAACACTTACTTACACATCACTGTGATGGTATCCAATGAACTAATACTGAAAACTTTCTACCACATCACTCTTAAGGTATCTACTGAACTAATACTGAACACTTACTACTACATCACTTTGATGGTATCTCCTAAACTCATACTGAACACTTACTACCACATCACTGTAATGGTATATACTGAACTAATACTAAACATTTACTGCCACAACACTCTTATGGTATCGAATGAACTAACTCTAAACACTTATTACCACATCACTGTGATGGCATCTACTGAACTAATACTGAACACTTACTGCCACATCACTGAAATGGTATCTATTGAACTAATACTGAACACTTACTACCACATCACTGAGATGGTATATACTGAACTAATACTAAACATTTACTGCCACATCACTCTAATGGAATCTACTGAACTAATACTGAACACTTACTACAACATTACTGTGATGGTAACTACTGTACTAATACTGAACACTTACTACCACATCACTGTGATGGTATCTACTGTACTAATAATGAACACTTACTACCACATCACTGTCATAGTATCCACTGAGCTAACACTGAACACTTACTACCACATCACTGTAATGGTATCTACTTAACTAATACTGAGCACTTAATACCACATAACTTTTATGGTATCTAATGAACTAATACTGAGCACTTACTACCACATCAATCTAATCATATTTACTGAACTAATACTGAACACTTACTACCACATCCCTCTAATGGTATCTACTGTACTCATACTGAACACTTACCACCACATCAATCTAATGGTATCTACTGAACTAATACTAAACTCTTACAACCATGTCCCTGTAATGGTATCTACTGAACAGTTACTACCACATTACTCTGATCGTATCTACTGAACTAATACTGAACACTTACTACCACATCACGGTAATGGTATATACTGAACTAATACTGAACATTTACTACCACATCACTATGATGGTATCCACTGTACTAATACTGAACAGTTACTACCACATCACTTCAATGGTATCTACTGAACTAATACTGAACACTTACTACCACATCATTTTTATGGTATCTACTGAACTAAAACTGAAAACTTACTACCACATCACTGTCATAGTATCTAATGAGCTAACACTGATCACTTACTACCACATCTCTGTAATAGTATCTACTGGACTAATACTGAGCACTTAGTACCACATCACTCTTGTGGTATCTACTAAATTAATACTGAACACTTACTACCACGTCACTGTAATGGTGTCTACTGAACAAATACGGAACACATACCACCACATCACTATAATGGTATCTACTGTACTAATACTGCACACGTTTTATCACAGAATTCTAATGGTATCTACTGAACTAATACTGAAATCTTACTACCACATCACTGTGATGGTATGTACTCAGCTAATACAGAACACTTACTACCACATCACTCTAATGGTATCTACTGTCCTAATAATAAACACTTAATACCACTTCCTGTAATAGTATCTACGGAACTAATACTTAACACTTACTATCAAATCACTGTCATAGTATCTAATGAACTGATACTGAAGAGTTACAACATATGAGGCTCAACATTAGAGTTAATCCTTTCTTTCTGTGGAATTATATAGCCATTCATTGTTATCTCAGTTGAATCCATTTTTATCAGAATTAACATCGTAACCACTTTTCATTTTATCAATAGTTGGTTTAAGTGTTTCTAGTAATGTATAAAATATATTGTGTTTTGTAAGTTTTCTACATATTCTATGTAACTTTTAAGTAACTATTCTCTGGATGAGAATACAAAACGTCCAATGACATTTGGAGTTTTCTTTTAAACATTAGTGATGACACTGTGTTGGTCATAACTTTATGTGTTGCTGTGCAATGATTCATCAGTAACGGTGGAAGATTTTGACTTCATGACTTCTGAGGTTCATTTACACAAGTGGGTTATTGTTGTAATTGTGTGAAGTTGTATCTGTCAGCCATGCCATCATATGATGAATGAAGGGTTATTATGGTGACCTCCTTGATCTGTAGGATATAACATGGCCTAAGTGTACTGTCTCAAGCGCTTATCCAACATAGTGTTGCTATCTTGCCTCATGCTATTTTCTCCATGGACCTTTTGGCTTACAACGGATATCACATGTTTACACTAATTTCCAGCAGATTTTCGACACCCAAACCAACAGAAGCGTTTTTTCACTTGCTTCTCTGTCTTTTCAGTATCCAAATGTATAACCACTAAAAGCTTATGAAGATGATGAAGTGTTGTGAAATGTAGAGTTTGTGGTAGCACTGCTTGTAGTATTTGCTTCTGTTCACAGTATCTTTCCATTTTTTACAATAATGCCTCTTGAAAGTGTACCTCCCAGTGAGTCAGTGGTTCATCAGTAGGTTTGAATTTTAATACTTGTGGTTGGCAGGTACAGAGACCACATTGTATTAACTTGTGCTTAATAACAATCAAACTAATCCTTGAAACCTAAATGATCCCATTGTACACAGTACATATTTATCTTCAGATCACATGGAGTGACTGTTTGTCAGGAGGGTCTTTCAGTACTATTCTTCATCCAAACTCCTATTATTTACCTGAATGTTTGTTGAGCCACGTTAGTTCTTCATCATTACTTGAGTATTTTTATATTTGCTTATAATCTGCTACATTTTAGGCTGGTCATCTTTACTGTCTTGTTCTACGCTCTTGTTTTCATGGTATTTACCATCAACAACACATGGTTTTCAGGATAATGAAGCATAATTTCCACGGTTTCGTTTAAGGAGATGCACAATGTTAAATTGCTATCCTCAAGTTTGGGATTTATCTTGCTATCTGTACTGCTGGACTGTGAAAATTCATTTTCAACCTCAGTGTCACATGATCTGTCTAAAATATTAAACTGTCCATAAAGGTAATGATGGAAAAGACTTAAGGCTCACACAGCACTTAGTAACTCTTTACAAGTTGTACAATATTTCCTTTTATGCAGCGTTTATTACCTTGCTATATTAGGCAAACATGTTATTCTCTATATGTTAGTTGTGACAAAAATGTTCCCACTGCAAAATCACTAACATCTATCTGTATTTATAGAGTTTGATATGTTAATATAAGAGTGATGAGAGTGATGGTCAGTTCCTTTTTCAGGTTTTTCAACACTTCTTTACAATCAGCAAAAAATATCTGACTTTTCAGTAATTTATGTAAAGGATAAGTTATAATTCAGAACGATTTTTTACAAAATGAAAGTAGTAAGAGCATAATGCAAATAATCGTTTTCTCCAGTAAGACATTAGTAAGTCTATGAACTTAAAACAGTTAAATATATGGTTCGATTTCCCATAGTGGATTAGGCCCGGCATGGCCAAGCGTGTTAAGCCGTGCGACTCGTAATCTGAGGGCCGCGGATTAGCATCCCAGTCGCGCCAAACATGCTCGCCCTTTCAGCCGTGGGGCGTTATAATGTGACAATTAATCCCACTATTCGTTGGTAAAAGATTAGCCCAAAAGTTGGCAGTGGGTGGTGATGACTAGCTGCCTTACCTCTTGTCTTACACTGCTAAATTAGGGACTGCTAGCACAGATAGCCCTCGAGTACCTTTGTGCGAAATTTTAAAAAACAAACAAAACAAAACCCATAGTAAACACAGCAGGCAGTTGGATGTGGCTTAAAGAAACAAATAAAGTTATCATCTTAACTAATCCACGTTCTTTGGTGTTGACTAATTCTGGACAGAACTAGTCTCCGATGGATCAGTAGACACTTCATCTTTACTAACTTGTTAATGGAATGCTCCATATTTCTTTTGATTCAGTTAAGGTTCTCTTTCCTCAACTGATTCGGAACTTTTCTTAGCCCTTTATAAGTATTATCACATGTCTTTCAATGCGTGATTATGTCATCCAAGAAGATGAGCATAACTGTCCAATATAGTTCGAACATTATTTAATCGAAATGTCAATTTCCATTTGTCAGTATCCACTCTTAAGATTCTATGTTGAAAAATATTCTGATCCAGATACAGCATCTAAAGCAGATTCAATTGCTGGCAGTAGGTAGGCATCATTCTTTTAACTTCATTCATCCTCCAGGCAGAGTTCACGCAGAACCTTGTTGATCCAATTTTCTTTTTTCACAAATACAGCAGATGATGCCTAAAGACTAGTACCCAGGTCTATCGCTCCTTCTATCTCCTTGAAATCCTCAGTCTGTTTTGCAAGTGGGAACTTTCTGGCTAACTTACATAAAGGAGTTGCATTTCCAGTTTCAATTTTGTGGGGTATTCCTTTAGCCAAAGTCACGAGGTTAATGGAAGAGGTTTCTTGAGTTAATTGTGCAATCTCTAGCAATGATTAACTGTAAGACTCATCTATGGTCATATAGCTTATGAGTGAGGTGTTAAACTTTTTTAGGTAAGGACTTGGCATTATACTTTCTATATACTTCCTGAAAAATGACTACTTATTATGTTCTCTAATGTGAAAGTACTACTTGTACAACCCTACATCTTGCAATGTCCCGTCCAATTTTTACTCGAATATTATAGTCTACTGACTTTACAATAAGTCATCATAGTCTAATTATTTTTGATCCATCATTGTTGAACTGGTCAACTCAATTAAGAGGCATGTTTTGAGTTGAAATAATTTTATAACACATTTCTCTAGATTCGGTATAAAGCATACTTATAAATTTTATTAAAAACTTACTACATTTCGTGTAGACACATCTAGTAAAATCAGAAAATCTTCCTCTTATGGGTAATTTTGTTTTGTTTATTAGATTGTTCACAACTGTTTGTGGTTAATAATTCATTTTACAGGATTTTTATTCTTCCATTCATATTCTTTTCTACATTGTTGATACTTTTCTTTACTTTGTTCATTTGAAAAATATTTTTATGATAACAACCATCCTTTACTACATTAACGTCTTTCTGCATTGTTTCAGTTTTGTCCTTACAGCCTTTCCTCACTTTAATCTTATTGTTGTAATCTCTTTGTACATCTCCAATCGCTTTATTCATACTGTCTTCAGTCGTTTTTATTCAATTTAGTTCTTTCAAAATGGCATCTCTTTTTTTCAACTCCTTCCTTAAATTCGTGTCTCGTTGTTATAATGTTTAATTTTTCTTTGTATTTCAATAATTTTCTTATTATTATACATTTACTTTTTCGTTTTGCTCTTTCTGGCTTTCTTTTAATCTTCTGTTTTGCTCTTCTTGACTTTTTTTAACTCTAATAAATCTCTGATGTCACCTTGCTAAAATCTCAGTGACTACATTTACTCAATATTCTGCTTAATTTTAGGCCTGACATGGCCTAGCGCGTTAAGGCGTACGCTTCGTAATCTGAGGGTCGCGGGTTTGCGCCCGAGTCGCGCCTAACATGCTCGCCCTCCCAGCCGTGGGAGCGTTATCAGGGACGGTCAATCCCACTATTCGTTGGTAAAAGAGTAGCCCAAGAGTTGGCGGTGGGTGGTGATGACTAGCTGCCTTCCCTCTAGTTTTACACTGCTAAATTAGGGACGGCTAGCACAGGTAGCCCTCGAGTAGCTTTGTGCGAAATTCCAAAAAAAAAAAAAATCAAATTTTATTTTTACCAAAATAATCCCCATTTTGGCACCAGAGTTGTACAGCTGTTATTTTGCAGGCTAGTTCTTTTAAATCATGTGGTGAAAGCTCAGTCCAAGTAATGTTAACAAATTAATTTATTTCTTCCTTAAAATTTCGAAAACTTGTAGGCTTAAGTTTGTAAATGATGTTCAAACCGAAAATACCCTGTTAAACTTGAACAATTTTACGGCTATTTAATCGAGTAACATAACAGAGATAGTAACTAACACTAATCCAAATACTTAAAAACTGAGTTGGTGTTTCATTGATTTTAGTACCTATAACCTGCTCTCGTCTTTCGATACTATTTATATTTACTAGCTTTTCGTAACCTCAATTATGGAGCTTGATATTAATATTATACTCTCTTCAGTAAACGCCCGAATTAAGATTCTGAAAATAGATTCAGAACTGTAGTAAAACTAATCGGTTCAATCTGTTAAGTTACACCTTCTTTTAATGACTAAACAATCAAAGTTCCAGTCATTAAAATCACATTCGTCGATCTACATTAGACTATTTTCCGGTTACAAAGAAATAATAATTTCTGGAGACGTAATACAATAAAAACACATAACGTTGTTCGCTCCTCTACATAGAGTTTTCTCTATCCATACCAGCTGTTTTTACATGTATATTTTTCTCTATAAGTGTGTTTTCTCGTCACCGATCAAGAAGAAAATGTTTTATACGTTCCATATTTTAAACACAATTTATTTTAACGTTACTTGAAATGATATAGTGCCATCTGTCCGACTTATTTTAAAGCATTTTTCTGAGAGGCGATGCAGAGAACAAGTTATTGATTACTACATGTGAAGCTTGCTTGTTAATTTGTAGATGGATCGTAGAGTGTGAAGAATAATGTATTATTGTATATAATTCATTTCTGTAAATTAGTTATTGTAAAGATTGCATCTTACTTGGTGTACGAATTAGAGTACACACATTTATTATAATATACCAATCTAGTCTTATGCAAAAATTGTTACTGTCAAGAGTCACATAAAAATGGAACACATTAAAACTCCCAAGGTAAGTTATCTTGGTCTTGCATTTAACTTAATAGCATTAAGCCTTCGCATTAAAACTAATTGTAAAATGTTTATTTACAATAAAATAATATGACTGGCATGAAAATAGCAAACAGTGTATTACTGTTGTACATTCACATCGGATTTGGAAACGAGCATCAACGTTGATAACCTGTGTAACTGTAACGTATATGGAACTTAATGAACGTAGATTGACGTAATCCGTAAAGTATGGTTAAGTTTATAATATGTTAAAACAAACTGAAAAGTAGTAAATATAACCGTTTTAACTATATGCTAGGGCAGATGTATTGTGTTTTTTACAAACTGTGACGTTACTATTTCAATTTTCAATGTATTCTCAAGAGGGCTGGATAGGTATTAAAACTTTAAATAAAATAAACAACTTCAGTGTTTAGAAAAGTGTGCTACAGCTTAAAAGTGTAACGAAGTAAAACATACAGGAACATTGTTGGTTGATCCTTCATTGGTGTTATACTGTGTACTGCACTTTTACTATATTTATTAAAAATTCAAAATATTAAAATGGTTTCACTATAGCCCCTGTCAAGGTGGCTCATTAGTAACTGTGAGGTCTTGTAACTCGAGAAATCAGTTTTGATATTTGTGGTGAGTAAAGCACAGATAGTCCATTGAGCAATTTTGTTCATAGCAACAAACAAACTATTAATACTTTGATTGTATTTATTTTAGTGTGTAAGCACTCCAAAGTTTTTTCATTATTGATTTAAATCATTAAAAAAGATGGATAAGTTTTACAAGTACTGAACTTGAATTGCTTGGTAGGTGAAAGAAAAAATAAATTGTTCAAAAAAAGGCTTGAGAATGGAAAGTAAAGATATGTTATAGTAAGTTTCCAAAGGATAAAGTGTGCTTATCTATTTATATATGACTTGTTAACTTTACTTGCAAGATGGTTTGATTGGTTGGTGAAACAGTAACTGGTAAATATTGGGAAAAGTGTTGATAAACCAAAATCCACACAACTTCTATTATCTATTTTCACATTTTTTGGTTGCCATAGTATCCTTTTGGTTCTGATTTATGTTTTGGTTGAACTGTGAGCAGATTTGTTTTAATAATTTAAACTGGTATTTGTGTGTAGAATGACTGTGAAATAAAAGTTCAGTGTATTTTTTATTTAATTGAGTCAGGTTTTATACACTGAGGTGGGTTTATTCTACAGGGTTTTTACTAATGAATAACAACAATCCTATTGGTATTAGAAACTTAAGTTTCATTAGGTGCCATTAAGTTGGTGGGAGAGATTGGAGTTTGGACAGTACTTGGTATTTGGAAGGTTATGCTAAGGACACTGCTTAATATAATAATCGTGAATGTTCTTGAAGTAATATTAATAAAAATTCTATTACATCTTTTATTTTAACAAAGTTAGTATAATGGAATACCGTTGTTAGTTTCCTAATGTTAGAAAGGTTGACTTTTAGATACTTTATCATTAGTAACTGCTTGTAACCATCATTCTGTGCTTTAATTGAAGTCCACGGAGTAACCTAGTTAGGACTGAAAGAATAAAAAACAATTTTCAAGATAAGAGAAAATATATGCTCCATGTGTCATGCTGTCCAACCCCTAAAACAACCCTATAAAAAGGTGTAGTGTTATATGATAGTCATGTGCCAAATGCTCCACACATTTATAAATATTGATAATATCTGAATCTGATCAAAAACTAAACATTTATAACATTATTTGTTATTGTCAACATTTTAAATTCTCCTTATTCAGCTGATCATCCAGTTACCAAGTTTCAAGAAGTAGACTCACTGTGTCCAAATATTCAACCATCTCTTTCAAACTGTCGTAACTTCAGAAACTACTAGTGGAAATTCATAAAACAAATTGTGTTAGATGATTTGTTAGGCTTAACCAACTGATAACTGATTATTAATTGATAGATGAATGTTTTATTAATAAGCCTGGTTTTCAGTTTTTTCGGACTCAGTGTTCACTACCATAATAGTATACTTCTTCAAATTTTGATTTGGTATTGATACATCCATTCATTAGCCAATCACAGGTATTCGTTTGTATATTGGAATGGGTGAGGGGAGAGTAATCTGTCTTTGGGGTCTGGTCCTGGTGTGTTCATTTGTGCTCCCAGAAACAGTATTGTAAAGAACAGATTACGAAGGTTACATGTTATCCTTTATAATTGAGATATCTATCATGTTGGCACCAGAGAATGTATAACAGCCCACATGAGTTGCTGTATTTTACATAGAAATGGGACAAAAACATTTCACAATGTTGTGTACAAGCCTCACAAGTCTAACACATAGTTTTTAAAACATTATTATTCATAAGCTCAAACACACTCTAAATAACTCTCAGAATTCTTTAATTTATCATAAGACTCGTTCATTAGACATTTAAGGTTTTTGTTATCAATCACATATTACTTGTACTTGGTTTGAGTGTTTTTCTTCTAACACACAACAGAAGTCATCTGCATCATTCTGTATTCTATATTCTTAATGCTATACTTAACAGTATCAAAACTTTCCAGTGACAGTTTTACTCATTAAGACAATCAAAATGTACGTAAATAAATTAACAGGTAGTAAAATAAACTATCTAATTAATTAATTAAAGTACAGGTTGTAATAAACTGTGTACCTTTTGTAGTACATAAAGTACAGGTTGTAATAAACTGTGTACCTGTTGTAGTACATAAAGTACAGGTTGTAATAAACTGTGTACCTGTTACAGTACATAAAGTACAGGTTGTAATAAACTGTGTACCTGTTACAGTACATAAAGTACAGGTTGTAATAAACTGTGTACCTGTTACAGTACATAAAGTACAGGTTGTAGTAAACTGTGTACCTTTTGTAGTACATAAAGTACAGGTTGTAATAAACTGTGTACCTGTTGTAGTACATAAAGTACAGGTTGTAATAAACTGTGTACCTGTTACAGTACATAAAGTACAGGTTGTAGTAAACTGTGTACCTGTTACAGTACATAAAGTACAGGTTGTAATAAACTGTGTACCTGTTACAGTACATAAAGTACAGGTTGTAATAAACTGTGTACCTTTTGTAGTACATAAAGTACAGGTTGTAATAAACTGTGTACCTGTTACAGTACATAAAGTACAGGTTGTAATAAACTGTGTACCTGTTACAGTACATAAAGTACAGGTTGTAGTAAACTGTGTACCTGTTACAGTACATAAAGCACAGGTTGTAGTAAACTGTGTACCTGTTACAATACATAATGTACAGGTTGTAGTAAACTTTGTACCTGTTACAGTACATAAAGTACAGGTTGTAATAAACTGTGTACCTGTTACAGTACATAAAGTACAGGTTGTAATAAACTGTGTACCTTTTGTAGTACATAAAGTACAGGTTGTAGTAAACTGTGTACCTTTTGTAGTACATAAAGTACAGGTTGTAATAAACTGTGTACCTGTTACAATACATAAAGTACAGGTTGTAATAAACTGTGTACCTGTTACAGTACATAAAGTACAGGTTGTAGTAAACTGTGCACCTGTTACAGTACATAAAGTACAGGTTGTAATAAACTGTGTACCTTTTGTAGTACATAAAGTACAGGTTGTAATAAACTGTGTACCTGTTACAGTACATAAAGTACAGGTTGTAATAAACTGTGTACCTTTTGTAGTACATAAAGTACAGGTTGTAATAAACTGTGTACCTTTTGTAGTACATAAAGTACAGGTTGTAATAAACTGTGTACCTGTTACAGTACATAAAGTACAGGTTGTAATAAACTATGTACCTGTTACAGTACATAAAGTACAGGTTGTAGTAAACTGTGTACCTGTTACAGTACATAAAGTACAGGTTGTAGTAAACTGTGTACCTGTTACAGCACATGAAGTGCAGGTTGTAGTAAACTGTGTACCTGTTACAGCACATGAAGTGCAGGTTGTAGTAAACTGTGTACCTGTTACAGTACATCAAGTGCAGGTTGTAGTAAACTGTGTACCTGTTACAGCACATAAAGTACAGGTTGTAGTAAACTGTGTACCTGTTACAGTACATAAAGTACAGGTTGTAGTAAACTGTGTACCTGTTACAGTACATAAAGTACAGGCTGTAGTAAACTGTGTACCTGTTACAGTACATAAAGTACAGGCTGTAGTAAATTGTGTACCTGTTACAGTACATAAAGTACAGGCTGTAGTAAACTGCGTACCTGTTACAGTACATAAAGTACAGGTTGTAGTAAACTGTGTACCTGTTACAGCACATGAAGTGCAGGTTGTAGTAAACTGTGTACCTGTTACAGCACATGAAGTGCAGGTTGTAGTAAACTGTGTACCTGTTACAGTACATCAAGTGCAGGTTGTAGTAAACTGTGTACCTGTTACAGTACATAAAGTACAGGTTGTAGTAAACTGTGTACCTGTTACAGCACATAAAGTACAGGTTGTAGTAAACTGTGTACCTGTTACAGTACATAAAGTACAGGTTGTAGTAAACTGTGTACCTGTTACAGTACATAAAGTACAGGCTGTAGTAAACTGTGTACCTGTTACAGTACATAAAGTACAGGCTGTAGTAAATTGTGTACCTGTTACAGTACATAAAGTACAGGCTGTAGTAAACTGCGTACCTGTTACAGTACATAAAGTACAGGTTGTAGTAAACTGGGTACCTGTTACAGTACATAAAGTACAGGTTGTAGTAAACTGCGTACCTGTTACAGTACATAAAGTGCAGGTTGTAGTAAACTGCGTACCTGTTACAGTACATAAAGTGCAGGTTGTAGTAAACTGCGTACCTGTTACAGTACATAAAGTGCAGGTTGTAGTAAACTGCGTACCTGTTACAGTACATAAAGTGCAGGTTGTAGTAAACTGCGTACCTGTTACAGTACATAAAGTGCAGGTTGTAGTAAACTGCGTACCTGTTACAGCACATAAAGTGCAGGTTGTAGTAAACTGTGTACCTGTTACAGCACATAAAGTGCAGGTTGTAGTAAACTGTGTACCTGTTACAGCACATAAAGTGCAGGTTGTAGTAAACTGTGTACCTGTTACAGCACATAAAGTGCAGGTTGTAGTAAACTGTGTACCTGTTACAGTACATAAAGTGCAGGTTGTAGTAAACTGTGTACCTGTTACAGTACATAAAGTGCAGGTTATAATAAACTGTGTACCTGTTAACAACAGATGTGTAATGTTTAATGTATGTTATAAATCGGGCTAAATTTGTTCTTTTATTTTTGATGGAATAACATGTTTGGTACATCTTGCAATCATTAAAAATGTTTAACTTTTTTATATACATGTCGTTTTTAATGTATTTTTTAAATTTTTTGTTTTCCAAGAAGTTAACCTTGAAGGCTTATAGAGTGTCTTGTACTGTTTAAAAATATTGTTATTTATTACAAGACTTGCTTATTCTGGTGAAAACTTTGCAGTTGGAAAATGTTCGGATGTTGGATCGCTTCAACAGCAAGAAGCCTTCTTTGGGAACTCTGTACTTAACAGCCACTCATCTTATATTTGTTGACCCTGAAGGCAAAAAAGAAACATGGGTGTGTAGAAATCTATTGTAATAACACTGTTTGTTTTTTCTGAAAATGTGTGACCATTTTACTATAGAATTGCTTGTGTGTACTTAATGGGTGTGAACAAAAGTCAAATGTAAATACACTTTTGTTCACACTTTTTGTAACATAATTTAAAAGTTTATTTAAATTTTTAAAAAGGTCTAATATTAGTGAGTAGGATAACATTATAAATCTATTTAGGGACAATATTAAGTACTGTAATTGTTATGCCTAACTGAACTTGAGCAATGCACAAAAGCTGCATCTGTTTATGGAAGATAGGCCACACTTAATAAATGATTAATTTGTGTTAGGCTTAAGGTCTGTTGTGATAAGCCACACTTAATAAATGATTAACTTGTGTTAGGCTTAAGGTCTGTTGTGATAGAAATACCAACTTGACTGCATATGTTTTATCAGTCTCTCCTAGTTTTATAATAAATTACTAGTGGTAACTTAAGTGAAAAATGGAAACCATTTGATAACAAGCATGTAGAAAATGTTCCAGAATAAGGATTTAGATGAGCCATTTATTTTCATAACTGGAAAATTGTTGAAGGTTTGTAGTAAGTTACCCACTGTTTAGGTTATTAACCATAGCTATTGGATATTTATTTGTGTACTTGTTTTGTGTTTCTATTGATATTTTATTTAATTATATGTGAATTAGCACTTTAAGGATCTCATGAAGTGGGTTATATCTGAAGACTGGTTATTCAGTTGAGAAGACAACTGTTTTATGATAGGAGTGGTGATGGTGAATAAGAGATGTTGAAACTGTCTATGCTTAGAGATGAACTCTTCATCTCTTGTCACAAAACTACATCTCATCGAGAAACAAGAGACACATCACCTCCCCACCTTCACCTTTGTTCAGCTTCTAAACTGAACATAGCTGACACGAGTTGGTGAAAAAAAAGTTAAATATTGTAGACAAGACAAAATTGTGAAAGACACTTATTGATACTAAGTTAAATAATAATAATTGTTCTTTTTTAACTGGTTTGTGGTTATCACCTGACTCCTTTATCAGATTACAGCTTGCAACTGAAGTTAGATTTGATTTAGACTGACATCACTTGACACAAAACCATTGTTGCTTTTCAAAGTGACATCTATTAGTTTGTATGTATATGTGTTATAAGTAAATATGTACATTGTGCTATGGAACCTGTGATAAGATATATGTGTATATTGTGCTATAGAACCTGTGGTATGATGTATGTTTGTATGTGTACATTGTGCTATAGAACCTGTTATGTGATGTGTGTTTGTATGTGTACATTGTGCTATAGAACCTGTGGTATGATGTATGTTTGTATGTGTACATTGTGCTATAGAACCTGTGGTATGATGTATGTGTTGTATGTGTACATTGTGCTATAGAACCTGTGGTATAATGTATGTGTACATTGTGCTATAGAACCTGTGGTATGATGTATGTGTTGTATGTGTACATTGTGCTATAGAACCTGTGGTGTGATGTATGTTTGTATGTATACATTGTGCTATAGAACCTGTGGTATGATGTATGTGTACTTTGTGCTATGGAACCTGTGATATGATGTGTGTTTGTATGTGTACATTGTGCTATGGAACCTGTGGTATGATGTATGTATACATTGTGCTATAGAACCTGTGGTATGATGTATGTATACATTGTGCTATGGAACCTGTGGTATGATGTATGTATACATTGTGCTATGGAACCTGTGGTATGATGTATGTATACATTGTGCTATGGAACCTGTGGTATGATGTATGTTTGTATGTGTACATTGTGCTATGGAACCTGTGGTATGATGTATGTTTGTATGTGTACATTGTGCTATGGAACCTGTGGTATTATGTATGTTTGTATGTGTACATTGTGCTATGGAACCTGTGGTATTATGTATGTTTGTATGTGTACATTGTGCTATGGAACCTGTGGTATTATGTATGTTTGTATGTGTACATTGTGCTATGGAACCTGTGGTATTATGTATGTTTGTATGTGTACATTGTGCTATGGAACCTGTGGTATTATGTATGTTTGTATGTGTACATTGTGCTATGGAACCTGTGGTATGATGTGTGTTTGTATGTGTACATTGTGCTATGGAACCTGTGGTATGATGTATGTTTGTATGTGTACATTGTGCTATGGAACCTGTGGTATGATGTATGTTTGTATGTGTACATTGTGCTATAGAACCTGTGGTATGATGTATGTTTGTATGTGTACATTGTGCTATAGAACCTGTGGTATGATGTATGTTTGTATGTGTACATTGTGCTATAGAACCTGTGGTATGATGTATGTTTGTATGTGTACATTGTGCTATAGAACCTGTGGTATAATGTATGTGTACATTGTGCTATAGAACCTGTGGTGTGATGTATGTTTGTATGTATACATTGTGCTATAGAACCTGTGGTATGATGTATGTGTACTTTGTGCTATGGAACCTGTGATATGATGTGTGTTTGTATGTGTACATTGTGCTATGGAACCTGTGGTATGATGTATGTATACATTGTGCTATAGAACCTGTGGTATGATGTATGTATACATTGTGCTATGGAACCTGTGGTATTATGTATGTTTGTATGTGTACATTGTGCTATGGAACCTGTGGTATGATGTATGTTTGTATGTGTACATTGTGCTATGGAACCTGTGGTATTATGCATGTTTGTATGTGTACATTGTGCTATGGAACCTGTGGTATTATGTATGTTTGTATGTGTACATTGTGCTATGGAACCTGTGGTATTATGTATGTTTGTATGTGTACATTGTGCTATGGAACCTGTGGTATTATGTATGTTTGTATGTGTACATTGTGCTATAGAACCTGTGGTATAATGTATGTGTACATTGTGCTATAGAACCTGTGGTATAATGTATGTGTACATTGTGCTATAGAACCTGTGGTATGATGTGTGTTTGTATGTGTACTTTGTGCTATGGAACCTGTGGTATGATGTAGGTTTGTATGTATACATTGTGCTATGGAACCTGTGATATAATGTGTGTTTGTATGTGTACATTGTGCTATGGAACCTGTGGTATGATGTATGTTTGTATGTGTACATTGTGCTATAGAACCTGTGGTATGATGTATGTTTGTATGTATACATTGTGCTATGGAACCTGTGGTATGATGTATGTTTGTATGTATACATTGTGCTATAGAACCTGTGGTATGATGTATGTGTACTTTGTGCTATGGAACCTGTGGTATGATGTATGTGTACATTGTGCTATGGAACCTGTGGTATGATGTATGTTTGTATGTGTACATTGTGCTATGGAACCTGTGGTATGATGTATGTTTGTATGTATACATTGTGCTATGGAACCTGTGGTATTATGTATGTTTGTATGTGTACATTGTGCTATGGAACCTGTGGT
The DNA here is from genome assembly GCA_011833715.1 of Carcinoscorpius rotundicauda. Classification (NCBI taxonomy): domain Eukaryota; kingdom Metazoa; phylum Arthropoda; class Merostomata; order Xiphosura; family Limulidae; genus Carcinoscorpius; species Carcinoscorpius rotundicauda. The sequence goes on from CM022398.1 coordinate 91,695,172, forward strand.
ATGATGTATGTTTGTATGTGTACATTGTGCTATACAACCTGTGGTATGATGTATGTGTACTTTGTGCCACAAAGTCTATGCCAAATACTAAAGTTCCTTCAGTGTATCCCAGAACAGGTGTAGACATTTTGGCTAGATGTGTAATGTATCTTAGAACAGGCGTAGACATCTTAGCTAGATGTGTAATGTATCCCAGAACAGGTGTAGACATCTTAGCTAGATGTGCAATGTATTCAAGAACAGGTGTAGTCGTCTTGGCTAGATGTGTAATGTATCCCATAGGAATTTTCAGTGTTTTTCTTGTTGATGCTGAACACAGGTATTTGTCATGTGAGAACCACACATCTTCAGCGGGATAACAGGTTGTCACACATGCTAATTCTTGTGTATTTCACTACTACATCTGTTAGCCACATTAAACTTAAAGAAACAATAATTTAAATTTTTTTTCCCATCATTCCAGAATATCAAAGAATCACCAAGTTTTATCGTTAGGTACTTGATGTTTTATAAGGTGTGCACAGCACATATAGCTATCAAGATGGATGAGTTATAAAACTCGGAGTACAGGCCAACAGATGTTTTAGAAGCAAGTTATGAGTGTTACTAGGAGAGGATTGAGTTTGGTATTATAAAAGCATTTCTACAGTGAAATAATACACACCCAGTTTTAGTGGCCTTGAAGCTACAAAGCAGATTTTAAAAATATTATGCACAGGAAATACGCACAGAAGGAGTTAAAATAACACAAATACACAAGTAATTAAATAAGTTAAGAAAGTCTAACAGAGTAGTTTTGTTTTTTGTGTTATGCTGTAACATTAAATATGTGGATAACAATTCTAGTATCTGTTGAACAGATTCTGCTCCGAGTAATTAGAAACTTATGTTTGGTGGTGTTGAAAACAACTGTTATAAATTGTTTTTTTGTTTTTTGTCAGGTTCTTCATATGCATATTGCATCTATTGAAAAGTTACCCATATCCACAACAGGCTGCCCTCTACAGATCCGCTGTAAAAACTTCCTGTCTGTGACGTTTGTTATTCCTAGGGAACGAGACTGCCATGAAGTCTATAACTCTCTACTTCATCTTAGCCAACCTTGTAAGTGTTGGTTATCATTTAGATTTACTAGAGGTTCAGAATCGCAGTCTCGAATAATAAATAGGTCCTATCATTTCTTATTCTTATTTCTAGCCATCCAGATTATCTGCAGCCAAAGCTTTGCTTATTAGATTAATTGTATCCACAAGCTTAGCTCACTAGATTATCTGTAGTCACAATCTCAGTATTAACTGTGACTGCAGATATAGCCAACCTGATTAACTGTAATCACGAGCTTATCTCGTCAGAATTTCTGTAGCCACACTCTTGGTTCCCAGATTAGCTGTGACTGCAGATATAGCTAACCTGCTTAATCATAATGACAAGCTTATCTCATCAGAATATCTGTAGCCACAGTCTTGTTTCACCATATTAACTGTGACTGCAGATATAGCTAACCTGATTAACTGTAATCACAAGCTTACCTCATCAGAATATCTGTAGCCACAGTCTTGGTTCACCATATTAACTGTAACAGCAACTTTACCTTACTGGACTGTCTGTAACCAAAATCTCAGTCAACCAGATTAGATGTAACCACTGTGTTGTACATTTATGTAAAGTAACATTACAAAGTTTATTTATACCTTCCATTAAAGTTTGTATTTCTAGTTGTCGTTTTTTTTTCGTGAAACAGTATTGAGGAAGATTAGTGGCTAAACTTAGTTAGAACACAGATGAGGGTCAGGCATAAAGGGCATGAAGAAAGTGTATAAGATAAATAATTAAATTACTAATACCTGATCAGGTAGTTAATCATGTATCTTGAAAAGTCAAAGAAAAGAGTATTATTTACATGAGACTTTTTATTCTGTTCCAGTAAATCTAGAAGACCTGTATTGTTTCCACTACACTGCTTCCAATGAAAGTTTACCAAAGTCATTTGGATGGAACAAGTTCAACCTTCAGGCTGAGTACACGAGAATGGGGGTTCCTAATAAGCACTGGGTTCTTACCACCATAAACTTGGACTATGAGGTGTGTTCTCTTACTAATCTTATCACCATAAACTTAGACTATGAGGTGTGTCCTCTAACTAGTCTTACCACCATAAACTTAGACTATGAGGTGTGTTCTCTAACTAGTCTTACCACCATAAACTTGGACTATGAGGTGTGTTCTCTTACTAATCTTATCACCATAAACTTAGACTATGAGGTGTGTTCTCTAACTAGTCTTACCACCATAAACTTAAACTATGAGGTGTGTCCTCTAACTAGTCTTACCACCATAAATTTAGACTATGAGGTGTGTCCTCTAACTAGTCTTACCACAATAAACTTAGACTATGAGGTGTGTTCTCTAACTAGTCTTACCACCATAAAATTAGACTATGAGGTGTGTCCTCTAACTAGTCTTCCCACCATAAACTTAAACTATGAGGTGTGTCCTCTAACTAATCTTACCACCATAAAATTAGACTATGAGGTGTGTCCTCTAACTAGTCTTACCACCATAAACTTAAACTATGAGGTGTGTTCTCTAACTAGTCTTACCACCATAAACTTGTGTTCTCTAGTCTTATCAGCAAGACAATATATACTGTTACTAAAATATTTTTTTCAAGTTTTAAAGGTTTTAGTGGTTTCAGCTCTGTTTATATGTAAATGTTGTATAATATTTCCTAATATCTCTCTTACAAATGTTTTTAACTAGAACATTATGTCTGCATCTTAAAAATGTTTTATTTCTTATTGTACAGAATTTAAAGTATGATTTTTAAAACAAGTGATTGAATTTAAATTTTCTTTAAATTATACATTCAAGTATATATGTAAATATGGCTCATTTGGATTGAGAAAATTTTTTTATGTAGAGGACCAAACAACATTTTGACCTCTTTGGTCGTCGTGAGGTTCACAAAGAAAGAAAGAGGTAACTGACCGATAGCTGACCACATGTTTAAAGGGGGTCGTGTAACTGAGTGTAGGAAGGCAGAGGGTGGGCTTGATGTTTGAATTTATTTATTAATATAGGTATAATGGTGTTCCTTTGTATTGGTTTATTTTGGGCTTGAGTTGTTGTATAAGTAAGGCTTCTTTAATTTTGCGTTTGTTTATGTTTGTTTCTTTATTTCGTATTTTAGTGTTTTCTATGGTTATGTTTTGTTCATTTGACTTGCAGTGTTCAAAAACGTGTGAAGGTGACTTTTTATGTTCTTTAAATCTGGTTTCCATTTTTCTACTTGTTTCTCCAATGTAGAAGTCATGGCAGTTATCACATTGTATTTTATAAATAATGCTGGTGTGGTGTTTGTCAGTGTAGTTCTTACATAGTATAGACCTCAGTTTTGTGCCTGGTTTTTGAATAAATTTAGTATTAACTGCAATGTCATATTTTGTTGCTAGTTTTTGCCAAATGTTGGTTATTTTTCTGCTGATGTCAGGAATATATGGTATACAGCAGTATATGGTTTCAAGATTTTTTTGATTCGTGAGATATATTTACTTTTGTTAGTTGATTTTGCTTTCTGTCTAGGTGTGTGCATATAATGTTTTCTATGGTTTGTGGAGGAAACTTATTTATGTTGATGAAGTATTGTTTTATTTTGTCTGGTGAGCATAGTTTTATGGCTGTGTTTATTTGGTTTCTTAGTATGTTGAGTTTTTGTTTTGTTTCATGTGCTGAGTCCCAAGGAATGTATAGTCTAGTATGGGTGATTATTTGGTGGAATTTTGTTTTAAACTCTGTATCGGTTCTTGTAATTTTGACATTAAGAAATTATATTTGATTGCTTTCTTCCTGTTCACATTGAAGTTAATGTTGGTGTGTATAGAGTTAATGTGACTGAAAAAATTAAGAATGTGTTCTGTAGATTTGAATCCCGCAACCGTGTCATCTACATATCTGTACCAGTATAGTGGTGGATGTAATGCTGTGTTAATTTCTTGTGTTTTAACTTGTGTCATAAAAAATATTGTCTAGAACTGGTGATACTGGTTTGCTCATGCTTAGGCCATTTGTTTGTATAAAGTTGTGGTTGTTGAACATGAAGTTTGTCTTCATCGTGGTGAATTCTATGAGGGTTGCTAATTGGTTGCTGGGAATGTCTATTGATGGGTTAGGGTCTTGGATATAGAGTTCTAAGGCTATCTTGCAGGCTTCAGTGAGTGGATATAACATCGAAACTGGCCATTAAAGCTTTATGATTAAGTTGATTTAGATTAGACTTGAAATTAAAAGAGTTTTTGATGAATGAGCTGGGTGATGTTACATATTTGGAGAATTACCATGCTATGTATTTACCAAGATTGTAATTCAACAAGATACATCTACTTAACAAAGGACTCAACTTTGCAATAGCACCTAGGTACATTCCGACCTCAGAAATTAAAACATGTTTAGAAGACCTAGCCAGGAGACTTGTGATACTTTCTACAGAAAACAAAAAGAACAAGAAAACAACCAACAGAAAGAAGACAACTTCGACAATTTTCTTGACATTCAACAGTCAAACTTCCCAGAACAAATTAAAAATTTATATTTTCCAGAAACACCTAAAAGCAACATCTTAAATGATTTTTTTCAAAGAATTTTCTCACAAAACAGAAAACTAAAAAACAACCTTACAAAAAGAGACATTAATTCCATTAAAAACCTAAAACAAGACAAAAACATAAAAATTCTAAAAGCAGATAAAGGTAACACTATAGTCATAATGAACGTGAAGAACATTCTATCAGATACAAACAAATTTAAACCAATACACAGAAATCCAACAAAGACACATGAAATGCAACAAAACAAAACACTTCTAAAAATGAAAAAAGCCAACACAATTTCAAAAACACTTTATTCCTACTTATGCAAACCCGACTCATGCACACCACAGATATATGGCATCATAAACCAGATTGTTCATTACGACCAATAATGTCCACATGTGAATTGTTTAATTACAATCTTGGTAAATACATAGCATGGGCATTCTCCAAATATGTAACATCAGCCAGCTCATTCATCAAAGACTTTTAATTTCAAGTCTAATCTGAATCAACTAAGGACATTCTTCAAACAACCTACTTAGGTCAGTGTTCAAGAACAGGAACCTGCTGACCTAAGTAGGTTGTTAAAATAATGGCCTTCAGACACTTTTAAAACAAGAAACATAACCATGCAGGGCTTGGTCAACGTAATCCGGGTGTCGCACCGCTCCATCGCAATAGACAACATTAAAGAACAAAGCATAAAATACATTTCAGTTGGACATATAATTTCAAATATAACAACAAAACCAACATACTTAATAAAAGTAGTTACAGACAACACTCAAGACATAACACAGCTAATAAGTAATGGTATCATAATGTGGTATCAAAGATACCAACTAACCCAAACATCATCAGTGGTTGTAACACAGTGCTACCAGTGCCAAAGGTTTAGACATGTAACAGCAACATGCTAAGCAACAGCTTCTGTAAGCTGTGGAGAAAATCACCACACATCACAATGTGCCAAACTAAACCCTAAACCCAAGTGCTGTAATTTTGAGGAAGAACACGGCAAATTATAAAGGTTGTGAAAAATATGAAAATGAAGACACTTATACAAAGTTAAAAATCCAAACACGTATAAGTCACAAACAAACATAATTAAAGAACAGTCAAAATCAACTTTCACTCAAATACCATAAAACACAAACACACAGACAAACTCGTGTGCTGCAGTAGTCAAGAAAACATCATTCATGTAGGAAAAACCATGAACAAGTAATGAACCTAAAACAACTGAAGTCGCACACAAAACCCCTCCTGTTAATATTGAAAACACATTATCCAACACCATTACTTCCACTGTCTCTGAAATAATGACAGAATACAGAAATCCAAATAATGAAAACAGTTTAAACATAGTCATGATCATTAAAATAATTATGAAAAACATTCAAATATACCTACCACATATTTTAACATGTGTCACAAACTCTGTAAAACATAGATAAATTCACAGTACTATGTGTCAATATCCAAGGTACAAGAAACATGAGATTAAAGATATAACCAACTCTATAAAACCAGATGTCTTTGTAATTAGTGAAACAGCCCTCCAGAACTATCATAGATTCAAAATAAAAGGATACTCTATCATCAGACAAGATAGGAAGGACAAAAGAGATCCAAACAGAAGAATAATACTGTTATGTAAAACTGTACTTATAGTTCAGGAACTATGAATACCTTCCTCTGATGTATCAGTTATAAACTAAGAACTCAGTATAATACTGGAGGGCATTCTTTGCTCGCATAGCAAAGTATTAGATGCTAATCTTTTACATTCCATATATAACCACAACCCCAATATAGTAATCATAGAATATTTAAACAGCAAACATATAACATTTAACTGTAGAAGTACAAACCCAAATGGTAAATTACTTTATAAATTTCTAGCTGAAACTAATATGATATTATTAAATGATGCAACACTGACATATATCTCATATGCACATGGCACCAGTGAAATACTGGACTTATGCCTGTGTTCATATAATATGAGTCGTAGTTGTTGTGTTGAATTAAACACAAAGCTACTCAATAGACTATCTGTGCTCTGCCCACCACGGGTATCAAAACCCAGTTTTTAGCATTGTGAGTCTGCAGACATGCTGCTGAGCCACTGGTGGATATATGAGTCATAAATTTGTAAACTTCTCTGTTGGTCACAATTTAGACAGTGACCACCTCCCAGTTATGTGTACAGTGTTCTCTCGTGTATTGAGGTAGATGCATTCCAAATCTCTGAAAGGAGATTTTCTGCGAAGTGGTATCGCCGATTTTTACGTATATATTTATGTGCATTTAGACTTTTAAAACCCTCCCATTACAATACTGTTCATTATTGCTGAAATAATAAGAACAATTATTAAGATATTAAGCCTTAAAATTAAAAATTATATATCTGCAGCAGGTGGTGTCTTTTCGGGGGACACCACTTCCTCTTATGTGGAAGGTGAATCGGCAATTTCTTCGTCGGTCGTTACAACTTCAGGGACAGTACTTGCCACCAGTACCCTTTCTTTCTTGCTCGGCTGGAAAAACATTGTTATTGGCAGTTGTTTTCTCTGCCTCTTTAGCCTATCGAAAATCATTTGATAAGGAGTCATCAGTTCTTCTATTTTATTGCAAAATTGTACTGATCGAACCATATCGTTGTCCCATTCCTGTGAGCACTCCTTCGCTTCGTTAATTAGTTTCATTAGTTTACCTAACCGCTCTAATGACCATCCACTTTGCTCGATTGTTTCCTTGGCTTCTTTCGGTGTTTCCTCTTCGTCGTCTTCCTCGGCAGCAGACTTCGTCAGTGCTTCTAAGTCTTGGTCAGCGAGTGGTTCGGATTCTAAGTCAATCAGTTCATCTACGTCTTCCTTCGTCATATCGGCAAATCCTTCACCATTGATTAACAAAGCTAATTGCACAGCTTTTTGAACAGCCGAGTGTTGGATTTCTTCAGGCGTGAATTCCTTGTCGTCGTGCACAACTTCTTCCAGCTTGCATTAACGGTGCAGGGCTTCATCTCTTGCAATGCCTTATGAACATTTTGAAGACATGTAGCAATGGTGAAAGACAATCAAAATGGGTAGCTGTCATTGGCCGTCTTTCATTTCTGCACCAATCATAGCCCGTCTTGCACATCACTACGCCATGAAGCTGATCTCGCGTAGCCTTCGCAGACACACAATGCGTACATCTATAGCCTTTCCAGTTGGTTCTGTTTCCATTTTTATGCTGTTATAAACTCAAATATATGTTTATATCTCAAAATATACCTGTTTTTTTTCTTTACACTATTAATTATATTTATTTTTAATATTTTAATGGTATTTAATGCTATATTTTAGATTTAATGTTTATTATTTTATATATATGTGGGGGTCAGCCGAGCCCGCGAAAGAGGATCCACGAAGTGGCGAGGGAACACTGTATCTTCAATCTCACCCCCCCTACTTAAACAAAATTAACGTAAAAGATGAACTAAATTATAAAAGATCTTATTGGCTTCTACTTCGAACTGTCATAAACCAGTCTTTACCAACTGAAGTACTAAATTTTGTCGCAGACTCATCAGATATAGATGTGTATAGTCATATAATATCTGAAAGTCTGAAACATGCAGCCAATAACTAGATACCAAAACAAAAACACAACACACTCATGACAACCACATCAAGAAATAATACACCTAATAAAAGACAGAAAACTATGCAGACAGTATATACAAAATCGAAACCCCACACTAAGAACACAAATAAACACTGTCAGAAATGAAATAAGACATCAAATCAGACAACAAAAACAAGATAGTTGGGACACATTCTGTTCAGAACTAAATCACAAAACAAATCCAAAACAATTCTGGACACACTTGAAAAGATATACAAATACAGGAAAAACAAACACAGAATACCCACCACTCGAACTAGATGGCAAAACAGCATACACTAACATAGAAAAAGCTGAGATGTTTAAAAAAACACGTTCAAAACACATCATGAACCAGACATGAACAGATACTTCTATGATAAAGTCAGTAACTTTACTGATCACAACAAAAACATATACACATCAATATTCCCAGTAAACACATTATTAAAACTAGAGAAAACAACAGACTGTAGCACTCATCAACTAATAAACGATATAACAGTAACGGAAGTACAAACAGCTATCAAAAACACAAAGCACCTGGAGAAGATGGCATCCAAGCCATCCTCTTAAAACACGGTACTCGGAGATTATATGAGCACCTAACAGCTTTATTTAACCTATCATTATCAGCTGGATGTATCCACGTTTCTTGTAAGGAAGCAGTAATATTAATGTTCCAGAAAGAAGGAAAGCCAGCGAATAAACCAAACAACTACCGACCAATTAGCTTAACCACTTGTATCAGCAACATTTTAGAAAGAATAACTAGTAATCGACTATCTATATACATAGAAGTAAATTCAAAATGGATTTAGAAACTACAGATCACTTAATCGGACTAACAGAATCAATTATAGAGAGTTTCAACAGAAAATACAGACAAACTACAGATCACCTAATCAGACTAACAGAAACAATTATAGACAGCTTCAACAAAATCAAATGTACTGTAGCTTGCTTTCTCAACATTGAGAAAGCATTTGACACGGTGTGGCACAATGGATTACACCATCGGTTAACGGAAATGGCTTTACCCCAGGAAATTATTTGCTAGCTATCTAACTTTCTGGAAAACAGAACGTGTAAAGTAGATGTGAATGGGGCTCACTCAGGGTCCTTTTCACCTGAGGCTGGAGTCCTACAGGGAGGGGTAGTTAGCCCTATATTATTTATCATGTATGTGAGTAATATACCACTGTTGGACCTAAATGTAGGTTTTGCATCACAGTTTGCTGATGATGTAGCGGTCTGGAAAAGTGTCCCCACTCCTTCAGTAGCAGCAACGAACCTCCAACCAGTTCTGAATAATATAGAAGAATGCTTCCAGAAATATTGAATAAAAATTAATATTCCAAAAACCCAAGTAATATTATTCAGCAGATTAAATAGAGCAATAAAAAGATCCACCCAAGTTATACATGAATGGATCACTTTTACAGACTGCTATTCTGCAAAATTTCTAGGATTAACTTATGATACCAAATTAACGTGGATACAGCATACAAACAATATCCTGATAAGAATCTGGAAAAGAGCAAATTGTGCAACAAGTCTTTCAGGTAAAAATCAAGTGACATCACCTGATAATATAATAAAAATCTACAAAACAAACATCAGACCTATAATAGAATATGCATCTCCTGTCTGGATAAACATAACACAAAAACAATTACAGAAACTACAAGAAATACAAAATTCAGTTCTAACTCCAGCCTATAAAATACCACGTAGCACTTCATACACAAGTACACAAACAGAGACAATATCTGAAGGACTCTTGTATAATGCACTAAACTATTTTAATATGAACTGTCATAAAAATGACTTAATGTGTGATCTCGACAGATACTATGTACATGGTGAACATCGTCAAAAGTACCTCTCTCCTATAAATATATAAGAAATATAAATCAAGCTGGCCACTACACACTAGACATTTAAAATTAGTTTTATTTTATTTTTATTCATTTAGTTATTTGTTTTTTCCTTCTTTTATTTTATTTTATTAGTAGTATTTCACTTCTCCAATAAATATATATGTATAAAAAAGGATTATATATATATATATATATACATATAAAAGTGAAAAAAAAACAACAACAGGAAAATGAATAGAAATATTGGAAAAAAATAACATAATAAAACAAAAAAGGGCAAATCAAGACTACACATGGACATTACCCTAAGTACTGGGTAATACTCTGGCCCAACAACACATTTCAACAGGTAGACAACATGAAAGTTAGGGACGGATGAAGAGGTTCTGTGCACCTGACCATCCTGGGTATTCAAAAATTAGCATACCCTAATACCCACACAGAAGAAGCGAAGCTAATTTAATCATAAAGCCTTAATGGCCAGGTTCAATGTTATATTCCTCTTTATAGAAGTATCAACAACAGAAGCCTGCAAGATAACCATAGAACTCTATATCCGAGACCCTAACCCATCTATAGACATTCCCAGCAACCCTTATAGAATTCACCACGATGAAGACAAACTTCATGTTCAACAACCACAACTATATACAAACAAATGGCCTAAGCATGGGCAACCCAGTATCCCCAGTTCTAGCCAATATTTTTTATGACACACGTTGAAACACAAGCGATTAACACAGCATTACATCCACCACTATACTGGTACAGATATGTAGATGACACGATTGCAGGATTCACATTTACAGAACACGCACTTAATTTTTTCAATCACGTTAACTCGATACATTCCAACATTAACTTCACATGTGAACAGGAAGAAAGCAATCAAATATAATTTCTTAACGTCAAAATTACAAGAACCGATACACAATTTAAAACAGAAATCCATTGAAAAATTACCCACACTGGACTATACATTCTTTGGGACTCAGCACATGAAACAAAACAAAAACTCAGCATACTAAGAAACCAAATAAACATGTCTTAGGGATGAGAGTGTAATCAGATGCAGGATTGTAGGGAGTGTTTTTGTAATTGGATATTAGATTATTAATTAGTATAGGTGTCAAGTTTTTCCTTTATATTGGTTTAATTTTTGTTTTAGTTGTATAAGTAGGGCTTCTTTGATTTTGGATTTTTTAAAATTTGTTTGCCTACTTAGTACCTGTGTGCTCTCGAAGGTTATGTTGTGTTTATTTGATTTTCTGTATTCAAAAACGTGTGAAGGCGTTTTTTGTATTCTCTGAATCTGGTTTCCATTTTTCTGCTTGTTTCTTCAATATAAAAGTTGTGGCAGTTGTTGTATTGTATTTTATAAATAATGTTGGTGTTGTGTTTGTCAGTGTAGTTTCTGTGTTGTATGGGCTTTAAAATTTGTACATTTACTGGAATGTTGTGTTTTAAGTTGTTTTTTTAAATGTTGGTTATTTTTTCACTGATGTTGGGAACATGTATGTAGCAGTGTAGGGTTTTGTTGTTTGTTCTACCGTGGGATTTATTGTTTGTTTGTTGTTGATCTAGGTGTGTGTGTATTGTTTTTAACAGTTTTTGGGTGAAATTTGTTGATGTTGGTGAAGTGTTATTTTATTTTGTTCATTTCGTTGTTCATTTTGTCGGGTGAGCACAGTGTTATGGCTTTGTTTATTTGGTTTCTTATCGTGTTAAGATTTTTTTGTTTCATGTGGTGAGTCCTTGGGAATGTGTAATCCAGAATGGGTGATTTTTCTGTGGATTTCTGTTTTGAATTGTGTATTGTTTCTTGTGATCTTGAGGTTAAGAAATGTTATCTGGTTAGTTTTTTTCGTGTTCACAGGTGAACTTAATGTTGGGGTGTATGAAGTTAACATAGTGTGTGTTCTGTAGATGTGAATCCAGCAATTGTATGGTCAACATATCAGTACCAGTATTGTGGTGGGTGTCAGGGTGAATTGATTACTCGAGATTCATTTAGATTTTTTTACACAGAAACGTGTCTGATTTTAAATCTTGACTTCTGTCCTTTTATTTATTTATTTTTGTTATTGGAACAACCTCAGAAAGAGTCTGTTATCATTTTTATTGAGCAAGTGAATTCCCATTATGGTTGTCTGTCAAATACATTGTTTCTCACTTCAAATTTCTTTAGCTCTTTGACTGTCATGTGAACATACATGGCTTCTACATAAGAGTATTGCCTTTATAGCTTTACTGTAGATATGTCCATGTTTTTTGCATTGCCAGGGGTACTTACGTAAGACAACATGTAACTTTTGTTTAACCTTAAGAAGTTTGATATGAGGAACACAATAGTTTTAACTTTGTACCAGCATCAAAAATGTAAATTTATTTTCAAATGTTTCTAAGTTTACTAGTTTTATGTTTTAGATATATAATCCGTGTATCTGGTTCTGGGAGAGTAATTTAACTGTGGAAAACGTAAGACTGAGATCATGAAAAACTTCATGAAATAAAAATGTAAACACCTGTAAAGTAATCACTTTAGCTTAGTTAATCTTTTCCTTACACATATACAAGTAACTCAGTTTTAAGTAACAAAAGTATTGAAGTTTGATTTTTCTGGTGTAACATGGACATTATTCCTTAGGTGAAAGTGAATGTTAGTTATTTGTTGTATGTGTTCAATGAAATGAGAATGTTCACATTCATAGAAAGTCATTCTTCTGGCTTGTTTCTCTGTCTTTCATCAAAACTCAGATATGTGATACATACCCCAAGTACCTGTATGTGCCAGCCAATGCTAGCACCCCAGTCTTGGTTGGAAGCAGCCGTTTCCGTAGCAGGGGGAGACTTCCTGTTCTGTCTTACCTACACAAAAATGAGGTTTGTTTTCAGTAATGTTAATTTGGCATATTAGTAGTTTTGTTGAAATGTGCATTAATACAGAATTAACATATTACCTCATAAAATATTCATTATTATTTTAAGGTGACAACTGGAATTTATAATGAACATTATAAGTAACTTATTATTGCTTATTTTATATATTTGTATCATATATCTATAGTTGTAGTTTGTCCCTCAGGTTTGAGATATTCTTCATTCCTGGTGTGTCTAATGTTGTCCAGCTCACACTAAGTCCTCACATATGTGATGGTTAGTTTCCTTCCTTCTTACCATAGAATGGATAACAAATGGACAACCTGCCATCAGGTTATGAATTGGAGATGCAGTCTAGGTTTGTAGTCCTTCTTCAGCAGATCTGGTATTGGTTGTAGCTGGACACACCACATATTTTCCTCCTTGAAACTGACAATCAGCAGCTGGTGGATCTGTTGCTGGTTAGGTTGGTAATGTGTGCAGGTGGGGATGCATTTTGTATGGAAACTCAGTTCCCTTACCAGTTCCTGCAGAGGTAGGTGTCCCTCTACCTACTGTGGAGCTGATGTAACATTCCAGATACCTCTAGGTTTTTTTATGAGGACAAACTCTCATTACGGTCTGTCTTATCCTAACAATTTGACACTCAGGAGTGCTATTCATTGGTCATACGTATTATGGGATTCTTTTATGCTTCCTTATTTTATATTCATGACACCATTATAAGAGAATGAACAATATGCCTGTATCATATGTGGTACAGTTTCCTGGTAGAGTGTGTTGTTTTCTCTGGTTTCTTTTTAGGCACTTCCTAAAGAGGGATCATAAAAATTATTGGCCTTCCACCAGTTCAGTTTGGGATTCTAGCTTTTTGTGAGAGGAGGTAAGATATTGTATTGGAAGTTAACATTTTCCTATAATGAAAATGTATTACTGATAGATAGTTTCCTCCACTCAAATTTCTTACACAGCCTTCCCCCTTCAGAAGATACATGGTGTAGAATGCTGACCAATCTCGCAGTGATTAATGAGCACATATGTGAAGGTGGCACTGTTTACTGTAGGAGTGAAGGTTGTACTGCTATTGGTGGAGAGCTGCTGCATGATAATTTGGAGTATGGATATATAGAAGGATAATGGCATGCAGTGAAAATTTCTGCTGACAGAGGGCAGTGCTAGTCAAGAGAGGCTATTTTGTGAGGAGAGATAAGTATCTATCGGAAATACATTTTCACTGCAGGAGTATGTTAGCTTGTGTATATTAAAGTACAGTTTATATTTTGAGAATGTTTTGATGAAGAATATATTTTGCTCGAATGTGATAAAGTAATATAAATAGTGAGAACTAAAGACAAGAACCAAACTGCTGAAGTTTGAGAGTAAATAATGTTATTCAGTGTTGAGGGCTATAAAGCTAGAGCTAAACAAACTAGGTAGCAAAATAAATACATCAGTTAAGAATGTTCATGGACAGTCCAACTATTAATGAAGTTTATCTGCACAACTATGATGCTGTATTGAAATTTGTTTTAACATTTTACCAGTTGAGGATGGATATGACGGGTTGAATTTTATTTTAGTAGAGTATATGTGGTACTTGTGTGTTATTCCCAAGAAAATGCTGTCTCTGGATGTGTTGTGCAGAGTATTAAAATGAACATTAACAACAAATGGATGATGGATCTTGCAAACTTTTTATCTTGTGTTGGAAAGTTTTTTCATGACCAATTCTAACTATTACCACGTGTGATTGTGACGTGCTGACTAATCAATTTCTAAAACTTTCTAAGAAGAAATGATTTAATGACACGGTCCTTGTCCCCTCTAGCTTCAAGTTTAGTCAGTAAGTGCAATTTATATGAGTAGTTATTAATAATTTGTACACTGATGTTTCTCTAATGAGTTATAGGAGTATATTGTTTGTTTTGCATTACATAAGGCTCTCAGTTTTCTTCAACAGGCAGCTTTAAGCCGATGTAGTCAGCCGTTGTCAGGATTTAGTGCTCGTTGTGTTGAAGATGAACAGTTATTAACTTGTATACTCAGGACTTGTCCATCATCCAAGTTCATGTATGTCGTGGACACTAGACCAAAGGTAAGACAGTTAACATAGCCGTGTGGGCTACACTTCCACCTCTTTCGTAGCTGTCTTTGAGTCATTCAACTGAGAAAAAATGTAATATTTATCTCGTACAGTTGTGTGATGTATTTAAAAGTCTGCATACTTTTACATAAACCACAATATGTACCAGGGTTCATTGAGTTAACTTGTATTTTATCATTTGTTGAATGTGAGTTACTGTATTCAACAGTTTTAAGCACGAGGTGTACTTAACACTTTATTGTCACATAAATCATAGGATGTATAGTAAGTTTTAATCACACCTCGTATGTCAGGTTTAACCACAACTGATTTCAATCCCTTTATTAATGGGTGAAATATCACTATGTGTTCAGTAGCTCTGGTGAGTAAAAATGTTTTTAACCCTTTCAACTCAGTTATCTATCCTGTCCCACCCATGACAGAAAGTTTTAGTGCCTAAGATGAAAAATTAAAACGCTTTTTATTTATGGTATATCTATTATTATTGCATGAGAATTTAGAACAACCCATATAATTAATGATATATATATATGTTTATAAGGTTTCAGGTTCTTAATTCTACAAGGAAATATTTTAAGTTCTTAGTTTTCCCTAGTATAACACATGTGACATTTTTCTACGCATCTTTTCTTCTCTATTTTTTCCATCACCCCTTGTAAAAGTAAGAAATTAATCATAAATTACTCGTTACTCAGACAAACCATAATTTTTATAGTCTTTGTTTGGTTACAGAGGTATCAATAAGAAATCAGACCCTTCCTGCCACACCCACTTGTGACATTCTCTCTTTTAAGAATATGTTAATACATCTCTGTTACATTTATTTATACATTATGCATAACTGATAGAAAGTTTTCAATTATCAACTGACATGTTTAATTCTGAACAGATAATAATCAGTTTCACTGGGAGTACAAACAATGTTCCAGTGACAAACTTAATGACAGGTTTGTATGAATTTGTCGTGGCTCTTGTCACAGTTAAATAGCCAGATAACAGTTAGGGAGAATTACCTACATTTTGCATGTTATTGGTACATGTTCTTTGATGGATTATTTTATTAAATAAAAATCATTTCGTCTATTACTACCATAACTATAGAAAAGTAGAATTTAGTGTCCTTGACAATTGACAGCAGTAAAAGAAAAGATAAGGTATGTATTTTATTTCTTGTTTTTCATTTTTATTCATTATTTATTATAAAAGTAACTAAAATATAAAAATAGGGATCTTTTTAGGTTATTTAAAATTAGGTAAAATAAATAACATAATAAAAACATTTCATAAGGCACATGAGTAACACATGAATGTCATTCAGTAGTGTACTGTGAGCTGCACGTGCCGCAAGTGATTTGAAACTTATAATGGTATGGATAGTAGTTAGGCAATAAAACAATAAAATATAAATAAATGTGCACCATTACAAGCTTAAAGCTACTTAGAATAAATGAATGTAATTCCATGTTATAATTCAAAATTAGTTTAGAAAGAAAATAATGGTAATTTAGATTTGATTTGATTTTTTTTATGGTTACGTGGTTGGTCAAATTGACATACACCATTTTGAATTATGGAAGATAAAAGAAACCACTTGAAATATAAAGTTGTATTGAAAAACTGTTTTAAGAGGTTTCAGGGATTACACAAAGGAAATTTGAGATTTTTGAGAAGAGGAAAAAATGTTTGTAATCAGTAAAACAAGCCTATGTTGAAAAAATTAATGTGTTATCGTAATTAAAGTTTGTTATACAATGAAAATTATTCCATTTTTCTCCATGTTGTATTTTCAAGTCATTTTCTGATATTAAAACAAAGATGTGAATCTTGTTCATACTTTAATAAAGGATATTTAACTATTATATCTGTTTATTTGGTAGATTAATGCAATGGCCAATAAAGCAGCAGGAAAAGGTTATGAAAATGAGAGTTTCTATGAAAACATCAAATTCCAGTTTTTTGGAATAGAAAATATCCATGTCATGAGAAGTAGTCTAAATAAATTAATAGAAGGTAAGCTGTATTGTTTTCAATGGTGATATTTTATTTATAAACTTGTAAAAGATAAGCTGTATTGTATTAGGTTGTTTTGAAATAAATGTCAGAATTCTCACAGTGACATTTAGAAGCTGAATATTTAGTAACTTATCATTGGTTGGTTGGTTTAATTCAACGTTCGTTGCTTACAAGGTGTCTTAATTGTCTGCTATTTCAACTACACTCAGAGTAAGTTTTCCAACACTCAAGGCAGAATGGACAAGAAAGACGTTTGTCTGATTTTCCTCTACGACTTGAAACTTGGACGAAAAACTACCGAAACTACATGGAACATCAACCAAGCATTTAGGCATGAATCTGGTGCTGAACGTACAGTTCAGCGTAGGTTCCAAAGGTTTCGAAATAGAGATGAAAGTCTTAAAGACCACAAAGCTCATGGAAGGAAGCCATCCTTAGATGTAAACACATTAAAGAAAGCAGTTAAGACAGACCCTTGCATAACAGTACGTGAGCTTGTAGAAAAGCTAGGCACAAACAAGTCAAGCATTTTCAACCACCTAAATGCAATTGGAAAGACAAAAATTTGGGTAAGTTGGTTCTGTATGAGCCGACTGAAGATCAACAAAATCGGTGTTATAAGACCTGTCAAGGTTGACACTCCAAAAATTGAACAAATTTGAAATAGAGATTCTACTTCATCTACCTTATTCCCCAGACCTTTCCACTACAGATTTTTATTTTTTCAAGCACTTTGACAACTTTTTTAACAATAAACACTTTCAAAACCAGACAGCTGCAGAAAAGAACTTTCGGGGAGTTTATTGACCATAGAAACTATGATTTATACAGCATGGGCATAAATAACATCATTACACTTTGGTAAAAGTGTGTTGAAACAAATAGTGCTTATTTTGGTTAAAGCATGTTTTACAACACTGATTTATAGTTTTTCAAACTTCGCAGTTCAAAAACGGCATTTATTTGTGGACAGCCTAATATTTAACACTTAAAGGTTTCTTTATATTCACAAATCATTAAATAACATTGATCTGTATTAATCATTTCAAAAGATCTCTGTGGTTAAAAAAAGTATGAAATGTTCTCTGAAACTATAATAATGTTCTGTTATGTTAAGCACAGTTTGAAGAATATTTGATGTTTTTAAAGACGTTTTGCTGTTTACTTGCATGAGTCAGATATAGTAAAGTCACTTTGTCTAAGAGCATTAAATTTGGTAGAAGAAAATTCTGTTATTTTAATTCCTTTTCAAGTCACACATGATTTATTGAAACGTGTAATTCATAATTATATTCTTGAACCTTTAGTCTTACAGAAATCATTGTAACTCAAAGAGTGTTACTATTTTCAAGTGAAAATACCATTTATTATAAGTTCATATTATTTCTGAAAATTATGACAGTTGTTTGGATAATCTAACCAGTCTTATGTGGTTATTTCCTACGTAAATATGGTTACATGAACAGTAAGTGATTTAGCTTTATGAAATTTGAAAACATTAAGTGCTATCATAGAATCCCTTCAAAATCCGTCGTATGCGAGTATGAACTGACATAAGTTGGTTTGAGTGAAGTTGGATCTGCAGCAGATGGAAACTTTCTTACTATGTTAGTCTGGTTTGACTTCATTTGTTTCACCACAACAGATACACTCTGGGTTCTAAGGGATGGTAGTTATAGTGCATTGTTAAGACAAACGATATGAAAACAAGTTAATGATTTCAAGTTTAACAGGACTAAAATTTAACACTTTCAAGAACATATGTCGGAGGAGTGTTTGTCAAAGTGTGTGATAATAGCTTTTCACCATTCTTAAGAGATACAGTCTCACATGTGTACAAGTTATATTGTGAACAGACATGTTTTAAGTATAATTTGTTTATCTCTATAGTTTGAATTACATAATTTTGTATTTAGATTACAACCTTTCTTAAACAAAATTTGTGTTTTGGTGCAGAAGGCAGGTCTGTTATTGGATTTGTTAGTTCTGTTGCAACAAACACATTTCTCTTCAGCTCAGTGGTGTGTCATATGTTATCAAAGATTAAAAGTAATTTAGATTATTAGCAGTGTATGTAAGGCACTATACAGAAAATCCAAAACATTTTGACTTGTTGCTCAGAATGTTTATCATAAATATCTTGTACTGTCTGAATGTCAAAGCAACTTGTCATAATACTTCCATGTCTTCATTTACTTAATTATAAATGTTTTATATCCATAGCCATATGCATGTATTTTATTTTTAACAGTATCTGAGTTGAAGATCCCTTCAATGAATGCATTTTTGACTGGTTTAGAATCTAGTGGTTGGCTGAAGCATGTCCGCAGTATCATAGAAACTGCAGTCTTTATTGCTAAGGTAGGTTTTTAATTGAATGTTTATAATTTTTGTCATGTCTTATTCTCAAACAGTTGTAAATATCTTGCATATTAAATCACCTGGTACACTCTCAGATTGTATTAAATGTCTTACCTGCTCAATCACCTGGTATGTTATCAGACTGTTTAAAGGTCTTACCTATTGAATTATCTAGTACCTTTATTAGACTGTATTAAAAGTCTTACCTATTGATTTATCCAGTACATTTATCGGACTTTATTAAAGGTCTTACCTATTGAATTTCATGGTACATTATCAGAACCCCTTGGTGTGGATTCCTTTACGTGGTGAGGGGACCTCCTATGGGAAGGTTATGTTTTTTCAGTTTACCTCCTCTAGGATCTAAACACCCACCCACGTGTTTGCTGTGTGTGGTGACCCGTGAAGAGGAGGATAGAATCCTGGTGGTTGAGGGGTCCAACCCTAACACACCACTTTAGCCTTGAATTCCTGTAGATGGGCAGCCTTGGGGTGGTCCCTCTTGGGTCACTTGGCTGGTCCACTTGGGCTAGGGTTAACCAAGTACCAGTGTTGGATGTTCTCAACAGGCGTTGTGGACATTTGTATCTGATGTGTTTGGGTGTAGTGCATACAAAACCCTGGCATTGCTGTAGTGTCTCCCCGTAGGGCTCCATGGTGAGTGGGGTCAGTGGGCACCATAAAATTAAATAAAATGGTGAGAAAACAGTCCATAGGTAAATGACCACATTTTGAAGATTCTAAGCAGCAATATTCAATGTCTGTAACACCCATACCTCATTTTCTTATACTATGTTTTCTTTTAGGGTAGATGTGTCCCTTTTTTTTATTCAGAAGGGACTAGAGGTACTTGCTTGGCTCTCCCAAGTCAGTTAAGAAGCTTTGATCTGGTGACATATCAGTGGAAACATCCACATCTCAACACAGTGAACTTTTCTTGCATTCAAAACCGATTGGGGATATACCTATTGAGGTTACACATGCTACTTTAAATTTGTCTGGAGGAGATATTGTTGAAAGGGATTTGAAAAACATCCCAGATTTGGAGATTCTCACTTGTTTCTACACCCAAGGAAATTCTGCAGTGAGGCATATCTTCACTCACAAAAATTAAATTATTATGTTGAACAATTACCTAATTCTAACATTTACATCACCACATTCACCTGCTATCATCTTAATTGCAAGGTATGGCCATACATTCCAAACCCTCTCAGGTGTTTCCAGCATCAGCAGTTCAGTCACTCAAAGACATCATGTTATGGTTCCTTGACATGTGCTCATTGCAGTGGTTATGTCTTTAGTGTCACATCTTTCAGTATAAAGATTAATGCTATCACTGAACAACTTCCTCTTATTGTTGCAAAGGGGCTCTATGTTAACGACTTTAACATCTCATGTCAGTTGTTGAACATGAGGTATATTGAGTGGTAGGTAGAACTGCCCTCAATCATTTAATGAAGTGGCCCACAAAAAATGGTTTTAATTTCTCTCTCTCTAAAACCATTTTCAATTACTTTTGCTGCCATCCTAATCCTGAACTCTGTAATGATGAAGTTGTGCTACCTGTGGTCCCTGAGACAAAGTTCTTGAACTTATCTTTGACCGTAAGCTGACCTTCATACCACACCATAATCAGCTATGGGTCAAATGCACAAGAGCACTGAACATTCTCTGTGCTCTCTCTTCCACCACCTGAGGAGCAGATCGATGTTGTATGCTAAAGATATATTGTGCTCTTATTCAATCAAAACTAGATTATGGTTTGTGGTTCTACCAGGACTACAGCCTTGAAGATTCTTGACCCCATTTATCTTTAGAGACTTTGGCTCTGCACTGGGGCTTTCCATACTTCCACAGTTCGGAGCTAGTAGTCTCATGAACCTCCTCTGCAACTGTCTTTACTGTATGCTTCGAAACTTCATTCCTTACCAAAACATTTCACACTGGGTAATGTTTTTCTTCTTCATTGGGCCATGCTTCTTCAGTACAGACGATTTGTCATTACTCCTTTTGGCCTTTGTATCCAGGTGCAGTTTGATGAATTGGGTCTGTTGTTGGATAACATTGCTATATCTACTGGTCAGCCCATCCCACCATGGCTTATTACAGTCCCCAAATGTGACCTATCTTTAAGTCATCTGAGAAAAGCAGATATTCCAGATTGGAAATATTTTGTTATTTGCTGAACATTTTTGGATACATCCTTCTCTTCCTATTTATATAGATAACTCTGTGGGATCTGCCATGGTTTGTTGTGGTTCGGTGGTTACACACAGAACGCCTCTACAACTTCTGTGTTCACTGCTGAACTGTATGTCACTTCTCTTGCCCTGGATCACATAGAAACTAAGCAGTACTCAAACTGGGCTGTTTATACTGACTCGCTTAGTTCCCTACTGATCCTGGAATCACCTCATGTTAATTCTCACCTTGTTCTTGCTGATATTCAAGACTGACTGGCTCACATTTCTCTTTAACATCTATTTCTATCCAGCTTTTCTGGAGACCAGGTCATGTTTGTATTCACAGGATCAGGCTTATCAACACTGCAGCTAAGTTTATCTGCTCTGGCACTATTACTACTGTGCCTGTTTCATACATGGACTATGGTCCTGTATTCAAGGCTCAGCTCTATGCCAGTTGGCAGTCAATTTGGAGTGAGAAACGTGAAAACAAGCTTTTTCAAATAAACTCAATATTGGACTTTGGCCGCCTTGTTACCATAAGGATTGGAAGGAGGAAGTTGTTCTGACTATACTGCACATTGGTGACAGTTTTTTAACTTATTGTTTTCTTTCATTTGGGAATGATGCACCAATGTGTAGTCTGTCTAACATTCAGGTTACAATAAGCCATATTTTACTTTCTTGCCATCATTACGACTCTCAAGGATGGCACCATTTTAAACATGTTCTGTCCCGAGGTTTATTCATAAAGTTAGACTGTTTTATTAGTGATGGTGACACTGCGTCCATCTTGGAAATGTTTTTAGTTTTTTAAAGGTCATTACTCTTTTTTAATGCTATTTAAGTTTTTTGTAATTTATACATTAGACCTTTTTTTAATGTGATTCCCTTTTAACAATCAAAGTACATCTAGTTTGATTTGAAATTAGAAAATGGCCCTAAAGTCAGATAACTTGAAACCAGGACTGGAAAGGCCAACTTCAGGTGACTAATGGTTGTTTTTGAACTTACATGTTAGTCATCCTTGTGATTTATGGCAGTTGCAATTATGCTACAGAAAGTACTTTACAAGTTGTATTACTGTAGTTTTTCTCTCACTGCTGTAGACTAGATGTAAACATTGGTTTTAATGTTATTTATATTATTAATTCAACAATTAAACTTTGTTTTGTTTTACTTTAAGTTCCTTTCATGAATTTTAATAATTTTACTTTTAACTTTTCACCAGGTGCAGATAACCTAGTTGCTTTGTGCCATAAAACACCAAATCAACCAACCATGTATTATAGATCTTAACTTTTGAATTATCTGGTAAATTATCAGACTGTATTAAGGGTCTTACCAATTAAATTACCTGGTATATTATCAGACTGCATTAAAAGGCTTACCTATTGAATCATCTGGTACATTTGTCAGACTGTATTAAAGGTCTTACATATTGAATCACATGATGTTATGGCTATGGGCTGAGTTAAATTGGTACATTATCAGACTCTACCTGCACCTTTATGTGGTTACAAATGGATGTTATGGCTATGGGCTGAGTTAAATTGGTACATTATCAGACTCTACCTGCACCTTTATGTGGTACAGTTACAAATGGATGTTATGGCTATGGGCCGAGTTACTTGGTACATTATCAGACTCTACCTGTACCTTTATCTGGTACAGTTACAAATGGATGTTATAGCTATGGTCCTAGTTACTTGGTACATTATCAGACTCTACCTGTACCTTTATCTGGTACAGTTACAAATGGATGTTATGGCTGTGGGCCGAGTTACTTGGTACATTATCAGACTCTACCTGTACCTTTATCTGGTACAGTTACAAATGGATGTTATGGCTGTGGGCCGAGTTACTTGGTACATTATCAGACTCTACCTGTACCTTTATCTGGTACAGTTACAAGTGGATGTTATGGCTGTGGGCCGAGTTACTTGGTACATTATCAGACTCTACCTGTACCTTTATCTGGTACAGTTACAAATGGATGTTATGGCTGTGGGCCGAGTTACTTGGTACATTATCATACCCTACCTGAACCTTTATGTGGTACAGTTACAAATGGATGTTATGGCTGTGGGCTTAGTTACTTAGTACATGATTCTGTGCATTTTTCATGGTCAGTGTTTTGTTGTTGCCGTAGTGGTCAGACAACTCTGCATGGTGTTCAGTGACACTCATGGTTTGAGTTATTTGCATGGTTTTCAATAACATTTGGGTTACTGTGCACCATACATTGTGTGATGGTTACTGTGCACTATACATTGTGTGATGGTTACTGTGCACTATACATTGTGTGATGGTTACTGTGCACTATACGTTGTGTGATGGTTACTGTGCACTATACGTTGTGTGATGGTTACTGTGCACTATACGTTGTGTGATGGTTACTGTGCACTATACGTTGTGTGATGGTTACTGTGCACTATACGTTGTGTGATGGTTACTGTGCACTATACGTTGTGTGATGGTTACTGTGCACTATACGTTGTGTGATGGTTACTGTGCACTATACATTGTGTGATGGTTACTGTGCACTATACATTGTGTGATGGTTACTGTGCACCATACATTATTGTGTGATGGTTACTGTGCACCATACATTGTGTTATGCTTGTCAGAGCTCTTTGCATGACATCAGAGTTTGTATCTTTATATTTAAGAGTCGTCACTGAATGAGTAAAGATGGATGTATTCTTGATTTGAGTTGATGGATGTGAAAGTTGAAGAAAAGAATTTTATAAAAACAATTATTTGTCAGCCAACTCAAAGATCTGTTGTAGTGACTTCATAAGTGTTATATCTTCATCTTGCTGTGTCTTTAATCTTGGACAAAGATCTACGATTTTTTGGTTTAAGCTTTAAACAGTGGCCATCATCAGTTGATGCTGCTACCTACAACATTTACTCTCTTTAATGGTTAGTTCGTTAAATGTACTTTAGTATTGTAGAAATTTTAATGTGAGTGTGAAGTATGACGACCACTTGTGCACATTGTTTTTAAAATTTTTAATTTGTTTTTACTTAAAAGAAGTGCTCTTGGTACCAACTTTACAAAAGTCCCGTGAAATATTTTAAAATTTTCTAAAAATTATAATTTGTTTCAGGAAACTATCATGAAGTGTTTCTACACTTTGTTTTGTTTTTTGGCAAATAGGATTTTTTTCACAAAAGAAAAATATCATAGACTGTTTATTATATGTATTTCTTAAACTACTGGTTTCTAAATGTATTCTGATAACACATTTTTAATATGATCTTGAGATTATTGAATATGAAGAGATGTTTTTTGTATTGCTTGTTCTTTTGGTGGAATTTTTGTTTAAAACAAAGGAAAATATTTTGTTGTAATAAAGAGCGTAAGTAAATGTTCCGAGTTCTCAGAATTACTTTCATAACATCTTCTTTCTGTGACAGGCTTTAGAAGATAGGATCAGTGTTTTAGTACATTGTTCAGATGGCTGGGACAGGACAGCACAGACCTGCTCACTGGCTAGTCTCGTTCTGGATCCATATTATCGTACAGTAACCGGATTCCAGGTACTAGAAAAGGCTTTCTAGTGATGGTAACAGATCTTTATAATAACAGATAACTTGTGTTTGCTGAAAAATGGACTAGAGTAAATGTATTTAAACAATTTTATTCCTGGTATGAATTTCATTTGTTGTTTTTAAGGATATTTATGAACTGTGTAGGTGTAATGTGAGTTTGATACTACAAGATACCACAAATGGCATTATCTCTATAGTTTCAATATGGCATTATCTCTATAGTTTCAATATGGCATTATCTCTATAGTTTCAATATGGCATTATCTCTATAGTTTCAATATGGCATTATCTCTATAGTTTCAATATGGCATTATCTCTATAGTTTCAATATGCAGTATCTCTGTAGTTCAATATGGCATTATCTCTATAGTTTCAATATGGCATTATCTCTATAGTTTCAATATGGCATTATCTCTATAGTTTCAATATGGCATTATCTCTATAGTTTCAATATGGCATTATCTTTATAGTTTCAGTATGGCATTATCTTTATAGTTTCAGTATGGCATTATCTCTATAGTTTCAGTATGGCATTATCTCTATAGTTTCAATATGGCATTATCTCTATAGTTTCAATGTGGCATTATCTCTATAGTTTCAATGTGGCATTATCTATATAGTTTCAATATGGCATTATCTATATAGTTTCAATATGGCATTATCTCTATAGTTTCAATATGGCATTATCTCTATAGTTTCAATATGGCATTATCTCTAGTTTCAATATGGCATTATCTTTATAGTTTCAATATGGCATTATCTCTATAGTTTCAATATGGCATTATCTCTATAGTTTCAATATGGCATTATCTCTATAGTTTCAATATGGCATTATCTATATAGTTTCAATATCAACAGGATGAAAACAGTTGGTTTATTGAAGGTATTTTTATGTACTTTTCTAGAGAAATGTGTTAATCATATTTTTATACATTTTGCTTCAGTAATGAACAGTATTTATCATACTTCTCCACATTTCACTTCACTAAGGAACAGTGTTTATCATATTTCTTCACATTTCACTTCACTAAAGAACAGTGTTTTTCATATTTCTTCACATTTCACTTCACTAAAGAACAGTGTTTTTCATATTTCTTCACATTTCACTTTATTAAGGAACAGTGTTTATGGTACTTTTCCACATTTCACTTTATAAAGGAACAGTGTTTATCATTATTTTACATTTCATTTCACTAAGGAACAGTGTTTTTCATATTTTTACACATTTTACTTCACTAAGGAACAGTGTTTATCATATTTTTACACATTTTACTCCACTGAGGAACAGTGTTTATTGTATTTCTTCACATTTCACTTCACTGAGGAACAGTGTTTATTGTATTTCTTCACATTTCACTTCACTAAGGAGCAGTGTTTATCATATTTCTCCACATTTTATTTCACTAATGAACAGTTTTATTATGTATGTCCACATTTCACTTTAGTAAAGAATAGCTTCAATATGCAAATCTCTAACTTGAGTACTTTAGAAAGGTATATGTTTCTTCATTAGAGGTAAATGATTACAAATATTTAACCCTTATTCTTGATTGTTATTGTTGTAGTTAAAATGATTATAATTTTTCATCCCTTGTTCTTGATTGTTATTGTTGTAGTTAAAATGATTATAATTATTCATCCCTTATTCTTGATTGTTATTGTTGTAG
The DNA here is from genome assembly GCA_011833715.1 of Carcinoscorpius rotundicauda. Lineage (NCBI taxonomy): Eukaryota > Metazoa > Arthropoda > Merostomata > Xiphosura > Limulidae > Carcinoscorpius > Carcinoscorpius rotundicauda. The sequence goes on from CM022398.1 coordinate 91,722,070, forward strand.
TTAAAATGATTATAATTATTCATCCCTTGTTCTTGATTGTTATAGTTGTAGTTAAAATGATTATAATTATTCATCCCTTGTTCTTGACTGTTATTGTTGTAGTTAAAATGATTATAATTATTCATCCCTTATTCTTGATTGTTATTGTTGTAGTTAAAATGATTATAATTATTCATCCCTTGTTCTTGACTGTTATTGTTGTAGTTAAAATGATTATAATTATTCATCCCTTATTCTTGATTGTTATTGTTGTAGTTAAAATGATTATAATTATTCATCCCTTATTCTTGATTGTTATTGTTGTAGTTAAAATGATTATAATTATTCATCCCTTATTCTTGATTGTTGTTGTAGTTAAAATGGTTATAATTATTCATCCCTTATTCTTGATTGTTGTTGTAGTTAAAATGATTGTAATTTTTCATCCCTTGTTCTTGACTGTTATTGTTGTAGTTAAAATGATTATAATTATTCATCCCTTATTCTTGATTGTTATAGTTGTAGTTAAAATGATTATAATTATTCATCCCTTATTCTTGATTGTTATTGTTGTAGTTAAAATGATTATAATTATTCATCCCTTATTCTTGATTGTTGTTGTAGTTAAAATGATTATAATTATTCATCCCTTATTCTTGATTGTTATTGTTGTAGTTAAAATGATTATAATTATTCATCCCTTATTCTTGATTGTTATTGTTGTAGTTAAAATGATTATAATTATTCATCCCTTATTCTTGATTGTTGTTGTAGTTAAAATGATTATAATTATTCATCCCTTATTCTTGATTGTTGTTGTAGTTAAAATGATTATAATTATTCATCCCTTATTCTTGATTGTTATTGTTGTAGTTAAAATGATTATAATTATTCATCCCTTATTCTTGATTGTTGTTGTAGTTAAAATGATTATAATTATTCATCCCTTGTTCTTGATTGTTATTGTTGTAGTTAAAATGATTATAATTATTCATCCCTTATTCTTGATTGTTGTTGTAGTTAAAATGATTATAATTATTCATCCCTTATTCTTGATTGTTATTGTTGTAGTTAAAATGGTTATAATTATTCATCCCTTATTCTTGATTGTTGTTGTAGTTAAAATGATTGTAATTATTCATCCCTTATTCTTGATTGTTATTGTTGTAGTTAAAATGATTATAATTATTCATCCCTTATTCTTGATTGTTATTGTTGTAGTTAAAATGATTATAATTATTCATCCCTTATTCTTGATTGTTATTGTTGTAGTTAAAATGATTATAATTATTCATCCCTTATTCTTGATTGTTATTGTTGTAGTTAAAATGATTATAATTATTCATCCCTTATTCTTGATTGTTGTTGTAGTTAAAATGATTGTAATTATTCATCCCTTATTCTTGATTGTTATTGTTGTAGTTAAAATGATTATAATTATTCATCCCTTATTCTTGATTGTTATTGTTGTAGTTAAAATGATTATAATTATTCATCCCTTGTTCTTGACTGTTATTGTTGTAGTTAAAATGGTTGTAATTTTTCATCCCTTGTTCTTGACTGTTATTGTTGTAGTTAAAATGGTTATAATTATTCATCCCTTATTCTTGATTGTTGTTGTAGTTAAAATGATTATAATTATTCATCCCTTATTCTTGATTGTTATTGTTGTAGTTAAAATGATTATAATTTTTCATCCCTTGTTCTTCACTGTTATTGTTGTAGTTAAAATGATTATAATTATTCATCCCTTATTCTTGATTGTTATTGTTGTAGTTAAAATGATTATAATTATTCATCCCTTATTCTTGATTGTTATTGTTGTAGTTAAAATGATTATAATTATTCATCCCTTGTTCTTCATTGTTATTGTTGTAGTTAAAATGATTATAATTTTTCATCCCTTGTTCTTGACTGTTATTGTTGTAGTTAAAATGGTTGTAATTTTTCATCCCTTGTTCTTCATTGTTATTGTTGTAGTTAAAATGGTTGTAATTATTTAACTCTTACACTTGATTCACATTCTTATAATTAAATATTTATTTCTTTAGGCTTTAATTGAAAAAGAGTGGTTAGCATTTGGACACAAGTTTACAGACCGTTGTGGTCACATTCAAGGGGATCCTAGAGAGATTGCTCCAGTTTTCACCCAGTTTATTGATGCAGTGTGGCAATTATCTCAACAGTTTTTAACAGCTTTTCAGTTTAATGAAAGGTTTCTCTTGACAATCCATGATCATGTCTTTTCCTGCCAATTTGGAACTTTTATAGGAAACTGTGAAAAAGACAGAGTTGATTTGAAGTCAGTGTGTAATGCTTTTAAGTTTTTATCTTTTGGAAAGTAGAAATATTTTTCTTTCACATGTTAGCTGGAATTAAGTATTTTTAATTAAATTATGGTTAATAGAAAAGCTTTGTCAATGTAATTATAATTCAGATTTGTAGTGAATGTTTGATTAAATACAATAATTTCCTTTGTGTATGGAATGATATTTTAGATCTATGAAGAAAAATTGATACTACTTTAGAATTTTAGAATGACTTCATCTGTGTTAAGAAAAATAGGAGTTTTTTCAAATTTGAAGAGTTAGGAATATAATTTAATAGAATGGCTGAAAAGCAGACTTAATAAAAGTGACCTGTAATATATTCATGTACTGTGTTTTTAGACTACAAGTTTGGTGAAACATTTAAAAACCGTATATGTTACATGTTTAAACCTTTAATATACAGTGTTTAAATGTTTCACAAAACTGGTAATTTAAAAACATTGTTACAGTTTTTATTTGTTAACCCTAGAATGATTAGGTAATAGACCGAATGTACACTCTTCATAATATTTATACTTTGTTAATCAATAGATTGTATTTTCTTAGTTGAATCTATTGTAAATTCCTTGTCATCTAGGTGTATTAAATAAATAGTGTATCTTTATAAGATTTGGAAGAATTTCCTATTAAGCTATATAACTTGAATTATAACAGTTATGTGTTTGTTTTTTAATGTCTTACTGTGTAATATTTTGATGTAATAATTGTTTTGAGCTGTATAGAATGTCAAGCTGTCTGTACCAGTTATATCTACCTGAACTAGTTTTTTAATTGTGTAAATTGTTTGAATGTGATAATGTTAATGGTAGTGGTCAGCACAGTGATTTTATTTAAAATATTTGCTAAACTTAACTTAGCTTATCTGGTGTATCGTCACAGTAGGACATTTCTATAACTTTCAAACATATTTAACATAACCCGTAGAGAATTCCTGCATAACAATTATTAATTACTTTATTTACTGTACATTAATTACAAGTCTACACTACTGATTTATATTCAAGGTTTGAATCTAATTATTATAAGAACTGTGCTTTACTTGTAATTTCTCAGGGTAAATTCTATGAGATCGTACAGGGGTAAGAATGAAGGGCTGTATTAATAAAATCAGTAACACAGAACAATAATCATGTTAGAATCAAACAATGAATAATTATATTTTCTAGTGATTGTAGTTTCTCAGCTTGTACAACTTAAATGTTGTTTTTCAATTTATTGTTTCTTTGAATTATGTTGAATAAATGTTACAGAAGGAAATAATGTCATCTCTAAAGAATCATAAGATAATTATTTTCCCTTAAATTTGTTATGTGTACTCAACATGAGTAACATTATCCAATCAATAAATTTATATGTATTAAATGTGTGAGTAATGTTATCCAATCAGTAAATTTATATGTATTCAATGTGTGAGTAATGTTATCCAATCAGTAAATTTATATGTATTCAATGTGTGAGTAATGTTATCCAATCAGTAAAGGGTTACTTATCTTCTTTTGTTATTACAGAGTTGTCCTGATTTTGTTTTCATAGGTTAAGCGAAAGAACGTACTCCTTGTGGGGTTATATTAACAACCACATGTCAGAATTTCTTAATCCCTTGTATAAGAAGGACCAGGAGAGGTTGCTGACTCCATCTTTGGCACCTCAGGGTTTCAGGTGAAACTTATTTTTAGTTTTAAAGAAGTAATGTTTAACCTGTTACATACTGTAAACTGTACGGTTTGTGTAGGATGATGTGATTTTAGGTTTCTCATCTCCTTTAAACAAATTGTTACAGAGGCCATATGTTAAAAGCTAAATTTGTCTCCAAGTGGTTTTGCAGTAGAGTACTTGAATATTATGTTTGAATATAATGTTAAACTAGTGTTAACTTAGTTGGCCTTTCAATACACGTACTGCTCTTAGTCAGGAAACCAGTTCTTTCAGACTTGCACCACTCTGGTCTGCTAGGTTGGTTGTTTCAGACATGTACCACTCATGTTGGTTAGGTGGGTTGTTTCAGACATGTAGCACTCATGTTGGTTAGGTGGATTGTTTCAGACATGTAGCACTCATGTTGGTTAGGTGGATTGTTTCAGACGTGTAGCACTCATGTTGGTTAGGTGGATTGTTTCAGACATATAGCTCTCATGTTGGTTAGGTGGATTGTTTCAGACGTGTAGCACTCATGTTAGTTAGGTGGATTGTTTCAGACGTGTAGCACTCATGTTGGTTAGGTGGATTGTTTCAGACGTGTAGCACTCATGTTGGTTAGGTGGGTTGTTTCAGACATGTACCACTCATGTTGGTTAGGTGGATTGTTTCAGACGTGTAGCACTCATGTTGGTTAGGTGGATTGTTTCAGATGTGTAGCACTCATGTTGGTTAGGTGGATTGTTTCAGACGTGTAGCACTCATGTTGGTTAGGTGGGTTGTTTCAGACATGCACCACTTTAATCTGATGTTTTCACGTTAACAAGACAGCTTGTTATTCAGTTACTTGAACTAAATATAAATCATAAAGTGTAACTGATAAATGTGTGAAACAGTAAAAAGAAGTGTTTTTAGTTGTTTTGTAATAAAGATAATAATGTTTTCAGGGTAACACAAACATGTTATCATTCTGTTTTATCACAGCAGAACAAAGCCATTTGTTTGGTCATTCAACCATTTGGGTTTCTGAAAACTACTTCATAAAGCTAACTTACTGGTAATTTTCACACTTTTCTGATGATTAAACTATATTTTAAAGGTTTTGTGTGTATTTGTATTCATGAGGTTATAAAAATGTTAGTTCTATAAAAACAGAAATACATTTTGTGATACCAGACCTCATAAAGCAGTGGACACAAAGTTTATGATTGATTTAAAAATAAAAAAATTGCTTCTTTGTTGTTCAAATCTTGTTTGTGGTTAACATGAGATGAGCATTAATGAAGTCTTGTTAAAAATAATTCTGTGAAAGTAGACGTTGAGGTTTTATCTTTAACATATTTGAAGTAAAAATGTTCATTGCAGGTTCTGGAGAGGAATGTATAACAGGTTTGAAAATGGTGTTCATCCAAGGGAACCACTAGGAGATCTCTTACTTGCAACCAAAGACCACATCAGTAGTCTGGAAGATCATGTGATTCTACTGCATAAAGTAATGATTTTTGACTTATTGAAGTAGACACCTGTAGGCAATTTCTTTGGAAAATAGGAGATTAGTTTCATATACCTTCCTCAGAATTCTCAAAAATGTTTTCCCATCTCTGATGGAATAGTTTGACTAAATTCTGTTAGGGACAGAGAATTGGTAGAATGTGTAATAGAATTGATATATATGTTTTACTTAATTTCCATCAGGTGTATTAGGGCGAGAGAATTGGTCGAAAATATCGATGTTTGTTTTATTTTCCACCAATTGTATTAAGGAGAGAGAAAATCAATGAAAACTATGCTAGTTTTTGCTGTTGTTTTAAAATTTCCATAAGATGTGTAAGGACAAGGGAATGAGCACTCTATTCCCTCCCAGCCATGCTCACACAATATGACAAACATAATTCTTTATTCATTCAGTATATGTATGTGAATTTACAAGTTTTACTTACTGCATCTAGTGATTTAAATCGTGCGAGTGGAATTGCTGTTTTTGTAAGGACAACAGTGGTTCTGAAAACCCATTCACTTTCTTATATTACCTGTGACCCATTTTCTCTTGAAATTATTTTTCCACACGATATCTCATTATTCATTATTGCTGTGTATAGACCACAAGTGTTTTCTGATAATGTCTTTCTTTCACAACTCAACGATGAGTTATTTGCATTCCATGACAAGAAGTTACTATTGTTGGGTGACTTCAATATAGATTTATTGGCAATTCCCCCTACTGATACTGCATTGCATTATTTAGATGTTTTGTTTGATCATAAGCTGTTCCATCTTATTTATGTTCCTACTAGAATAACTTCGACCTCTTCAACTTGTATTGATCATGCTGTTATACCCTTTGAGTCTCGGAGGTTTTTTAGATCTTTTGTTTTGGATTCTGCAATTACGGACCATTTTCCACTTCTGGTCAGTTTTTCTTCTAGTTATTGTGGTCCAACTTCTTCTTTGTCTTCACGTACTCAAATTAATAATCAGTTGGTTGCTGATAAGTTTGAACTTTTTGATGTTTCTTATTTAGATATTAATATTCCTATTGATTTATCTTATCAGAGATTTGTCTCTTCTATTCAATTGGTGATTAGTCAATCAAGCACTTTAATTACTTCTAAGAAATATAGGAAGCTAAAACCTTGGATTACAAATGAAATAATTGGTTCAATAAAAAAACGTGATAGGTTAGCAAACAGATCTCGAAAAAATCCTTTAAATCTGTCTTTAAAGCAGAAGTATAAGAAGTTTCGAAATCTTGTAGTTACGAAGATTCGAAGTCAGAAGATTTATTATTTTTCTTTTCAGTTTTCTAAAAGTAGTAATTTAAGACAAAGATGGTCTTTGGTTAATGATTTGACTGGTTCTAAAACCAAACAAAGCATTTTGCCTTCCTTACCTAATTTACCTATGGTTTTTAATGACTATTTTATTAATTGTTGTGCCACTTTGTTTCCTGATACTAGTATAAGTTTAAATTCTTTTAGCTATGTAAATTCAAGCTGTATGTTTCTATATCTGCCTTCTGTCACTGAAATTCGGTCTTATATTCTTTTACTTAAGGATTGTTGTCCTGGATGGGATGGTATCAGGTCTGCTTTTGTCAAGAAACATGTTGATTTTTTCTCTGTTTTCTTGGCAAATTTAATTGAAATTTCTTTTATTCAGGGCAAATTTCCAAATTTACTAAAGCTTGTTACTGTCATTCCGATATTTAAAGGTGGTGATAGGGAAAATGTTGAAAATTATAGGCCTATTTCTTTGTTATGTACCTTTTCAAAACTTTTTGAATCTGCCATGAAAACTAGGCTTATGGCTTTTTTAACAAAACATAATTTTCTTCATACAATGCAATTTGGTTTCCGTTGTGGTAAAAGTACTGAGCAAGCAATTTGTGTGTTTGTCTCCCATATTGCCCAAACAATGGATCAACAGATGAGCCCTTTAGTTATTTTCTTTGATTTGAAAAAAGCATTTGTTTCTGTTTCTCATACTCTTTTACTTGCTAAGCTTGAGCACTGTGGAATTAGGGGTGTTGTTTTAGATTGGTTTCATTCTTATTTGTTAAATAGAAGGCAGTTTGTTAGGATTAAGGAAAACAAATCTTCGGAGGCTCTTGTTAAATTTGGTGTTCCTCAAGGTTCGATTCTTGGGCCGATACTTTTTTTGATTTATATAAATTATATTTTCTCTTTGCCTCTGAAAGGTAGGCTCATTGGTTATGCTGATGATCTAGCATTGATTTACTCAAATTCTGATTCTGAAAATGTAAGTGATGCTGAGTCTGATTTGAGAATCCTTCGGAAGTGGTTTGATGCAAATTTGCTTATTGTTAATGCAAAGAAAACTTTCTGTATGAGATTTGGATTTACCAAACCATATTTTAATTTGAATTATCTTAAATATCATGAGTTTAATTGTTCTGAAAGAAATTGTAACTGCCCATGTTTTCATTTTGTTAATTCTTTTAAGTATCTCGGTGTAATTTTAGATTCTCGGTTAGCCTGGGCCGAGCATATTTTGAGTATTACTAAGAAGTTGCAGTTCATTAGTTTATACTTACGAGAGTTGAAACATTATTTACCTATACATTTTTTAAGTATTGTTTTTAATAGTTTATTCCAATCTGTGTTACAATATTGTTTGATTGTTTGGGGTGGTGCATACAAATCTCACCTGCTTTGGATAAAAAATTTGCATTCTAAAGTTATTTATAATATTTTCCGTGATAAAAATTGTATAATTAATTTAAAAATTTTGTCTTTTCAACAATTGTATATGTATAAACTTGGTTGTTTTTGTTTAAAAAATTTAAATAATTTTCCTAAAAAACAAATTGATTACACTACGTGATCTTCTCTTTGCTCAAGTTTTGAAATTCCTTATACAAAATATACATTTATGTTTCATCAATTTCCTTTAATTTCTAAACACTTAATTAATTTTTTACCCTCCTATATAATTTGTGAACCAAATTTGGTTAAAAATAAGAAACAATTGGAAAATGTCTTTTGTTCTCAGATATGTACAAAGATTTTTCTTTCTTACTTAAAGTATTTTTATATTGTGTTATTTGTTTTCTCATGCTTTTGGATTTTTGAATCTTTCTTTTTACGAGCAATTTGCTCCTTAGAAAGATTTTTTCTAAATTTATTGTATAGAGTTGGAAAATAAATTATTATTATTATTATTTTGATGACACCCTCCAATTTTTTCAAAAGTTTTTTTTATTTATAAGCTGTATAAATACCAAGAAAAAGAAAATATCAGATTTTTGTTATAAAATACATTTCTGTATATTATGCAGTTTAACATGCTTTTTAAATTTAGAATTAATTTCAAGAATAAAACGAATAAATAAAAGTTCAATTTAGGTAAAAATATTTTAGTGTTTCTAACTAAATTCACTAGGACATGAAATTTATTTTTCATGTCTTTTCTAAAGAAAAATGCAAAACATAAAATTATTTATTTTAATTGTGTTGCTTTTCTCTAAGATTGTCTTTTATTATATGCTGTGTCAAGTTGTAGCTTTTAGTTACAATGTAAGGGATGAATGTGTTTATTGTGTCAGGATGTAGCTTTTAGTTACAATATAAGGGATGAATGTGTTTATTGTGTCAGTGTAGCTTTAAGTTACACTGTAAGGGCTGAGTGGTGTTTATTGTGTAAGGATGTAGTTCTTAGTTATACCATATAGAATGGGTTTAAGATGTTTTAGTTCATATAAATTTAATTGTAAGAAAATATTTTTATTCTATAAATCTTCTCTAGATACTTATATGAAATTTCAGTACGTTGTTTCAGAGTGGCTGGCTTTTGTCTAACATGCTGTGTTTGATTTGAATTATGAGTGATACCATAACTGGCTGGTTAAGCAGTTCTTCACTCATGAGACTTGTTTCATACTGTGTGTATATTTATATATTATGTGTTGGTAAAGTATATGTTCCTTATTGTGAGTCATGAACAAAACCCAGCTGAGATCTTGTACATTTGTAACTATTAAACATAAAATAAAATTGTCTTCTTTATAAACTTTTAAATGAACGTTTGTTCCATTAACACTAATATTTTATTGCAGAGAATTTGTCAGTTAAAGGAAGTCCTAGGTCACGTGGAGAGTCCCAGTAAAGACATTGACTCTCGAATGATTGACAGTGGTATGGCTGATGAAATTGATGGTCTTACTTTCTGTCCAAATACTCTAGAAGAGCTTGGGATTGAACTTGAAGGAAGTGAGAACAGCGTTCGAGATTCAGGTGTAGGTGACGTTGAAAGTGGAGGCATGGATTCCTTTCTTCAGCGTAGCTGTGAGTATGTGTACAGATAGAAAATAACATATATTACAGTGTAACAAGTTTGTTAAATCTCCTAACAATAATCTAATTGGTGTCCACAGCCAGTGGCAGTATCCTAGACCCCTCTGTAATACAGCAGTTGGCTGACGAGTTGGACTCTGTTGCCTTGGACTGGAAGAGTTTTCGGAATGTCCGAGAATGTTTGTGTTCCACACCTTTCGATCATTTCAGCAGAAAGGTGAGATATTCAGTACCTGAGTATTATATCTTTATCCTTAATTAATCTACAAGGACCAATACTTTTATATCCTGTTTTTGTACATAACTACCCCACTAATACCAGCACTTGAATATTGATTCTGTGAGTAAATGATATTCTTTATGCTCTGAATACACATGCACTCTGTTGATCACCCTCTGTTTTCAGTGAAACTGCACGAGACAGTAGTAGATATAATCACTATATCTTGGACAGTAAGGTAAAGTTAGTTTAATGAAACGCTGCAGTTTAGTTTTCTTTATTACATTTGATTTTACTTGCTTACCATGTTAAGTGTTTTTGGTGTAGTGAGAAATGGGTGTGTAAGGAGTAAATGTTAAGAAACTCGTTAAGTTGCAGTGAAACCAAAGAACAGGTGTCTTTAGGGATCAACGAAACTACAGCTATTCGCATAACTGAATGTTTAAAATGTTTAACTTAAAGATGCCGGTTGTGGAGAGTCAGTGAGAATGGTTTAATAAACAGTTCTTGTTTCTTTATCAAGTTTCACTGTTGGAGTTGTGGAGATGTATACTGCATCCGGTGCATTGACAAACGAATACCACTGCAGGGGCATTACAGTAAACGACCAGTCTCAGTCTGCAGGCACTGCTATAAGGAGCTAATGAGGACAAATTCTATAGATTCTTAGAGTCTTGTTGATTGTAAAGAATGTGTTTCAGTAGGTGTTGTCATCAGATGGACTGTAGTTGTACGATTATTTTGTTAACATTCCAACTTGATCTCGGATTAGCGTCCATGGATCTTGAAAGTTCTGAATAAGTGTAGCTTGTTTATTATTTCAGAAATGTTACCTATTTGCTAGCTTGATTCATTGTATAAAGTGTTTATCTTAGTTCCACCCTTAACATATTTAAGAAGAGTTGTACAGGCAGTCTTAATAAAGTTATTAGTAGACATGGTCTGTACCCTTGGTGCTACACAATATCATAACTTTTCCCACGTTCCCTTATACACGACCTGAAACTGAAGTCTTTATAAACCTTCTCAAGTTTTACTGGTCACAAATCTGTAACCAAACTTTTCCCATAACCAGTGAAGAGCAAATTAGTTGGGGCTATAAAAATGTTTTTTTCTGCTTTCTTTAAATGTGAATGAACATAATATTTATAAATGCCTGGCTCTGTATAATTGTTCTGAGTGATTACCAGAGCTAGTAAACATTTCCTTTTAAGGTGATATTTATGATTTTATGGTTAAATATTTTTCTACTGGTTTCATTCTCATCTGAAATTTTTGGCTGCTAAAGTAAAATGAGAGTATGTTGTGGCCTTAAATCTCTTCCTGGCTACCTTGTGTTGTAGGAATAAATATTAAAAACTGTTCATCTCACAGCCCTCTTGTGTAGAATATTTAACTGGAAATAAACAAGATTTAGGTACTTTCACCATACTGCTATAATTCATTAGGTTGCAGCTTGTGATGTTTGCTCTAAGGTACACAAGTTTTTCATAAGTGTTATGCACAATATATTCTGTTATATATGGAAAGAAACAGATGAATGAGAACTGTGTACCTCACTAAATGATGTATTTGGATGTGATCAATAATTTGAAGAATAAATTTAGAAAACATGAAAATGTCTTGTTGACTATGAAACATTCCTACACCATCAATATTTTTGTAGAACTACAAGTGGTGTGACAGTAGTTTATATCAGTGAACTTTTACAAAAACACAATATTTGACAAAGTATATTTTAATGAGGACTTGTACAATAAATAATCATACCACAATTATTGTAACAGCAGCATCTACGATACAGAACATAGTCCACTAGAGATGGGGTCGAAAACGTCTTACTTATTTCATCTTGTTTAGCAGTATTTAAATAAACAGAAACATGAAACACCATATACATCTTAAACCAGCTTTAAAATGAAATTATACAGACATTGTAGATTTGGAGTTTTTTACTAGAGGTATATCCTAAATTCTTGTACCTCTTGGCACACTAGTGATAATTATTACACATAATTTTTCTCTATCTGATAGTTAAACTACACACTTATTATAGGTTTTAGTATACATGTCTAACACAACCTTCAAACCTATGGTAATACTTATTTTCTAATGTATTAACAAAAATTCCCAGTTGTGTCCACATTCTATGTTTCTCTACCCAGTGTAACTGGTTTTACACTTTAGAAGTATGTAATGAGAGAATATAATAACCTTAGGTGTAAGGACTTACATACTTCATTCTAGTGAAATACACAAAAACTTGTGTCTCTTACAAGTATTGCTTGAAAAACATTAATAGACTACATCTGTCTGCTAGTGCAAATGTTTATCACCTTAGAGATTTTAACGTGGTCTTTGCAAGTTGAAAACAAAATTGTTGGGAGGAATAGCTAGCCTGCAAGCAAAGCTGTTTAGATACAGTTTAAGTAAGTCACCAGCATGTGTCCCTACTGATACTGGATAGAGGGGGATAACGTACAATGGTCATAGTAGACCACTACTCCATATCTTCTGTAGTGGATAATGTAACTGTATTCTTCGTCTAGTATTAACATGTTTCTAGAAATTTATACACTTGTTAATGATCCATTAATTTTAAAACTGTCCATCATTTTTCTGTCACAAACAACTTTTGAAATTCCTAAAGCCAGGTGTATTAATGAAAAATACATCCAAATCAATATTTCAGGCAGAAAATGTTACAAGGTAACATCTTGTAATAAAAAAGTTACGTTTTAACAACTTAGAATTAGTTCCAAACTACAAGAAACACAGCAATACTGTATGTTTCTCAAATAATTTAATGATTATAAATATTTCATATTTAAACTGTAAAAGCAGAACAACCTGTAATCACTAAATGATTTTCTTACCATTATACAAAATATAACATTTACAACCCTCAATAAATTGATAATTAAGGAAACGAAACAATAAACAGACATAAGACACAGAAGATGCATGCTTAAAAATAACTCAAACCAAAAATTATAAGGTGAGAGAGATGTAAATATACAAAACAGTAAAATCCAGGTTGTTATAAACAAAACTAAACGTATTAATTAGTCACTTCTGGCTAAAAAGCAGTTCTTCTCTGGCTGTAACCACTCCTGAACCATCAGCTTCACCATCGTAGCCAGCTCAGACTCTAATTCTGACCAGTTACTGAAACAGTGAACATAACTATAATTGTGATTCTGTAGTCTGTATGCAAGGTATTAATTATTGATAGCTGAATTATCAGAGTTCTGAATTTTTTAATTGTCCATAGCTTAACCAAAAAAAACAGTATTAGTTGTCCAAGACAATTATCTACTTTTTGTGGAGATATCAAAACCACCAATAGTTACTTATGTTGCACTTATGTCTTTATAATTTAGTGAAAAGGAATTTACATACAAGTACATCACCTACAATTTACTGCAGATATCTAAAGAGGTAAGATTACATTAATTAGGTACTTTGCACAGAAAAATAGGTCTGAGGTACAAGAATTATTTGGGAAGCAATGCTTGGTGGGTTGATTCCCAAACAATGTTTTACTGAACTCCTTGAAGTGGGTTGAGTTTGAAATGCCCATCACTGTGGCTGAATTCACATTAATGTCCAGGCTACAAAGAAGGTAAGCCTAATAGAAAATTAATCTGGAACCTCAGTGATTTATGTTGAAGATTATCCAACATATCTTAATGTTTAGAATGTAATGACTGTAGTACCAACTGCCTGTGGTACACTAATGGACAGAACAGGCTGGGATTTATCAGTCTGGCCTCACAATGATAATTTTTGTTTAAATGTAAGTTTCTATACGCATGCTCAATATTAAAAGAAGTTTGTGGCTTGTTCTTGTAACAAGATACAACTGATTAAAATGTAACGTAACTGTCCATGTAACAAGATACAACTGATTAAAATGTAACGTAACTGTCCATGTTAAAAGAAGTTTGTGGCTTGTTCTTGTAACAAGAGACAACTAATTAAAATGTAACGTAACTGTCCATGTTAAAAGAAGTTTGTGGCTTGTTCTTGTAACAAGAGACAACTAATTAAAATGTAACGTAACTGTCCATGTTAAAAGAAGTTTGTTGCTTGTTCTTGTAACAAGAGACAACTGATTAAAATGTAACGTAACTGTCCATGTTAAAAGAAGTTTGTTGCTTGTTCTTGTAACAAGAGACAACTAATTAAAATGTAACGTAACTGTCCATGTTAAAAGAAGTTTGTGGCTTGTTCTTGTAACAAGAGACAACTAATTAAAATGTAACGTAACTGTCCATGTTAAAAGAAGTTTGTGGCTTGTTCTTGTAACAAGAGACAACTAATTAAAATGTAACGTAACTGTCCATGTTAAAAGAAGTTTGTGGCTTGTTCTTGTAACAAGAGACAACTAATTAAAATGTAACGTAACTGTCCATGTTAAAAGAAAAGAGTTTGTGGCTTGTTCTTGTAACAAGAGACAACTGATTAAAATGTAACGTAACTGTCCATGTTAAAAGAAGTTTGTGGCTTGTTCTTGTAACAAGAGACAACTAATTAAAATGTAACGTAACTGTCCATGTTAAAAGAAGTTTGTTGCTTGTTCTTGTAACAAGAGACAACTGATTAAAATGTAACGTAACTGTCCATGTTAAAAGAAGTTTGTGGCTTGTTCTTGTAACAAGAGACAACTGATTAAAATGTAACGTAACTGTCCATGTTAAAAGAAGTTTGTTGCTTGTTCTTGTAATTCATTTGTTCAATGAAACAGTTTGTGTTGCAGTTAACTTGTGACTGTTTTAAATGCCTTTAAAAGTATAGGTGTTAATTTCTGAGTAAAATATAAGCACAAATAAGGAATTGATTACTATGCATGACAATCTTTTTGTCTGCAATTTAACACAGAAAGCCATTGTGTACTTTTCTAGTTCTTAAGGAAATTCTCTATGACACAAGAACTGGTTTACATGGAAATGTAAGAGGTTAAAATTATGAACAACAAGCGTGGAACCATTCTGAATGGTAAGTTAGGGGAAATGATTATTACAACACCAGCAGTGTGAGTAGGCCATGATCTGAGATAAATAAGCCAGGGGTTTGGCTGTCAAATATTCAGACATTATACAAAATAATACTGTTGGAAATCTGTTCCTTATCTACATGTCTGTACAGTAACTTAAAATTGTTTTCTTTTACCCACATTAACAGTCTTAACTTTTCAGGGAAATGGAAGACAGAGCAACTAATTAATAAGGGGTTGATAAAAACATTTAACAATAACAGCCATAATTAATTGTGTCAGGGATACTGCCAAGAATTAGTCGTAAAGATGAAGTTTTAAGTAGGTCACTAGGGCTAAATGGTAAGTTGAAATCAATATGTAAGGATGAACAAGTTAGCTGGTCGGACTTATGGGACAAGGGAATTTTATTGATTGGATGGTTTACACCTAAGTAGAAAGATATCTTTCTAATGGATGTTAACACAGCTGTGAGGGTAAGGATAAACTGAAACAAATCTGATCTGCAGACAAAAATATGGTATAGGAACTCAGTATAAAATGAGTTACAAAAATAGGCTTAATTGTTACTACTGTAATACTAAAAGTACATGAAATAAAATAGATGACCTCAGGGAACTGACAAATAGAAGACTTTGAAACAATGGAAAGAAAACTGAAATATGATTAGATGGTTTTGATGGTAAAAATTTGTATTAAAAACATGGTTATAGGTTATTTAATATGGACAGAGTAGAAAAGAAAGAGAAATGGTTCTATATATATAGTGTGGTTTAGATTCTGTTTTAGTTTAGAGCATTAAGGATAATAGCAAGAAGTCCATTTTGGTTTCTATTAGTGGATATCAAGAGAAAAAACAGTTAATATGAATTTGTCACAACCCATCAGATGAAACTGATGAAAATCAGTGAGTAACTTTACAGTGAAAATAATATTTCAGTTGTTAATGAAGTGATAATTATGGATAGTTTGAACTTCATATATACTGATCGGGAAATGCTAGAGTCAAACAATAATGGAGTAATAAATACAATTTGGATGGAAATAACCTTAAGAGTGTCATGAAAGAAAAGGACCATGGTGTAATGGTTGATCAGTCTCTTAACCCATCCAGACAATGTTCTGTTAACAGTGGTATAGCAAATAGTATTTTATGTTGTATCTACAGAAATAGCGAGTACAAGTACATTGAATTGTTGAAAAGGGTTCAGAGGAAGTTTACTAAAATAGTACCTTTGGATGGGTTGTAATATGAAGAGAGATTAAGGTCCTTAAAAATGTTTTGTCTTGAAAAAAGAAGAGTTAGATAGGGTCTGATTGAAGTGTTTAAGATTGTAAAAGAAATTGGTGATGTTGATGAATCAGTATTTTCATACTTAACAGAAAGAATTATAGAACTATGTAACACAAATATAAATTTAGCAAGGAACCATCTTCAGCTTAGACAGTTTTGCTTTCTGATTTTATGGAGGCAGTAAACTTGAACTGGTTTAAAAGAAATCTCGATAGATATATGTAATGATGAGGGGCTGGCTTTAATTTTTTTTATTTAGTAGTTTTAGTTTGACTTACAGGATGAATCAGCCTAGATGGACCAGCAGATACTTTGTTGTCCCTAAACGTTAAGTTAAATCTGAGTGGAAGTAAATCCTAATTTACTCATTGGATAATGACAGCATCCAATAACATTGACTGAAAACAAATCAAAACTATGTTATTATTAACCTTTTTACATACAAACCAGAAGTTCCATGAAGCACTTATGTGTTATGAAGCAGATCAACAAGTTGTGTTGTTCAGTATTTGTGTGTCGTCTAAAAATTTCTTTGTCAGTTGTAAAGCAAAGATGGTGAATTGAAAGAGGCCATTGAAATGTTTTACTGCCCAGTAAAAGATGAGAGTGTTGAATCAGTTAGATAAAGGAGGGTGTGATGATTGTGGTTCTGATTCTGAATTTGACTTTGAAAGGGACTCTAGTGATGAACCAACAAGACCCAGTTAGTGTGTTTCTCAATCAGCTGATTGGAGGGGGACATTGTTCCAACCAGGACCTACTGGTACAAAGTGGTTACTGAGCCTCAGCTGAACCTGATCTACCTCCTAGATTTATGACCACTACAAGAGCCCAAAGTAATGCTTGGGCTGAAGTATTTTCGTAAGATAAGTCATGTACAAATGATGACTTACAAAGAACAGGCATGATCCTGATGTATATACAGTATTTACAATTGCTCAACACAACTTGACTGTTGCAGAGTTCTGTTCACAGAAAGTATAAGTAACAACTTCATTGTCATCAAGTACATCAAAACACAAATTGTAAAGAAAACAACTGCTCAGAGACAGCCAACTCACTATGAGTTGCTGATGCCATCGTCAATGGACATCTACAAATGACCAACAATTCAAGACTACTTCACCACTCATCAGTCTCTCTACACACACCTCTATTGCCAAATGTTCAACAGAAGAGGTTTGAGGCTATCTACTACTCAATATTTCCTGTAGGTACCTTTGATGTCAAAGGGAAAAACAAAATTAAGAAAATATTATGACATATGATGATAACTGTTAAGACGTCACAAAAATAATTCTGGCAGAATGTACAAAACTTGGGTTTAAAGAGTTAACTTAATCTGGTAATTATACATATATACCTTTGTCCTGGCTTTGCACAAAACTCTGTATAATATTTGATCTTTGGCTCAGTTCCACTTGTCCGGAGAGTAGCTACACAACCATTCTCAAAATAAAATGTGATCATCTGGCTAGACTTGCTAGAAGGTAAAACCTGTAAGTAAATATCTTCACTTTCACACACGTCCCAGAAGTCTAGAAATCATGTACTTTTATAAAACAGCTTATTTCTAGCCATTCTACAAGAATGGTACATCTTAAAAAATATATTGATAGAGGTAAAAATATCTCAATCATCATTACACAGTAAATAACAGCCTTCACATCCAATGTACCCAAACTCATTATTCAAACCATTTAACTCTTTCCAGCCTGGTTTCAGAATTCCACATTATTAAGTGCTACCATATTAATCACATGTAGTTTTAACAATGTGTGATAATCACTGGACGTTGTGTCTAAATTATTTTTCATTGGTAAATTTATAATAAAATGAAAGTCACTGTGTGATAAAACTAGATACTAAATCATAAGTGTTCTAACCTTTGTCCTGAAAACCAGGATTCACACATGCTAAACTTACAGATAGTGTAAGTCCTATAACTCACAATGTAATGAGAATCCTCTCTATCAGCTTATTCATGTCACAATCTAAGTAACAGTCTCATCACAAGAACTACATATTCAAAATAAATGTGCAATTTTAATATCTTTATACAGGGGTTAGAAATTAAAATCTTAAAACTAGGGTAGCAATTTGGATATTTTGTGTTACTTTAGCTACAACAAATGTTAATAAAATCCATACCAAAACAAACATTTAAGTTGTTTTATTCTGTCAGGTCATGGGGGAAGGAATGAAACAATATTTCATTCCCTGACATAATTCAAAATACAAGTTTTTATTAGTTTCACCAAAACTAAACTCTTATGTTAATACTACACCAGATTATTTAGTGTTTAAAGTGTTGGCATATTACATCACATGAACAGATGGTAAGCCTAAGATAAAGAAAAACGAATTGCTACTTACAGCTTTTTTATCTGGTTGAGTGCTGTCGTATCCCGTGGTAAGGTCTCTAACACCTTGAATCACATAACTCTCCAAACTGTCTGGGTACTAGAGGAATAAAGAGATAGAAAACTGAAAGTTTAAAACAAATAAAATTAATTTATTTAAATGAAATTTGCACCAGTTGGATGAGAAGTGAAATTACTAATAATTTGCTTTAGGCTTTTCTATATTGTTTTATCTCACTAGTACATTTCTTTTTTCTGAAAAAATAATTAATATTATATAACCTTGTACCAATCGTATTGTATTATTTGTTTCCAATCAAATAAGATCGACATGGAAACATTTCGTGTTATTTAATCCTAAGTGAATCCTACTTAGAATCTTTGATTAAGTGTCGAGACTATGAAATCATTATCTTTAACAACAGAATACTCCTTCTGAATTAAATTTACAATTTTACTGTCAAAACTGTCACTTGATTAATGTGCACTGATGAAATGAGAAACCTGTGTAAAATATAAAAATCATTCAATACAATGTCTCGATTTTAATGGTGAATGAGTGATCTCTTCAGAAATATCTGTAGTTTAAAACAAATAAACATTTATATAAAACTTTCACTGGTTTTAATCAGTTCACACTTACTGTTTCTGGACCGTTGAAGTTTCTGAGCCTATGAAACATTGCCTCAATAGTTGGTTGGTGGTGACAAATAAAGTAAGAGTTGTTTGACACGTGGTAACCATACCTGTCCCAGGAAAAAGAGAAGTTAAACCCACAGGTTTAAAAAACAAAACAGATAGTAAGAAACAGTTTAAAACTTTCTGTATATTTCTTATGATACTTTTGTTGTTCCAGATGTAAATTTTCATAATTATTGGATTCTCAAATTAAACACAAAAACATATTCAATAACTCAAACACCTGCAGAAGACACTTCAATAGCTTCAGCTAAGGACAGGCTTTTATCATTCCATTATGAGCTACAATATAACCAGTGTAACAGGACTAGATTATAGCACTGACAAACACTTGAACTAAATGTTCAAATCATACATTATCGATAATTATTAGTAACTTCAAAATACCAAAACACATTTTCATATTTGATTTAAAAATGACCAACAAAAACTCCAGAACTAAACACTGTTTTTCACTATTTTTTATGGCCATCATAACAAAGACATTTAACCAATAGAGTTTTGGAGTGAGATAACATCAGTCAGGTCCGACCTACTCATTGTAAATAAAGTCCAGGTGTTGACGTAGAGATTTTCCTTGGGTCTCTAAGTAAGCTGCGAGTTGTGCTAGCTGCATGGCAGCTCCAACTCCATCTTTGTCCAGCACGGTGGTTCCACACATGTACCCTGACCAACAACATGAATCATGTACAATTTACAAAACTGGAACAGAAAATTCAGAAGTTCAGCAAATATTTAACAGAAATAACAAAGAAAGCATTAATTTAAAGTAATTACTAGCCATTATTTAATTAAAAAATGCAAAGAGTGTTACAGAGAGATCTGAAGAGACAGTTTTTATTGTTCAGTGAGTTATTCGTGAGAGTAGCCATGCTAGAACACATCATGCACTACCAGCTTAACAGACAGATTTAACGACACAGTAATGTTACTTGTAGCTTTACATTTAGATATATCAGAACTCTTCACTGTTCACTTCTTTAAGTTTGAAAATTGCCCACATAACTAGTTTCACAAATATGGTTCTTCTGACAGAATAATGTGATATAAACTTTACCAATAGCTCTTCAAATGCTAACAACACTGTTTTTCCTTGGTTCATTAGTTCCCATGCCTTGTTTCCCATCCACTTGAATCCTGTCAATGTTTCCTAAAGTACGAGTAATGAAATACATTTGTTTAACCATAGAACTACTGAACAGGTTGGCAAGTAATATTAAATAAAATAAACATTTCTTGAAGTGTTAAAAACTTCGTACTTTGTTTATAACAACCAGTATACAAAAACAGCTTAACACTCAACACTTACTGTTTATTAACAGTTTTTTAATAAAGACACTTTCTCCTAAAAGTTATGGTTCAAAATAATCTTTTATCTTTACTTTAAAGGAGCACAACATTAACAGTTATTAGAATCATTGGTTGTTGATCACAACATTAACAGTTATTAACGTCTCCAGTTGTTGATCATGACATTAACAGTTATTAACGTCTCCAGTTGTTGATCATGACATTAACAGTTACTAACGTCTCCAGTTGTTGAGCACAACATTAACAGTTATTAACGTCTCCAGTTGTTGATCATGACATTAACAGTTATTAACATCTCCAGTTGTTGATCATGACATTAACAGTTACTAACGTCTCCAGTTGTTGAGCACAACATTAACAGTTACGTCTCCAGTTGTTGACCATGACATTAACAGTTATTAGTGCCTCTGGTTGTTAAGTGCAACATTAACATCTATGATGGTCACACAAACACTAGAATATATATTATTTTTACCGACTTGTAACACTTAATTTCCAAACACTTTTCATATTTCACGGTTTCCATATGTAAACCTTGAAAATATTTATCTGTAACATAACAGTATTTTATATATTACAGTTCTGAACTTGTAGACAGGTGTGTCACAATGTTACCATGTGATCACAATGAATTTGAAGGGTCTAGTACTAAGAATTTTCCTAATGTTAACATGCAAAAGAAACATATACCTCATTGAATTTCAAAAATATTAACATGTCATCACAGCAACACACAGCTAGTTGAATTTTACAAATGTTAACATGTCATCACAACAACACACAGCTAGTTGAATTTTACAAATGTTAACATGTCATCACAGCAACACACAGCTGGTACAATTTTATAAATGTTAACATGTCAACACAGGGACAGTTTGTTGAATACCTTGGAGGTAATTTAAAATAGTAAATAAAGTAAAAAACACAATAACAGTTTACAATCTGTCTCGACATTAAAACAAGACTCAAAATAAATCAATTCATTTGAACAATTTAGCAATTACTTTCTCTAAACCTAAACACATGCCAGACAATCAATTATAACGTTACAAATATAAGTTTACATTATTTTTAATACCAAAGAGGTTTCCACTACTTCTGCTGTAGAACTGCCTTCAAAACCTTCATAAAAACTTTAACTTACCACAAAGTTGAATCCTTCACGTTTAGCAGTTGCTTTAAGAATCTTAGAGGACACAGTGCTTGAAATCATGTATACATCAGATGCTGTAAAAACATAACTAACAGTAAAGTTACAGTTCTATACTAGTTAAATCTAACTAACAGTAAAGTCATAGTTCTGTACCAGTTAAATCTAACTAACAGTCAAGTTCCAGTTCTGTACTAGTTAAATCTAAGTAACAGTACAGTTACAGTTCTGTACTAGTTAAATCTAAGTAACAGTAGAGTTACAGTTCTGTACAAGTTAAATCTAAGTAACAGTAAAGTTCCAGTTCTGTACTAGTTAAACATAACTAACAGTACAGTTCCAGTTCTGTACTAGTTAAACATAACTAACAGTACAGTTGCAGTTCTGTTCTAGTTAAATCTAAGTAACATTAAATTTATAGTTCTATACCAGTAAAATCTAACTAACAGTACAGTTATAGTTCTGTACTAGTTAAATCTAAGTAACAATAAAGTTACAGTTCTGTACTAGATAAATATAAGTAACAGCAAAGTTGCATTTCAGTACTAGTTAAATCTAACTAACAGTAAAGTTATAGTTCAATGTCAGTTAAATCTAACTAACAGTGCAGTTATACTTCTGTACTAGTTAACTCTAAGTAACAGTAAAGTTACAGTTCTATATGAGTTAAATCTAAGTAACAGTAAAGTTACAGTTCTATATGAGTTAAATCTAAGTAACAGTAAAGTTACAGTTCTGTATGAGTTAATCTAAAAAACACTAAAGTTGTAGTTCTGTTCTAGTTAAATCTAAGAAACAGTACAGTTATACTTCTGTACTAGTTAAATCTAAGTAACAGTAAAGTTCCAGGTCTGTACTAGTTAAATCTAACTAACAGTACAGTTATACTTCTGTACTAGTTAAATCTAAGTAACAGTACAGTTATACTTCTGTACTAGTTAAATCTAAGTAACAGTAAAGTTGCAGTTCTGTTCTAGTTAAATCTAAGTAACATTAAAGTTATAGTTCTGTACTAGTTAAATCTAAGTAACATTAAAGTTCCAGTTCTGTTCTAATTAAATCTAAGTAACAGTACAGTTATAGTTCTGTACTAGTTAAATCTAAGTAACATTAAAGTTCCAGTTCTGTTCTAATTAAATCTAAGTAACAGTACAGTTATAGTTCTGTACTAGTTAAATCTAAGTAACAGTAATGTTCCAGTTCTGTACTAGTTAAATCTAAGTAACAGTAAAGTTGCAGTTCTGTACCAGTTAAATCTAAGTAGCAGTAAAGTTGCAATTCTGTACCAGTTAAATCGAAGGAACAGTAAATTTGCAGTTCTGTACCAGTTAAATCGAAAAAAAAGTAAAGTTGCAGTGCTATTCTAGTTAAATCTAAGTAACAGTAAAATTCAAGTTCTGTTCTAGTTAAATCTAAGTAACAGTAAAGTAATAGTTCTGTACCAGTTAAGTCTAACAGTACAGTTACAGTTCTGTACTAGTTAAATCTAAGTAACAGTACAGTAAAGTTCTGTACTAGTTAAATCTAACTAACAGTACAGTTATACTTCTGTACTAGTTAAATCTAAGTAACAGTAAAGTTACAGTTCTGTACTAGTTAAATCTAATTAACAGTAAAGTTCCAGTTCTGTACTAGTTAAATCTAACTAACAGTACAGTTATACTTCTGTACTAGTTAAATCTAAGGCACAGTAAAGTTGCAGTACTGTTCTAGTTAAATCTAAGTAACATTAAAGTTATAGTTCTGTACCAGTAAAATCTAACTAACAGTACAGTTATAGTTCTGTACTAGTTAAATGTAAGTAACAATAAAGTTACAGTTCTGTACAAGTTAAATCTAAGTAACAGTAAAATGTAGTTCTGTACCAGTTAAATCTAAGTAACAGTAAAGTTGCAGTTCTCTTCTAGTTAAATATAAGTAACAGTACAGTTATACTTCTGTACTAGTTAAATCTAAGTAACAGTACAGTAAAGTTCTGTACTAGTTAAATCTAACTAACAGTACAGTTATACTTCTGTACTAGTTAAATCTAACTAACAGTACAGTTATACTTCTGTACTAGTTAAATCTAAGTAACAGTAAAGTTACAGTTCTATATGAGTTAAATCTAAGTAACAGTAAAGTTACAGTTCTGTATGAGTTAATCTAAAAAACAGTACAGTTCCAGTTCTGTACTAGTTAAATCTAAGTAACAGTAAAGTTGCAGTTCTGTCCTAGTTAAATCTAAGTAACAGTAAAGTTGCAGTTCTGTTCTAGTTAAATCTAAGTAACATTAAAGTTATAGTTCTGTACCAGTAAAATCTAACTAACAGTACAGTTATAGTTCTGTACTAGTTAAATGTAAGTAACAGTAAAGTTACAGTTCTGTACTAGATAAATATAAGAAACAGTACAGATATAGTTGTGTACTAGTTAAATCTAAGTAACAATACAGATATAGTTCTGTACAATTTCAATCTAAGTAACAATACAGATATATTTCTGTACAAGTTAAATCTAAGTAACAGTAAAGTTACAGTTCTGTTGTAGTTAAATCTAAGTAACAGTAAAGTTGCAGGTCTGTACTAGTTAAATCTAAGTAACAGTACAGTTATAGTTCTGTACAAGTTAAATCTAAGTAACAGTAAAATCATAGTTCTGTACCAGTTAAATCTAAGTAACAGTAAAGTTGCAGTTCTGTACCAGTAAAATCTAACTAACAGTACAGTTATAGTTCTGTACTAGTTAAATCTAAGTAACAATAAAGTTACAGTTCTGTACAAGTTAAATCTAAGTAACAGTAAAATGTAGTTCTGTACAAGTTAAATCTAAGTAACAGTAAAGTTGCAGTTCTGTTCTAGTTAAATATAAGTAACAGTAAAGTTGCAGTTCTGTTCTAGTTAAATATAAGTAACAGTACAGTTATACTTCTGTAGTAGTTAAATCAAAGTAACAGTAAAGTTACAGTTCTATATGACTTAAATCCAAGTAACAGTAAAGTTACAGTTCTCTATGACTTAAATCCAAGTAACAGTAAAGTTACAGTTCTATATGACTTAAATCCAAGTAACAGTAAAGTTACAGTTCCGTACTAGTTAAATATAAGTAACAGTACAGATATAGTTCTGTACTAGTTAAATCTAAGTAACAATACAGATATAGTTCTGTACAAGTTAAATCTAAGTAACAATACAGATATATTTCTGTACAAGTTAAATCTAAGTAACAGTAAAGTTACAGTTCTGTTGTAGTTAAATCTAAGTAACAGTAAAGTTTCAGTTCTGTACTAGTTAAATCCAAGTAACAGTAAAGTTACAGTTCTGTACTAGATAAATATAAGTAACAGCAAAGTTGCATTTCAGTACTAGTTAAATCTAAGTAACAGTAAAGTTATAGTTCAATATCAGATAATCTAACTAACAGTACAGTTATACTTTAGTACTAGTTAAATCTAACTAACAGTACAGTTATACTTCTGTACTAGTTAAATCTAAATAACAGTAATGTTCCAGTTCTGTACTAGTTAAATCTAAGTAACAGTAAAGTTCCATTTCTGTACTAGTTAAATCTAAGTAACAGTAAAGTTGCAGTTCTGTACCAGTTAAATCTAAGTAACAGTACAGTTGCAGTTCTGTACCAGTTAAATCTAAGTAGCAGTAAAGTTACAGTTCCGCACTAGTTAAATCTAAGTAACAGTAAAGTTACAGTTCCGTACTAGTTAAATCTAAATAACAATCCAGATATATTTCTCTACTAGTAAAATCTCTAAATAACAGTAAAGTTGCAGTTCTGTACTAGTTAAATCTAAGTAACAGTACAGTTATAGTTCTGTACAAGTTAAATCTAAGTAACAGTAAAGTTGCAGTTCTGTACTAGTTAAATCTATGTAACAGTACACTTATAGTTCTGTACAAGTTAAATCTAAGTAACAGTAAAGTTACAGTTCTGTACTAGTTAAATCTAAAAAACAGTAAAGTTACAGTTCTGTACTAGTTAAATCTAAAAAACAGTAAAATTGCAGTTCTGTTATATTTAAATCTAAGTAATAGTAAAGTTATAGTTCTTTCCCAGTTAAATCTAACTAAGAGCACAGTTATAGTTCTGTACTAGTTAAATCTAAGTAACAGTAAAGTTACAGTTTCGCACTAGTTAAATCTAAGTAACAGTAAAGTTACTGTTCCGTACAAGTTAAATCTAAGTAACAGTAAAGTTGCAGTTCTGTACTAGTTAAATCTAAGTAACAGTACAGTTATAGTTCTGTACAAGTTAAATCTAAGTAACAGTAATGTTGCAGTTCTGTACTAGTTAAATCTAAGTAATAGTAAAGTTGCAGTTCTGTTCTAGTTTAATCTAAGTAACAGTAAAGTTATAGTTCTGTACCAGTTAAGTCTAACAGTACAGTTATAGTTCTGTACAATTTAAATTTAAGTAACAGTAAATTTCCAGTTCTGTAATAGTTAAATCTAACTAACAGTACAGTTATACTTCTGCACTAGTTAAATCTAAGTAACAGCAAAGTTGCATTTCAGTATTAGTTAAATCTAAGTAACAGTAAAGTTATAGTTCAATGTCAGTTAAATCTAACTAACAGTACAGTTATACTTCTGTACTAGTTAAATCGAAATAACAGTAAAGTTCCAGTTGTGTACTAGTAAAATCTAAGTAAGAGTAAAGTTCCAGTTGTGTACTAGTAAAATCTAAGTAAGAGTAAAGTTGCAGTTCTGTTCTAATTAAATCTAAGTAACAGTACAGTTATAGTTCTGTACTAGTTAAATCTAACTAACAGTACAGTTATACTTCTGTACTAGTTAACTCTAAGTAACAGTAATGTTCCAGTTCTGTACTAGTTAAATCTAAGTAACAGTAAAGTTACAGTTCTATATTACTTAAATACAAATAACAGTAAAGTTAAAGTTCTATATGACTTAAATCCAAGTAACAGTAAAGTTACAGTTCCGTACTAGTTAAATCTAAGTAACAGTACAGATATAGTTCTGTACTAGTTAAATCTAAGTAACAATACAGATATAGTTCTGTACAAGTTAAATCTAAGTAACAATACAGATATATTTCTGTACAAGTTAAATCTAAGTAACAGTAAAGTTACAGTTGTGTTGTGTTAAATCAAAGTAACAGTAAAGTTGCAGGTCTGTACTAGTTAAATCTAAGTAACAGTACAGTTATAGTTCAGTACAAGTTAAATCTAAGTAACAGTAAAGTTGCAATTCTCTACTAGTTAAATCTAAGTAATAGTAAAGTTGTAGTTCTGTTCTAGTTTAATCTAAGTAACAGTAAAGTTATACTTATGTATCAGTTAAATCTAACTAACAGTACAGTTATAGTTCTGTACTAGTTAAATCTAACTAACAGTACAGTTATACTTCTGTACTAGTTAACTCTAAGTAACAGTAATGTTCCAGTTCTGTACTAGTTAAATCTAAGTAACAGTAAAGTTACAGTTCTATATTACTTAAATACAAATAACAGTAAAGTTAAAGTTCTATATGACTTAAATCCAAGTAACAGTAAAGTTACAGTTCCGTACTAGTTAAATCTAAGTAACAGTACAGATATAGTTCTGTACTAGTTAAATCTAAGTAACAATACAGATATAGTTCTGTACAAGTTAAATCTAAGTAACAATACAGATATATTTCTGTACAAGTTAAATCTAAGTAACAGTAAAGTTACAGTTGTGTTGTGTTAAATCAAAGTAACAGTAAAGTTGCAGGTCTGTACTAGTTAAATCTAAGTAACAGTACAGTTATAGTTCAGTACAAGTTAAATCTAAGTAACAGTAAAGTTGCAATTCTCTACTAGTTAAATCTAAGTAATAGTAAAGTTGTAGTTCTGTTCTAGTTTAATCTAAGTAACAGTAAAGTTATACTTATGTATCAGTTAAATCTAACTAACAGTACAGTTATAGTTCTGTACCAGTTAAATCTATGTAACAGTAAAGTTTCAGTTCTGTACTAGTTAAATCTAAATAACAGTAAAGTTATAGTTCTGTACCAGTTAAATCTAAGTTAAAGTACAGTTATAGTTCTGTACAAGTTAAATCTAAGTAACAGCAAAATTGCATTTCTGTACTAGTTAAATCTAAGTAACAGTAAAGTTATAGTTATGTACCAGTTAAATCTAAGTAACAGTAAAGTTTCAGTTATGTACTAGTTAAATCTAAGTAACAGTAAAGTTACAGTTCTGTACTAGATAAATATAAGTAACAGCAAAGTTGCATTTCAGTATTAGTTAAATCTAAGTAACAGTAAAGTTATAGTTCAATGTCAGTTAAATCTAACTAACAGTACAGTTATACTTCTGTACTAGTTAAATCGAAATAACAGTACAATTATAGTTCTGTACTAGTTAAATCTAAGTAACAGTAAAGTTCCAGTTGTGTACTAGTAAAATCTAAGTAAGAGTAAAGTTCCAGTTGTGTACTAGTAAAATCTAAGTAAGAGTAAAGTTGCAGTTCTGTTCTAATTAAATCTAAGTAACAGTACAGTTATAGTTCTGTACTAATTAAATCTAACTAACAGTACAGTTATAGTTCTGTACTAGTTAAATCTAAGTAACAATAAAGTTACAGTTCTGAATAAGTTAAATCTAAGTAACAGTAAAATGTAGTTCTGTACCACTTAAATCTAACTAACAGTACGGTTATAGTTGTGTACTAGTAAAATATAAGTAACAATAAAGTTACAGTTCGGTACTAGCTAAATCTAAGTAACAGTAAAAATACAGTTCTGTACGAGTTAATCTAAAAAACAGTAAAGTTGTAGTTCTGTTCTAGTTAAATCAAAGTAACAATACAGTTATACTTCTGTACTAGTTAAGTCTAAGTAACAGTAAAGTTCCAGTTCTGTTCTACTTAAATCTAAGTAACAGTACAGTTATAGTTCTGTACTAGTTAAATCTAAGTAACAGTAAAGTTGCAGTTCTCTACGAGTTAAATCTAAGTAACAGTACAGTTACAGTTCTGTACAAGTAAACTCTAAGTAACATTAAAGTTGCAGTTCTGTACGAGTTAAATATAAAAAAAAGAAAAGTTTCAGTTCTGTAACACTTAAATCTAACTAACAGTACGGTTATAGTTCTGTACTAGTTAAATATAAGTAACAATAAAGTTACAGTTCAGTACTAGTTAAATCTAAATAACAGTAAAGTTATATTTCTGTACCAGTTAAATCTAAGTTAAAGTACAGTTATAGTTCTGCACAAGTTAAATCTAAGAAACAGCAAAGTTGCACTTCTGTACTAGTTAAATCTAAGTAACAGTAAAGTTTCAGTTCTGTACTAGTTAAATCTAAGTAACAGTAAAGTTACAGTTCTGTAGTAGATAAATATAAGTAACAGCAAAGTTGCATTTCAGTATTAGTTAAATCTAAGTAACAGTAAAGTTATAGTTCAATGTCAGTTAAATCTAACTAACAGTACAGTTATACTTCTGTACTAGTTAAAACGAAATAACGGTAAAGTTCCAGTTGTGTACTAGTCAAATCTAAGTAAGAGTAAAGTTCCAGTTGTGTACTAGTAAAATCTAAGTAAGAGTAAAGTTGCAGTTCTGTTCTAATTAAATCTAAGTAACAGTACAGTTATAGTTCTGTACTAGTTAAATCTAACTAACAGTACAGTTATACTTCTGTACTAGTTAACTCTAAGTAACAGTAATGTTCCAGTTCTGTACTAGTTAAATCTAAGTAACAGTAATGTTCCATTTCTGTACTAGTTAAATCTAAGTAACAGTAATGTTCCATTTCTGTACTAGTTAAATCTAAGTAACAGTAAAGTTCCATTTCTGTACTAGTTAAATCTAAGTAACAGTAAAGTTGCAGTTCTGTACCAGTTAAATCTAAGTAACAGTACAGTTGCAGTTCTGTACCAGTTAAATCTAAGTAGCAGTAAAGTTGCAATTCTGTACCAGTTAAATCGAAGGAACAGTAAAGTTGCAGTTCTGTACCAGTTAAATCTAAGTAGCAGTAAAGTTGCAATTCTGTACCAGTTAAATCGAAAAAACAGTAAAGTTCCAGTGCTATTCTAGTTAACTCCAAGTAACAGTACAGATAGTTCTCTACTAGTTAAATCTAAGTAACAATACAAATATAGTTCTGTTCTGATTAAATCTAAGTAACAGTACAGTTATAGTTATGTACCACTTAAATCTAACTAACAGTACAGTTATAGTTCTGCAATAGTTAAATCGATGTAACAGTAAAGTTTCAGTACTGTACTAGTTAAATGTAAGTAACAGTAAAGTTGCAGTTCTGTTCTAGTTAAATCTAAGTAACAGTAAAGTAATAGTTCTGTACCAGTAAAATCTAACTACCAGTACAGTTATAGTTCTGTACTAGTTAAATCTAAGTAACAATAAAGTTACAGTTCTGAATAAGTTAAATCTAAGTAACAGTAAAATGTAGTTCTGTACCACTTAAATCTAACTAACAGTATGGTTTTAGTTGTGTACTAGTAAAATATAAGTAACAATAAAGTTACAGTTCGGTACTAGTTAAATCTAAGTAACAGTAAAGTTACAGTTCTGTACGAGTTAATCTAAAAAACAGTAAAGTTGTAGTTCTGTTCTAGTTAAATCAAAGTAACAATACAGTTATACTTCTGTACTAGTTAAGTCTAAGTAACAGTAAAGTTCCAGTTCTGTTCTAATTAAATCTAAGTAACAGTACAGTTATAGTTCTGTACTAGTTAAATCTAAGTAACAGTACAGTTACAGTTCTGTACAAGCAAACTCTAAGTAACATTAAAGTTGCAGTTCTGTACCACTTAAATCTAACTAACAGTATGGTTTTAGTTGTGTACTAGTAAAATATAAGTAACAATAAAGTTACAGTTCGTACTAGTTAAATCAAGTAAGTACTTAAAGTTACATTCTGTACGAATTAATCTAAAAAACAGTAAAGTTGTAGTTCTGTTCTAGTTAAATCAAAGTAACAATACAGTTATACTTCTGTACTAGTTAAGTCTAAGTAACAGTAAAGTTCCAGTTCTGTTCTACTTAAATCTAAGTAACAGTACAGTAATAGTTCTGAATAAGTTAAATCTAAGAAACAGTAAAGTTGCAGTTCTCTACGAGTTAAATCTAAGTAACAGTACAGTTACAGTTCTGTACAAGTAATCTCTAAGTAACATTAAAGTTGCAGTTCTGTACGAGTTAAATATAAAAAAAACAAAAGTTTCAGTTCTGTAACACTTAAATCTAACTAACAGTACGGTTATAGTTCTGTACTAGTTAAATATAAGTAACAATAAAGTTACAGTTCGGTACTAGTTAAATCTAAATAACAGTAAAGTTATATTTCTGTACCAGTTAAATCTAAGTTAAAGTTCAGTTATAGTTCTGCACAAGTTAAATCTAAGAAACAGCAAAGTTGCACTTCTGTACTAGTTAAATCTAAGTAACAGTAAAGTTTCAGTTCTGTACTAGTTAAATCTAAGTAACAGTAAAGTTACAGTTCTGTACTAGATAAATATAAGTAACAGCAAAGTTGCATTTCAGTATTAGTTAAATCTAAGTAACAGTAAAGTTATAGTTCAATGTCAGTTAAATCTAACTAACAGTACAGTTATACTTCTGTACTAGTTAAATCTAAGTAACAGTAAAGTTCCAGTTGTGTACTAGTAAAATCTAAGTAAGAGAAAGTTGCAGTTCTGTTCTAATTAAATCTCAGTAACAGTACAGTTATAGTTCTGTACTAGTTAAATCTAACTAACAGTACAGTTATACTTCTGTATTAGTTAAATCTAAGTAACAATACAAATATAGTTCTGTTCTGATTAAATCTAAGTAACAGTACAGTTATAGTTATGTACCACTTAAATCTAACTAACAGTACAGTTATAGTTCTGCAATAGTTAAATGTAAGTAACAGTAAAGTTGCAGTTCTGTTCTAGTTAAATCTAAGTAACATTAAAGTTGCAGTTCTGTAACTCTTAAATCTAACTAACAGTACGGTTATAGTTCTGTACTAGTGAAATCTAAGTAACAGTACAGTTATACTTCTATACTAGTTATATCTAAGTAATAGTAAAGTTGCAGTTCTGTTCTAGTTAAATCGAAGTAACAGTAAAGTTATAGATCTGTACCAGTTGAATCTACATAACAGTACAGTTATAGTTCTGTACTAGTTAAATCTAAGTAACAATACAGATATAGTACTGTACAAGTTAAATCTAACTAACAGTACAGTTATACTTCTGTACTAGTTAAATCTAACTAATAGTAAAATTACAGTTCTGTACTAGTTAAATCAAAAAAACAGTAAAGTTGCAGTTCTGTTCTAGATAAATCTAAGTAACAGTAAAGTTATAGTTCTGTACTAGTTTAATCTAAGTAACAGTAAAGTTGCAGTTCTGTACTAGTTAAATGTAAGTAATAGTAAAGTTATAGTTCTGTACTAGTTTAATCTAAGTAACAGTAAAGTTGCAGTTCTGTACTAGTTAAATGTAAGTAATAGTAAAGTTGCAGTTCTGTTCTAGTTCAATCGAAGTAACAGTAAAGTTATAGTTATGTACCACTTAAATCTAACTAACAGTACAGTTATATTTCTGTACCAGTTAAATCGATGTAACAGTAAAGTTTCAGTACTGTACTAGTTAAATCTAAGTAACAGTAAAGTTGCAGTTCTGTTCTAGTTAAATCTAAGTAACAGTAAAGTAATAGTTCTGTACCAGTAAAATCTAACTACCAGTACAGTTATAGTTCTGTACTAGTTAAATCTAAGTAACAATAAAGTTACAGTTCTGAATAAGTTAAATCTAAGTAACAGTAAAATGTAGTTCTGTACCACTTAAATCTAACTAACAGTATGGTTATAGTTGTAAACTAGTAAAATATAAGTAACAATAAAGTTACAGTTCGGTACTAGTTAAATCTAAGTAAAAGTAAAGTTACAGTTCTGTACGAGTTAATCTAAAAAACAGTAAAGTTGTAGTTCTGTTCTAGTTAAATCAAAGTAACAATACAGTTATACTTCTGTACAAGTCTAAGTAACAGTAAAGTTCCAGTTCTGTTCTAATTAAATCTAAGTAACAGTACAGTTATAGTTCTGTACTAGTTAAATCTAAGTAACAGTACAGTTACAGTTCTGTACAAGTAAACTCTAAGTAACATTAAAGTTGCAGTTCTGTAACACTTAAATCTAACTAACAGTATGGTTATAGTTCTGTACTAGTTAAATATAAGTAACAATAAAGTTACAGTTCGGTACTAGTTAAATCTAAATAACAGTAAATTTATATTTCTGTACCAGTTAAATCTAAGTTAAAGTACAGTTATAGTTCTGTACAAGTTAAATCTAA
This sequence comes from Carcinoscorpius rotundicauda, assembly GCA_011833715.1. Lineage (NCBI taxonomy): Eukaryota > Metazoa > Arthropoda > Merostomata > Xiphosura > Limulidae > Carcinoscorpius > Carcinoscorpius rotundicauda. The sequence goes on from CM022398.1 coordinate 91,755,155, forward strand.
GAAACAGTAAAGTTTCAGTTCTGTACTAGTTAAATCTAAGTAACAGTAAAGTTACAGTTCTGTACTAGTTAAATGTAAGTAACAGCAAAGTTGCATTTCAGTACTAGTTAAATCTAAGTAACAGTAAAGTTATAGTTCAATGTCAGTTAAATCTAACTAACAGTACAGTTATACTTCTGTACTAGTTAAATCGAACTAACAGTACAGTTATAGTTCTGTACTAGTTAAATCTAAGTAATAGTAAAGTTACAGTTCTGTACTAGTTAAATATAAGTAACAGTAAAGTTCCAGTTCTGTACTAGTTAAATATAAGTAACAGTAAAGTTCCAGTTCTGTACTAGTAAAATCTAAGTAACAGTAAAGTTGCAGTTCTGTTCTAGTTAAATCTAACTAACAGTACAGTTATACTTCTGTATTAGTTAAATCTAAGTAACAGTAATGTTCCAGTTCTGTACTAGTGAAATCTAAGTAACAGTACAGTTGCAGTTTTGTTCTAGTTAAATCGAAGTAACAGTAAAGTTATAGATCTGTACCAGTTGAATCTACATAACAGTAGAGTTATAGTTCTGTTCTAGTTAAATCTAACTAACAGTACAGTTATACTTCTGTATTAGTTAAATCTAAGTAACAGTAATGTTCCAGTTCTGTACTAGTGAAATCTAAGTAACAGTACAGTTATACTTCTATACTAGTTATATCTAAGTAATAGTAAAGTTGCAGTTCTGTTCTAGTTAAATCGAAGTAACAGTAAAGTTATAGATCTGTACCAGTTGAATCTACATAACAGTAGAGTTATAGTTCTGTACTAGTTAAATCTAAGTAACAGTAAAGTTACAGTTCCGCACTAGTTAAATCTAAGTAACAGTACAAATATAGTTCTGTACTAGTTAAATCTAAGTAACAATACAGATATAGTACTGTACAAGTTAAATCTAACTAACAGTACAGTTATACTTCTGTACTAGTTAAATCTAACTAATAGTAAAATTACAGTTCTGTACTAGTTAAATCAAAAAAACAGTAAAGTTGCAGTTCTGTTCTAGATAAATCTAAGTAACAGTAAAGTTATAGTTCTGTACTAGTTTAATCTAAGTAACAGTAAAGTTGCAGTTCTGTACTAGTTAAATGTAAGTAATAGTAAAGTTATAGTTCTGTACTAGTTTAATCTAAGTAACAGTAAAGTTGCAGTTCTGTACTAGTTAAATGTAAGTAATAGTAAAGTTGCAGTTCTGTTCTAGTTCAATCAAGTAACAGTAAGTTATAGTTATGTACCACTTAAATCTAACTAACAGTACAGTTATATTTCTGTACCAGTTAAATCGATGTAACAGTAAAGTTTCAGTACTGTACTAGTTAAATCTAAGTAACAGTAAAGTTGCAGTTCTGTTCTAGTTAAATCTAAGTAACAGTAAAGTAATAGTTCTGTACCAGTAAAATCTAACTACCAGTACAGTTATAGTTCTGTACTAGTTAAATCTAAGTAACAATAAAGTTACAGTTCTGAATAAGTTAAATCTAAGTAACAGTAAAATGTAGTTCTGTACCACTTAAATCTAACTAACAGTATGGTTATAGTTGTGTACTAGTAAAATATAAGTAACAGTAATGTTCCAGTTCTGTTCTAGTTAAATCTAAGTAACAGTACAGTTATAGTTCTGTACTAGTTAAATCTTAGTAACAGTAAAGTTACAGTTCTGTTCTAGTTAAATCTAAGTAACAGTACAGTTATAGTTCTGTACGAGTTAATCTAAAAAACAGTTACAGTTAAATCTAAGTAACAGTAATGTTCCAATTCTGTACTAGTGAAATCTAAGTAACAGTACAGTTGCAGTTTTGTTCTAGTTAAATCGAAGTAACAGTAAAGTTATAGATCTGTACCAGTTGAATCTACATAACAGTAGAGTTATAGTTCTGTACTAGTTAAATCTAAGTAACAGTAAAGTTACAGTTCCGCACTAGTTAAATCTAAGTAACAGTACAAATATAGTTCTGTACTAGTTAAATCTAAGTAACAATACAGATATAGTACTGTACAAGTTACATCTAACTAACAGTACAGTTATACTTCTCTACTAGTTAAATCTAACTAATAGTAAAATTACAGTTCTGTACTAGTTAAATCGAAAAAACAGTAAAGTTGCAGTTCTGTTCTAGATAAATCTAAGTAACAGTAAAGTTATAGTTCTGTACTAGTTTAATCTAAGTAACAGTAAAGTTGCAGTTCTGTACTAGTTCAATCAAAGTAACAGTAAAGTTATAGTTATGTACCACTTAAATCTAACTAACAGTACAGTTGTATTTCTGTACCAGTTAAATCGATGTAACAGTAAAGTTTCAGTACTGTACTAGTTAAATCTAAGTAACAGTAAAGTTGCAGTTCTGTTCTAGTTAAATCTAAGTAACAGTAAAGTAATAGTTCGGTACCAGTTAAGTCTAACAGTACAGTTATAGTTCTGTAGTAGTTAAATCTAACTAAGAGTACAGTTATAGTTCTGTACTAGTTAAATCTGAGTAACAGTAAAGTTACAGTTTCGCACTAGTTAAATCTAAGTAACAGTAAAGTTACAGTTCCGTACAAGTTAAATCTAAGTAATAGTAAAGTTGCAGTTCTGTACTAGTTAAGACTAACAGTACAGTTATAGTTCTGTACAAGTTAAATTTAAGTAACAGTAAATTTCCAGTTCTAAAATAGTTAAATCTAACTAACAGTACAGTTATACTTCTGCACTAGTTAAATCTAACTAACAGTACAGTTATACTTCTGCACTAGTTAAATCTAAGTAACAGTAATGTTCCAGTTCTGTTCTAGTTAAATCTAAGTAACAGTACAGTTATAGTTCTGTACTAGTTAAATCTTAGTAACAGTAAAGTTACAGTTCTGTTCTAGTTAAATCTAAGTAACAGTACAGTTATAGTTCTGTACTAGTTAAATCTAAGTAACAGTAAAGTTACAGTTCTGTTGTAGTTAAATCTAAGTAACAGTAAAGTTGCCAATCTGTACTAGTTAAATCTAAGTAACAGTACAGTTATAGTTCTGTACTAGTTAAATCTAAGTAACAGTAAAGTTCCAGTTCCGTACTAGTTAAATCTAAATATCAGTAAAGTTCCAGTTCTGTACTAGTTAAATCTAAGTAACAGTAAAGTTGCAGTTCTGTTCTAGTTAAATCTAAGTAACAGTAAAGTTGCAGTTCTGTTCAAGTTAAATCTAAGTAACATTAAAGTTATAGTTCTGTACTAGTTAAATCTAACAAATAGTACAGTTATACTTCTGCACTAGTTAAATCTAAGTAACAGTAAAATATAGTTCTGTACTAGTTAAATCTGACTAACAGTACAGTTATACTTCTGTACTAGTTAAATCTAAGTAACAGTAAAGTTGCAGTTCTGTTCTAGTTAAATCTAAGTAACATTAAAGTTATAGTTCTGTTCTAGTTAAATCTAAGTAACAGTAAAGTTATAGTTCTGTACTAGTTTAATCTAAGTAACAATAAAGTTACAGTTTTGTACAAGTTAAATCTAAGTAACAGTAAAATGTAGTTCTGTACTAGTTTAATCTAAGTAACAGTAAAGTTATAATTCTGTACCAGTTAAATCAAACTAACAGTACAGTTATAGTTCTGTACTGGTTAAATCAAAGTAACAGTAAAGTTATAGTTCTGTACTAGTTAAATCTAACTAACAGTATAGTTATACTTTTGTACTAGTTAAATGTAATTAACACTAAAGTTACAGTTCTGTACTAGTTAAATCAAAAATACAGTAAAGTTGCAGTTATGTTACTGTTACTTAGATTTAACTAGAACAGAACTGGAACTTTACTGTTACTTAGATTTAACTAGAACAGAACTGTAACTTTACTGTTACTTAGATTTAACTAGTACAGAACTATAACTGTACTATTAGTTAGATTTGACTAGTACAGAACTATAACTATACCGTTAGTTAGATTTAAATGACATAGAACTATAACTTTACTGTTACTTATATTTAACTAGTACAGAACTACAACTGTACTTTTAGTTAGATTTAACTGGTACAGAACTATAACTTTACTGTTATTTAGATTTAACTAGAACAGAGTAAGAGTAAAGTTATAGTTCTGTACAAGTTAAATCTTAGTAACAGTAAAGTTATAGTTATGAACCAGTTAAATCTAAGTAACAGTAAAGTTTCAGTTCTGTACTAGTTAAATCGAAGTAACAGTAAAGTTGCAGTTCTGTTCTAGTTAAATCTAAGTAACAGTAAAGTTACAGTTATGTACCAGTTAAGTCTAACAGTACAGTTATTGTTCTGTACAAGTTAAATCTAAGTAACGGTAAAGTTACAGTTCTGTTCTAAGTAAATCTAAGTAACAGTACAGTTATAGTTCTGTACTAGTTAAATGTAACTAACAGTGCAGTTATAGTTCTGTTCTAGTTAAATCTAAGTAACAATACAGATATAGTTCTGTACAAGTTAAATCTAAGTAACAATACAGATATATTTCTGTACTAGTTAAATCTAAGTAACAGTAAAGTTGCAGTTCTCTACGAGTTAAATATAAGTAACAGTAAAGTTACAGTTCTGTTCTAGTTAAACCTAAGTAACAGTAAAGTTGCAGTGCTGTTCTAGTTAAATCTTCGTAACAGTAAAGTTGCAGTTCTGTTATGATTAAATCTTAGTAACAGTACAGTTATAGTTCTGTACTAGTTAAATGTAACTAACAGTACAGTTATAGTTCTGTACTAGTTAAATCTAAGTAACAGTAAAGTTATAGTTCTGTTCTAGTGAAATCTAAGTAACAGTAAAGTTACAGTTCTATGTCATTTAAATCTAACTAACAGTATAGTTATAGTTCTGTACTAGTCAAATCTAACTAATAGTACAGTTATACTTCTGTACTAGTTAAATGTAACTAACAGTACAGTTATAGTTCTGTACCAGTTAAATCCAAGTAACAGTACAGATATAGTTCTGTACTAGTTAAATCTAACTAACAATACAAATATATTTCTGTACTAGTTAAATCTAAGTAACAGTAAAGTTCCAGTTCTGTACTAGTTAAATCTAAGTAACAGTAAAGTTGCAGTTCTGTTCTAGTTAAATCTAAATAACAGTAAAGTTACAGTTCTGTATCAGTTAAATCTAACTAACAGTAAAGTTACAGTTCTGTACTAGTTAAATCTAAAAAACAGTAAAGTTGCACTTCTGTTCTAGTTAAATCGAAGTAACAGTACAGTTATACTTGTGTACTAATTAAATCTAACTAACAGTACAGTTATACTTCTGTACTAGTTAAATCTAAGTAACAGTAAAATTACAGTTCTGTACTAGTTAAATCTAAAAAAGAGTAAAGTTGCAGTTCTGTTCTAATTAAATCGAAGTAACAGTAAAGTTATACATCTCTACAAGTTAAATCTACATAACAGTACAGTGATAGTTCTGTACTAGTTAAATCTAAGTAACAGTAAAGTTGCAGTTCTGTTCTATTTAAATCTAAGTAACAGTAAAGTTACAGTTCTTTCCCAGTTAAATCTAACTAAGAGTACAGTTATAGTTCTGTACTAGTTAAGTCTAAGTATCAGTAAAGTTACAGTTGCGCACTAGTTAAATCTAAGTAACAGTAAAGTTACAGTTCCGTACTAGTTAAATCTAAGTAACAGTACAAATATAGTTCTGTACTAGTTAAATCTAAGTAACAATACAGATATAGTTCTGTACAAGTTAAATCTAACTAACAGTACAGTTATACTTCTGTACTAGTTAAATCTAACAAATAGTAAAGTTGCAGTTCTGTTCTAGTTAAATCGAAGTAACAGTAAAGTTATAGACCTGTACCAGTTGAATCTACATAACAGTACAGTTATAGTTCTGTCCTCGTTAAATCTAAGTAACAATACAGATATAGTACTGTACAAGTTAAATCTAACTAACAGTACAGTTATACTTCTGTACTAGTTAAATCTAACTAATCATAAAATTACAGTTCTGTACTAGTTAAATCGAAAAAACAGTAAAGTTGCAGTTCTGTTCTAGATAAATCTAAGTAACAGTAAAGTTATAGTTCTGTACTTGTTAAATCTAAGTAACAGTAAAGTTCCAGTTCTGTACTAGTTAAATCTAAGTAACAGTAAAGTTGCAGTTCTGTTCTAGTTAAATCTAAATAACAGTAAAGTTACAGTTCTGTACTAGTTAAATCTAAAAAACAGTAAAGTTGCACTTCTGTTCTAGTTAAATCGAAGTAACAGTACAGTTATACTTGTGTACTAATTAAATCTAACTAACAGTACAGTTATACTTCTGTACTAGTTAAATCTAAGTAACAGTAAAATTACAGTTCTGTACTAGTTAAATCTAAAAAAGAGTAAAGTTGCAGTTCTGTTCTAATTAAATCGAAGTAACAGTAAAGTTATACATCTCTACAAGTTAAATCTACATAACAGTACAGTGATAGTTCTGTACTAGTTAAATCTAAGTAACAGTAAAGTTACAGTTCTGTTCTATTTAAATCTAAGTAACAGTAAAGTTACAGTTCTTTCCCAGTTAAATCTAACTAAGAGTACAGTTATAGTTCTGTACTAGTTAAGTCTAAGTAACAGTAAAGTTACAGTTCCGTACTAGTTAAATCTAAGTAACAGTACAAATATAGTTCTGTACTAGTTAAATCTAAGTAACAATACAGATATAGTTCTGTACAAGTTAAATCTAACTAACAGTACAGTTATACTTCTGTACTAGTTAAATCTAACAAATAGTAAAGTTACAGTTCTGTACTAGTTAAATCGAAAAAACAGTAAAGTTGCAGTTCTGTTCTAGTTAAATCTAAGTAACAGTAAAGTTATAGTTCTGTACTAGTTTAATCTAAGTAACAGTAAAGTTCCAGTTCTGTACTAGTTCAATCTAAGTAACAGTAAAGTTCAAGTTCTGTACCAGTTAAATCTAACTAATAGTACAGTTATACTTCTGTACTAGTTAAATCTAAGTAACAGTTATATTCCAGTTCTGTACTAGTTAAATCTAAGTAACAGTAAAGTTGCAGTTCTGTACCAGTTAAATCTAAGTAACAGTACAGTTGCAGTTCTGTACCAGTTAAATCTAAGTAACAGTAAAGTTACAATTCCGTACTAGTTGAATCTAAATAACAATACAGATATATTTCTGTACTAGTAAAATCTCTAAATAACAGTAAAGTTAGTTATGTTGTAGTTAAATCTAAGTAACAGTAAAGTTGCAGTTCTGTACTAGTTATATCTAAGTAACAGTACAGTTATAGTTCTCTACAAGTTAAATCTAAGTAACAGTAAAGTTGCAGTTCTGTACTAGTTAAATCTAAGTAACAGTACAGTTATAGTTCTGTACTAGTTAACTCTAAGTAACAGTAAAGTTGCAGTTCTCTACGAGTTAAATATAAGTAACAGTAAAGTTACAGTTCTGTTCTAGTTAAACCTAAGTAACAGTAAAGTTGCAGTTCTGTTCTGATTAAATCTAAGTAACAGTACAGTTATAGTTCTGTACAAATAAAATCTAAGTAACAGTACAGTTATATATCTGTACTTGTTAAATCTAAGTAACAGTAAAGTTCCAGTTCTGTACTAGTTAAATATAAGTAACAGTAAAGTTCCAGTTCTGTACTAGTAAAATCTAAGTAACAGTAAAGTTGCAGTTCTGTTCTAGTTAAATCTAACTAACAGTACAGTTATACTTCTGTACTAATTAAATCTAAGTAACAGTAAAGTTCCAGTTCTGTACTAGTTAAATATAAGTAACAGTAAAGTTCCAGTTCTGTACTAGTAAAATCTAAGTAACAGTAAAGTTGCAGTTCTGTTCTAGTTAAATCTAACTAACAGTACAGTTATACTTCTGTACTAGTTAAATCTAAGTAACAGTAAAGTTCCAGTTCTGTACTAGTTAAATATAAGTAACAGTAAAGTTCCAGTTCTGTACTAGTAAAATCTAAGTAACAGTAAAGTTGCAGTTCTGTTCTAGTTAAATCTAACTAACAGTACAGTTATACTTCTGTACTAGTTAAATCTAAGTAACAGTAATGTTCCAGTTCTGTAGTAGTGAAATCTAAGTAACAGTACAGTTATACTTCTATACTAGTTATATCTAAGTAATAGTAAAGTTGCAGTTCTGTTCTAGTTAAATCGAAGTAACAGTAAAGTTATAGACCTGTACCAGTTGAATCTACATAACAGTACAGTTATAGTTCTGTCCTCGTTAAATCTAAATAACAATACAGATATAGTACTGTACAAGTTAAATCTAACTAACAGTACAGTTATACTTCTGTACTAGTTAAATCTAACTAATCATAAAATTACAGTTCTGTACTAGTTAAATCGAAAAAACAGTAAAGTTGCAGTTCTGTTCTAGATAAATCTAAGTAACAGTAAAGTTATAGTTCTGTACTAGTTTAATCTAAGTAACAGTAAAGTTTCAGTTCTGTACTAGTTAAATGTAAGTAATAGTAAAGTTGCAGTTCTGTTCTAGTTCAATCAAAGTAACAGTAAAGTTATAGTTATGTACCACTTAAATCTAACTAACAGTACAGTTATATTTCTGTACCAGTTAAATCGATGTAACAGTAAAGTTTCAGTACTGTACTAGTTAAATCTAAGTAACAGTAAAGTTGCAATTCTGTTCTAGTTAAATCTAAGTAACAGTAAAGTAATAGTTCGGTACCAGTTAAGTCTAACAGTACAGTTATTGTTCTGTACTAGTTAAATCTCACTAAGAGTACAGTTATAGTTCTGTACTAGTTAAATCTGAGTAACAGTAAAGTTACAGTTTCGCACTAGTTAAATCTAAGTAACAGTAAAGTTACAGTTCCGTACAAGTTAAATCTAAGTAATAGTAAAGTTGCAGTTCTGTACTAGTTAAGTCTAACAGTACAGTTATAGTTCTGTACTAGTTAAGTCTAACAGTACAGTTATAGTTCTGTACTAGTTAAATCTAACTAAGAGTACAGTTATAGTTCTGTACTAGTTAAATCTGAGTAACAGTAAAGTTACAGTTTCGCACTAGTTAAATCTAAGTAACAGTAAAGTTGCAGTTCTGTTCTAGTTAAATCTAAGTAACAGTAAAGTTGCAGTTCTGTTCTAGTTAAATCTAAGTAACAGTAAAGTTGCAGTTCTGTTCTAGTTAAATCTAAGTAACAGTAAAATGTAGTTCTGTACTAGTTAAATCTCACTAACAGTACAGTTATACTTCTGTACTAGTTAAATCTAAGTAACAGTAAAGTTGCAGTTCTGTTCTAGTTAAATCTAAGTAACATTAAAGTTATAGTTCTGTTCTAGTTAAATCTAAGTAACAGTAAAGTTATAGTTCTGTACTAGTTTAATCTAAGTAACAATAAAGTTACAGTTCTGTACAAGTTAAATCTAAGTAACAGTAAAATGTAGTTCTGTACTAGTTTAATCTAAGTAACAGTAAAGTTATAATTCTGTACCAGTTAAATCTAACTAACAGTACAGTTATAGTTCTGTACTGGTTAAATCAAAGTAACAGTACAGTTATACTTCTGCACTAGTTAAATCTAAGTAACAGTAAAATATAGTTCTGTACTAGTTAAATCTCACTAACAGTACAGTTATACTTCTGTACTAGTTAAATCTAAGTAACAGTAAAGTTGCAGTTCTGTTCTAGTTAAATCTAAGTAACATTAAAGTTATAGTTCTGTTCTAGTTAAATCTAAGTAACAGTAAAGTTATAGTTCTGTACTAGTTTAATCTAAGTAACAATAAAGTTACAGTTCTGTACAAGTTAAATCTAAGTAACAGTAAAATGTAGTTCTGTACTAGTTTAATCTAAGTAACAGTAAAGTTATAATTCTGTACCAGTTAAATCTAACTAACACTACAGTTATAGTTCTGTACTGGTTAAATCAAAGTAACAGTAAAGTTATAGTTCTGTACTAGTTAAATCTAACTAACAGTACAGTTATACTTTTGTACTAGTTAAATGTAATTAACAGTAAAGTTACAGTTCTGTTCTAGTTAAATCTAAGTAACAGTAAAGTTCCAGTTCTGTTCTAGTTAAATCTAAGTAACAGTACAGTTATAGTTCTGTACTAGTTAAATCTAACTAATAGTACAGTTATAGTTCTGTACTAGTTAAATCTAAGTAACAGTAAAGTTACAGTTCTGTTCTAGTTAAATCTAAGTAACAGTAAAGTTCCAGTTCTGTTCTAGTTAAATCTAAGTAACAGTACAGTTATAGTTCTGTACTAGTTAAATCTAACTAATAGTACAGTTATAGTTCTGTACAAGTTAAATCTAACTAACCGTTAAGGTTGCAGTTCTGTTCTAGTTAAATCTAAGTAACAATAAAGTTACAGTTCTGTTCTAGTTAAATCTAAGTAACAGTACAGTAATAGTTCTGTACAAGTTAAATCTAAGTAACAGTAAACTTGCAGTTCTGTACTAGTAAAATCTAAGTAACAGTAAAGTTCCAGTTCTGTACTAGTTAAATCTAAGTAACAGTAAAGTTGCAGTTCTGTTCTGATTAAATCAAAGTAACAGTACAGTTATAGTTCTGTACAAATAAAATCAAGGTAACAGTACAGTTATATATCTGTACTAGTTAAATCTAAGTAACAGTAAAGTTCCAGTTCTGTACTAGTTAAATCTAAGAAACAGTAAAATTGCAGTTCTGTTCTACTTAAATCTAAATAACAGTAAAGTTATAGTTCTGTACCAGTTAAATCTAACTAAAAGTATGGTTATAGTTCTGTACTAGTTAAATATAAGTAACAGTAAAGTTATAGTTCTATGTCATTTAAATCTAACTAACAGTATAGTTATAGTTCTGTACTAGTCAAATCTGACTAATAGTACAGTTATACTTCTGTACTAGTTAAATCTAACTAACAGTACAGTTATAGTTCTGTACTAGTTAAATCTAAGTAACAGTAAAGTTACAGTTTTGTTCTAGTTAAATCTAAGTAACAGTAAAGTTCCAGTTCTGTTCTAGTTAAATCTAAGTAACAATAAAGTTGAAGTTCTGTACCAGTTAAATCTAACTAATAGTACAGTTATACTTCTGTACTAGTTAAATCTAAGTAAGAGTAATGTTCCAGTTCTGTACTAGTTAAATCTAAGTAACAGTAAAGTTGCAGTTCTGTACCAGTTAAATCTAAGTAACAGTGCAGTTGCAGTTCTGTACCAGTTAAATCTAAGTAACAGTACAGTTGCAGTTCTGTACCAGTTAAATCTAAGTAACAGTACAGTTACAGTTCTGTACCAGTTAAATCTAAGTAGCAGTAAAGTTACAGTTCCGCACTAATTAAATCTGAATAACAATACAGATATATTTCTGTACTAGTAAAATCTCTAAATAACAGTAAAGTTAGTTATGTTGTAGTTAAATCTAAGTAACAGTAAAGTTGCAGTTCTGTACTAGTTAAATCTAAGTAACAGTACAGTTATAGTTCTGTACAAGTTAAATCTAAGTAACAGTAAAGTTGCAGTTCTGTTCTAGTTAAATCTAAGTAACAGTAAAGTTATAGTTATGTACTAGTTAAATGTAACTAACAATACAGATATATTTCTGTACTAGTTAAATCTAAGTAACAGTAAAGTTGCAATCCTGTACAAGTTAAATCTAAGTAACAGTACAGTTATAGTTCTGTACAAGTTAACTCTAAGTAACAGTAAAGTTGCAGTTCTCTACGAGTTAAATATAAGTAAGAGTAAAGTTACAGTTCTGTTCTAGTTAAACCTAAGTAACAGTAAAGTTGCAGTGCTGTTCTAGTTAAATCTTCGTAACAGTAAAGTTGCAGTTCTGTTATGATTAAATCTTAGTAACAGTACAGTTATAGTTCTGTACAAATAAAATCTAAGTAACAGTACAGTTATATATCTGTACTAGTTAAATCTAAGTAACAGTAAAGTTCCAGTTCTGTACTAGTTAAATCTAAGTAACAGTAAAATTGCAGTTCTGTTCTAGTTAAATCTAAATAACAGTAAAGTTATAGTTCTATGTCATTTAAATCTAACTAACAGTATAGTTATAGTTCTGTACTAGTCAAATCTAACTAATAGTACAGTTATACTTCTGTACTAGTTAAATGTAACTAACAGTACAGTTATAGTTCTGTACTAGTTAAATCTAAGTAACAGTAAAGTTATAGTTCTGTTCTAGTGAAATCTAAGTAACAGTAAAGTTACAGTTCTATGTCATTTAAATCTAACTAACAGTATAGTTATAGTTCTGTACTAGTCAAATCTAACTAATAGTACAGTTATACTTCTGTACTAGTTAAATGTAACTAACAGTACAGTTATAGTTCTGTACTAGTTAAATCCAAGTAACAGTACAGATATAGTTCTGTACTAGTTAAATCTAACTAACAATACAAATATATTTCTGTACTAGTTAAATCTAAGTAACAGTAAAGTTGCAGTTCTGTACCAGTTAAATCTAAGTAACAGTGCAGTTGCAGTTCTGTACCAGTTAAATCTAAGTAACAGTACAGTTGCAGTTCTGTACCAGTTAAATCTAAGTAACAGTACAGTTACAGTTCTGTACCAGTTAAATCTAAGTAGCAGTAAAGTTACAGTTCTGCACTAATTAAATCTGAATAACAATACAGATATATTTCTGTACTAGTAAAATCTCTAAATAACAGTAAAGTTAGTTATGTTGTAGTTAAATCTAAGTAACAGTAAAGTTGCAGTTCTGTACTAGTTAAATCTAAGTAACAGTACAGTTATAGTTCTGTACAAGTTAAATCTAAGTAACAGTAAAGTTGCAGTTCTGTTCTAGTTAAATCTAAGTAACAGTAAAGTTATAGTTATGTACTAGTTAAATGGAACTAACAATACAGATATATTTCTGTACTAGTTAAATCTAAGTAACAGTAAAGTTGCAATCCTGTACAAGTTAAATCTAAGTAACAGTACAGTTATAGTTCTGTACAAGTTAACTCTAAGTAACAGTAAAGTTGCAGTTCTCTACGAGTTAAATATAAGTAAGAGTAAAGTTACAGTTCTGTTCTAGTTAAACCTAAGTAACAGTAAAGTTGCAGTGCTGTTCTAGTTAAATCTTCGTAACAGTAAAGTTGCAGTTCTGTTATGATTAAATCTTAGTAACAGTACAGTTATAGTTCTGTACTAGTTAAATGTAACTAACAGTACAGTTATAGTTCTGTACTAGTTAAATCTAAGTAACAGTAAAGTTATAGTTCTGTTCTAGTGAAATCTAAGTAACAGTAAAGTTACAGTTCTATGTCATTTAAATCTAACTAACAGTATAGTTATAGTTCTGTACTAGTCAAATCTAACTAATAGTACAGTTATACTTCTGTACTAGTTAAATGTAACTAACAGTACAGTTATAGTTCTGTACCAGTTAAATCCAAGTAACAGTACAGATATAGTTCTGTACTAGTTAAATCTAACTAACAATACAAATATATTTCTGTACTAGTTAAATCTAAGTAACAGTAAAGTTACAGTTCTGTTGTAGTTAAATCTAAGTAACAGTAAAGTTGCAGTTCTGTACTAGTTAAATCTAAGTAACTATAGAGATATAGTTCTGTACCAGTTAAATCTAAGTAACAACATAGATGTAGTTCTGTAGTAATTAAATCCAAGTAACAACACAGATGTAGTTCTGTAGTAATTAAATCCAAGTAACAATACAGATATAGTTCTGTACTAGTTAAATCCAAGTAACAGTACAGATATAGTTCTGTACCAGTTAAATCTAAGTAACAACACAGATGTAGTTCTGTAGTAGTTAAATCTTAGTAACAATATAGAGGGAAAATTTTACAAGTTTCTTTTATATGCATATAAAATTATTAAGGTTAAATCTTTTTACACTTTGAATATTGTTGTAAATGATAAATATATCCAACTCCTATGCTAACAGCAAGAGTTTCCTGTTACCAAAATAAACATAAATAACTGACATTTTTGTTTATTGGATGTTTTTCTTTAGGTAAGACTCCTAACTGAGTTAGTTAAGATATACTTCAGGAAATTATGTTCTGTCAATCTTTTATAAGGTGATTACTAAATTATATTCTGTCAATCTGTTACAAGGTAATTACTAAATTATATTCTGTGAATCATTTATAAGGTGACTATAAAATTACATTCTGTCAGTCTGTTATGAAATGACTATTAAATTATATTCTGTCATATAGGATTGTTAAAATTATGAACATTATTGTTATTTCAGTATTTGAAGTCACGTCTGACAAAAGTGGACAGATTGTTTTAAATGGTACCAAATGGACATTTGTCCATAATAACAAATGATTTCATTTATCAACCAACAACCAATTTGAATTTTCACTATGATGTGTGTAAAATGAGACATTTCATTTCCACAGTTAGAAGAACTGTGTAACAAAGTCTGTTGGTGTGGTACTTTAAATCGTTTTGAGTTCCTGCACAACAACCGACAGAGTTTAACAGGTTTTTTTAATAAAATTGTGTTAACTGAAGTATATTAGTAAACAAGACAATCCTTGACAGATGTACAAACTCTTTGCTGACCTTTGACCTCTGAACCCTGCTTGTGGCAATACCACAACCACCAGCCAAGAAGAGCTCCAGTTTCGTTGCCAGTGAAGACCTTCCATTCTCCACTGAACAGTAAAAATAATACTAAATAAACAGAGTATTCATTTGTTAACAACAACACAAGTTACTCATTAATAACACATTACGAATTCAATACATATTTCAACATTAAACACAAATAAATTACTCTGTCAATAACTTACATTTGACAGTTATTGACAGAATAATTTACTGAATAAAAACGAATTATATAGAAAATAAAAGTACAATGTTATAACATTTTGTTCATATTTGAAATACATAAGACAATGTTTTTAAACAAAGTATGAATCTCTAAATAGTTTATCATTATTAAATAATAACACACAATATTAATTACAAACACCAACTAAAAATACTCCAATGGACTTAATAAATGTGTTGATTAATATTACACTTTTTTCTTTACAAACCATATTGTACATTTCTAAAAATTATTATTAATGTGAATTCTGCTTGAAGAATTAGAAATGACCAGTTTCTGTTATTTGTTAAAGTATTTCTTCTTCAGGTTTTTCTTATTGAATGTTAGTTACCTTGGTAGTTTTTCAGCAATAGCTAGCCGATCAGCGTCTGGATCGTTGGCCAAAATCAGGGAACTGTTATTGGTATTGGCAGTATGCATGGACAAATCCTGTGGAAAACCATATTTGTTTATAACAGTATTACATTTTACTATTACTGTAACACAGTAATAATTACAGTTACAGAAGTTTCCTGTTGCTTATTTTTAATGCTTACAAATATGGAAGTTCAGAACAGTGTGGATTTATCTGTCACAAAAATATACACCCCCCTAAAAAATACTTTGTTCTAGAAACAGACAACCCTCTCAAGTAAAATACATTGCCACTCAAGTGTATGAGTCTCAAACAACAATAGTTTATCAAAGAAACTTATAACCTCTCCAGAACAAAATACAAAGTTATCCAACTGAACAGTACCCCAAACAAGAACATAAACTATACTGAGGAATGCATAAACAAAACAACAAACTGTTAGCTTATCAACTATCAAGAACTTAAACAGTTGAACAACAACCAGTACACCCACCAAATACACAGATATAAAATAATCGTTATTTCTATATACTGAATATCTAGTTTAAATGTATATACATATATAAATATCATATTTAGGTTGCTCTATCAGAAAGTGTAACAGGACTGCTGAAAAATAACTTGTTTGTAAGTTGTGGTCTGAGAATTCAGACATTACTATTAGTTATTACTCACTCGCTACTTCTAAGTAAGTAAGGACTACTTCAAATACTGAATCTACCAACGAACAAACTCAAGTAGCAAGTCCTTTCTAACTGGTCACTCAATCAGTAATCAAACTTTGGATATACAACTTTTTAATCTCTTTGTTGATTATCATGTGATATTCTTTTGGAAATCAGTTTAGAGAGATTTATAAATAATAGTTATTCACATATAAAACCCCAAATGGTAGACACCTACTATGTAGCTTATATTAATGGAATATTTTAAGCCTAAACTTTGTTCTTACAAAAAGTTTAAACAAACTGAAAAATTAAATTTATACATTCTACATCCATTTCAAATTTATATTTATCGTCTGGTTATTTTAGAACAAAGACACATCGAGCTCTTGCTTTAGCCAATGCAGGAAATCAAATCCTGGATTTCAGCATTGTCAGTCCATAAACTTACTACAGTAGTCACTTTTAGATACAACTGCCCCATCTAGCATGATAAAAAAAAAAGTCAAATCTAACAGGAAGTTATTGTTCAAAAAATCAATAACCAGGTAATGAACAAATGAGTTAAAGCTGTGCCATCCATTATACCTAAGGGTTAACAGTAACAGTTTATAAACTGTCAGATAATGTAGGAAGTTGGTACACTGTATAATAATAGTTATAGTGGATAGCAGTTCAATAAATACAGCTTAAAATTATGCTTGTGTATTATGTAAAATAATCTATTCATTAATCATGTTTATTTCATAAACATCCGTGTATCTCATTCTCACTACATACATATAAAATATTACAAACTGACAAAATTAATTCAATAAAAAAATTGTCCATCTTTGTTTGTTTTGCACTCTTAACAAAGTTCCTTTAAATGTTCACAAGTTTGGCATTTATTACATAAAGAAGTGTCTTGTTAGTTTTTGGTGCACTATTTTAGTATCAATTTATAAAAATAACATGTAATAAACATACAAAATTCTACATCAGACAAACCAGAAAACAACTGGAAACTACATTCACCAAACATAGTGAAGTAAACATCTCATGCTCACCACCATTACAACATAAAAAACCACATTATATTTATACAAAACATCATAATTTTAAACAAAGAACTAAACATCAGAAAGTACCTACCTTAACTGACAAAACAACACCATACTTTCTCCTTTACACCTGGATTATTTAAACTCAGCTTTAAAAAGGGACCATTCCACAAATTTAAAAGAATCAGTAAAGAAATAAGAATAGATATCCGAACTAAAATTATTGCTAGACTCTAGCCAATATCTTAAGAGGTAATTCTCTTTGAATTCTAATATCATACAATATGTTATATGTTGTATTAAAACAATTTAAAGTTAACAAAAATTCTCTAATTTCCATGTTTTGTTGCTTTTGTCTGCACCCACATCATCTTTCTACATCAACACTTCAACTCTTCTTCACAGCAACTTCCATTTATCAACTTGAGACATTTGCAGTTTCTACCAGAAACTTGGATAGATCTTATTAGCAATGTGTAATATAAAGATTAGTAGAGTCTGTCATTTCATTAGCCAGGCTTACCACAGAGATTAGTCAAGTCTGTCATTTCATTAGCCATGCTCACTACAGAGATTAGTCAAGTCTGTCATTTTATTATTCATACGTACCACAAAGATTAGTCGAGTCTCTCATTTCATTAGCCACGTCAACAACAAAATTCGTCGAGTCTGTCATTTCATTTCAGCAACAAAGATTAGTTGAGTGTCATTTCATTAGCCATGTGAAACACAAACATTAGTCAAGTCTGTCCCTAAACTAACCTCAAGCTGATAATCTTCCTAATCTGTTTGTAAATCATAATCAAGTCAATTTACATCTGGACCACTAGTTCAAAACCTAACACATTCACAAAAAGAATAAACCTTTGTTCCACATGTGGACTGCCTTTAAAGATCTGAAAGTTTTTACACCAAAATACCTATGTACACCTGTGAAATTACCTATGCCGAGTTGTGAAGCAACCTCTGGTCATATGACCTCTCTGTTCCATATTGTATATGTTGCATTTATGTTTCTCAGTAAATTATATTACTGATATGAAAAAAATGTCTTTATAGAAAAGTTGTTAATCAACCTCCACCCCACAATCATGGTTGTATGTCACATGTCAGGGAGTTGTTCTTGGGATCAGAAAAACGTACAAGTGTACACACAAAAAAGTTGTATTTAAAGAAAGTTCTTACTGACATATCCATCACATATCAGACTATATACAAAACTGTTATCTTCTATCTTAGCTTTTGTTTCATGTTTATCACCATGAAGTTCATAAACCCCTTACTAAACATTTTTAATTTATGGTTACAAACATCAATTTTCTATCCAAACTGACATTATATGTACATTTGTTCTTCACCTGCAAAAATAATTAGTTTCTAACAGTACCTTGCATAATTATTTCAAGGAATATAGTTTGTCAGTTCTTATAAAGTCCTATACAAACACTAAAATATAATACATAGCACATTCATTTACTAATAGCATACGAGTTTATAAATATTAACACATTTTCCCACATACATTTTGAATATTCACTATTTTAGAATGACAATTATCCTTCAATTAAACAAAAAGTCGTAACTTCTTGTAGAATGTATACTTCTCACAGAAATTTTCCAAGAAACAGACAATAAATAACCTTTCATATTTATGTCAAAAAATGACAAGATATGTTGCAAACAAAAAACTGGTTTTAATCTGTGTTATGAATTTATTTCACATCTTAAATACCACAATATATTAGCACAAGGTGACAGAACCTTTGGCAAAATACATCTTACCAGTGCACTTTTCCCTTCTTCAGGATTGGGAAACTTGACAGTTGGAAAGTCTGGATCTGGTTCCATCTGCTCTGGTACAGGAACAAATTGTTGGAATCCACAGACAGTAAAAGCTTCCACCATGAAAGTATGCGACACACCATGCATGGCAGTGAAAGTAAAAGTCAACGAACACTTGGCATTCATCTCCCTGCATAACAAATGTTTATTTTAACCTGTACACATTCTTAACTGATGTATATCGCACCTTATTCTAAAGAAGTCTAACTTTTCTTTAATAAAGTTACATGTTTATACTCTCAAGGTTATTTTAATCTAATTTTGTTTCTCGGTTTTCCACCATTTTTTAAAACATTAGATTATGGTATTAAATATAAGCTCAGCAACGAAATTCATTTTAATATATTTTTCAATGAAAACAAATTTTTAAGATGAACAAAGCACTGTATTACTTAAAGTAGGGTTTTATTATCAGTAACATTTTTAGAAGAACAAAT
Source organism: Carcinoscorpius rotundicauda (assembly GCA_011833715.1). Taxonomy (NCBI): domain Eukaryota; kingdom Metazoa; phylum Arthropoda; class Merostomata; order Xiphosura; family Limulidae; genus Carcinoscorpius; species Carcinoscorpius rotundicauda. The sequence continues at coordinate 91,774,257 of CM022398.1, forward strand.
AAACTTGTTGACATCAGTTAACAAGAGTTTGTGACAACAATAATTTAATTACTAAATATTTAAACTATTTTTAAAAAACTTACCATACACTACCCACACAATCAATTAAGTTATAATTCTACAACTACATTTGTTTTCTATCAACAAACAGTTCCACAAGAATTTAAAAATAATCCTTTTCTGCACATCACTTCTCAAACGTTTACTTTGTACCTTGTGTATTCACTGAATCCTCAATTAAAAGTTTGTCTGCTAATGTTTCTTGTCAAACATTATGACGGACTAGTTTTTCAGAGTAAATATACCAGTTAGCATAAAGCAGAAATAGTTAGCAAAAACAGAACAACTTAGCTGGATACTTACAAAACATACCCATGTAGCTTCATTGATAAACTAAACTTTCAAATTTATGCAAAATGGAATTCTTTCTCAAATATTGTTTAAAAGAGTTATAATAGGTATGTAAGTAATAATATGATGTATATTTATTTATTGAAACCTGTACCTGTCATAAATGTTCTCACTCATACAGTCGTAGTATTTCCTCTTCATATTATCTAGAGGGTCCTTATGCAGTGGACTCGAACTTAGGACTTCAGTTTTCCATGAGGAAGGCCAGGGTTCAAGATTTTCCTCAATGCTCTTCTGAATTCCTTTGTCATGAGGCAAGATAATCTATTGAAAGAACCAACTATGTCTTCAAAATTGTCTAGTTTCTAAACCATAAACCAATTATTTCCTGTAAAAACTATCAGTTTAAGTTTCAGAGAAGTTGCTACAACTAAGTTATTCTAGGATTATTTGTTACTGACAAATATAACCTTGTTGCTAGTAAACCATCCAGTCTTTCTGCACGTTTAGTAACCATGTATCCCATTCTCACAGCAGATATGACAGTGGACACTTTAATACACACATCTTTTTATATTCTCTTACTGTCTGTATGTTTAAAATTTAATAAATTTCAAAGATTATTCTAGTGATCTGTCAATACTCTTCACTAAAAACTGTTCATTCAACAACTAAAAACTGTTCATTCAACAACTAAAAACTGTTCATTCAACAACTAAAAACTGTTCATTCAACAACTAAAAACTGTTCATTCAACAACTAAAAACTGTTCATTCAACAACTAAAAACTGTTCATTCAACAACTAAAAACTGTTCATTCAACAACTAAAAACTGTTCATTCAACAACTAAAAACTGTTCATTCAACAACTATAAACTGTTCATTCAACAACTAAAAACTGTTCATTCAACAACTAAAAACTGTTCATTCAACAACTAAAAACTGTTCATTCAACAACTAAAAACTGTTCATTCAACAACTATAATTTTTATTTAATGATAAACTCCCTTAGTGGCAATTTTTAAAAGTGTTTCTCTGATTACTTGTTTTCAGTTATTTGTAGAAAGTTATACAAAGGTTACCCGATCTACACATGCATAAGGTTTAGCTAAAAGACCAGCAGGAGGAAAACTAGCATTATCCCCTTGTGGGATTACAATATCCATACAGAGAGGTTTGACTGTCACTCCTATAATGCACCCAAAGTATAAATTATAACTTCAATGTCAAATCATGGACCTTCCATGCCACAGTTAATAAACTAACCAACAGATCATATTTGGTCCATTTTTTGATAGAGGATTGGTGCTTTTGAAAGCTAATACCATCCTGGTCGTCGTGGGAATAGCTAATTAACTGTTCATTGTTCTTTCTGTTTCTATAACAATATTTAGACTCATGCTGGTGTATAAAGTTGGTTTCAAGTTAAAAATTATTGTTCAGCTCAAACTAGTCTATAAATAAACTTTTAAGTGAGGGCAGATTTAAGACATAATTCTTTCTTTCACACTAATATATAAAGTCACACTTATGGAGTTAGATGTGGTTAGTAACTAGCTGACTACTTACACCAAGAGAGTCTGACCAAGACTTACAGTTGTACCTGATGTCTAACTTAAAACAACAAAGTACTGACCTGAGCACCATTGCTCCAATAAACCTGTAAAAATACAAAAATTGTTGAAATAATCAGATCTTCCAAACAGAAACCTTTTATAAGAAAAACCAACAGTACAATATTTGTGAAGGTGATTCATACAATAATCTTAAATCTTTAGAAGGTAGTTAACACCAATTTACTTTCAGGTAAATCCAAAGTTTTATACATCTTTAGAAGGTAGTTAACATCAATCTACTTTCAGGTAAATCCAAAGTTTTATACATCTTTAGAAGACAGTTAACACCAATCTACTTTCAGGTAAATACAAAGTTTTATACATCTTTAGAAGGTAGTTAACACCAATCTACTTTGAGATAAATCCAAAGTTTTATACATCTTTAGAAGGTAGTTAACACCAATCTACTTTGAGATAAATCCAAAGTTTTATACATCTTTAGAAGGTAGTTAACACCAATCTACTTTCAGATAAATCTAAAGTTTTACCAACATTGATATTAACAATTAAGCATCAAAATAATGTTCACAGCTCTTAATAAATTTTAGACCCACACATTGTTAAACCAACATCTTGACCAAACCCATTCCAAATTCTTACAAAATCTTTCAATGTGAAGCCAGTGTGTACTTTTCTGAAACATGAACAGTCACTACAGCCAGGGTTGACACACAAGGCACAGTGTGTAACTTTCTATACCATTAACAACCTCTACAATAAGGACTGAAACACAAAAAGTAGGCCATTTCATTTTGAAATCCAAAATGCAAATCTGATAACCAGAAATTACCTGAGAACCAAATTCAACTGAATTAAAATCTGAACATTCATACGATCACTATTATTGATGACCGATTGTTTTCACTTTTAAAGTTGGATTATTAACTTCATCTATAAAATGATGAAGAGCAACTTGATATTAAGAACGACACTTCAAAATGTTCTGATTTCTTGACCTTCTAGAAGGACTGGAATGACACTTCAAAATGTTCTGATTTCTTGACCTTCTAGAAGGACTGAAACGACACTTCAAAATGTTCCAATTTCTTGACCTTCTAGAAGGACTGGAACGACACTTCAAAATGTTCCGATTTCTTGACCTTCTAGAAGGACTGGAACGACACTTCAAAATGTTCTGATTTCTTGACCTTGTAGAAGGACTGGAACGACACTTCAAAATGTTCTGATTTCTTGACCTTGTAGAAGGACTGGAATGACACTTCAAAATGTTCTGATTTCTTGACCTTCTAGAAGGACTGGAATGACACTTCAAAATGTTCTGATTTCTTGACCTTCTAGAAGGACTGGAATGACACTTCAAAATGTTCTGATTTCTTGACCTTCTAGAAGGACTGGAACGACACTTCAAAATGTTCCGATTTCTTGACCTTCTAGAAGGACTGGAACGACACTTCAAAATGTTCCGATTTCTTGACCTTCTAGAAGGACTGGAATGACACTTCAAAATGTTCTGATTTCTTGACCTTCTAGAAGGACTGGAATGACACTTCAAAATGTTCCGATTTCTTGACCTTCTAGAAGGACTGGAACGACACTTCAAAATGTTCTGATTTCTTGACCTTGTAGAAGGACTGGAATGACACTTCAAAATGTTCTGATTTCTTGACCTTCTAGAAGGACTGGAACGACACTTCAAAATGTTCCGATTTCTTGACCTTCTAGAAGGACTGGAACGACACTTCAAAATGTTCCGATTTCTTGACCTTCTAGAAGGACTGAAATGACACTTCAAAATGTTCCGATTTCTTGACCTTCTAGAAGGACTGGAATGACACTTCAAAATGTTCTGATTTCTTGACCTTCTAGAAGGACTGAAACGACACTTCAAAATGTTCCGATTTCTTGACCTTCTAGAAGGACTGAAACGACACTTCAAAATGTTCCAATTTCTTGACCTTCTAGAAGGACTGGAACGACACTTCAAAATGTTCCAATTTCTTGACCTTCTAGAAGGACTGGAACGACACTTCAAAATGTTCTGATTTCTTGACCTTGTAGAAGGACTGGAATGACACTTCAAAATGTTCTGATTTCTTGACCTTCTAGAAGGACTGGAATGACACTTCAAAATGTTCTGATTTCTTGACCTTCTAGAAGGACTGGAACGACACTTCAAAATGTTCCGATTTCTTGACCTTCTAGAAGGACTGGAACGACACTTCAAAATGTTCCGATTTCTTGACCTTCTAGAAGGACTGAAATGACACTTCAAAATGTTCCGATTTCTTGACCTTCTAAAAGGACTGGAATGACACTTCAAAATGTTTCAATTTCTTGACCCAATTAGTAAAAAAGTTGTATACAATATTTATATATACAATAGATACTATATAGATTTATATTAACATCAATGAACAATACAGCAAATACATTATGGTTAATTAGTATTTAAATAACTAAACAAATCAGGTAAAAGAATTTGACAAAAACTAATTCAAAAACAACAATATTCTGTACCAAATCACTAATTAAGTAATAAATTAATTTGTTGAACATCGTGGCAGGGAATATTTTCAATCATTTGATCATGACTACATTTATGGGAATCCTCCCTTTGTACATAAAATAATAACTTAAAAAAACATTACTTTAAAATTCTAAACTTAATATGTGGTCAAATTTTATCATTCAGAATATATTAAATTATTTTTCTTTAATTCTCTGCAATGATTATCATTAAGTGATAAAACGCAATAAACTATTTTGTTTTTGACCTGTTTATTAAATTTTGGAGTGTTCTAAGCTTTAAAATAATCTTTAATAGCACTATCAATTAATTATACAGAAAAACTGTTTCTAAAAAATAATCCTTAACAACACTAGCAATTAATTGTACAGGAAAACTTTCTCTGTAAAATAATCCTTAATAGCACTATCAAATTAATTGTACAGGAAAAGATTCTCTGTAAAATAACCTTTTTGGTTTGTACTTCTTTATAGAACGAGGAAAAAGAACAATGGTATAAGCCTGATGAATTAAATTATAAGTGTGTGTGTGTGTGTGTGTGTTCTTACAGCAAAGCTACATTGGGCTAACTGCTTTGTCCATTGGGAACTGAATTCCTGAATTTAAGTGTGTAAATCCAAAGCCTGTCCCATCAAAGGAAAATTATACAATGAAGTTCTTTTTAAATTCAAAAGATAAAAGAACTATCAAAGTTAAAATACTGTCTATAAAAGTGAGCTTATGTTATTAGCACTTAGTGTTAAAACTTCTAATCAAATTTATAATCTTGTTCTCTATGAAAGGTAAACAATAAGCTGTTTGTTCTTCAACTGTAACTGTGATATTCTTATGTTCATGTTTCAGATAATTTTGAATTTCTTAAATATCAGGTTTATTCTTCAAAATTACAAAATATCTTCTAAAGTATAGTGACTTAAATGTTTCCAGGCAACTTTCTAACTGGTTTTCTCCATAATAACTTATAAACAAATTAACCAAATATGGTGCAACACTTGAACCTGTTGACACCGCACCAAGTTGTTTGTAATGACAACTTAAAAAAAAAAAATTAACTCTTTGGTGACAAATTATAATAATTTTATTTTAAAAACTGGTTTAATTTTACCCCTAACAACATCATAATTTTGAAAAATTACATTACAGTGAATACCTCCATTACATCATTTAATGGTAAATTTGTATATATAGACTCATGTCAAGACTGGAAAATCAGACAGGTTCATCAAAAACCAGTTAAGATACACCTTTGGGAAATTCAAAACTATTTTTACCATAAATTTATTAGTTACAAGAAAACCTACCAAAAAATCTGCAAACTTTTAGGTCAAGGTACTTATACTTGAAACATTTGGTCAAATCGGACAATTTAATTTATGTATTTTGGTTAACCTGTAAAATATTCCACAGTGGGAACTCGCTGGTCTAGTGTCATTACAGATGTCATCAGCTATTAAACATTCTATTTAATTTTTAACAGATAATTCTGTGGATATCCTTTTGTTACCACAGAATCTAACTCTAATCTTTTAAAACTTTGTATATAGATAATCTTTTTTATTTAAAGATATTTTACCATTACCTTTATTAAGTTTAGAAATTACTAAATTATCATGAGAGCTAAGATGTTTTAAAGCCAAAACTACTTCTTTAGATGAATTATTTTGAATTTTCTTTGGGTCAAAACTACAGTATTCTGAAAGTGCTAAACTTGAAACTTCAGTAACTATGTTATCAAATGAAACTTTTTTTTTAGCTACTGGTATGCATTTTAATTTCTGTAATAACTGTATAATATAATAATAAATGCTATAACTTACTCTGTAACCATGTGTATTATATGATAATAGAGACTGTAACTTGCTCTGTAACCATGTGTAATATGATGATAAAAGTTAAAATTTACTCTGTAACCGTGTGTATTATAATAATCGAGACTATAATTACTCTGGAACCAAAAATATTATTTCATAAACTATAACTTACTTTGTAACCATTATCATCCTTGGGATTATGAGAAGCAGTGACCATGATTCCAGCAGCACACCCTAGCTGCAAAACTCCAAATGGTACAAAGGGTGTTGGTGTGATGTCAGAGTACAGGTAGGCTGGTATGTCTTGTGAAATGAATACAGTAGCCACTAATTCTGCAAACCTGAAGAAGTATTTAAAAGGTAGATTTAGGATGACCAGTAACAAACTGAACAATGAATAATAGTTAGCATTCAACTGTACAACAGGATGGACTAGTTTTTGAACTGAACTACTGTTATTAGGCTAGGCTTAGTGATTACATGTATCATTACGACAGTCACTTTATTTTAATATCATGCAGTTAGTAGCAGTCAACCATACTTTATCTAAAAAAGGGAAGAACTTACTGGAATTCCTTTATATCTGTCAAAATACTTTTATAAAAACTATAATAGTCCTACAATAAGGCTTAACAATCGTTAGGCACCACTTTAAATTCAAATTGAGACTAAGCCTATTCTAGAATAAAGGTGATGAATCACAGAGATAAATTAATTATAATTTTAAAGATAAGTACATTAACAAAATAAAAAAGAAAGGAAAGATGAGATGAGAAGAACAATTGTAAATTAAAATGTAAATCATGTATCATGTCACACAAGTTAAGATATTTACAGTTCTGTTAATAAACTGTAATTAAACAAAAGGATCAATTAGATTCATTACAAAGCTTCCACCTGCTATGTTATTTGTTAAAATGTATAGACACTCCAGTTACCAAATATGTAGGCTTAGTACAAGTTATTATGATTCAGCTTGTTTTATTTCTGTAACATACTGTGTTACCATGTGTTCAGTTATAGACACAATGAAATGTTACCGTGTTTTGTTTGTAGACATAAGCACTGTGTTATTAGATGTTAGTTATAAACTTAATGTAAATTGAATTGTACATATAAATATAGAACTATCACCGAACTGATTATAGATCTAAAGTTAAAGGTAAATTTAGGCTCAGCACATTTGAAAGACATCAAGTCTGAGACAGGGGCTAGTCTTCTGGTAACATCAGTTCCAGGGTTAACTACCCAAAATTCAGTTGCGTATAACAACAGACAACACAACACAGACTGTGCCAGATAGTCGGTCAGATGACAGGTCATCAAGTCAATAGTACATTTTACCAGGAAAAAACACAGTTACCAGTTATAAGGAACTTCATAACATTGAGAAGATATCCTTATATCAATGCTTCTAACTCAACAACCACAGCCCAATTTAAGAAGCTACTGTCCAAATGTTTCTCACCTGTCATGTTACGGTGAATAGGTCTAAGAGTAAAAACAAAGATCTATTAAAACCAACAATCAGACAGGTGCAAACATAAGTAACCAAACTCATGCATTCAGCAGAGAAGCTCTACCAATGAGCAGATAATATCAAAACAACCACAGAAATTGAGGCCTAAGGCAGTAAATGAAACATGCATCATGTGTGTAACAGACTTCATTAATATCATGAATTACTCTAATGATCAAATATTGTCTTGTGGAGTCCTCTGATTTTATGAAATCATACTCTTTCAATGGCCTTAACTTCATACCACATGCTGATATGGTCAGGGCAGTTTAACATGATAGCAACATCCACCATAAACATTATGTCAGTGGAACAACCATTACTACACGTCATCCAAGTAGCTCACCCGAGATTACCTACACACATAGAGTGGAACAACCATTACTACACGTCATCCAAGTAGCTCACCCAAGATTACCTACACACAGAGTGGAACAACCATTACAACACGTCATTCAAGTAGCTCACCCAAGATTACCTACACACAGAGTGGAACAACCATTACTACACGTCATCCAAGTAGCTCACCCAAGATTACCTACACAAGTAGAAATCACAAATGTCTGTGATGATGAGAAACCCACTTGAAGCAAATATGTACCTCAAGACAGCTGGTACAGGTGTTAACACTTTTACCACAATAAAGCAAAGAACAATGTTTCATTTAACAAAAAGGTTAACCTGAAGATGACCCAAGAAGTTTACAATATTGCTTTCTACATTATTTAGGTGGAATATATATACATCAGTAGAATAAGCAGAGTGTCATGTCTAGCCTGTCAGACAATTCTCATGTCTGTTGAGCAGTAGAAGATTTAAACACAAGACATTCCACCCGAGATACAGGAGAAGGCAAGGGTCAACATTCTCCTCTCCACAATATAGCCCCCAACCTTACATTGTTGCTAACTACATTGAGTGTCACCTCTAACGGGCATAGAAGAAAATATGTCTAAAATTATAACATCTTGTGTGAGAAGTGTGTAAAGAATGGAAAATGTTATGTTATTAAGAACTATACAGAAAGACAGACAAAGATGTACTTGTACCCCAGGCAGCTCTCCACCATCACGACAACTTCTGTTGAACAACCACTCCATATTGGTGACACTGATAAAGCATGTCATCAAACCCAAATCATGTTTACGAAGATAAGGAACGATCCTAGTCAAGACATAAGAGACAGGAATTTCAAGAAATGAGGCTTGTACTCTCTAATGGTGATTAGCTTTCAATACACCAGGTATAAAATAGAATGAAACAACAATTTCATTCTGACACTTCTATAAGCTTATAGGTGGCATAAGAAACAGAAAAACAGCAATGTCATTAACTTATAATGATGATGCTACCCCACTTTAGACATCAGCTGACATACACACAAGAGAAGTTCAAGTCATAGTGGCCCTTACTGAAGTTATAACTACATACAACCACAGAATCATCGCTGGTGAGGTGAGGTGCACAGAGACATACATACATCTAAAAATGGAGCTCCAGGTCTCAGTGATGTAAGAACCTCCACCTTTAAGAACCTTATTAAAACCAAACATGTTGAAGTTATTACCACAGTATCAACACAGATGAGTAACAGATAACAACCCTGAAATATAGACTGATACCTTTATGAAAGGATTGGCTAAACTCTTACAGGATCACCATTAAACCAATGTTGTACAAAACATCTAGAGAAAGTTGTAGCAACAAATACTTGTATCAGATCTTACCATTCCTACCCTCATTATTACAGCAGAAGAGAACCTGTATCACCATCAATGAATTCACAGCTGGTACTTGGAAGCCTTTCCTGTATGGTCATAATACGTTAGCAGAAGCTTTATATTCATAAGATGCTTATGATAGTCCAGTTATCCAGTCATGCTAACAAAATTCCAAAATAGGTATCAGTATCACATGTACAAGAAGGATCTAGCTGCATTACCAATCAAAAGATAAATCGTGAATCACTGAAGACTGGATAACTATCAAGGATCACACATTTCCTTCAACAGTATCATTCACCTGCAACACCTCGACAGCCCAAGTCAGACACCAAATGCCAATCTTTGTTGTAACCAAATTTTAGAGTACAGCAAATACTCTAGTTAAGCTAAAATTATAAAACAAAATTCAAACATATCTTAAGAGGATGAAAAAAAATGGTTCAGTGGAAAATGAATGGTCACTAAACTTGCCAATGACAAGCCATACTCTGTAGACCCAATAACAGACATGCTGATATGGACAAAAAAAAAACACCATTATTTCTTTGGAAGAAACACAAATGACTTCATCTATCTGGTGGTAACCTATGAAAGACAGTTCAACCTTGCAAGCCAAATTAACACCAAATAAACCAAAGCTACCATACACATCAGTGCAATTAATAACTGCAGAACAATATATTATAGTGTACCAAAGTGCAGAACAGAACTGAAGAACAACAATGTATTACACTGTACCAAAGTTTTACTTCATCTACTCTGGATTACACAGCTAGGTAAGACTGAAATAGTACAAAATACAAGATTATAACTGGTTGTAGGATATGTTTCAGCTATCCCAATCCAGAACCTCTGCATTACAACTTTTAGTTGCATTGCAAGGCACCAGGAATGCATACAAGCTAAATTCTTCACCAAGACCTTGCAATGTACAGACCACAAAGTATATCACTCAGCCCTCTTCACTTGGGCAATACATCCCCACATTGCCTGAAAAACACAAAGCAAGTGAATAGCTGAAAGATGCTTCAGGAAAGACACAGTGGTGAACAGATCCTACACAGCTGCTACTGATAGATCACGACCACATTTCAGGCATCACTGGGATCTGTGTAAATCAGCCTAGAAAAAAAATATAAAAATTGGACAGAGGGTGAATCTGTAAAACAAGTCAACGGCTACTTAAAGATTCAAATCCACAGGAAGTGCGAAAAACCGGTTTGGCATTCATCATTCCATATAACAACAACATTCTGGTTGGGTATTCATCGTCCAAACCAGAACAACAACATTCTGGTTGGGTATTCATCGTCCCATGTAACAACATTCTGGTTGGGTATTTGTTGTCCCATGTAACAACAACATTCTGGTAGGGTATTTGTCATCCCATGTAACAACAACATTCTGATTGGTTATTTGTCGTCCCATGTAACAACAACATTTTGGTTGGGTATTCATCATCCTAAGTAACAACAACATTCTGGTTGGGTATTCATCATCCTAAGTAACAACAACATTCTGGTTGGGTATTCATCATCCCATGTAACAACAACATTCTAGTTAGGAATTCATCATCCCATGTAACAACAACATTCTGTTTGGGTATTCATCGTCCCATGTAACAACAACATTCTGGTTGGGTATTTGTTGTCCCATGTAACAGCAACATTCTGGTTGGGTATTTATCATCCCATGTAACAACATTCTGGTTGGGTATTCATCATCCCAAGTAACAATATTATGGTTAGGTGTTCATCATCCCAAGTAACAATATTATGGTTAGGTATTCATCATCCCAAGTAACAATATTATGGTTAGGTGTTCATCATCCCATGTAACAACATTATGGTTAGGTATTCATCATCCTAAGTAACAACAACATTCTGGTTAGGTGTTCATCATCCCATGTAACAACATTATGGTTAGGTATTCATCATCCCATGTAACAACATTATGGTTAGGTGTTCATCATCCCATGTAACAACATTATGGTTAGGTATTCATCATCCCAAGAAACATTATGATTGGGTATTCATCATCCCATGTAACAACAACATTCTAGTTAGGAATTCATCATCCCATGTAGCATCATCATTCTGCATGTAGTTGACAAAGCATTCAAGATTCTAAGTAACAACATGATATGTAAGCACACTTCTTACAAAATTATGTGTGTTTAAATAACAAGCACAGATTACTGCATGACATTCAAAAGTAATTGGTCACTTGGATGAGAAATCAAAGTAAGATCACGACTTATTTATATATGTTAAATAAAAAAATTGACAATGTATTAAAATCATTACAACTCTACTGGTAGAATATCAATATCTTCTGTCAGGCATAGAATCACCAAACTAACATTCAGAAGAAACAGAATGGCCAGAAAGTACAGTGCAATGTAAATGTAGTAACCAGAGAAGCACCTAACTAACATTTCGAAGAAACAGTGGCCATCATCTGTTACTGTTATCCAGCAAACTGTATTAACTACAAAATTTAAACAAAAAATATATACATACAGTGACTCTACATATCTGCATTTAAGAATCAATGATGTCATTAAAACTCACCAGCTCCATCTACTGCTATTCTGAAAACTTGAAATCTTAACTAGAATTGTGAATTTAAGTACATATTTTGTAATTATTCATTTCTCAAAAACTGAAACAAATACAACTATTACACACCTTAGCGCAAACTACTCTTTTATTTATACTTACAACAAAATTCCAAATTTCAACTTATTTCTACTTTATACTTATAAACAGAATAAACATCAGGTTGAAACTACATTTAACTGTGAAAAATGTTTGGATTCTTGCAAATCGCATGACAATATGATATTTACAAACCAATTACATTTAACATTAGTAATTTAAAAACTAAAATATATTAATTTCAATAAAATTACTTATTTTCTTCACTTTTTTCTTTTTAACATTTACATTTTTTCTGCAAACAAACATATTCAACATTATTTTACTGTTCACCATTTCTTCTTTCAAGTCCACTTGACATCCTTCAACAAAGACTAAAACTCAAATTAAAGAAAGGTCTTCATCTGCATACATAAATCTAACTGAACTCTGTCAAAACAAAATCTAGTGGTGGTAACATGTAATGTTTCACATTACTACAAGGAAACAGATTTCTTATTGCACAGTTCAATATCACAGTACCTGTGGCTATTGTATCTGGCATCATATCCAATGACCACACCTTTTTCTTTGACTCGAGGTTCCGAGGCCAGTAAATACTTGGCAAGACCCTGAGTTGTCTGAACTATGACCAGGTCATTCATGGCTGCATAACCTGGGCCCATAACTCCTCGTAAGCCTACAGTTAATATATTAAACATTTTCAGCTGTCTTTGATGAAATAAGCATGTAAATATTGGTACTGCAGAATTATAAACAAAGAACCAGTTTGAACCAAAATTAATCACACACCTGATGAAAAGAAACACTGTTTAAAGAATTTTATATGCAAAAACGAGCCGTTTTTGCATATAAAATTCTCAACAAGTGGGTTTCTCGACATCACTGACTGTTTAAAGAAGTATCTTGTGCAATAACACTAGATAAGTTTTTATTGTGAAAACCTGTGTGTGTATATAAACACACACACACACACACACACCTATTTTTATCCACCATTCCATCAATAACAATTTATTACTTAATCAATATATACTGTTACACATCCTAACAACGTATCACCTAACAATATAACCCATACAACATGATGTACCACCTGACAATATACCCCACACGTTACGATGTACCACCTGACAACATACCCCACACGTTACGATGTACCACCTGACAACATACCCCACACGTTACGATGTACCACCTGACAACATACCCCACACATTATGATGTACCACCTGACAACATACCCCACACATTACGATGTACCACCTGACAACATATCCCACACATTACGATGTACCACCTGACAACATTCCCCACACATTATGGTGTACCACCTGACAAGATACCCCACACATTATGATGTACCACCTGACAATATACCCCACACATTATGATGTACCACCTGACAACATACTCCACACATTATGATGTACCACCTGACAATATACCCCATACATTACGATGTACCACCTGACAATATACCCCACACATCATCAGAATCTAACAATAAACACAATCACTTATTTATTGTTGAGCACAAAGCTACACAGGGAACTATGTGCTATGCCCACAACTGATATAAAAACCTCATTTTTAAACCTTCAATGTTAACTGTTGTGCTAATGACGGGAAGACCTTACCAGCTAATAGAATATAACATACCAGCTGTTCCAAACGTTAACCTGTTCAACAACAGTTTTTAGAATATAACATACCAGCTGTTCCAAACGTTAACCTGTTCAACAACAGTTTTTCCAATGTTGCATTGTCCTTTCCAGAAACAAGTTTGAGGATGGCATTCTTTGTTTTTTCATTCTGAATAAAAGAAAAAACTTTCGTTAAACATAATGTACAACAAGTAATTCTATCTACCATTTAATTTAAAGTACAATGAAAGATTAAAGATATTTATATATGTAATGTTGGTTTAACATTTAACAGCTACAAATTCCAATTAGAATAAAAGTTTTGTTGATAAGAGGTTACAGTTTACACAGGCTTTCTGTTTTCACCAATTCTGTGTAAATTTGTTTTCATAACTTCAGTGGTAAAAGTTTCAAATGCATCTATTGCCAAGAATTTGAGAAGTTCCTGTCATCAACAGTTTCCAAGTCAGAGATATAATGTCAATCTACACCTAATTACCACAGTTCCAGCAACTGAGGCATCTCAGATGAAAGATGAAAAACAACATACTGGTTCTTCAAAACTAACTTCACATCAAAAAAGATTTAATCTGTAATTTTCTAGAAAATAATTAATTTTTCCTCATAAACTCTGGTAAAACATCATCCTGTGCTACTGCCAACAATATTTTGTTCCATAAGCCAATCAAACTGTCGTGAAAGTAAAACTGTCCTCACTGGGGCCTACTCTTCTTATGAAAGTAAAACTGTCCTCACTGGGGCCTACTTTCTTATGAAAGTAAAACTGTCCTTACTGGGGCCTACTCTTCTTATGAAAGTAAAACTGTCCTCACTGGGGCCTACTCTTCTTATGAAAGTAAAACTGTCCTCACTGGAGCCCACTCTTGTTATGAAAGTAAAACTGTCCTCACTAGGGCCTACTCTTCTTATGAAAGTAAAACTGTCCTCACTGGGGCCTACTCTTCTTATGAAAGTAAAACTGTCCTCACTGGGGCCTACTCTTCTTATGAAAGTAAAACTGTCCTCACTGGGGCCTACTCTTCTTATGAAAGTAAAACTGTCCTCACTGGGGCCTACTCTTGTTATGAAAGTCAAACTGTCCTCACTGGGGCCTACTCTTGTTATGAAAGTAAAAATGTCCTCACTGGGGCCTACTCTTGTTTTTTTCCAGATCATAAACATTACTTATTTTCTAAAGTGTCTTCAGAATAAGAAAATCAGGTCTTTATTCTGCAGATACCCCAAATAATATTATAAACTTTAAAAAAGAATACATAAGCTATGTTAGCCTGTCCAAATTAATCTCCCACTTTTCCAAATCATCCTAACTATTCTCTGAACCCTTTCCAGTAAATCAATATTTATTCTTATATAATGGAACCAAAACTTTAATGTCACAATCAAAAACTATTCCTTAACTAAGCTTCTAATACTATTGTTGTAATAGTTTTGATTTTGAAGGAGTTATTTCAGGTATCTCAGTAAAAAAAATCGAAATCAAATCTACTTAATAATAAAAACATTTTACTTCTGGAACAACTTTCACTGGTGAGCTCAAGATTTAACATTTTGTTGCGCCAATAAAGTCGTTTTTGTTTATGGTTAGTACTGATAGTCGCACAGTGTGCCAGGCCAGGCATGGCCATGCGCGTAAGGCGTGTGACTCATAATCCGAGGGTCGCGGGTTTGCGCCCGCGTCGCGCTAAACATGCTCGCCCTCCCAACCGTGGGGTCGTATAATGTGACGGTCAATCCCACTATTCGTTGGTAAAAGAGTAGCCCAAGAGTTGGCGGTGGGTGGTGATGAGTAGCTGCCTTCCCTCTAGTTTTATACTACTAAATTAGGGACGGCTAGCACAGATAGCCCTCGAATAGCTTTGTGCGAAATTCCAAAACAAACAAACGAACGTGCCTGAAAATAAACTAGAACCGTGGTTCTTAACCTTGTCGGAGGTTCTGAACCCCGGAAGTTTCGTACTTACATTCAATGAACCCTTCGTAATTAGAAAAATAAAATGATTTTTTCAAATTCAAAACATAAGTAGATATTTTATTGGTGCACAAAATGATCTATGCATAAGTTGCACACAATATCACTGTGTTCAAAGAACAAAACCAACAAAACATGAATTTCATACAAAAATATAACTCAGTGAATATTTACTGCAAATCAATGTGACTTTTGCTATTGCCTTTCAGGGACAAGTTCAGAAATGTGCGGCTTCACCTTGGTAAGTGCCACTCTTATACCATTTTCGCAACAAAGTCTGTTCCTTTTCTTCGTTTTTATGTCTACCATCCTCGAAAAGGATTACTCGCAAAGATACGTTGTAACAAATGTATAAATACCTCAAGGGATTTCTTAGCAATAAGAGGGTACGCTACGATTTGGTGACACCAAAACGTTAAGAGCGTTGTTGTTCTGAAAAGTTGCTGTTGAATCTAGTTCCACTGAAGTTCAATGAATTCGTTGAGGTATTCATCATTGTCATCTGCTGTCGCAACACTAAACGTGAACGGCAGTCTCACCCATGCTGGATGTGACTCTCTGGTGGGTAAGTATCAGGAGAGAGACTTTGCGAGCTCATCTAAGTGCATGGCAATTGCATGCTTTAGTTCCCCGGGTACAGAAATGTCTCCGATTTCAGACATATCTTCGATCTTACTTACACAGCAGGGGTAAGTTTGCAAAGGTATCATTCTCTGTTCATCAATCCATAATGGTAGCTTTTTTTGTAAAGCCTTCAGGTTTTCTTCCGCTTCCTTCGATGATGTTGACTCCACCGTCCTGCATCTGTTGATTGCGATGACTGAGAGCACTGAAGATATCGGTAATGTACGCCAAAATGAGAATGAACTCGGATTTTTTGAAGCAACCTGCATGACATGTTGGTGCTCACAAAAACAGGGCTAATTCCACATGCATGGCAAAAACACGATTCAGCACCTTTCCCCGAGATAACCACTGAACGTTAGAATGGTACAGAAGTACCTCGAATTCAGAGCTCATTTTATTACACAGTTCTTTGAAGATGCAGTGCTTCAGGGCATTATTTCACACAGAGTTCACACATTACACTATAATTTTTACTACTTTTGTCAGTTTTGAAGGCAAGGTTTTTGTTGCCAATGCATGTTTGTGCAGAATACAGTTCCGTCCCAGCATGACTGGAGCTCCGTCCGAACAAACTGCAAAAACTACATCCCACGAAAGATCGTTATCTCTGAAGAAGTCCTCCACAAGTTTTTTCAGGTCGGCTACCTTAGTTGTTCTTGTAGTTGTTGTAAGAGGCTTACAAAATAAAAAATCTTTTATATCGTCGTTCTTCACATAGAGCACCAATACAACAAGCTGGCTTAAATTGGAAACGTCGGTGGTCTCGTCGAGTTAAAGACTAAATTTTGCTGGGCAGATCTGCAACTACCTGAGCCAAGATGTCATCGCTCATGTCATCTATTCTGCTGCTGATGGTGACATTTAAAAGAGGAATTCGGGATAACTTATTTTCAGCAGCTTTTTCCAGCATGATATTCGCCATCTTCAACGCAGATGGTTTTACGAGTGTTTCACCAATGCTGTGAGGTTTGCCCTGCTTTTCGATCAAGTACGCAACTTCGTACGATGCTGTGAGGATCGGTTTGTCAATGGGTACAAAGCTGAGAACATGCAAAGTAGCCTTTCCATCGAAGCTGGCTCTCTATACCTTGAAATCAGCAAGAGTTGCGTTCTTGTATTTCCCATCTCCATGCAGCTTTTGGGAGTATTATCTTAGTTTTGCCAGTGCTAGACTAGAATTGCTCCACTTGGCATTGCAAATAATGCACTGAGGACGCTGACTCCCATTATGTTCCGTCATACACGCGAATCCATATTGTACATATTCGTCCGACGACTTTCTGTTTTTGCTCGACATAGTATGAAAGAAATGAAAGATTATTGAAAAAATCACAAATGACGCACGATTACTACAATCACAAGTCAACTGCTAAGCGCATAAAGTTCCCTGCAGCACAGATATTAAGGCCAAGTGATGTGACGTGATCAGCCGCAGCCAATGATGGCCAAGTTGAGCATGACGTCACGAATCATACGAGAAGGTTGAACGGAACGGACACACACACAGTTTGTGTCTTGACCTCCACCAAACAACTAAGGTTAGACTGAGCTCAGGTTAAGAACCATTGAACTGAAAACATAAATTATCCAATTGTTTAAAATAAATCCTCTTGGATTTCATTCTGTTAACAACTTTCCTACTTTTTCTACAGTTCTGTAAATCTAAATTTCGTAAAATATTTTTTTATTCTTTCTAGTTACCACCAGGGATGTTTTATAAGCTACACATTTAACAGGGTGTTAATAGGTTTTTCTTAATCGTATCCCATTTTACCTGTTTGATGTTATTACTAATATTATTTGAAATATCTTTTTACTAACTCAGTCTCCCCTTCTGCAATTTATCTGTTACTCTTTAACAGGAAAGATAAAACTGAAACAAATCTTTTGTCTTTGAGCTAAATTGCCTAGGTTTACATCTTTATTTATGTAAAAATAGCTCGTTTGATTGAGAAATTTTTTTACGTAGAGAAGTGAACAACGTTTCGACCTTCTTCGGTCATTGTAAACCTGACGTTTTTACATATAAATTTCTCTACAAGTGGGTTTTCTCGACATCACTGATTATTATTACATCTTTATTTGTTTCACTGTGAATTATTTCTATTTCTTTTGACATTGTTGTGATCTACTTTTGTCAATATTTTAACTCAAATATTTCCTAGAAATTGCCTCACGATACGACCTGGACAGTTTATTAAAGTTAAAAATCAATAAGATTCGTGTAATAAAAATGAGTACCGATTTAGTTTGTGGGTAGTTCGAAGTTATTCAGTTAAATAAGTAACCACCAACTATTCAGTTATTAAATTTAGAGTGAGTGTCAGAAAAGTTTCAGTCAAAAGAGAAAGCTATCACAGCTATTTAGTTATTTGACTGACTCACTCAATTTGACCAACCACGTAACCTCGTTGTACTCGTTTAATTTTTATGGATTTGATACTACTAACTTTTAATACAGTATATCTTCACAAAATTTAGTAATCTTTCAATACGCATTACAAGTCTTTCACATACAAAAATCATATTTTTGTTTTCTTTTTAAGATTTGTTTGAGAATATATTGAATAGTCCGTGTGCAAAGTTATTTTCATGTTAAAATTAAAAATATGTTTTCTCCATCTCTAAAACCCTGTAATTACAGTTAGTGTTTGTTTCCAGTAAAACTTAACATTTTATCTATTATGTTCTCCACCCTAATTCTATTCCAGGTTGGTCACTTTGAACAGCTTAACGACAGAAATACAAAAACTAAATAAAACAAAACTACCCTGCTTCTTTGTAGAATTACTAAAAATGTAACATGAAACTATATTTTTCATCCTAAGTAACTTTAACTCCTTAAAGTTTGCAGCTATATAAATCAAATGTAATTGTTTTATTGCCATTTGAATCGCGTCTAGCTACTATCGCGCTGTAAGTTGTAAATCATGAAATGCACAGCTCACGATATGCTATCGAATTACATTACCTACAAACTACCCAAGCTGCTCATGTGCGTGCCTCGTTAAATATTTATATTTTTTACTTAATCTAATATTAAGTAATTCATGGATTCTTATTTTTATATTCTAGTTACTTTTATAATAACAAATAGAGAATAAACAAAAACGCGATCACTGTCACCTACTGAATATATTAAACACAATATTCCTTCAGTAATATCAGTTTTTACAGTAAAATTCATTCATTCCAGATTTTGAAAAATATTACAGTAACAACCAAATTTCTACTGTGATCAAAGTGACTTACATCCGACTTGTCTAAAAGATCTTTTTTAAGCGGATGAGTAATATAAGAAATATTGCCGCGCCATCGTGTGACACAGAATGAAAGTACACATCTTTGAGGATAATCCATGAGTCAAAATTTAATTTATAATTCATTTAGCGAATAGTTTTGAAGTGTCCATTAACGCAAGAGTATCGAAAAACCGCCTGTTTTGCACAATACTAGATCTGTTTGTCAACTAAAAGTGAGAAAAATACGCAAGTTACCAATATAAAAAAACGACTCTTGGCAACAGTCCACGACCCTGAACGTATGCAACCGTTTCATGTCCACTTTGAGACTGGCATAGCATTGGCGTGCTTTCAGTCTGATGTAATTTTTTATTGCATTAAGTGAGGCATAAGAATAAATTAGCAATGCAATATAAAAACGGTCAGCACCAAGACATTTTTTTCATTCAAAATCAACATTTATTATCAATATCGTTTTTGTAAACTTAATTACGTCACGAAAATGATATTAGTATCACAAACCAATTATAAATGACTGTGTAACTATAGCATCTAATGACAGCAAACGTACATACGATGGTGTAATCAGTTTTATAACTAATGATTTTGCCATACACCACTTCATGAAAACTGAGGTTGTAAGTCGCATCACAACACCTTCACAGCTGACATAACAAACATGTTCAGATGAGTGTCCAAACCATTAGGTCATGTCAGGCCTATTATTCATTAAAATAATAAGAGATATTTTCGGTCGTACGATTGTATAGAATTATGAAAGAAAAGTAGTTTATGTGTTTTATAAATTATTTGACATATTTTTGGTAGTTCAGTACACGGTGTATTCTCAACCCTGCAATCTTAACTAATTTCAACTTTGAAGACTCAACAATCGGTGGGACTGCAAACACTGATGTACTGTTTAGGTCCGTAAATAAGTGATGTTGGAAGAGCGTCAAAAGTCTCCAGAAAAGTTGGACTTAAACCATTAACATCTGTTGGTGCTAGATTTTAACTCGTTCATTGTGTTCTACAGTTTAAACTATTTTAACGTTACACAGAGACCCAACGTTATATTGTATATATAATAACGAAGCACGTCAAAATTGTCTCCTAATATCATCAAAACACAACCATTTTACCCTCACAGAAAAATCAATTGTAATTGTTTCGGTACAGTAACACTGGCTCAACCTTGGTGGTCGCGTTATGAGTTATTCTTTAAATCATAAAAGCAAATTCAGTCTGCTTGTCGACAGCCTTTTATTTCAACTAACAAGTCGTAGAATTTACAAACTTTAACGAGAGTCCTAACTTTACATATAATGCTGAGCTCTTTTAAAAACATCTCTCGTTCTTAGATACTTCTCGTGCTTGTTGTACATCTTTGAAACAAACTCGATATTTATTAGGCTGATTAAACTTTAAACAGCGCAATCTCAATTAATGCTGCTACCTATAGAATTCCCCGCTGTTTAAAGGTTAATTACTCCAACATATAAGCTCAAACATTATAACACTCGTAAGTCAAGCAAAACATCGTTTGTCTACCCCGTAGTTTGGTATCGTTTCCTACACTTTCAAGAAAGTTCGAGTCAATATTAATTACGATCTCAACACATGATGTCGAGCTCCCTCTAGCCAAACAAAACTCATCCGTCTAACTAAATAACAACTACGTAGTCCACAATACTGGCCCCTCTTTGAATTGTGAAATTCCTTGAAAAATCCTACGTGAATCAAAGAGTGGTATGTTAAACTTAGTTTTATCTTAAAAATTAATAGTATTAATATTCATAAGTATCTGGACACTGTGATTATAATACTGATTAATAACAATTTATTTCATTTATCTTTCACTGTCTCTCTATCTGTCCAGTCACTAAATGTAATGGCCGAGCGCTCGTAATCCGAGGGTCGCGGGTTCGCGCCCGCGTCGCGCTAAACATGCTCGCCCTCCCAGCCGTAGGGGTGTATAATATGACGGTCATCCCACTATTCGTTGGTAAAAGAGTAGCCCAAGAGTTGGGCGGTGGGTGCCTTCCCTCTAGTCTTACACTGCTAAATTAGGGACGGCTAGCACAGATAGCCCTCGAGTAGCTTTGTGCGAAATTCAAAAACAAACACTTAATGTATTTGTTCGATTTCTTTTTATGATAGTTAAGGTTGAACCTGATGAGACGTTACTTACTGGGTTTTCAGCCAAAACTATTGTACCAAAGACGTACACAAATACGTCATAGTAATTACAAATATTTCAGCTCAACATTACATTGATTACTTACATTCGTTATTAAATACATAATTATTTCTTATCCACGAAGTTTGCTGTGATCAGAAACTAATATCAATTACTTTTGTTGTGTTCTGAATAATTTACGCGTAACTGTTATATGCAGTTTACCGTCTAGAAATGGATCTTTATTATTTAACAACTGGCAGGACAAGTGATACCTCGAGATTAAAATGACCAAGAGTGACACGACTTTCCACGCCCTCTGGAAGTAAAGACCTGTGATAGTGGGTAGGTCTCTCAACTTGGTGTATTCCTTAATATATGTAGTTTCAGTGCTGCCACTGTGCAATTGGTGACGTCATCAATGTCACCTCGTGCTTTCGTCATTTATCGCACAACTCGTTACAAATTTAAATTTCCCGCTGATAACGGAATAAGACCAGTTCCAAAGATCGTCAGCGTTGTGGTGTAACCAACTTCGAAGAGTCGGGAAACGAGAAGTCTCGACAGAACTAAAGAAGTTGTCTGGAGGAACCAACACATTTTACAACCAGTAACCAAAGTTTAAGGTTAAATATTTTTTTTGTATTTTCCAGCAGCAATAATAAGTTATCCTTTCGTAAAGCTTATTTTCATAAAAGTTATTATTATATTTGTTATGTCTAAACTATTACTTCATATTGTTAGCTTAATTTATGGATTTAGGACTAATCTAAATTACTAAAGTGAACAATTCTTTTACGATGTGCGGTAGTTGTTAAATGGGATAACAGCCTAAGTAAGTCATTTTATCAGTGTTGATTAGAATGTCTTTTTTAATTCCATTTTAATATCTCATGTTTGCTGGTTTATTATAGTGGCTATTCTGCGATGTAAGTCGAGGATATAGATTTAGAGTTAACACAAAACCCTATTAACTGAGCGCTCCGGAAGGGGTTTAGTCCTTTTGTGTTGAGTCCTGAACTTAACGGTTTTTCTAACGTCATTTAATAGATTTAGGGTTAACGTAATTCTCGTAGACGGGCCAAATCTCTTAAGATATTATTAGGTTTAAAGTTAAATGTAATACTAATGGCGAGAGTACCCATATGATAAAACAGTGCATTGTAATTACCATAAGGAAGATTGTTTTATGATGTGTAATACGAGTTGGACGATACATTTAATTATCTATGTTATTTGGTATATGGGAGCTTGCTTGACGAGCGTGTAATATTGATTTTTAACAACACCAACTGGTGCTCATTTCCCTGTAAAATTCGAATGGTGTAGACGGAAAAACTTGGTCACTTTCACAAGTCAATTTGCCTTTTGGGAAGTTTCTTTCGTAGATGGTGATTTAGCTAGTGGTTCAGACAATCTGTCTTTCTAGAAACCTCTCTGCTACACTTAAGGTTAGATATTTTCTTTACCTCGTGCCAATGTTCATATAATCTGAAAGCCCAATCTTTGGTCGTGAAATTGTCGTGTAGCACAGTTTGTTGCTGTTGTTTTCAGTAAGACACTGGTTCGATACAGGTCTAACCTTCGACCCTTGTTTCTGTATAAAGTTTATTCCCAATATAAGATTTTCCTCCCCATTTACAGAGAAGTTCCTGTCATGACAGTGAAGCTTTATGGTCACCCGCTGTTAGAATCACACCCTCTATCTCTCTCTAAACAGTTTTTATCAGGTCAGGTTTAATAATAGTATAGAAACTGCACCAACCAACACTTTCATATGATAGCTCCAATGAACAACAAAAACTGGTAGGTAATTCGGTTTAAGTGTCTGTCCCCCTTGCTAGGAAAGAAAGAGAAGCGCGGATGGTCAAAAATATTCTTTCTAGTCGCCCCCACACAAATTTGGTAATATGATCATGAAACCAGGAATAAAAATAATTATTATAAGCAAAGCAATAAATTTTCATCCGCAGCGAAAACCCGACACCAGAACTGATGTTTGAATGTCACTAGAATCAATGGTAGATCCAATGAGTCATCGACTGGTTTCTTTAAATTATGTACTCTACTTAAACTGAGACAGATTGTATATAGACAGCCTAATTCGGATATCCTTATCTTCAATGGTGTCTATGAATTGGTAATGTGACAATGTATCTAAATAATTCCATGGGTACCATCTGAACATAACGGGGCAAGTCTCTACATATCTTTTAACATCTAATCAACTTTACTCTGGACATTTTGTTCTGACGAGTAATTCCATAGTTGTTTGCTAAGATGGACATAAATGCCTGGAGATTAAAACAAACTTAACTTGAAAATAAAAAGACGTTAAAATAACACGAACGTTAAGTAGGTGCGAGAATAAATACGGTTAGTAGTTTTAGAGCAAAGCCACATTGGGCTATCTGCTGTGTTTATCGGGATGAATCGATAGGTAGAAAAGAGATTGGTAAATAAAAACAGGGCTTTCTCAAAACTTGGAACAAACCTCACTGGAAAATGCTAAAGCAACTCACAATACAGATTCATATAAACGTATTAGCAACCAATCGGCAAAACAACAATGAAATACTGAAGCATCTTTATTCCATGTGATAGTCAGAACCAAAACAGACGTAACAGTGGTACTATTTTTCCCATGAAGTTCTTTGACGTGTCGCATAACAAAAGAAACACCTTAAACTGATTTTAACACAACCTGAACCGTGTTCAAATAACTTTGAATTTAGTTCACATCTTATTTACAAGGAACTTGTTTAAACACACTGGCAACCGCAGGTATCGGTCCAAGATGTTTAGCAATATTAGATTTTAGAATAGCAACGTTTGTATGTTACCACCTCGCACTCTGTACTACTACTCGGAGATGAAACTAATGTTTTATTGGAAGACCTTGAAACTGACGTACGCATGCGTCACTCAAATCTCATGAGATTTTTGTTTAAATTGTCTTCCCACCCAACATTCCTGTCCTAAATAATAACAGGCGACGTAAAACACTCCACAAATGTAGACCACTGTCCTTTCCTGAAATTTAATATATACGGTGCTACAAGCAAACAAATATTACTTAATCTCTCACATTCAATATTGAAAAATATATTATGCCAGCAAGAAAGTAATTTAACTTCCCAGCAACAAAAAGCGATTTTAAGCATTGTCTGGTTATCATTTATCGCATACAAGTAAAACTTTCATGTCACGCTACACAAGTAGAACACTACTTTCAAATTACTTTAACACTGGACGAAGCTCCCTTGTACCGAAATGTACCAGAAATATAAAGAAATACAAATCAAATAACTAATGCAACATACTTAACTTACACCAAATAGTATCGATAAATAAATTAACGTAGTGTGAAAAACACTATGATTAAGGCAATGTTTATATTCGTCTATGCTATTCAGTGAAGGTTAAATATCTTATATTAGTGTATCATTTAGAATAAGTTACGTCTTTAAACTCGACGCTCCTTGTGTTAAGTGTCAGAAGGTGGAAACGTTATTTTGTACTTTATTTTAAACTTGTAATACTCATACCAAACATACTGAGAATATATTTATAATTAGTACGTTTTATTTACTTAAATATATGCAAGAATTGGTAAGAAAAAGCTATGCTTATTAGGATGTTATTTGTGAAGTTAAACCATTTATTTATTTAGTGGTACTTGTAGTCCAAAAAACGTTTTCGTTATCGCTGAGTTTTGAACTTAGCAATTTTCCTGAAAACATAAAAAAAACCTTCTAATATTAATAAAAAGAGAAACATTTATAAATGAACCAATTTGAGTAACATTACGGTTATATACACCCTAACTTGTATTTATTTCACACCAGCACCCATATCACCAATACACAGAAAATAAAACAGTGCTTATAATTCCAACACTTTTAACAGAAAACTTTTATAACAGCATGCAGATAAAAACTATTATTAATTCTTCCAAAGTCCAGGAAACTTGGTTGTTCAATCCCAATTAATAATGTTCTATGAATTCTAGGGTTTGCACCAATGTTAAGTTATCAATATCTGAAAATTTTATATTTTTAGTTCTGTAACATGCACATAATAGTTTAAAAAAAACATTACTCGGTAGATAGATTTGCAAACTGCATTTTAGTTTGACGTATTTCAGCGATTTGTATCCTTTTACCTGTTGACTGAAGTTAGCGTGGTACTGTATTGTAGCAACTGTCATAGATACGACCCAGCCAACACGTATTTATTAAGCTATTATTCATCTATACGTTTAAGAAACATCTTCCTTCGCTCGAGAAGTGAGATCAACTAAAAACATCTGTATTGTTTTACAGAATATAATGGAGATTACGAAAGCATCGCGTTCTGAAGTCAAAAAAATCTCCCAAGTTACTGCGGCGTAACGTAAACTAACCGAGGTTGCATGAACACCACTTGACAATCAGACTTGCTATCCAGTTTAGTAACATGACGACAATCAATATGCTACCTTTCACTTTATTTTAAACATTTACACAACCACCTCGTGCAAAGTTAATAATAGCCGTTGCTGCAGGATTTTGAAAGATATTAACAACTGACGTCATACACTGTACAATAAATTTTATATATATATATAGAGCATCTTACATCAGTTAGAAATGGTGTTATCTACCCTTTGACTAGATAGCTCGTATACTACAGTTATAAAATAAGGTTCATATGTATTTTCTTTGAAGTAATACACACTGCTGGCCAAATTCACAAGGCCAATGAACATAAAGAAAAAACGTTTTTTGTGTTGTTAGACTCAACCACTTATTTGAGTAGAGCTTCGAAGGATGAAAATAAGAAAAGGGAAAATAAAAATAAAAACTTTTATAGCATTTAATAGAGGAAATCTGAACACTATTGAATTAGCCTAAATACTAGGTGGTCAAAAGTTTAAGACCATACTGAAACGAAGCATTAATCGGTAAACACATAATGAAATTTAGTTATGTGTTCAAGCATTAGCGTTGTCAACATCTCCCACTGACATCTGTAATACACTGGGTAAAAACATGGCAGTTCGAATGTGGCAAAATTGTTGAACTGCAAAAGCCAGGTCTCTCTCAATGTGCCATCGCTGGTGAGATTGGGCATAGTGAAACTACTGTTACAAATTTATTAAAAGACCCCGAAGGATACGGAACGAGAATTTCTAGTGGTCGGCCCAAGAAAATTTTGCTGGCTTTGTGCAGGAGGATTCAACAAGAAACTATTCGATCATCTAACTAGATTAAGGCCCTTATGGATGCGGAATGCAGTTGAAGAACAATAAGACAGCATCTACGATAGAAAGGCTTTAAAAACCGTAAATGTCTTCAAAGGCCACACCATGAAACAGCTCGGTTAAATTTTGCTGAGAAGCACTAAACATGGGACGTAGAAAAGTGGATGATGGTTTTGTTCTCTGACGAGAAAAAATTTAACCTCGATGGTACAGATGGGTTCCAACGTTACTGGCAGTATAAGGATATCCCACCTGAGACATTTTCTACATGACACAGTGGAGGAGGTACCATCATGATCTGGGGTGCTTTCTCCTTCTGTGAAACAATGGAGCTTCAGGTTATACAGGGGCATCTAACAGCAGCTGGCTACATTGGTATGTTGGAGAGAGCATCCTAGTTCACTGAAGGCCCTCGCTTGTGTGGAAATAATTGGATCTTTCAGCAGGACAATGCTGCAATCCACAATGCCTGCAGGATAAAGGACTTTTTCAAATAACGATTGTTTTGGACCATCCAGCATGTTTGCCCAAACTGAACCCCATTTGAAAATGTTTGGGAGTTGATAGCAAGGATAGAAATGGGCATCAATTCCAAACAGTGCATGATCTTCGTGAAGCCATTTTTACCACTTGGATTAATATTCCAGTCAGCCTTATGTTAATGCTTATATCGACCATGCCAAAGCAAATGTTTGCAGTTATTCGCAATGATGGCCATGCAACTCATTACTAAAAGCTCTTGTTGGGCATTTCCTACCCTGTTTAGGACTTCTTTTTGGTATGGTCTTAAACTTTTGACCAGCTAGTATTTAGGCTAATTTCATAATGTTCACATTTTCCATATTAAATGCTAAAAAGTTTTTTATTTTTATTTTCCCTTTTCTAATTTTCATCTTTCGAAGCTCTACTGAAATAAGTAATTGAGTCTAATAATGCAAAATGCATTTTTTTCTTTATGTTCGTTGGCCTTAAGATTCTGGCCAGCAGTGTATTAATGTACTTTACATAAGAATAAAAGTTATCTTTCACAACTTTAACAGTTTCTTTTACCTGCTGTCATAGCCGTAACTAACTACAGATTTGAACATCTCCATCTATTCACTCCCTAGAGGATACACACTCCTACATCAACTCAAAAACCAATGAAACACAAGATAAGAGTCATTAAATGTCTGTATACATATTAAACACCAAAAAAATTACATGATACAGTATTTGGTTTGAAGAGCCAGTCTACAGCTTTATAATTTTAAAAACAATTATTTATAAAGGAACATTTCCACTACATATGCACACAACTATTCTTTTCAATATTTAAGTTCCTATTAGCCACTTCATCACCAAATTCCCAACTTCAAATATTCAAATCATGTTTACTACTTCTTCCAGCATGTTATCAGATTGTCATATTAAATTCCTGCAAGTAATTTCTCCAAATGAATCCTGGGCTTCAAATATCCAAGCCTTTTTTTAATTACATCTCCCCTCAGATTCGTATCTTTCAATTTATTTATTATTATTAACTTCTCCCCTCAAATTCCCAGCTTCTAATATTCAAATTCCTATTTAATAATTTCTTCATGAGATTATCAAATCATAAACTTTGCTGATAGTTTGTGATCTTTCTTCATGTATTTGGTTTGAAAAATAATCACATAAGAAACAAAATTAAAATTCATTTAGGTTACTGACAGCAGTATTTGACTCTAACACAGTAAGAAATATCACCAGTGTTTATGTTCTCTCCACTACTTTCTGTCAAAGGTTCTTGGTTCCCCCTTGTTCTCTATTTTTTGCTGCCTTCAGCAACTCTTTTGAATTTCTGCCAACTTTCCTCAGATGAATTACATACACAAATTAGTATATTCCATTACTTCCACAGCACATTGTGTGTAATATAGCAGATTTCTTGCACTATCATATGCTACGGATTCATATCCATAAATGTTAAGTCTTTTCATATTTTTCTCAGAAAATTGTTTTAAGGTAACCATTAGTAGATGTCGCTGGATTTTAACTAAGAATAAATCTCTTGGCATTTCAGTACTTGTGTAGTTTTTCTTTCATTGATTTGTGTATAAAACCTTATTTAAATAAATATGATCCTTCCAGTGACATTTTGTTTCAGTTAAGAGTTGCACATTTCTACCTCGTAGAGCATGACTAGTCAATCACACAACGTTTTATCAGTCTTTTATTCTAGTTTGACATATCTCTGAGTATTAAGTTAATATTTAAGAATGCTGTTTGTGCTATTCCAATATTTTAATGTTTTTATACAATTTTCATTACTGGTATTCATTCCTATATAACTACAATAAAGTCACCAATACACATTACACGAAGCTATTTGTATTCATTTCAGAAAATTAAATAAACACAAACAGAAGTAGGCTATTTGGTCCTTTAAGAATGTAAGTCAACAATAACCTTTACATAACTACCCTTAATGTGTAATAAACATGTTGATAAATACACTAAAATAAAACTAGAAGGTACAGTTCTATTGGTTTACCAAAATTAAGAGTGACAAATATTTTTATTTCTTGCTTTTGAAGTTCATAGTTTATGCTGTGTTGTAGCACACAGAGTACGTAATTCTTGTGTTTTACTATAGCCACAATAGTACAAGTTGTGTGACAGGCAGTAGACAACTGTATGTGATTGGTTAAAACAGGTGGCCCTTTCAGGTTGCCTTTGGTCCCCTTCAGGGTAAATTATCTTTACTACTGGCAACAGTGATTTATCCACCTGTATTAAATGTAAAAATAATTATAAAAACCTATCTATCAACTGTCACTGAATTATACCAGTTTTGGAAAATTATACTCTTCAATCACCTTGGGTAAGACTGAATAAATTAAGACTTCATACAGTAGTTGGGTGTATATTATATGTGTAATGTTTGTACAAGGTTCCTGACATAGGATACTTGTAATTCTGTAGAACTATATCTAATTTTATTTTAGCATGTATTTATCAACATGTAATCATGTTACATGTATTACCTCCACGAAAATCACAAGTAAGACCTCACTTGGAGTACTGTATACAATTTTGGCATCCTTTTCTATGAAAGGATGTTGAATTAACTTTTCCCTTGAGAGTTGATCTTAAATTAAATAAGTTATTCAGGGATGATTTATTTGTGTAATACATGAGCTAAGCTTTGTTTAAGAATGTTTTATTTTACTGAGAGGGTGACTGTCTTACGGAATAAGTTGTCAACGGCAGTAATGGAAGTTAGTACTTTATATAGGAGTTCTAGAGTAGAATCAGTAATGTGTGAAATGTTCAGTTTAACATTTTACTTAATGTAAATGTTATTGTTGACTTACATTCTCAAAGGACCAAATAGCCTACTTCTGTTTGTGTTTATTTAATTTTCTGAAATGAATACAAATAGCTTCGTGTAATGTGTATTGGTGACTTTATTGTAGTTATATAGGAATGAATACCAGTAATGAAAATTGTATAAAAACAATAAAATATTGGAACAGCACAAACAGCATTCTTAAATATTAACTTAATACTCAGAGATATGTCAAACTAGAATAAAAGACTGATAAAACGTTGTGTGATTGACTAGTCATGCTCTACGAGGTAGAAATGTGCAACTCTAAACTGAAACAAAACGTCACTGGAAGGATCATATTTATTTAAATAAGGTTTTACACACAAATCAATGAAAGAAAAACTACACAAGTACTGGAATGCCAAGAGATTTATTCTTAGTTAAAATCCAACGACATCTACTAATGGTTACTTTTAAAACAATTTTCTGAAAGAAATGCCAAGAGATTTATTATTAGTTAAAAGCCAGCGACATCTACCAGTGGTTACTTTAAAACAATTTTCTGAGAAAATTTTCAAAAGACTTCTGACATTACGTTTTCGAGTCTGTAGCCTACGCTTGTGTCAAGTACGACGACACAAGAAACCCACCATATTAGTGAAGGTTGCAACTCACTTTTAGTTGTAACTAGTGATGGCAAACATTATTGTTCTAATGCTTTTGTTTAAAACAGCAATTCCACATTATTTAATCTATTGCTTTTACGTTACAGTTGTGTATTACTATTACTGGCAATATTAGGTTACATACGTTGTACTGTAACGTACATAAACGTCAAACACAGTTTTTAAATAACAAATATTAATAAATGTCGTGGGAATGGGCTGTTAAGATTTGTTATCGTTTCTCTTGATGGCTCTTGGCGAAAGTGACTTGAACCTGAGCATGATTATCAAACTCTGATCTAGCACTGATTGAGCTTGAAAAGTATATTTACTGTTTTCGAAGTCATTAAGATAAATTCACTGTCCGCAGGACTATTTTTAATATTTATAACGAAATTTAAAGTACGAACAATAGATGATACACCCACCGTACAGGAAATACGCTAACGTAACAGTATCCACATCACTCGTATCTTTTATTATTAGATATTGATCTTTCACAACAGTCAAAATTATTTGTTATATACACTAGTAACCCCATTCTACTATTATTTCAAGCATACACTTAAGTTATAAACATAGATTTATTTAATAAAAATTAGAACAGCAGTCAGAGAATAACTTACGTCAAATATTACTTACCTTATCCCATTTCAGCCATTCTATAATTTTTTCATCAAGTTCTGCATTTCCTGTATTAATATTTCCTGTATCTACCATTTTCTGTGTTTGTTTGAAAAACCCAAAATTCTTTATGAAATTCGTTACAATTCTTTAATGTCGCAGAAACAGTTAAATGAATAACTGAATTTGAAGTTCTTCTGTACGTCCTCGTCAGCGGAATTCTGCGGAACATCTGCAGTTGCGGTGTATACACTAGCGCCCCCGTATTAAAAGGCTTGTTCGTATAATGTTGTAACTGATATGTCGATAATTAATAGGTTTATAGTGTTAGGTAAACACATAGGTTTGAAAAATTAGTTAAATATATAAAATCTTATAACTCAAACTTTCGAAAAGTATACCTTAGTTCATCAGGAGGCTTATAATATCGATAGAGATTTGATCAAAACCTCATATTTTTTATCTGTAGGATGATCGGTGATAACCCATTGATTCTGCGCTAGAGGGCGCAAGTGATAATTTCACTTTGTCCCTTTGTTATGTCCAAAATTTACCATCTGCTCTTCACTCGATAAATTGTTTCAACTTTTACATACTTTTATTTGAAAATAGAATTTTGTGTACGAGTTGGTTACTTTTCTCTTTGTTGTAAGCTATAGTTTTTTTTCTGTGTAGTAAAATATTTTTAGTTTTGTATGTTAACACTGGTGTAATATTAAGAATAAAAAGGTGGTTACCACTTGCATCGATTGTTGCTGGTTGGTGTTATCGCCTTGTTATACGAGTTCCAATTTTTGGTAGTAAAATAAGTATAGGCCAGTTATTCTCAGTGCTCGTAGTTTAAAACTTTAATTCCTTTTATAAAACGGGAAAAGAAAAAATTGAAGTTGTATATTAATTGTAGAACAGTACAGTATATTTATTTTCATAACATTTTCGACTTATTTTGTTTTTTGAAATTATTCACAGTAATGAATGTTAGCTTATATTTGAACTTTCACTTGTAGGTAGAAAAGAAAGACTGTCATAGTATCTGAACCACAACAATGGCAGAACCTGTCAGTTTTACATCTTCAAACTGTAGAAATGTCAATGAACGACCTGGTTCATGTGACAGTAACAGAAATATTGAGAGTACTTCATATGCTAATACAAGCCCAATAAATTTAGTGACAAACAGTTTGCAGGACATTTCAAGAAAATATGATGGGTTGAATTTTATAGCTACTGGAGCATATGGAACTGTGTACAAAGCCCGGGATTTGTTGAACGATGGCCAAACAGTAGCACTGAAAAAAGTAAGGATACCCTTGAGTGAAGAAGGTGTCCCTATGAACACGATTCGTGAAATAGGTCTTTTGAAACAGTTGGAAAGCTTTGAGCATCCAAACATAGTTAGACTACTTGACATTTGCCATGGTTGTTATCACAGACCACATGGACAACTTGATATCTTTCTTGTGTTTGAGCATGTAGAACAAGATTTGGCCAGTTACTTAGAAAAATGTCCATCACCTGGACTTGGTCCAGACATCATTAGAGAAATTATGCACCAGCTTTTAAGTGGCGTGGACTTTCTTCATTCCAACCGTATTATTCATCGTGATTTGAAGCCACAAAATATATTGATAACACGCAACAGGCAAGTTAAGTTGGCTGATTTTGGCCTCTCAAGGGTGTATGGACATCAGATTCTTTTGACCCCCGTTGTTGTAACTCTCTGGTATCGAGCCCCTGAGGTACTCCTTCAAGCCAGTTATGCAATGTCAGTAGACCTCTGGAGTTGTGGATGCATTTTTGCAGAATTGTTTACCAGGAAACCTCTGTTTCCAGGGAAATCAGACCCTGATCAATTGGGTAAAATCATTGATATAATTGGTACACCAGATGAGACTGAATGGCCCTCTGATGTTTCATTGTCATGGACTTCCTTTAGGCATTCCAAAGGTGTTCCATTTGAAAACCTTATCCAAGATATTTCACCTGAAGGGAAAGACTTGCTGCACAAACTCCTGGCCTTCAGTCCTACTCGGAGAATTAGTGCAACTAATGCTTTGGCACATCCTTATTTTAAGGAATGTGAATTGTGTCCATTAAATCGTTAAGTGTTGATGGTGTATAACTAGACAGTGCTAAAACTTTTTCATTTTTATATAGAATAGTCACGACGTTTGTTGTTGTATAAACATTTTTTAACTTTTTATATGATGTTAACTGGTATTATTAAGGCTTACTGAGTAGACACAAGAACAAGAGTTTTTTGTACTTTGTATTCAAAGTGGGATTTGTAAGAAATATGAATAATAATTTTATACAGAATTTTAGTTGATATATAAAGCTTTAATAATGATTAATCACTATTAGTGGTAAATTTTATCTAAGGAAACGCAAATGAAAACTTAGGCACAGAAGAGTGAATTTGTTACAGGGCTTATTTAAGGTTGTTACCAGCATAGTTTGTTTATCCATGAAGTTTCCCGTCACTGGAACCTTTATGTATAAACAATATTTTCTAGTGACAGTTACATGCAGTATTGTATAATTACTTCTGTCTGGTTTAAAATGTGTGTTGGTATTTAATTTTATTTTTAGACATAATTTCCTAAAATATTTCATAGACTACTGTTTTCAGATGGCAAGTGGTATTAAGTAATTATATGAGATGTCAAGAGTTTTCAACATTTATGATTTTTAAAATTAATATTGAAAATACTTGTTGTATACTCATTTGTTAGAGCATTTACTTAATTTTACAATTTTTAAGAACAAAGGTTATATAGTGTATGCAGTGTATATATTTGTCCCTAGTGTGAAAGACTTGAACTAAAAAGTGAGGCCACCTCTAAGTTTATTCAGTGTTATTCCCCTAGGAGAGTTGAGATAGTTTACTGAATATTAAAGAAAGTGTGGTTACTAGCAGGTATAATATTAGTATAGTCAGTTACGTGGCACCACCTCTTGTGTTGGAAGTGTACTAAAAATGTATAGTTTGCTGTGTTAAGAAGTGTTCACTTTTTCAGATATCAAAGTTATAGAACCAAAAGAGTGGTTCCTCTCTGTAGAAACCAGTGCTATTTCATAGCTTTTTATCAATGAAACGTCAGTAGGTACCAGAAGTTTGGAACTGACCACTTTTTGGTACTTGTGTCAGTGGAATATTGTGCAGTGTACTTTAATACCCACAGTTAGGTCAAGGTAACCATGTGCTCAAGAATGGAGAATGTTGTCCCAGAGAAAGATATCCCCAAAAATGTTCTTGAAGTGCCCTTGTTATATTATGAAATCTGTAGTAGAAATACATTGGAAATAAGCATTTAGGAAGTGAATACTTTTAAAGGCTGCAGCCTATAGTATCTGATAGAACATTTTAGTGTTCTGTTTTTATAAAATATTGACCTGTTACCGGTGTGTTAAACTGAGGATGTATCAGAGTTGATAAATAAGGTAGCATGAAGGTTTCTTACACCTGGAGTTACAGTTAATACTGTACTCACTTTTCAACATGTCTTGGATTTCATGTACAAACTAAGGCCACCTTCTGTTATGGATAACACTATCACTTTCATGGTGTGGGTTGAAATTTAGCTGTAAGTTATCAGTAAATATGGACAGAAGGAAACTTAATGTTCTGGAAGTACGCTAGCATGCATATATCACTTATCGTTCACAAATGAAAACAGAAGGAAAATGATTATAGGTTAGAATAGTTCAAAGTGAAAGACTGATATTTTATTAATGACTGTGTTCATCGGAAGGTCCTGTGTTGGTGGATTTAATAAAATACATATCTGCCAGATATATTTATTTAAAATAGTTTAAAATTATGTTAATTCTTACATTAACTACAGCACCATACATACTGTAATACTAACTTATGGGTTGCACGTTAACTACAGCACCATACATACTGTAATACTAACTTATGGGTTGCACGTTAACTACAGCACCATACATACTGTAATACTAAGTTATGGGTTGCACGTTAACTACAGCACCACACATACTGTAATACTAACTTATGGGTTGCACATTAACTACAGCACCACACATACTGCAATACTAAGTTATGGGTTGCACATCAACTACAGCACCACACATACTGTAATACTAACTTATGGGTTGTACATTAACTACAGCACCATACATACTGTAATACTAACTTATGGGTTGTACATTAACTACAGCACCATACATACTGTAATACTAACTTATGGGTTGCACGTTAACTACAGCACCATACATACTGTAATACTAACTTATGGGTTTCACATTAACTACAGCACCATACATACTGTAATACTAACTTATGGGTTGCACGTTAACTACAGCACCACACATACTGTAATACTAACTTATGGGTTGCACATTAACTACAGCACCACACATACTGTAATACTAACTTATGGGTTGCACGTTAACTACAGCACCACACATACTGTAATACTAACTTATGGGTTGCACATTAACTACAGCACCACACATACTGTAATACTAACTTATGGGTTGCACGTTAACTACAGCACCACACATACTGTAATACTAACTTATGGGTTGCACGTTAACTACAGCACCACACATACTGTAATACTAACTTATGGGTTTCACATTAACTACAGCACCACACATACTGTAATACTAACTTATGGGTTGCACATTAACTACAGCACCATGCTGTAATACTAACTACAGTATCATACATACTTTACTACTAAGTGTTACACTGTTATATTTTCTGTCTCACTTTGCAGTCTTCTGTAGTTTTCCTATCTAGTTAAAAAGACTTAAAAATTATATAGTAAACAAGTCTTAAGCCTATTTAACTCAGCTGCCCAAGGCATGTTGTATTAATGGAAGAAAAGCAGTCATTTTGATTCATTTTGTGGAAAACACTAATTTGGAAAATCTAGAGAAACTTAGACTCTGTGTATGTTACTGTTTGAGTACCATTTGGTTTTCTACAGGGTGTTTGGAAAGTCACTGTGCACTTGTATATTTATTAACAGACATGTTTCAATATAGAATACAGGAGGTAAATATGAATGACGATTACAAACAATGTTGAAAGTGACTCCTGTTGACATCAGTTCAGGCCTGGATTCTTCTTATTTTGTTTCTAAACACTGCTATCAGTTGCTGGCTTGAAATAGACATATGATTATAAAACTACACAGTGACTTTCCAAACACCGTGTATAAATCTATTATAAATCTAATAACTGGTGTAGTTAATGCTAATGCAGTTACAACTTTTATAAATGTATATTATAAAAAGCTCTATAGCTTTGTGACCTTGTGGGATAGCTAGACGTTTGATATTTGGCTTGTTTTTTTATCAGCTGAATTATATTTCAAGAATATAAAAGTTATGATGACAAAAGGCTATTTTGACCCTTACCCTTCAAACTCTGGTGTTGTGTTGAACATAATTGTCAGAAGGTCTAACAGATTATGCTATAAAATAATTCTACCACACTTTTGACATCCACCAATACAAAAGCTGATGTACAACAGAACTGTTGAAGAATATGTTAGGTTTAGTCTGTTAAATAAGAAAAAACAATTGAAGAGAAAGTATTGAAGGATGGAAACATAATTGTATCACGGAAATGAATTGTGGTTGTCTGTTTTTGTGAAACATAATTGTTTCACGGAAGTGAATCGTGGCTGTCTGTTTTTGTAATTTGTTGTAAACATTTTTTTCACACTATCAATATGGTTGTTAAATTTTAACATTTACACTGTCATAAATATTTTCAACTATTTAGGACTATTATTATGATATTTTTATATTGGAAAATTGAATTTTCTAACTGCTTTCACATTTTATAAAAGTAAGAACCCACCCATCTTGTAGTTGCAATTCTGAATTCACTTTTCAACGGGTTTAACATTTTAAAGTATAAATACATCAGTAGATTATTAGGTATGTTGAAATGTTTCTTTGAAACTGACATGTTTAATTGGTAAAAATCTTAATACAGCATTTGAAATCGTGGTTTGAAGATCTCTGTTACAAATTTTTGTGAAATATACTGAGAAGATTCAGATATCTGACATAAGTTTATTAATCACACAGCTTATCCATTTTTATATAAAGTTAAATAAAAATAAATAATCCACTCAAAGGATCTACCTCTTTTAAAGTTCTCACTTCTGTCATAAAGTTTTGTTATAAAATGCAGAATTTTCACTTCAGTTCATAGAAAAATGTTTATTTTAGTCAGAAGAAAACAAAATAATTTTCACTTCAACTGTGATTTAGTTTTACTGACAAATATATGTATAAGGTTTAGAATTATTCTTATGATAAAATATTTGCAACTGCTTTACAGTTGTTTTATTTTGGTTTTTTAGATAACATTCTCAGTTGATAAACACCAGAGATCTCACTCCAGTTTTGCTGATAAACCCCAGAGATCTCACTACAGTTTTGCTGATAAACCCCAGAGATCTCATTCCAGTTTTGCTTTTTAACCCCAGAGATGTTTCTCCAGTCCAGCTGATAAATTCCAGAGATTTCACTCCACTATTGAAAAAAAAATCCATTGATAAAACACTTTGGTTTTTAAACAGAATTAATATTGGTTTTATGTCAGTTGTCAATCAACTGTTTTTGATCTCATTTTTGTTTTGAGGTTTGATGTCACAAGCTTTTGGTTGAAAAATTAATCTTACCAATACTTTTGGATATTTTAACATCAGCTATCAAAACAGTTATGCAACTGCTGAAGTCCAGTGATCTCACTCCAGTTATGAGACAATAGTTTTACTGATGGTTTTATATTATTTCTCAGCCCAGCGAGTCAGCTTCAGGGTTGTCTCTTCAATTCAGTGTTTAACGTTATACTGTGTAATTGTCGTTGATTTGCCCAATATATTTCAAACTCGTACGCTACATAACCTAGCATAGCTCACATATATATACTTATTTGTTAACCATTTTTATTTGTGTCTATCACTGTGATTTTCTGAGTTTTTTAAAAGTTATTCTTACTTGACAAGAAATTGCTATGAACATGAATTGGTTTTTTATGTGTTAAAAGTGTACAATAATCTAAACAGAGAACCTTTTGTTTACTTGTACAAATACATCAAACTGTTTCAGTGTACATGTTAGAGCTACAAATAGTAATAATGTAAAGAGTTTTGAACTGTGTGAGGTTTGACATCAGATCTTTGGTTTAATGGTTTGTTGAGAAAGGAGTAAACTCAAGACTACTAGTGGCTGTTTGTCTCATCAGTTTACTGGGTCATAGAATTACTGTAACATGCCTGCTTTTACATTCCAGAGTTATGAGGTTTTGTGCTGTAAGGTCATGAAAAATATGTAGAGATGTTCACGTGATTTTGTTTCATAACCTTCAGATCGGCTAAATCCTTGATATGTCTGCAGACCCCACATTCAAATGGACACGTGTTCTCTGATACATTTTTTTAATTTTAACTTCTAATAGTTGTATTTATCTGTTGTCCAATTAATTATTAGTTGAGAAAACTGTCAAAAAGTTTGCAGTTTTATCATTTATTCTTTTGTATTGTTGTCTTACTAAAAGAAAAGTGGTGACTTGTCACAGCGTTATCCAGAGTTTCATGTGTGTTTTGTTAGTGTTAATATACAGTGTAGCAATCGGTAACCACAAGATAGGATATTTGTTATATTAAGCTCTCTTGACTGCCAAAGGATATCAATAAACCATTTTAAACTTACACAGATACAAATTATTTCATGGTCTGTTTCTACCATGTTTTCACGAGAACCACACAACCAGTACCAGCAAAGTGGCCTTTGATTACTTTAGTGGTAATTGTTCATGCACAATGTAGCACAATCTCTATTGTTAGAGGAGTTTTTACTCTCTTTTTCATGCCACTTTTATATGAAAATTGTGATTATATTTTTATGTTGAGGATAGAATATTTCTCAATTCAAACGAATATCAGGTTTAATGTTATTTCTGATTTCGATATGAATTGTTTAAGATTGAGGATACATGAACTTATGGTGTGGTATGTGTCTTACATGTTTACTCACAAAATGATTTTTTATACGTGCCTAACCATAAAGCCTTACTAATCATCATAATTTTACTATTTAGTGTTAATTTGTATATAAACATAAGGAATATTTTCATACAATATGTTTTTAGTGTTTGAAAACACAGAATTTATATTTAGTATCAACAAAGAACTAAGAATTGTATTGGTTTTCAGACAAAGTGATGATGAAAGATATAGAACTGAACATTTTTAACTTTATAAATGTATCCAAATGAACAAAATAATGTGTTTATAGGTCTCAATATTGAATATTGTACCCTTATGTATTTTTAAAAACCCAAATAAAAGCTGAACAAAGACATTACTGTTACAGGAAACAATAGTTTGTATTTTTTTAACCAAGCCAAAGTTATTTTTTTTAGAATAAACATTGTTATCGCTTAAAGTTGATGCTAGCTTTAAGGTTTTCTATTTTATGACTGTAATTTGTATGGAGTTAGTTGACCTGGAATTGTTCATAACTTTGTAATCCACACAATAAAAATTCCATGTTTGTTTAAATTTGTACAGCACTGTTTGTGCATCATTTACGAAATAAAACATAATTATTTTTAAACAACTGTTTAATTTCTCTTTGTTTTAATACTTTCAAAGGACTGTGTTTCCAAATTACTTTTAATTAGGGTAGAAGATGTATTTTCATCAAAACAGACTAGTGGTGTGGACTTTGTGAACTAGTCTGAGAAATTTGTAGCTTTAGACAGTCATTATATGGCTGATATTCTTGTTGGGAGAATTTAATGTAATGAAGATAGTACTAGAAAAGGAACAAAACAAACCTTTTTCCAACCAAATTGACTCTTTGATGGCAACTTATTTACCTCTTGAATTATGATTAAAATGTCTGAGAGTCAAAAAACATCCAGATTAATGTGTCTCTGGCCTTTCAGTGAGTCATTTAACTCGTAGGTTTTTATTAAATAATAAAATATCCAATGTAATTTACAGTGGATTTATTAAAGTTATTGTCGGTAGTTCACTGAATCAAAAGATGTCCACTGTGACACGTTTATGGCCTTTCAGTGAGTGAGTCATTAAAGGATGAGAAAATTAAGATGCCCATAATAACTAGTCTTTGGCCTTTGAAAGAATCGTTTAACTTATTATTAAGGAGTCATAAGATAAACATGTTTTTAATTCTCGATGTAGATTTTTCCACGTATGGTTGATTTGATACTCAACAAATTAATGTTGTTCACTAGTTTACTGTTCAATTGGGAAGGTTTAAGAACCTTTGACCAGTTTTGATGGATAATTACTGCCTCATGAGTAATTTTTATTATACCTAATTTATCACAACTAACCTTCCAGAATTCCTATTTTTTTACATTTTATTTACTTTTACAATGACAAACAAATAATAAATATGGAATACAAGAAATAAAGTACTAACCCAGTCTTCCTTGTTCCTGCTGTCAGTTGTCAAGGATATTTAAGCCTACTTTACTAATGGTAGTAATGCACTAAATAGTGCACAAAAGAGCATAGACTAATGAAAAGGTAGACAGTTTGCCCTAACTCTCACAACTTGTCTGGCTTTTTAGCTGTGATAAGAACCATTACAAATTCCTAAAAACTAATCATTCTTACAGGACTATTGCTCGTACTCTGAGTAAAATTGACTGTTATTTGTTTAGAACACAATGTTATGTAATGTGTGATTTGAAAGATGATACTGAAGACTGAAAATTATGATTTGTCTGAAAAATGTTGATCTTATACTGAGTACTTTATGTTTCATTTCTTACCCTTTCAAGGGGTGGTGGAAAAAATAGAGAAGACAAGATGTGTAGAGAAAATGTTATATGTCATATTAGGTTAAACTCAGGATTGTTTTTAATATCTTAAAGAATTAGGAATATAAAACTCATACTATTAATATATAAATTATTAGCTAAAGTTTTATGTTATATCAATTGGTATAACTTGAACAAAAAGTCGTTGAATAACATTTTGAATGTATGACAC
The DNA here is from genome assembly GCA_011833715.1 of Carcinoscorpius rotundicauda. Lineage (NCBI taxonomy): Eukaryota > Metazoa > Arthropoda > Merostomata > Xiphosura > Limulidae > Carcinoscorpius > Carcinoscorpius rotundicauda. The sequence goes on from CM022398.1 coordinate 91,815,964, forward strand.
TAAAACTTTATCGTGCACAGTGAAGAATACCCAGTGTGAAAGAATTAATATATAATCAATGGTTTATTAATTAAAAGCTTTAATTCATATGTAAAATTTCAATTTTGTTATCATCATTAGGGGTGCATTGCTAGGTGACATCTTATGATTTAGTCTTCATGACCAAAGGGTGCATTGCTAACATTGATCTGTTTTATAATATTTTATTTTTTTAATTTTTACTTTTATAATTAACCCAGGCATTCTATTGTTTGCTAATAATAACTTGTAGCTTATAATTTTGCCTCACAAAGGTAGATGGGTTTTCTGTGGGTATTTCTACAAGACAATACAGATTTCAACTTGTCTCAGTTTATTTTATGTAGTTTTCATTTACATATTTAATTGTATTACATTTGTTTTACAAATGTTTATATTGGTTAACAACGTTACTAACACATACAGTACACTGTTTATTTGAATACAGTTTCCATTTTTATATTCAACTTGCATTTTCTACTGTCTTATATGCAAAATGTGGATGATAACTTATGTTTTTAGATTTCATGTATATATTTAACTTTATTATGTGTTTTCCAAAGGCAAACGATGCTCCCATTGGCAGATAATGTTATGAACTTATCTAATCTACAATAACATGTTTCAATATAGTTTTCACTTTAACATATTTCATTACATCTGTCTGCCTTCAAAAGGATGTTCTTCAGTTTGAACATTTAGTAGAATATAATATTACTGTGTAGTGAACAAAGCACTCAAACATGTTATTCTTTCAATTGTATAAAAATCACAAACTCAAGAGGAACAAAACAAGCAGTAATGACTTGTAGGTTTCTTTAGGTAGGTGGCGTTGCTATATATCTAGCATTTTATAGAGATTTCATCTTGTCTGAGTTTGTGTTTATATTTTTCATTTCTATATATTTCATTATTACTTATGTTTAGGTTGATAATGTTACTGACATGTTTAACATATATTAGTGTATTTGGGTTGAGCTTTTAATGTATTTAATTTGCATGTGATACTGTATTCTATGTGTTACATGTAAAACTTGTTGCTAATTACTTTGTTTTTAAATTGACAAATTTCATAACTATTCACTCTGAAAATCATGTTTAATTTCTAATTATATACAGTAATTTAGTTTTCATATTTAGCTTTATAAGTAGACTTCTTTAACTGAACTTGTGAAAGGTTTATATAAATCAGTGTTTAACCTTTACTATTACAGAACATTATAACCTTTCTGTCTAAATGTCCACAAATCTTTATCTAGAGCTATTTTCTTGCTTTTTTGGAACATTGTGTATAATGTGTAATATAGATGTTTCTATAGGTATTATGTCATTAGTATGTACAAGTAAAACCACAGACTATAAATGAAACTGTTATTACACATATAGGAACAAACTGGATAGCCAGTGATTTATTGAAAACCTGCAAGAAAAGTCAGATGACAGATTAGAAGTAATAAACCTTTTAATCAGTATGAGTAAAAATAGATTTCTCCTTTAAATCTCAGTTATATAAACAAAGTCATTGTCTTCAAGCTAATCTGTTTCCTTCATCATCACAAAGATAATTTCACAGTGTACATAAAGTATAATACTTAGGGTATGTCCAGATATTAGATAAACCACTGTCGATGAAACGTAATATTCATAACAGTGATAAACCACTGTCGATGAAACGTAATATTCATAACAGTGATAAACCACTGTCGATGAAACGTAATATTCATAACAGTGATAAACCACTGTCGATGAAACGTAATATTCATAACAGTGATAAACCACTGTCGATGAAACGTAATATTCATAACAGTGATAAACCACTGTCGATGATACGTAATATTCATAACAGTGATAAACCACTGTCGATGAAACGTAATATTCATAACAGTGATAAACCACTGTCGATGAAACGTAATATTCATAACAGTGATTCATTGAATATGACCATAAAATGTTTCTTTAGTTAGAATCTCTACAAAACATATCATGTACCTGAAGTCAGTAAATTAATTTGCTTTCCACTTCAGAGTTGAATTTTAGACAATAAATCTTTGGCCCTCTTGCTTGTAGTCTGTCAGTACAAGGCCTAACAACAACAGACAATGGAAGGTTGCAACGTGGAAAGCCAACAGTGATCTCGGGCTGATTTCAGTGGTCGTAATGTGAATTTGGAAGCAGACGGCTCATTGATGTATTTTATTATGGTAGGCAGATTGTTGCGTCTTCAATATATTGCCTGCAATGGGGTAGTGATATCCTTGGAGAGATAATCGTTAAGGTAGAATTTACTTTACTGAAAAAATAAGTGGTAGTGCAAAGTTATATATGTAAATACTTGTCGATTGTTGTTGTTTTGAATTAAGCACAAAGCTACACAATGGGCTATCTGTGCTCTGCCCACCACGGGTATCGAAACCCGGATTTTAGCGCGTAAGTCCGCAGACATACCGCTGAGCCACTGGGGGGCTAATACTTGTCGAAAAGTGAAAATAAAAATGATGGCGCTAGGTTTAAAAGATTCAATTTGATTAACATTGTTCAGAACAGTTTTAGCCAGGTAGTTAAAACACTCGACTCGTAATCCTAGGGGCATTATAATGTGACAATCAATCCCACTATTCGTTGGTAAAATAGTAGCCCAAGAGTTGGCGGTGGATGGTGATGGCTAGCTGCTTTCCCTCTAGTCTTCTAAAGAAATTAGGGACGGGTTGCGTAGATAGTCCTCATGTAACATTGCGCAAAGTTCAAAACAAACCACTGCTACAAAAGCACCTCAACAGTTTGGGGTTATAGGTGAGCTTAAGTCTGCAAAGATATCCAAATAGTTTACGCAGAGTGCTATTAACTAGTTACTTTCTTCTTGTCTATGTAGCAGTTCAAAATTAGTGACCGTTCTTCGCAAATAACGATAGCATTTTAGACAAACTACAAAAGTTCGGTAGGGTCTCTCTCTCGCTCGCTCTCTCTTTTTTTAATGTAAACAGTTTGCTAAGCCATTGTTACCGAGATGTTTAAATTTAGGTCGAATTTAATAATCATGTACGGTTGTTTATAGTGTATGTTGAAGCCGGTAGATGGCAATAACTGAGACAGTTTTTTTTTTTTATAATGAAATATTTGAATAAGCATTTTAATCATTTATATATTTTATTACTGTATTCACTACCGATCACATAGAAGGAAATATTTTGCTGAAAACAGAGAAACCAAAAAAGTCAATTAGTTATCTTGTTCCGAACATGTAGTTTAATTCTGGTTGTTCAGTATTTTGTATTGTGCTACCGTATTTAGAACATTAAAAGAGAAATGTTATTTACGAAAGACGTTTTCGCATACATTCGAAAATTTTAACATAAATTCGTCAAATAATTTGAGGTAAATTCAAAGCTAACATTTAGAACAGAAAACGTTAAATAAATATTATTTTAGCTGTGTTATAATCATTGTTGGTTAATTTATTCATGTAATAATCCTTGCAATTTTACGAAACTTGCATATTCACTCGCTGATCATTTTTTTTACACAGAAGAAATTTGAAGAATAATCATTGATAAAATAATAACAATGTCGAGACCGTTGACTTTATTTACACTTTCTTTAATCTGAAAACAGTGCATTCAAGTAATTCGTTTGTAAACGTGAGCGAGTTTCAGACAACTTCGTTTTTATTACAAGCTAGAATTCATCATAGCTTTGAGGTACGTATAGACATAGCGATTTGATTTGTCTTGAATTTCACACTATATGTACCAGTCGTCCCTAATTTAGCAGTGTAACACCATACGAAGGATACCTTCACTAGTCGCTATTAATTTAGCAGTGGAAAACTATACGAGGGCTATCTTCACAAGTCGCTATTAATTTAGCAGTGGAAAACTATACGAGGGCTATCTTCACTAGGTGCTCTTAATTTACCAGTAACACTAAAACGAGGGCTATCTTCACTAGTCGCTCTTAATTTACCAGTAACACTAAAACGAGGGCTATCTTCACTAGTCGCTCTTAATTTAGCAGTGTAACACAACACGACGGCTATCTGTACCAGTCGCTCTTAATTTAGCAGTGTAACACTATACGAGGGCTATTTTCACTAGTCGCTAAAAATTCAGCAGTGTAACACCAAACGAGCGCTATCTGTACTAGTCGATCTTAAAATAGCAGTGTAACACAAGATGAGGGCTATCTTCACCAGTCGCTATAAAGTTATCGGTGGAAGACTACACGAGGGAGTCGCTCTTAATTTAGCAGTCAAACATTACACGAGGGCTATCTGTACTAGTCGAAATTAATTTAGCAGTGTAACCCCATACGAGGAATATCTGCACTAGTCGCAACTAATTTTGCAGTGTAACACTATACGAGGGCTATCTTCACTATTTCCTCTTAATTTATCACTGTAAGACGAACGAGAGATAACTTCACTAGTCGCTTTTAATTAAGCAGTGTAACACCATACGAGGGCTATCTTTACCAGTCGCTCTTAATTTAGCAGTGTAACACTATACGAAAGCTATCTTCACTAGGCGCTCTTAATTTAGCAGTGTAACACCACACGAGGGCTATCTTTACTAGTCGCTATTAATTTAGCAGTGTAACCCCATACGAGGGCTATCTGCACTAGTCGCACTTAATTTAGCAGTATAACACTACACGAGAGCTATCTGTACTAGTCGCCCTAAATTTAGCAGTGCAACACTACACGAGGGCTATCTGAACTAGTCGCTCTTAAATTAGCTGTGTAACACTACACGAGAGCTATCTTCACTAGTCGCTATTAATTTAGCAGTGTAACACCGTACGAGCGCTATCTGTACTAGTCGCTCTTAAATTAGCAGTGTAACACTATACGAGGTCTATCTGTACTAGTCGCTCTTAATTTAGAAGTGTAACACTAAACGAAGGCTATCTTCACTAGTCGCTACTAATTTAGCAATGTAACACTAAACGAGGGCTATCTTTACTAGTCGTTAAAATTTAGCAATGTAACACAAAACGAAACCTATCTTCACTAGTTGGTCTTAATTTATCAGTGTAAGACTATACGAGAGATAACTTCACTAGTCGCTTTTAATTAAGCAGTGTAACACTACACGAGGGCTATCTTCACTTGTCGCTATAACTTTAAAAGTGTAACACCATACGAGGACTATCTGCACTAGTCGCAACTAATTTAGCAGTTTGAAACTGCACGAGTGCTATCTGTACCAGTCGCTCTTAATTTAGCAGTATAACATAACACGAGGGCTCTCTTCACTAGTCGCTCTTAATTTAGCAGTGTAACACTATACGAGGGCTATCTTCACTAGTCGCTCTTAATTTAGCAGTGTAACACCATATGAGGGCTATCTGCACTACTCGCAAATAATTTAGCAGTTTAAAACTACGCAAGTGCTATCTGTACTAGTCGCTCTTAATTTAGCCATGTATCACTACACGAGGGCTATCTTAACTAGTCGCTCTAAATTTATGAGGGTGAGACTATACGAGGGCTATCTGTACTAATCGCTCTTAATTTATCAGTGTAAAATTATTCCAGGTCTATCTTCACTAGTCGCTCTTAATTTAGAAGTGTAACACTACACGAGGGCTATCTTCACTAGTCGCTGTTAATACAGCAGTGTAAGACTATACGAGGGCTATCTTCACTAGTCGCTCTTACTTAAGCAGTTTAACACTACTCGAGGACTATCTGTACTAGTCGCTCTTACTTAAGCAGTTTAACACTACTCGAGGACTATCTGTACTAGTCGCTCTTAATTTTGCAGTGTAACACTACACGAGAGCTATCTTCACTAGTCACTCTGAATTTAGTAGTGTAACACAACACGAGGGTTTTCTGTACTAGTCACTCTTAATTTAGTAGTGTAACACAACACGAGGGTTTTCTGTACTAGTCACTCTTAATTTAGCAGTGTAACACTACACGAGGGCTATGTTCAGTAGTCGATCTTAATTTAGCAGTGTAACACTACACGAGGGCTATCTTCACTAGTCACTCTGAATTTAGTAGTGTAACACAACACGAGGGTTTTCTGTACTAGTCACTCTTAATTTAGTAGTGTAACACAACACGAGGGTTTTCTGTACTAGTCACTCTTAATTTAGCAGTGTAACACTACACGAGGGCTATGTTCAGTAGTCGATCTTAATTTAGCAGTGTAACACTACACGAGGGCTATCTTCACTAGTCGCTGTTAATTGACCAGTGTAAGACTATACGAGGACTATCTTCACTAGTCGCTCTTAATTGAGCAGTATAACACTACACGAGGGATATCTGTACTAGTCGCTCTTAATTTAGCACTGTAACACTACACAAGAGCTTTCTGTACTACTCGCTCTTAATTTAGCAGTGTAAGACAACACGAGGGCTATCTTCACTAGTCGCTCTTAATTAACCAGTATAACACTACTCGAGGGCTTTCTGTACTAGTCGCTCTTAATTTAGCAGTGTAACACTAACGAGAGCTATCTTCACTATTCGCTCTTAATATAGCAGTGTAACACTACACGAGGGCTATCTTCACTATTCGCTATTATTATTGCGACGTTAAACTGTACGAGGGTTAACTTCACTATCCGCTTTTAATTTAGCATTATAACACAACACGAGGGCTATCTGTACTAGTCAATTCTAATTTAGAAGGGTAAGGCTAAACGAGGGCTATTTTAACTAGTCTGTCCAAATTTAGCAGTGTAAGACTATACGAGGGCTATCTTCACTATTCGCTATTAATTTAGCAGTGTAACACTACACGAGAGTTATCGTAACTAGTCGCTCTTAATTCCGCAGTGTAACACTACACGAGGGCTATCTGTACCAGTCGCTCTTAATTTAGCAGTGCAACACTATACGAGGGCTATCTTCACTAGTCGCTAAAAATTCAGCAGTGTAATACCAAACGAGCGCTATCTGTACTAATCGATCTTAAATTAGCAGTGTAACACTACACGAGGGCTATCTGTACTAGTCGCTCTTAAATTAGCAGTGTAACACTATACGAGGACTATCTTCACTTGTCGCTCTCAATTTAGAAGTGTAACACTACGTGATGGCTATCCTCACAAGTCGCTATAAATTAAACAGTGTAACACTACACGAGGGCTATCTTCACTAGTCGCTATTAATTTAGCAGTGTAACACCAAACGAGGGCTATCCGCACTAGTCGCTACGAATTTAGCAGTGTAACACTAAACGAGGGCTATCTTCACTAGTGGTTATAATTTAGCAGTGTAACACAAAACGAAAGCTATCTTCACTAGTCGCTCTTAATTTAGCAGTGTAAGACTATACGAGAGCTATATGTACTAGTCACTCTTAATTTAGCAGACAACACTACATGAGGGCTATCTTCACTAATCGCTCTTAATTAAGCAATGTAACACTACACGAGGGATATCTGTACTAGTCGCTCTTAATTTAGCAGTGTAACACACCACGAGAGCTATCTCAACTAGTCGCTCTTAATTTAGCAGTGTAACTACAAGAGGGCTATCTGTACTAGTCGCTCTTAATTTAGCAGACAACACTACATGAGGGCTATCTTCACTAGTTGCTCATAATTTAGCAGAGTAACACTACACGAGGTCTAGCTTCACTTGGCGCTCTTAATTCAGCATAGTAACACTACATGAAACCTATGTTCACTAGTTTCTGTCAATTAAACAGCGTAACAATATACGAGGGCTGTCTTCACTAGTCGCTCTTAATTAAGCAGTATAACACTACACGAGGACTGTCTGTACTAGTTGCTATTAATTTAGCAGTGTAACACTACACGAGGGCTTTCTCTACTAGTTGCTCTTAATTAGGCAGTGTAAGACTATAAGAGGACTATCTTCACTCGTCGCTCTTAATTTAGCAGTGTAACACTACAGGATTGAAAATGTCAGTAAAAGTGTTTCTCAATTGAAAAGGTGTTAGCATCATTGTCAAAAAGAATGTCTAGAAAGGAAATAAAGTAACTGTCTCAATTTTGTAAGTGAATTGTATGGATGGTGTTGTGAATTAAAATAATCGAAAAAGTGGTAAATGTAAACAATATGAAAAAAAACAAAGACAGTGTCACATCATACCTTCTGTAGGTAACACGTATTAAATGTAAATAATATGGAGAGAAACAAGGAGAGTACCACACCATACATTCTGTAGAGAACAAATGTTAAATGTAAACAATATAGAGGGAAACAAGGATAGTATAACAGCACACCTTCTGTAGAAAACAGGTTTAAATGGAAACAATATGGAGGAAAGCAAGGAGAGAATTACAGCATATTTTATGTAAGGGACAGGTGTTAAATGTAAACAAAATTGAGGGAAAGAAGGACAGTATCACAGCATACCTGCTGTATAGAACAACTGTTAAATGTAAACAATATGGAAGGAAACAAGGACAGTATCACAGCATACCTTCTGTACAGAACAGGTGTTAAATGTAAACAATATGAAGGGAAACAATGACAGTATCACAGAATACCTTCTGTATAGAAGAAGTGTTAAATTTAAAATATATGGAGGAAAACAAGAACAGTATTACAGCATACATTCTGTAGAAAACAAGTGATAAATGTAAACAATATAGAGGAGAACAAGGACAGTATCAGAACACCTTTTGTGGAGAACAAGAGTTACATGTAAACAATATTGAGAGAAACAAGGAGAGTACCACACCATACATTCTGTAGAGAACAAATGTTAAATGTAAACAATATAGAGGGAAACAAGGATAGTATAACAGCACACCTTCTGTAGAAAACAGGTTTAAATGGAAACAATATGGAGGAAAGCAAGGAGAGAATTACAGCATATTTTATGTAAGGGACAGGTGTTAAATGTAAACAAAATTGAGGGAAAGAAGGACAGTATCACAGCATACCTTCTGTACAGAACAGGTGTTAAATGTAAACAATATGAAGGGAAAGAATGACAGTATCACAGAATACCTTCTGTATAGAAGAAGTGTTAAATTTAAAATATATGGAGGAAAACAAGAACAGTATTACAGCATACCTTCTGTAGAGAACAAGTGATAAATGTAAACAATATAGAGGAGAACAAGGACAGTATCAGAACACCTTTTGTAGAGAACAAGAGTTACATGTAAACAATATTGAGAGAAACAAACACAGTATCACACCATACCTTCTGTACAGAACAGGTGTTAAATGTAAACAATATGAAGGGAAAGAATGACAGTATCACAGAATACCTTCTGTATAGAAGAAGTGTTAAATTTAAAATATATGGAGGAAAACAAGAACAGTATTACAGCATACCTTCTGTAGAGAACAAGTGATAAATGTAAACAATATACAGGAGAACAAGGACAGTATCAGAACACCTTTTGTGGAGAACAAGAGTTACATGTAAACAATATTGAGAGAAACAAGGACAGTATCACACCATATCTTCTGTAGAGAACAATTGTTAAAGTAAACAATATGGAGGGAAACAAGGACTGTATCACAGCATATCGTCGGTAGAGAACAAGTGTTAAATGTGAACAATATGGAGGGAAACAAAAACATTATCACAGCATACTTTATGTGGAGAACAAGTGTTAAAGGTAAACAATATGGAGGGAAACAAACACAGTATCACACCATACCTTCTGTAGAGAACAAGTGTTAAATTAAACAATATAGAGAGAAACAAGGACAGTATAACAGCACACCTTCTGTAGAAAACAGGTTTAAATGTAAACAATATGGAGGGAAGCAAGGACAGTATCACGAAATACCTTCTTAAGAGACCAATTTTTTTAAATGTAAACAATATGGATGGAAACAAGGACAGTATCACAGCATACCTTCTCTAAACAACAAGTGTTAAATGTAAGCAATATGGAGAGAAACAACGACAGTATCACAACGTATCTTCTGTAGAGAACAAGTGATTAAGGTAAACAATATGGAGGTAATCAAGAACAGTATCACACCATATCTTCTGTAGAGAAAAAGTGTTAAATGTAAACAATATGGAGGGAAACAAGGACAGGATCACAGCATATCTTCTGTAGACAACAAGTATTAATATAAAAAATATAAAGGAAAAATGGGACACTATCACAGCATACCTTCTGTAGAACACAAGTGTTAAATGTAAACAATATGAAGGGAAACAATGACAGTATCACAGCATATCGTCGGTAGAGAACAAGTGTTAAATGTAAACAATATGAAGGGAAACAATGACAGTATCACAGCATATCGTCGGTAGAGAACAAGTGTTAAATGTGAACAATATGGAGGGAAACAAGGACAGTATCACAGCATACCTGCTGTAAACAACAATTGTTAAATAAAAGCGATATGGAGAAAATCAAGGACAGTATCATATTATACCTTCTTTGGTAAAACAAGTGTTAAATGTAAACAATATGGATGGAAACAAGGACAGTATCACAGCATACCTTCTGTAGAACACAAGTGTTAACTGTAAACATTATGGAGGGAATCAAGGACAGTATCACACCATACTTTCTGTAGAGAACAAGTGTTAAATATAAACAATATAGGGGGAAACAAGGACAGTATAACAGCACACCTTCTGTAGAAAACAGGGTTAAATGTAAACAATATGGAGGTAAGCAAGGAGAGTATTACAGCATATTTTATGTAGTGGACAAGTGTTAAATGTAAACAATATTGTGGGAAACAAGGACAGTATCACGAAATACCTTCTTTAGAGACCAATAGTTTTAAATGTAAACAATATGGAGAGAAACAACGACAGTATCACAACGTAACTTCTTTAGAGAACAAGTCATTAAGGTAAATAAAATGAAGGGAATCAAGGACAGTATCAAACCATATCTTCTGTAGAGAAAAAGTGTTAAATGTAAACAATAGGGAGGGAAACAAGGGCATTAACACAGCATATTTTATGTGGAAAACAAGTGTTAAATGTAAACAATATGGAGGGAAAAAACACAGTATCACACAATACCTTCTGTAGAGATCGTGTGTTAACTGTAAACATTATGGAGGAAAACAAGGACAGTATCACACAATACCTTATGTAGAGAACAAGTGTTAAATGTAAACAATATAGAAAAAAGGGGACAGTATAAAAGCACACTTTCTGTAGAAAACAGGTTTACATGTAAACAATATGGAGGGAAGCAAGGACAATATTACAAAATATTTTACGTAGAGGACAAGTGTTAAATATAAACAATATTAAGGGAAACAAGGACAGTATCACAGAAAACTTTCTTTAGAGACCAATGTTATTAAATGTAAACAATATGGATGGAAACAAGGACAGTATAACAGCATACCTTCTGTAGAGAACAAGTGTTAAGTGTGGACAACATGGAGGAAAACAAGGAATATATCAAAACATACCTTTTCTAGAGAACAAATGTTAAATGTAAACAATATGGATGGAAAAAAGAGCAGTATCACAACATACCTTCACTAAACAATAAATGTTAAATGTAAGCGATATGGAGAGAAACAACGACAGTATCACAGCATATTTTCTATTTAGAACAAATGTTAAAGTAAACGATATGGAGGAAAATAAGGACAGTATTACAGAATACCTTCTGCAGAGAACAAGTGATAAAGATGAACAATATGGAGGGAATCAAGGACAGTATCACACCATACCTTCTGTAGAGAAAAAAGTTAAATGTGAACAATATGGAGGGAAACAAGGATAGTATCACAGCATACCTGCAGTATAGAACAAGTGTTAAATGTAAACAATATGGAGCGAAACAAGGACAGTATCACAGCACACCTTATGTTTAGAAGAAGTTTAAATGTAAACAATATGGATAAAAACAAGGACAGTGACACAGGACACCATTTGTACAGAACAGGTTTAAATGTAAAATATATAGAGGGGAACAAAGATAGTATCACATCATATCTTCTGTTGAGAACGAATGATAAAGGTAAACAATATGGAGGAGAACAAGGACAGTATCAAAACATACCTTCTATTGAGAACAAGTGTTAAATGTAATAAATATGGATGAAAATAAAGACACTATCACACCATATCTTCTGTAGAGAAGAGTGTTAATATAAAAAATATGGAGGGAAACAAGGACAGTATCACAGTATACCTGCTGTAGAAAACATGTTTTAAAGGTAAACAATATGGAGGGAAACAAGGACAGTGTCACAGCACACCTTCTAAAGAAAACAGGTTTAAATGTAAACAATACTTTGGGAAACAAAAACAGTTTCATAGAATACCTTCTTTAAAGACCAATTTTTTTAAATGTAAACAATATGGATGGAAACAAGAAGAGTATCACAGCACACATTCCGTAGAGAACAAGTGTTAAATGTGAACAACATGGAGGGAAACAAGGAAAGTATCAAAGCATACCTTTTGTAGAGAACAAGTGTTAAATGTAAACAATATGAAGGAAAAAAGAAGACAGTATCACACCATACCTTCTGTAGACAACAAGTGTTGAATGTAAGCGATAAGGAGAGAAACAAGCACAGTACCACAGCATACCTTCTGTGGAGAACAAGTGTTACATTTAAACAATATAGAGACAAAAAAGGTCAGAATCACACCAAACCTAATGTAGAGAAAAAGTGTTAAATGTAAGCAATATGGAGAGAAACAAAAACAGTATCACGACATACCTGCTGTAGAGAACAAGTGTTAAATGTAAACAATATGGAGGAAAACAAGGACGGTATTACAGCATATCTTCTGTAGAGAAGAAGTGTCGAATGTAAGCGATATGGAGAGAAACATGTACAGTATCACAGCATACCTTCCGTAGCGAACAAGTGTTAAATAAAAACAATTTAGAGGAAAACAAGGATAGTAACACATCATATCTTCTGTTGAGAACGAATGATAAAGGTAAACAATATGGAGGAGAACAAGGACAGTATCAAAACATACCTTCTATTGAGAACAAGTTTAAATGTAAACAATATGGATTGAAACAAGGACAGTAACACAGCGCACCTTCTGTAGAGAACAGGTTTAAATGTAAAAAATATAGAGGGGAACAAGGATAGTATCACAGAATACCTTCTGTAGAGAACATCTGTTATATATAAACAATATGGAGGCAAAGAAGGACAGTATTACAGCATACCTTCTGTAAAGAACAAGTGTTAAATGTAAACAAAATGAAGGAAAACAAGGACAGTATCACACCATTCATTCTGTAGAGACGAGTGATAAAGGTAAACAATATAGAGGGGAACATGGATAGTATCACAGCATACCTGCTATAAAGAACAAGTTTTAAATGTAAACAATAGGGAGGGAAACAAGGACAGTATCACAGAATATCATCTGTAGAGAACAAGTGTTAATATAAAATATATGGAGGGGAACAAGGATAGTATCACAGCATTCCTGATCTAAAGAACAAGTGTTAAATGTAAGCAATATGGAGGGAAACAACGACAGTATCACAGCATATTTTCTGTAGAGAACAAGTGTTAAAGTAAACAATATGGAGGAAAACAAGGACAGTATTACAGAATGCCTTCTGTGGAGAACAAGTGATAAATGTAAACAATATGGAGGAGAACAAGGACAGTATCACAACATACCTTCTGTAGAGAACGAGATTTAAATGTAAACAATATGGAGGGAATCAAGGTCAGTATCACACCATACCTTCTGTAGAGAACAAGTGTTCAATGTAAACTATATGGAGGGAAACAAGGACAGTATCACAGCATACCTGCTGTAGAGAACAAGTGTTGAATGTAAACAATATGGAGGCAAACAAGGACAGTATTACAGCATACCTTCCGTAGAGAACAAGTGTTGAATGTAAGCGAAATGGAGAGAAACATAAACAATATCATTCCATAACTTCTGTAGCGAACAAGTGATAAATAAAAACATGATGGAAAAAAATAAGTATAGTATCACACCGTATCTTCTGTAGAGAACAAGTGATAAAGGTAGGCAATATGGAGGGGATCGAAGACATTATCACACCATACCTTCTGTAGAGAACAGGTTTAAATGTAAACAATATGGAGGGAAACAAGGACATTATCACGGCATACCTTCTGTAAAAAACAAGTGTTAAATGAAAGCGATATGGATAGAAACAAAAACAGTATCACAGGATACCTTCTGTAGAGAAAAGTTTTAAATGTAAACAATAAGGAGGGAAACGAGGACAGTATCACACCATACCTTCTACAGAAACCAAGTGTTAAATGTAAAGAATATGGAAGAAAATAATAACAAGATTACACCATACCTTCTGTAGAACACAAGTGTTAAATGTATAAACTATGGGGAAAACAAGGAAATTATCACAGCATATCTTCTGTAGAGATCATGTGTAACATGTAAATAATATGGAGGCAAACAATGACAGTACCACAACATACCTTCTGTAGAGAACAAGTGTTAAATGTAAAGAAATTGAAGAGAAACATGGACAGTATCACAGCATATCTTCTGTAGAGAACAAGTGTTAAATGTGAATAATATGGAAGGAAATAACGACAGTATCACAGCACACCTTTTCTAGAGAGCAGGTTTAAATGTAAACAATATGGAGGAAAACAATTACAGTAACACAGCATACCTTTTGTAGAAAACAATTGATAAATGTAAACAATATGGAGGACCAAAAGGACAGCATCACAACATACCTTCTGTAGAGAACAAGTCTTACATGTAAACAAAATGGAGAGAAACAAGGACAGATTTACAGCATATCTTCTGTAGAGAACAAATGTTAAATGTGAATAATATAATAGGAAATAACGACACTATCACAGCACACCTTTTGTAGAGAACAGGTTTAAATGTAAACAATATGGACTGAAACAATGACAGTATCACAGCATACCTTCTGTAAAAAACAAGTGTTAAATGTAAACAATATGGAGGGAAACAAGAACAGTATCAAAGCATATCTGCTGTAGAGAACAAGTGTTAATATAAAAAATATGGAGAAGAACAAGGATAGTATCACAGCATACCTGCTGTAGAGAACAAGTTTTAAATGTAAACAATCGGGAGGGAAACAAGTACAGTAACACAACACACCTTCTCTAAACAACAAGTGTTGAATGTGTGCGATAAGGAGGGAAACAACGACAGTATCACAGCATATTTTCTGTAGAGAAAAAGTGTTAAAGTAAACAATATGGAGGAAAAGAAGGACAGTATCACTCCATACCTTCTACAGAAAACAAGTGTTAAATGTAAAGAATATGGAAGAAAATAATAACAATATCACACCATACTGGTGTGATAGTATTACAGCATACATTCTTTAGTGAACAAGTGTTAAATGTAATCAATATGGAAAAAAACAAAATCAGTATTACAACATACCATCAGTAGAGAAGAATTGATAGAAATTAGCAATATGGAGGGAAACGAGGACAGTATATCACACCATACCTTCTGTAGAGAACAAGTGTTAAATGTAAATAATTTTGAAAGAAACAAGTGCACTATCACAGCATACCTAGTGTAGAGAACAAGTGTTAAATGTAAACAATATGGAGGAAAAAAAGGACAGTAAAACAGCATACCTTCTGTAGAGAACAAGAGATCAATGTAAACAATATAGAGGGAAACAACGACAGTATCACAGCATACCTGCTGTAGACAACAAGTGTTAAATGTAAACAACATGGAGGCAAACAAGGTCAGTATCACAACATACCTTCAGTAGAGGACAAGTGTTAAATATAAACATACGGAAGGAAACAACGACAGTATCACAGCACACCTTTTGTAGAGAACAGATTTAAATGTAAACAATACGGACTGAAAATAGGGCAGTATCACAGTATAACTACTCTAAACAACAAATGTTAAATGCACGCAATATGGAGGGAAACAACGACAGTATCACAGCATATTTTCTGTAGAAAACAAGTGTTAAATGTAAACAATATCGAGGGAAACAAGTACAGTATCACAGCATATCTTCTATAAACAACAAGTATTAAATGTAAACAATATGGAGGCAAACAAGGACAGTATTACAGCATACATTCTTTAGTGAACAAGTGTTAAATGTAATCAATATGGAAAAAAACAAAATCAGTATTACAACATACCATCAGTAGAGAAGTATTGATAGAAATTAGCAATATGGAGGGAAACGAGGACAGTATCAAACCATACCTTCTATAGAGAACAAGTGATAAATGTAAACAACATGGAGGCAAACAAGGACAGTATTACAACATACAAGTGTTAAATGTAAACAATATCAAAAGAAACAATAACAGTATCACACCATTCCTCCAGTATAGAACAAGTGATAAATGTAAGCAATATGGAGGGAAACGAGGACAGTATCAGACCATACCTTCTACAGCGAACAAGTGATAAAAGTAAACAAGATAGAGGGGAACAAGAATATTATCACAGCATACCTTCTGTAGAGAACGAGTGATAAATGTGAACAATATGGAGGTAAACAAGAACAGTATCACACCATACCTTCTGTAGAGAACAAGTGTTAAATGTAAACAATATGGAGGGAAACAAGGATAGTATGACATACCTTCTGTAGAGAACAAGTGTTGAATGTAAACAATATGGAGAGAAACAAGTACAGTATCACAGCATACCTGGTGTAGAGAACAAGTGTTAAATGTAAACAATATGGAGGGAAAAAAGGACAGTAAAACAGCATACCTTCTGTAGAGAACAAGAGATAAATGTAAACAATATAGAGGGAAACAACGACAGTATCACAGCATACCTGCTGTAGAGAACAAGTGTTAAATGTAAACAACATGGAGGCAAACAAGGACAGTATTACAACATACCTTCTGGAGACAACAAGTGTTGAATGTAAGCGATATGGAGAGAAACTTGGACAGTATCACAGCATACCTTCCGTAGCGAACAGATGTTAAATAAAAACAATATGGAGGAAAACAAGGATAGTATCACACCATATCTTCTGGGGAGAACAAGTGATAAATGTGAATAATACGGAAGGAAATAACAACAGTATCACAGCACACCTTTTGTAGAGAACAGGTTTAAATGTAAACAATATGGAGGGAAACAAGGACATTATCACGGCATACCTTTTGTAAAAAAGAAGTGTTAAATGTAAGCGATATGGATACAAACAAAAACAGTATCATAGGATACCTTCTGTAGAGAACAAGTGTTAAATGTAAACAATAAGGAGGGAAACGAGGACAGTATCACACCATACCTTCTACAGAAAACAAGTGTTAAATGTAAAGAATATGGAGGAAAATAATAACAATATTACACTATTCCTCCTGTAGAACACAAGTGTTAAATGTATACACTATGGGGGTAAACAAAGAAATTATCACAGCATATCTTCTGTAGAGTACAAGTGTTAAATGTGAATAATATGGAAGGAAATAACGACAGTATCACAGCACACCTTTTGTAGAGAACAGGTTTAAATGTAAACAATATGGAGGGAAACAATAACAGTAACACAGCATACCTTCTGTAAAAACAAGTGTTAAATGTAAACTATATGAAGGAAAATAAGAACAATATCACACCATACATTCTGTTGAGAACAAGTGTTAAATGTAAACATTATGGACGAAAATTAGAAAAATATCACACCATACCTTTTGTAGAAAACAAATTAAACAATATGTGTTAAATTAAACAATATGGAGGGAAACAAGGACAGTAACACAGCATATCTTCTGGATAGAACAAGTGTTAAATTTAAGTGATATGGAGAGAAACATGGACAGTATCACAGCATATCTTCTGGAGAGAACAAGTGTTAAGATAAAAAATATGGAGGGGAACAAGGATAGTATCACAGCATACCTGCTGTAAAGAACAAGTTTTAAATGTAAACAATATAGAGGAAAACAAGGAAAGTAACACAGCACACCTTCTGTAGAGAACAGGTTTAAATGTAAAAAATATTGAGGAAAACAAGGATAATATCACAGTATACCTTCCGTAGCGAAAAGTGTTAAATAAAAACAATATGGAGGAAAACAAGTATAGCATCACACCATATCTTCTGTGGAGAACAAGTGATAAAGGTAAACAATATGGAGGGGATCGAAGACAGTATCACACCATATCTTCTACAGAAAGCAAGTGTTAAATGTAAAGACTAAGGAGGAAAATAATAACAATATCACACCATACCTTCTGTAGAGAACAAGCGTTAAATGTAAACAATATGAAGGATACAAGGACAGTATCACAGCATACCTTGTGTAGAGAACAAGTGTTAAATTTGAATAATATGGAAGGAAATAACGACAGTATTACAGCAAACCGTCTGTAGAGTGTTGAATGTAAGCGATATGGAGAGAACCAATGACAGAAACACAGCATACCTTCTGTGCAAAACAAGTGTTAAATGTAAACAATATGGAGGGAAACAAAGACAGTATCACAGCATATCTTCTCTAGAGACCAAGTGTTAATATAAGAAATATGGAAAGGATCAAGGATAGTATCACAGCATACCTGCTGTAAAGAAAAAGTTTCAAATGTAAACAATATGGAGGGTAACAAGGACAGTAACACAGCACACCTTCTCTAAACAACAAGTGTTAAATGTAAGCGATATGGAGGGAAACAACGACAGTATCACAGCATATTTTCTGTAGAGAACAAGTGTTAAAGTAAACAATATGGAGGAAAACAAGGACAGTATTACAGAATGCCTTCTGTAGAGAACGAGTGTTAAATGTAAACAATATGGAGGGAATCAGGGACAGTATCACACCATAATTTCTGTAGAGAACAAGTGTTAAATGTAAACTATATGGACGAAAATAAGAACAATATCACACCATACATTCTGTTGAGAACAAGTGTTAAATGTAAACATTATGGAGGAAAATTAGGAAAATATCACACCATATCTTTTGTAGAGAACAAGTGTTAAATGTAAACAATATGGAGGGAAACAAGGACAGTAACACAGCATATCTTCTGGAGAGAACAAGTGTTAAGATAAAAAATATGGAGGGGAACAAGGATAGTATCACAGCATACCTGCTGTAAAGAACAAGTTTTAAATGTAAACAATATAGAGGAAAACAAGGAAAGTAACACAGCACACCTTCTGTAGAGAACAGGTTTAAATGTAAAAAATATTGAGGAAAACAAGGATAATATCACAGTATACCTTGTGTAGAGAACAAGTGTTATATATATAAATAATATGGATGCAAACAAGGACAGTGTTACAACATACCTTCTTTAGAGAACAAGTGTTAAATGTAAACAATATGAAAAGAAACAATAACAGTATCACACCATACATTCTGCAGAGAACAAGTGTAAAATGAAAACAATATGAAAAAAAACAAAGACAGTATCACACGATACTTTCTGTAGAGAACAAGTGATAACTGTTAACAATATGGAGAGAAACAAGGACAGTATCACAGCATATCTTCTTTAGAGAAGAAGTTTTAATATAAAATTATTAAGGGAAACAAGGACAGTATCACCGCATACCTGCTGTATACAACAAGTGATTAATGTGAGCAATATGGAGAGAAACAAGGACAGTATCACACCATACCTTCTGTAGAGACAAGTAAAAAGGTAAACAATGTGAAGGGGAACATGGATAGTATCACAGCATACCTTTTTCAGAGATCAAGTGAAACATGTAAATAATATGGAAGCAAACAATGACAGTACCACAGCACACCTTTTGTAGAGAACAGGTTTAAATGTAAACAATATGGAGAGAAACAATGACAGTATGACAGCATACCTTCTGCAGAGAACAAGTGTTAAATGTAAGCGATACTGACGGAAAAAAGGACAGTAATACAGAATACCTTCTGTAGAGAACAAGTGATAAATGTACACAATATGGAGGGAAACTAGGACAGTATCACAGCATATCTTCTCTAGAGAACAAGTGTTAAGATAAAAAATATGGAGGGGATCAAGGATAGTATCACAGCATACCTGCTATAAAGAAAAAGTTTTAAATGTAAACAATATGGAGGGAAACAAGGACAGTAACCTTAGCACACCTTCTCTAAAGAACATGTGTTAAATGTAAGCGATATGGAAGGAAACAACGACAGTATCTCAGCATATCTTCTGTAGAGATCAAGTGTAACATGTAAATAATATGGAAGCAAACAATGACAGTATCACAGCATATTTTCTGTAGAGAACAAGTGTTAAAGTAAACAATATGGAGGAAAACAAGGACAGTATTACAGAATACCTTCTGTAGAGAAAAAGTGATAAATGTAAACAATATGGAAGCAAACAATGACAGTACCACAGCACACCTGTTCTCTACAAAAGGTGTTAAATGTAAACAATATGGAGAGAAACAATGACAGTATGACAGCATACCTTCTGCACAGAACAAGTGTCAATTGTAAACAATATGGAAGAAAATAAGAACAATATCACACCATACCTTCTGTTTAGAACAAGTGTTAAATGTAAACAATAGGGTGGAAAATAAGGACAATATCACACCATACCTTTTGTAGAGAACAAGTGTTAAATGTAAACAATATGGAGGGAAACAAGGACAGTATCACAGCATATCTTCTGTAAAAAACAAGTATTAAATGTAAACAATATGGAGGCAAACAAGGACAGTGTTACAGCATACATTCTTTAGTGAACAAGTGTTAAATGTAAACAATATGGACTGAAAAATGGGCAGTATCACAGTATACTTTCTCTAAACAACAAATGTTAAATGTAAGCGATATGGAGGAAAACAACAACAGTATGACAGCATATTTTCTATAGAAAACAGGTGATAAATGTAAACAATATCGAGGGAAACAAGTACAGTATCACAGCATATATTTTGTAAACAACAAGTATTAAATGTAAACAATATGGAGGCAAACAAGGACAGTATTACAGCATATCATCAGTAAAGAACAAGTGTTAATATAAAAAAATATGCAGGGGAACAAGGATAGTATCACAGCATACCTGCTGTAAAGAACAAGTTTTAAATGTAAACAATATGGAGAAAAACAAAGACAGTAACACAGCACACCTTCTCTAAACAACAAGAGTTAAAAGTAAGCGATATGGAGGGAAGCAACGATAGTATCACACCATACCTTCTGTAAAAACAAGTGTTAAATGTAAACTATATGAAGGAAAATAAGAACAATATCACACCATACATTCTGTTGAGAACAAGTGTTAAATGTAAACATTATGGAGGAAAATTAGAAAAATATCACACCATACCTTTTGTAGAAAACAAGTGTTAAATTAAACAATATGGAGGGAAACAAGGACAGTAACACAGCATATCTTCTGGATAGAACAAGTGTTAAATTTAAGTGATATGGAGAGAAACATGGACAGTAACACAGCACACCTTCTGTATAGAACACGTTGAAATGTAAAAAATATTGAGGGGAACAAGGATAGTATCACAGCATACCTTCTGTAGAGAACAAGTGTTATATATAAACAATATGGAGGCAAACAAAGACAGTATTACAACATACCTTCTTTAGAAAACAAGTGTTAAATGTAAACAATGTGAAGGGTAACAATAGCAGTATCACACCATACCTTCTGTAGAGAACAAGTGATAAATGTAAGCGATATGGAGAGAACAAGGCCAGTTTCACACCATACCTTCTGTAGAGAACAAGTGTTAAATTTGCGCGATATCGAGGGAAACAAGAACAGTATCACACCATACCTTCTATAGAGAACAAGTGTTAAATGTAAACAATATGGAAAAAAAACAAGCACAGTATCACACCATACCTTCTGTGGGGAACAAGTTTTAATATAAAAAATATGAAGGGAAACAAGGACAGTATCACAGCATATCTTCTGTAGAGAACAAGTTTTAATATAAAAATATGAAGGGAAACAAGGACAGTATCACAGCACACCTTCTGTTGAGAACAAGTGTTGATTGTAAACAATATGGAGGGTAACAAGGACAGTAACACAGCGCATTTTCTGTAGCGAACAGGTATAAATGTAAAAAATATAGACGGTAACAAGGACAGTATCGCAGCATACCTTCTGTTGAGAACAAGTGTTGATTGTAAACAATATGGAGGGTAACAAGGACAGTAACACAGCGCATTTTCTGTAGCGAACAGGTATAAATGTAAAAAATATAGAGGGTAACAAGGACAGTATCGCAACATACCTTCTGTCGAGAACAGGCTTGAACTTTAAAGGACAGGTGTGAATTCCGTTTTACTCATGGTGACAGAGAATAATGTTGACAAGAGTAGGACAAAATGAGGAGTCCATAGCAACACCATCTATTTGCCCATAAAGTGTAGTTAGTGTTAAAGAGAAGAAGAGTCATTACTAGAGAATACAGGCAGAGATTTGAAATGAGGTTTAGAAAGTCCATTAACAAGAATGTTTTTATGAAGAGACGTGACGTTGTAATATTAATGGTGTGAGTAAAAAGAGACTAGACATTGAAGCAGCCATTATGTGATTTTTAATAAGTTGATTTCTCGGGAAAATAGGAAGAAGCCACGTATTTAAATTCGTTTCTAGTAAAAACTTTTAAGATGGGAGCAAAAAAGAACGTCGTTACGTCATAGCTGTGAAGTCTGAGGTGGAATGTATAGGTCGGATCATATAATACTCCAGAGAGGGAGCTAGTGGAATACAAACTGTTGTAAACAAAATCAGCAATATTTCTTTGGTTTATATTTCTAAGAAGTTTCTGAGTTGTGTCTTCAAGTTGTAAAGTAAGAGCTAATGGTTCTTTGCTGTAAAGCAAGGGTTAATAAAGTTAGAACTTATTACGGTTGTTAAGAATGTTGAGTTTTTTCTTAACATAATTTTGTTGATGACAGCAACTGCGTTTCCTTTCGTCCGGTTTACAAATTGTTTAACCGCTATGTATTTATTTCTGTTATGATATAAATATTGTTTATTGTTTTACCTGTACATTACGGATGATGGAATTATGAAAATTCCGAAACGTTTACTAAATGTTTCATGTTATCACGTTCCTAGTATTATCCATAGTACCAGTTGATACTACTTTCAAAACTTAGTTACTTATTATGAGTACTATCTACTGGTACTATTGATGGCTCATGAGAATGGTTGTTGTTAACCGAAACGTAACATCTGTAATTTACCAATATAGTTAACAAAACTCGATTTTTAGCGTCATAAGACCGCAGATTTACCACTGAGCCACTGGTTAGATTGTTCTTCGTTTGTATCTAAATGTACTTTCAAAAAAATTCAAACATGTTATCTTTTCTAAATAATAACAACGAAACAACCCATAGCAACACTTTATAACCTGGTGGTGTCGCTAGTCTATTTGTTGTCATGGGAACCAAAATCGATTTTTCACGCACGCATTTCGAAGCAATATGGGTTCGATTCAGTGCCTTTAACAAACTTTTTGTGAGGACGAACACTTGACAACTGAGGTTTAACATTCCCTCCCTTGTTCAACTGCCCGCATGCGCCACGCTTCGTGTTTGAAAATCGACCGGTCATAATCTTCGTACAGATCTCTTGTTACTAGTTGGGTACTCGTACGCAGACTATGCCAAACCCGTAGTGCTAACTAGTTTAGGTTTTTTATTATACTTGCTGCAATAGTTTACGAACTGTCTACATAGATACTCAACATCGTTGCATGTGGCCTCCTTTCTGTTTCTTTTCCACTCAACCAATCCGAGTTTTGAAGTTAACCAAAGCGCAACCTTCGCACAGCTTGTTACTATGGATAACATTCTACAGTATGCGACAGTCATTGACTATGTTTTGCTCTACGAATTCGTGGACCCAGAAGACTTGGACGAGAACGAGAAAGTAAAAGAAGGGAAACGCCAGAAGTATCGTGAACTGTTCAACACCCAAATGCTTGCAGAAGGTCTGATTTACAAAGAAGAGAGAGTGGGTAGGTACGTGTTCGTTAAAGTCGAATGCCCGTTCGACCGACTGTGTAAGGAAGCAGAAACAATAAGGCTGGATATGCCGTTAGATGGGGTAAGTTGGATACAAATAAAGATGTTTTGAAATGTCCTTCTGTAATTTGTTTTAAACAACGCTACCATTTTAAAAACCAAAGTATTTTTATAGAATTTTTCGATAAGCCTAACCTGTGTTTTAAGTTAGTATAACGTACGTAAAAACGTGCCAAATATAGACACATCCTGCACATTTTAAATACAAAATGCATGTTTAAACACCAAAGCATACTAATATATAAAGTAAGACATTTACGTAACATTTTACTCACGAGATGATTAACCTTAAAAATATTCGTTAGAACATAAAAAGCGTAGTCGTTCAAGCATGTCTCCACAGAGCCGTGTGACGTTGGCGGAGCGTGCACTGTATTACGTACAAAAGAAACACGTATAAGTGACGAAATACTTTTCATCATACTAGTTTCCAAGGGAACGAGTTGAGTTGGGTTCTAAAACGTAAGATCAAAATACGTTAAAACAAAGAGTGTTTATAATCAAAAAGAGAGGAGAAGCAATCCCGTGATGAACTTCTTCGATAGATTCACTGTATTTCACGTCCATTTTATGATGCTTAACACAAGGTTTCCTGTATTCACTGTACCTCACGTCCATTTTATGATGTTTAACACAAGGTTTCCTATATTCACTGTACCTCACGTCCATTTTATGATGCTTAACACAAGGTTTCTTATATTCACTGTACCTCACGACCATTTTATAATGTTTAACATAATGATTATTAGATTACTGTACCTTAGCATTCCAGGTGACATGCAAATCACCATAATTTGAATGTTATCTGATATGCCTTAACGATATTAAACCACTATAGTCTGGGTGTTACTTGGAGTGTAATAATGGCATCATACCAGTTTTATTTGAGTGTTACCTGAGATGTCCTAACGATATTAAACTACTATAGTTTGGGTGTTACTTTGGATGTCTTAATGGTTTTATACCACTATAATTTGAGTGACACTTGGGATACCTTAACAATATCAAACTACCGTAATTTCAGTATTATCTGGAATGACGTAACAATATCATATCACCATGATTTGGGTGTTACTAAACTAATGTTACTCATTATTAAATTACCTGAGAACAGCAAAGCAAAATAAATGCTTTATAAACTAAGTTATTTTATATTTGCTGAAAGTACGTACTGAACACCCCTGGCGGTAAATTCACTCTATAGTACAGGGTTCGATTACCCACAGTAGGGTGAGAGAAACTAGAATACTTTGTAGCTATGCGATAAAACAATATTAACATACTGTTCGCTCGAGTGCTGAAAAACTTGTGTGCATTTGTGATTTTTTTATTCAAAGAACATCGGTATTAGCACTACAGCATTCAACCGGAAGTCACTTCTTATCTTTTGACAGGAAACTCGAGCTCATAATCTACATTTGGCTTGAAGAGCGCTCCTTTAGGCTTAAAAGAACAGGCCTAAATAAGCGCTACCTCTATTCATAATATTAGCTTTACGTTCTCATTGTTTTTGTTTGTTTTCCATTTCTTCTGGTATTAATTACATTACTTTACAGTATTTTATGTCAATCATATTAGTAGATATCTACGACAATCAAACTTTTTTGTAGGTAACACTGCTGAAAACTATTACTTAATATCAGTAAATATTATGCATTGCAGATATAATACATCAACTTCTATTCTGAACAAAAAATTCGAAATTTCATTTAAATTCTCACTATGAGATACAAAATATCTTTGAAACAGGAACGACTGTTATTTCTAAATATTTACACTCAACAAATTCATAAAGAAACACATTATATTATAAAAAGGGACAACCATTACTCATAAATATTGTTAACGAACGAGTACAACAAAAGTTTGTTTGTTTGTTTATTTTTCGTATAGCAAAGCCGCATTGGGCTATCTGCTGAGCCCACCGAGGGGATTCGGATCCCTGATTTTAGCGGGGACACAACAAAAGGCAAAGCATAAAAACTAGTTGAATAATTTGCTTTAGAAACTTAGTTTGGTTTTGTTTTGAATTTCGCTCAAAGCTACACGAGGGCTATCTGCGCTAGCCGTCCCTAATTTAGCAGTGTAAGACTAGAGGGAATCATTACCACCCACCATCAACTCTTGGGAAATTATTTTATCAACAAATAGTGAGATTGATCGTCACATTATAATGCCCCTACGGCTCAAAGGCCAAGCATGTTTGAACCTGCGACCCTCGGATTACGAGTGGAACGCCATAACACACCTGGCTATGCTGGGCCGTAAATATTTAGTAAGACGTATTTGTTGTTGTTGCATTGGTAAAACTAGTATAAATATAACTGTTATGTGAAGAGTTAGGTTTAAATCTGCATATTCTGAAGAAAATGTTTGAATATATGCCCCAATAATTAACACTAATTACTATTATTTAGCTCCAGAAACTAGTTTTTCAATCTAGTTACCGTAATTAATGTAGTTTATAAATTTAACTTTCGTTCACAAAGCGTTAAAATAAGTAGATATAACCGAATAAGCCTAACCAGTAAGTCGTACTAGAGCTATTGTAGTAAGTAATATTTTTAATATTTTGATTTAGATGTCTTTTTCCATGACATTATGACTTAGACATTTTGTGTGCCAAATAGAAAAAATGAGTACGGTATAAATAAGAGACCCATTGAAGTATCCAGGTTATTGAATTGGTTCATTGCTAGCTTGACATTAAAAATCAGTATTCTGTGGTAGGTATTATGCAGGTTGGTGTGTGTATCTGTGACTTGGACGTACTTTAGTTCTCGGAAGTTCTGTTAAGTGTTATTTAAACCTTTGTCTGTGAATTTAGGCCAACAGTTTAGGTCAGAGTGAACACAGCTTTTAGCAAAACTTACTCAAGAAATAAACTAATTCGTTATTGTTACATAAACACGAGTTGGCGTTTTGACTACCAAATAATCCAAAATATTGCGTCAAAAGTAGGGTACGTTATAACACTGTTTATAAACAAATAAATCCAAAATTAGCGATATATATATATATATATATACACATGCATGTACAGTGTTGTACAAAAGTGTTAGGAGAAGTAAATTTTTTGTTACACTTTCCATCTTATGAAGCTAATTCTTCCATGTCATTATTGAATATAAATTTTAACACTATAGTAATGCTTCAGTGACCCCTGTTGAGAACTGGATGAACTAGAGTGAGAATACTTATCATTTTTTTGAATTTACGTATACTTGTACCGAGGGCTTGTCATAAAGGTTCTGGTTGAATGAACATAGTGATCAAATTCAGGGTCTGAAATAACGTCAGGTACCTCGTTCAGTAACTTGGCTATATAGAAAGAAGCTAGCATGTGGTATTGGTATTTGCTAGAATAAATCAATTTAATATAACTCGACAAAAAAACCTTGATAAAAACAGTATTTAACGTTATATATTAAATTTTGTTTTCATACCACAACTCAGCTTATGCAGAGATTACTAAGGTTTGGTTAAACATGTAGCAATGGCTGAGAGACTATCGGCACTT
The DNA here is from genome assembly GCA_011833715.1 of Carcinoscorpius rotundicauda. NCBI lineage: Eukaryota > Metazoa > Arthropoda > Merostomata > Xiphosura > Limulidae > Carcinoscorpius > Carcinoscorpius rotundicauda. Next base: position 91,843,416 of record CM022398.1, read on the forward strand.
ATTAAAGAGAAGGGGGGCATACAAAATATTAAATGTTTGTTGAACTCAGACACTTTCACTGAGTTTAAGTTATACCAAATATAAAGATTAATAAACTTTTGATGTTTCACCTGTGATTTACGTTCTCTTGTTCTTTGAAAGTAGCCTGAAATCTAGTTTTTGACTTCGTCCTAACACTAGAGCAGAGCACTCTGCGTGCTCGTATGTTTGTACATGTATATGTAAAATAGGCCTATTTTTAAACAAAGAAGCTAAAGTCCAATGTTAATATAAGATATTTTATCCTATATTAACTTAAGCCCATAAGCTCTTAGTTTAACGACAATGTGATAAAATAGTTCCAAACTAAAAAGTTCCAGTTATTATACTTTTAATTGCGATGTAGATGACGAAAAAAGATTAAAAATTAAAAATTAATCTTTTTTGCCAGGTATTTGGCATCTACTCAATTATCGTTAGGCCTACTCTTGTAATGACAGGTTATCGCTGTGTTTTAAAATTAGTGAATATCGCTCTTGTCTTTACACTGTATGGTTACAGTATTCAACTATTAATTCTGTAATCGTATTATATAATTGTGGTGTTTAATTTAAAGTTCTGTTTTCACATTGTATGGGTGTGGTTTTTAACCTGTAGCTCTGTCTTCTCTATCGTGATGATGAGAAACCTACTTGAAGTAAAAATATAGGTGGAAACGTTGTTCTCCACTTTATTTTTATAAAAGTTTCAGTACTCATACCAACCGTCTTCAGATACACTGTCTTAACATTGTGCGATTATGGTATTCCTTTATATCATTGAGTTTATTGTAAACTCCTTTGGTAGGTGTTTCATTCCATCTAGGAAGAAAAGTTTGTTTTATTCTGTTTTCTTTGTTATTCGTTGAGATGGTCAGTGAACTTTGTGCGACTATTTTTAACAAGCCTCATCCAAATCATGAGATTTGGAACAGATTTCTTGAGTGTAATGGTCATTGAGTACTGGTGAGTCCATAGTTAGGCCTTCTTGTTGGTAGTATTTATCTTTAGTGCCTGTCCATAGATAAGTATTCTGCTTGTTGGTAGTGTTTATCATCCACAGGCTCTGTTTAACCAAGACGATTGTGAATTCCATCTTTTCAAAGGCTCGTACAAGTTCGTTATTTCAGAGTTTTACCATTTGAAGCTTTCGACAGAGAACTTGGGTTCATTATTGAAGGTGGTGACAAGTGTGGTTGTATTTATAATCAGTTCTTAACATCTGCAGATATTACGTTTATTGGTGATGCTCTGCTGTGAACAATGTGCCGCACAGGGGAACTTTGTGATAACCAGTAGATGGTTATCTGGGATGGTATACTGTTGCCTCCTGATGTTTCTTGAGAAGCTGGCTCATCTTAACCTCATTTAGAATTTCGTCGTGTGTTCTTCTTTGCGTTGCATAAACTAAATTGTAATAATTAGTATTCTAATAACTGTAATAATGCAAAATTAATAAATAAATAACGATTAGGCTCAGGTGATCGTGAGAAGAAATAACAAATCGCGCTTCCCCAAAACGGCCAAACCCTAATACTCTTCGCTTTCACCTGTTTGGAGTGAAGTAGACTTAGCGAAGCTAGTATTAATCAGTGATGGCGAGAAAACCCACTTGTAGATAAAAATATATTTGTAAAAACGGCTCGTTTGGGTTGAGAAAATATTTTATATAGAGGAACAAACAACGTTTCGACGATGACCGAAGAAGGTCGAAACGTTGTTCGCTCCTCTACGCAAAATATTCTCTCAACCAAAACGAGCCGTTTCTACATATATACGAAGCTAGTATTGTTTGAGAGACTATTTTTAGCCTTTGTAATACCACTTAACAGAAGCTACCATTAACGTCAATAGGAAGGTTGTGTACACATGGGAAGGCTGGGCGAAGTGGGGGCATACAAAATATTAAATGTTTGTTGAACTCAGACACTTTCACTGAGTTTAAGTTATACTAAATATGAAGATTAATAAACTTATCTTGCACGTGGCCATTTAAATCCGAAGTACGTAATTATTTAAGGATTATTTTATTTCACTACAAGCATATTGACTTAACTATTGTTGGGTGACCATATTTTTCTTGGTATTGTTGTTGCTGTAGTTCTATTAACGTTTATTGTAACTCCACATACCTGGTGTAAGGTTTATTGTAACTCCACATACCTGGTGTAAGGTTTATTGTAACTCCACATACTTGGTGTAAGGTTTATTGTAACTCCACATACCTGGTGTAAGGTTTATTGTAACTCCACATACCTGGTGTAAGGTTTATTGTAACTCCACATACTTGGTGTAAGGTTTATTGTAACTCCACATACCTGGTGTAAGGTTTATTGTTACAACACAAGTAATGTTTGTTGTTGTTTCTGTATATACCTGTAGTAATATAACGTTTTATTGTACGTGTATTTTCTAGTCATTGTTAAATACCAAACATTTGGGAAGGCTGTCTCTAGTAACGAAGTAAGTTGAACAACAAACATTCTGTTTTCACGTTCCTGTCGTCTTGTAGACTTAGACTATCATGGAAGCAGGGAGAAACTTGGGAACTCTCAAAGAACCAGAACTGTGACGCTAAGTTTAGAAGTTAATGTTCACGTGGAGGTAGAAAGCCACTCGTGTCGTTTAGTTTACTGAGTCTATAAATCTGTAAGCTTACGTGATACTAACAAATTTAATATAACGGTTTATAGATCACCAGTAGGAATATCAAACTGATAAACATGCTTTGCTAAAAACGAAATAAAAACTGTAGGAGGTGGATTAACCTTTGGATGTGGTATAACAATAAATATTCGATGTGGAAATGAGTGAAGAGGAAAGGTTTAATTACATTTCATGTTTTATTGTTTCTTAATGTTTGTATGGCCTGGCATGGCCGAACGCGTTAGGGCGTACACTCGTAATCCGAGGGTCTTGGGTTCGCGCCCGCGTCGCGCTAAATATGCTCGCCCTCCCAGTCGTGGGGGTGTATAATGTGACGGTCAATCCCACTATTCGTTGGTAAAAGAGTAGCCCAAGAGTTGGCGGTGGGTGGTGATGACTAGCTGCCTTCCCTCTAGTCTTACACTGCTAAATTAGGGACGGCTAGCACAGATAGCCCTCGAGTAGCTTGGTGCGAAATTTCAAAAACAAACTTAATGTTTGTACTGTATACTGGAGGGTTTAGAGCATTTTAACAACGGTGCAAGATAGTGAGAAAAACGACTTTTCCTCTGGATTTTATAAAATAATTTCAGCCAACGTTTTCTCTTCGAAACTTCATAATAGCTATAGCTAAAATAATTTTTCTATCAATTAGAAAGTTAAGATTTTTAATTCCAATCTCTTTTAGAAAATCTAAAGTTATACTTAGGTGAACTTTTCACATATTATGTTCAGTAAATGTTAAGCTTAAATATCAAAAAGTATCCACACGAGATGACTAACACTGGAAAAGACGAACGGCATACATTAACTCAGAGAGAATAAAAGTGCATGAACATATCAAATGAAAATTTTGTAATTCTAGTTTTTGTTATAAAAAAGAAAAAAAAAACATTTAAAGTATTTTTTAAGCTTTTAAAATTTATTTCGTTGCAAGATCAAACCAACCAGTCACGCAACAGAGAACAACATTCAGAGAACAACATTGTAGTGTTAATGTACATTCGTTGTCACAATAACTGATTAAATGTTCACAGTTTTATTTTGCTTGTTGAAGTTGTGTATGATATCTCCATCTGGGCGAGAGACGAAAATCGATCTAAAAGCTTTATCCGCCATTCTTTTATCGATTTACTGTTGATGTTTTGGAATCAACTGTTTATGTTTTTATGTAGTTCCGGCGTTAAAATGTACTTCGGGAATTTCAACTAAAGTAAAATGGTGAAGACAAGAATATTTGAACTGTTACGAAGGGAACATGGTGCTGTATCGGTTTTTCATTGTTCAATAAAAATAAATGTAGTCAACTTTAAGAAATGGAAACACTTTACTTATTTTAGTATAACTTCTACAAACTCACCGAGTGATACTCGTAGGCCTAAAGCACAAGTAATACTAAACGAGCATTTAACTTATTTTCTTTGGACCTGTGTCACAAACTTAAAACTATCTAACGAATTTATTAACGTACACACATATTAACCAACTGGTAGATTTATATCATTATTTATTTTCTTTTTTAAGTCTCTAAAAGATGAAAGACGTCACACATTATCATTACGTCATGTTAAAAGTTCATCAAACAAACAGGACAAAACGTAAAATTAAAACATTACAACCATAATATATAAAAATATTAGCCTGTTATATCTATTAAAGAAATGTGTAAACCGTTCGGGTAAATCTTAGTGAACATCGTTAAAGTTATAACATTTTACTACATTTTTCTCATCAAAAACATGATAACTTAATCCCCGCCTAAACCTTCACATATCAATCAACTATCCACGGCCACAGTTAATTTTGAACTGGTATTTGATAATGCTACTCTGTTACGACGCTAAAATACGGTGATCGGATGCCCGCGGTAGACAGATAGCCTATCGTGCAAATTTATCCTAGAATATCAGTACTAAAACTGTAAAAAATCCAGAAAACACTTTTATTTCATTTATTTCGCCACACAACCATAATTCCTAACGTATAATACAGACGAATGTGGTCCAAGTTCTTAAAGTTTTAAATATATAAACAAAAATGTTAACACTGAAAACTACTTCGTGATTTTTAAAACTACACTTTGGTCCTAAACCGTTAGCACAGAAATAAAAACATTACTATTATCAATACAAGTAACACAGAATACTACAGAACACATTAATATACAGTGTATTACATATACTACCATCAATACAAGTAACACAGAATACTACAGAACACATTAATATACAGTGTATTACATATACTACCATCAATACAAGTAACACAGAATACTACAGAACACATTAATATACAGTGTATTACATATACTACCATCAATACAAGTAACACAGAATACAACAGAACACATTAATATACTGTGTATTACATACACTACCATCAATACAAGTAACACAGAATACTAGAAAACACATTAATATTCTGTGTATTACATATACTACCATCAATACAAGTAACACAGAATACTACAGAACACATTAATATACTGTGTATTACATACACTACCATCAATACAAGTAACACAGAATACAACAGAACACATTAATATACTGTGTATTACATACACTACCATCAATACAAGTAACACAGAATACTACAGAACACATTAATATTCTATGTATTACATATACTACCATCAATACAAGTAACACAGAATACTAGAGAACACATTAATATACTGTGTATTACATACACTACCATCAATACAAGTAACACAGAATACTACAGAACACATTAATATACTGTGTATTACATACACTACCATCAATACAAGTAACACAGAATACTAGAGAACACATTAATATTCTGTGTATTACATATACTACCATCAATACAAGTAACACAGAATACTACAGAACACATTAATATTCTGTGTATTACATATACTACCATCAATACAAGTAACACAGAATACTACAGAACACATTGATATTCTGTGTATTACATATACTACCATCAATACAAGTAACACAGAATACTATGTTAACACAAAATGTCCTACCCAATTTTTGTACCTGTTGTTCTCGTTGTAGTAATTTCTCTCTTCAATTATATGAAGCACTTGATTAGGAGGTATAAATTAGAAGTGTAACACAAATTAACATTCGCCTGAGGGTTGCCATGGTTATATAGCTTGCCGATTTTAGTGAAGCTTTCTGCGAGTAATTTAGGCTTACCAACACAAAACCTAATTTTTACATCACTTTATATCTGTACTCAACAATGTAATCTATGTTGTCGGGACTTCCTTGTATGATGTTTCACCTGACATACTCACCCTTAAAATTTAGTAAAGACCAATAAACTAATAACAAATTTGAGAGTTAACTAATAATTCACGTTATTTGATCCCAACTTTTATTTTCTCAGATGATTATAAAGAATGAAGAAGAAGAGAAAAAGTCAAACTTACGGAAAGGAATGAAAAAGATGTTGGATATAGAAGAAACTGGTAAGTATGAATGGCCATTTTATACCTTGTAACTGAGATTTGTTATGTTTCTTAAATTAAAATCGCATCTCACCATGCATTATGGTGGAGTTAGAAGAACACGAGTTAATTTCTAGAATCACTTTGTCATATATTATGTTGGAGTCTGATGCCAGTTCATTTTCAAAAGTCTCAAGATGCTATTTGTAATCAGACCTTGAGTGTTTTATCACAGAAGCTGTAATCAACCTTGTTACGTGAATGTTTTATGATAGCACCTGTAATCAACCTTGTTACGTGAGTGTTTTATGATAGCACCTGTAATCAGACCTGTTACGTGAGTGTTTTATGATAGTACCTGTAATCAACCTTGTTACGTGAGTGTTTTATATTTGCAGCTGTAATCAGACCTGTCACGTGAGTGTTTTATATTTGCACCTATAATCAGACCTGTCACGTGAGTGTTTTATGATAGCACCTATAATCAGAGCTTGTTACGTGAGTGTTTTATGATAGCACCTGTAATCAACCTTGTTACGTGAGTGTTTTATGATAGCACCTGTAATCAGACCTGTTACGTGAGTGTTTTATGATAGCACCTGTAATCAACCTTGTTACGTGAGTGTTTTATATTTGCAGCTGTAATCAGACCTGTCACGTGAGTGTTTTATATTTGCACCTATAATCAGACCTGTCACGTGAGTGTTTTATGATAGCACCTGTAATCAGACCTTGTTACGTGAGTGTTTTATATTTGCAGCTGTAATCAGACCTTGTTATGTGAGTGTTTTATATTCGCAGATGTAATCAGACCTTGTTACGTGAGTGTTTCAAGATGGAAGGTGTGATGAATTATTTTACGTGAGGGTGTTTCAAAACGTCAATTGTTGTTACCATGTGTCATCTTTCTATCTTCAGTTTGTCGGTCTATGATAATTTAGTGGTCGTTTTCTAATATTTAAATGTCCGTGTTCTTTAACATAAACACGATTTCATACAGATATACAGATGGATAAATAGATAAATACATAGATATATGCACAAAATAAGATTTTAAAATATTACTCTAAATCTACTTTTGTTATTGTAAAGATTTCAAACCTGCCGCTAACAATAATACTTATTTTAATTTCACGTCAATGTTCCTTTGTTTTCGGGTAAATACAAATCGATTTAATCTAATATCCTATCTGCAGTTAGATGTCACTTTTCACTTGGGACAAAAAAATATATAGTTGACGTAACACATATATTACTGTTAGTTAAACTAACCCTAAAAATTAATTCGCTCTCTCCAATAAGTAATAGTTTCTCCGATAAATTAACAATATATGCTTAAAGTTAAACTGCGTTTTATCTTGAAACGTGTTACAGCGTAAATAGATATCTATGTATATTTGTTTGGAAATTCTATCATGTTTTTTTTTTTCCTGCCATGTTGCGCTAGCAACAGACTTTGCTCTCCGTAGCCTTGTTACATGTAAACATTTAATATATAACAGCACGCACGAGCGTTTTATTTCTCTAGATAAGGTCATAGAAATAATCTTACGCAACTCAACGAGACTTAACATAATTCATCGATTTCAAAATTTAAAAAGATGTAGTTTCAGCGACTGTAACATTTAGTAGTGTGTTTTTTGTTGTTTTTGAATTTCACACAAAGCTACTCGAGGGCTATCTGTGCTAGCCGTCCCTAATTTAGCAGTGTAAGACTAGAGGGAAGGCAGCTAGTCATCACCATCCAACGCCAACTCTTGGACTTCTCTATTACCAACGGATAGTGGGAGTGACCGAAACATTATAACGCTCCCACGGATGAAAGGGCGAGCATGTTTGGCGCGACGGGTATGCGACCCTCAGATTACGAGTCGCACGCCTTAACACGCTTGATCATGCCGGACCATACAGTAGTGAATGTCATTTTAGGGTCACTAACACAGTAGTGAATTATTATGTTGTGCAAGTTTACCACGAGCACCGAATACCATTAAAAAATAAATATTATAATAATGCATTCTGTATACTTCCAATGTCGTTTGTCGATATGGTAATTTGTGTTGTATAAATATGTAAATTTTCATGTAGACTATTTAACCCACTATCCGGGATAAAATGGTAGTGTAAACAACAATATATAGTCTAGGAAAGGTCGTCACTGGTAGTGAACACAACAGTAAAATGTTTTGACAGTTCGATTTAATGTACAGACGTCATGCGGCACATTTACTCCAAAAGCTGTCGTCTCTCACGTCGTATTTTCTAGAGGCCTGGCATGGCCGAGCGCGTTAAGGCGTGCACTTGTAATCCGAGGGTCGCGGGTTCGCGCCCGCGTCGCGCTAAACATGCTCGCCCTCCCAGCCGTGGGGGTGGATAATGGGACGGTCAATCCCACTATTCGTTGGTAAAAGAGTAGCCCAAGAGTTGGCGGTGGGTGGTGATGACTAGCTGCCTTCCCTCTAGTCTTACACTGCTAAATTAGGGACGGCTAGCACAGATAGCCCTCGAGTAGCTTTGTGCGAAATTCCAAAACAAACAAACAAACAAACAAAATCGTATTTTCTAAATAATTTTATTGCTACCTGTTTGAGTGAAGGTTAACCCTGACTAAAGTCATCAATATGTGTGACGTATGTACATTACCTAGGTGACGACAGTGCGTGGTTTATACAAACATGGTTTCAGAGTACAAGTAATAGTTGATCGGTTCGACAGTAGATATTTAAATAATTGTGATATAAAAAGTATTTTCTAGCTATGTATATATTAGTAAAATAACTTTCTAAGCCTGTAGCGAAATACTTAGAGCACACTCTAAATCGTTATTATAACTAATAAATACCTTTCTAAACGCCCCCCCCAGTGGCTCAGCGGTATGTCTGCGGACTTACACGCTAAAATCCGGGTTTCGATACCTGTGGTGGGCAGAGCACAGATAGCCCATTGTGTAGCTTTGTGCTTAATTCAAAACAACAACAACCTTTCTATACTTGTGACGTGATAACAACTGGATTTCTAAACTGGTAGTGTAAAACAAAAAATACATTCACAATTAGTACTATAATATGAGATCTCTTTTATGAATCTGTAAACGTAATATAGGTTTAAACTGAGAATTGACAGGACATAAAAAGGGGTCATCAAAAGGTTATGATGGGGTGGTATTCTTGAGGGATGATAAATGAATACTAACACCTGATGATTACAAGATGACTTGGTTATTAGATTCTATTTTTTTCTTCACTTTGAATTAATAAAGATTTGAACTAATTATTCCACATCTTTAACAGTTGAAAAATGAAATAAGGCTGACCAAGAATATCACAACTATTGGGAAGTTTAAAGAGTGGTCAGTTTTGTGGGCCAGATAATAGTTTCTCAAGGGTTTAAAAGGTCAAGAATTTGAGCCACTTTCTGCTGTTTTTTGTCGACCCTCGAACAGTGGACAGGCGCCAGAGGATTGGAAGTTAGCTTATGAAAGTATTTTCTCGGGAGGTGATAGAAATTGTCCCAGTATTTATAGGCCTATTAGTCTTACATCGGCTATAAGAAATGTTTTAGAAACTATGACAAAAAATAGTTTGCAATGTAATTTAATAAACTACAGAATTTTTTTGGATGGTAATTGTCGTTTTATTAAGGGAAAGTCTTGCCTTATAAACATTGTGACATTCTTTTAAAAGGTCACTGTTTATGTAGATGAGGGTAAGGGTGTATATTTGGTGAATCTGGATTTTCAGGAAGTACCTGACAAAATTATATATTTAAAAACGGCTGGTAGGGGTACAAAAAGCACTAATAGAGAAGCCAACAACAAACGTTGTTCTCTATAAATCAAACCTATACTGTCTAAATATAGATCAGTCTGTGTTGGTGGCAATTAGGGGTACTGATAGATTGTAGTCAGTTTCTTCTTTTATTACGTGAGGTATACATACAGTATGTGTACTTTCACTCATTACTGGTACAGTTAAAACAAAAACAGAAACACTATTTATATTCATAATGTCTAAAACATTTATTAAACAACTGTATTTCGTTTCCAACTTTCAAAAACTGTTTGAAAGATTTCTTTTTTGCACATTTTCAAGACAGACACACTAATCTTGTCTCCCGCTGGGACAGCGATAAGTCTTCGGACTTACAACGCTAAAATCAGGGGTTCGATTCCCCTCGGTGCAAGCAGCAGATAGCCTGATATGGCTTTGCTACAAGAAAACACGCACACAAAACACACGTGTATATTTCATTACAGCAAAGCCACGTTTTACTATACTGCTGGCCAGAATATTAAGGCCAATGAACATAAAAAAAATATGTATTTTTCGTTGTTAGACTCAACCACTTATTTGAGTAGAGCTTAGAAAGATGAAAATAAGAAAAGGGAAAATAAAACTAAAAAAAAACTAACTTTTTTTTTTTAGTATTTAACAGGGAAAATATAAAACCCTATGAAATTAGCCTAAATATTAGCTGGTCAAAAGTTTAAGACCATACCAAAAAGAAGTCCTAAACAGGGTAGGAAATGCTAAACAAGAGCTTTTAGTAATGAATTGCATGGCCATCATTGCAAATAACTGCAAACATTTGCTTTGTCATAGTCGATACAAGCGTTTGCAGAAGGCTGGCTGGAATATTATTCCAAGTGGTGAAGATGGCTTCACGAAGATCATGCATTGTTTGGAATTGACGTACATTTCTATAGACTTCCCTTGCTATTCATCCCCAAACATTTCCAATGGGGTTCAGTTCGGGCGAACACGCTGGATGGTCAAAAAGAATCACGTTATTTGCCATGAAAAAGTCGTTTGTCCTGCGGGCATTGTGGATTGCAGCATTGTCCTGCTGAAAGATTCAGTTGTTTTTACACAAGCAAGAGCCTTCAGTCCATAAGGATGCTCTCTCCAACATACTTATGTAACCAGCTGCTGTTTGACGCCCCTGTATAACCTAAAGCTCCATTGTTCCATAGAAGGAGAAAGCACCCCAGATCATGATGGTACCTCCTCCACTGTGTCGTATAGAAAATGTCTCCAATGGGATATCCTTATCCTGCCAGTAACGTTGGAAGCCATCTGGACCATCTAGGTTAATTTTTTTTCTCATCAGAGAGCAAAACCTTCATCCACTTTTCCACATCCCATGTTTGGTTCTTTCGAGCAAAATTTAACCGAGCTGTTTCGTGGTGAGGAAGGAGGTGTGGCCTATGAAGACGTTTACGGTTTTTAAAGCCTTTCTCTCCTAGATGCCGTCTTATCGTTCTTCAGCTGCATTATGCATCCGTAAGGGCCTTAATCTGGTTCGACGATCTGCTGGTGTCTTGTCGGACAACCTGTCGAATCCTCCTTCTCAACGCCGGCGAAAGTTTCTTGGGCCGACCACTAGAAATTCTCGTTCCGTATCCTTCAGGGTCTTTTAAGAAATTTGCAACAGCAGTTTTACTACGCCCAATATCACCAACGATGACATGTTCAGAGAGACCTTGCTTTTGCAGCTCGACAATTCTGTCACGTTCAAACTCTGTCAACTTTTTAGCCTTTGCCATGTTTTTAATCAGTGTAACACAGGAGATGTCAGTGGGAGATGTTGACAACGCTAATGCTTGAACACAAATAACTAAATTTCATTACGTGTTTACCGATAAACGCTTCGTTTCAGTATGGTCTTAAACTTTTGACCACCTAGTATTTAGGCTAATTTAATAGTGTTCACACTTTCCCTATTAAATGCTATAAAAGTTTTTATTTTTATTTTCCCTTTTCTTGTTTTCATCTTTCGAAGCTCTACTCAAATAAGTGGTTGAGTCCAACAATGCAAAAAACATGTTTTTTCTTTATGTTCATCAACCTTATGATTTTGTCCAGCAGTGTATCTGCTATGTTCACTGATTTTAAAGAGGGACTATTTAAGTAATAAAGCCAGTGGACCCGAATTATTTTATTTAATGAACTTTCATTCTTTATATTTTCAGTGGGATGTTTAGAGAAAAAAATTCTATAAACCTTACTCTGTTCATCCCACGTGCACATCTGGTATTAATTTATGGAGTTGCACGTCTACGTCAGCATTGAATTACACTACTAAGGTCACTGGAGTACATTCCAGATTTGATGTCACAAAGATGTGTTGATAAATTGTTTATAATAACTTTGTTGTTGTTGTTGTTTTGAATAAAGCACAAAGCTACATAATGGGCTATCTGTGCTCTGCCCACCACGGGTATCGAAACCCGGTTTTTAGCGTTGTAAGTCCGCAGACATACCGCTGAGCCACTGGGGGGCATTTATAATAACGGTGGTTCGTTTGTTTGTATTTTGAATTTCGTACAAAGCTACTCGAGAGCTATCTGCGCTAGCCGTCCATAATTTAGCAGTATAAGACTAGAGGGAAGGCAACTAGCCATCATCACCTACCGTCAACTTTGAACTACTCTTTTACCAACGAATAGTGGGATTGACTGTCACATTATAACTCTCCCACGGCTGAAAGGGCGAGCATGTTTGGCGCGACGGGAATGCAAACCCGCGATCTTCAGATTACGAGTCGCACGCCTTAACACGCTTGGCCATACCGGGCCAATAGCGGTGGGATGATGTATTTAGACTTATATAAAATAATTGTGTGTATACATATATCACTAATAGAAACTCACATAGAAAAACTCTTTTTTGTGGCAGTTTGAACCATAAACTTTTTTCTTTTTTATTGATCATCAGATGAACAAGATTCTGTGGTCCGTAATTTACAACGTTAAAATCAGAGGTTCGATTCTCCTCGGTGGACTCAGCAGGTAGCCCGATGTGGCTTTGCTGTTAGAAAACACACACACCAATTTCAGGCTAAATTATCCAAGTACACTAAGCAACAAGTTATTTTTACTGTACAATTAGTGTCTACAACATCTCCCACGAACGACCTCATACTTTAATTAACTACATTTGCTAATTAGAACATACAATAATTTAAAACGTCGTTTCATAAATAACTTTCTTTGTTTCGTACAGAAGAGCACGAAGCAAGCGCCCCCTTTCAAGTACGCATTAAGAAATGGTTCATTGGGAACAAAAAGGAGGAAGATTTTTTTCGTCCGTCATTAAGATTCTTACTGGTAAGAATTTATCTTAATTATAAGAAATAGTCCTAACGTTAGGTCACCAATATGTATTATATTAATAGTCACAAGTAGTCCTTCCGTTACGTCACTGATTTCTATTATCCTACTTGTGACAAGTAGTCCTAGTTACGAAACTGATTTCTGTTATGTAACCAATGACAAATAGTCCTAGTTAAGGCAGTGATGTTATGTTTTAAACAACAGACTATATTATGTTTCTGTTCTACATAAAAATACTTATCTGATTCACTTATTTTTCAGACACACAACATCCTGATCAACATTGACATTTCAAAAGCCAAAAATCCCTTGAAAGAAGTGTATCTGAAAAAGAAAGGTATTGTACCAGAAACCCCTTGAAAAAACTTTATCACGAAGTGATATATTAAACCAGGCCCCTTTCCCTGAAAACAATATATCTCATGAAGAAAGGTATTATTTTAAAGTTTGTGTTATTCAAAGAAACGAAGGAACTTGTATCTTACGTACTAGGTGGACTACCCGCCCCCTGGCGGGTTGTTTAAATTCATGATTGATGAAAGGCTTTCTTGAGATACAAAATCATTTCTCTTATACTTGACTGGGGGAAAAGGCCATTGAAACTGCAGAACATGAAACATATGAAACCGTAATTTTGCATATCTCTGCATAGACCTAACAAACCTCCACACCAATTTAGATGAATTCACACCCAGTTTATAACATAATAATACTGTTATAGTTGTATAGATTAGCAAAGTGCTCAGATGAAAATGTTTTCATATCCCGACTTGTTTCGACATCAATCATGATTGTCCCCCGCTAGTACAGCGGTTGTCTATTGATTTATAACGTTAAAATCAGGGGTTCATTTCCCTTCGGTGAGCTCAGCAGATACTTACTTGTGGCTTTGCTGTTTGAAAAACACACAATTATGATTATTTTTAAATTTAAAAACATTCAATTATTTCTTTACCTGACTAATGTTTTGGTTAAAAGCAATAAAAATAACAATGTGAGAAAGAAATAAAACTTTGGTAAAACTATTTTGATTGAAGTGAAACCGGAAGTGCATTACTCCTGCTTCTTTCGCGTGCTGTGCATATTTCAAGTTTGCAAAACAAAATTCCCTGTCGTTTGGTGTCCGATGTCTGCAGTGTCCGAATTTACTATCGTTTCATTTAATCAATAATTGATTTATTCTTTTCTTTGCAATACAACGTCAAATAAATGAAGATTTGTCGATATCAAACTTTTTTTGTAAAATCATCCCGTAGGTGCCAATTGCGAGTACACGTAAGTAATGCGAAAGGAATGGCTAAAACGGGCCTGTTTAGTTGAGGGCATGTTGGAGGGAGCGTAACAGCCTTTATTAACTCAGGTGAGTTAAAGGGTAGGCCAGTATGTGTAGAAGAAAGAATTAATAAAAACAGCACAAATAAATCATTTCAACTTGATCATAGAATAACTGGAAAGTCTTAACTCATAGAAGATACGTAAATAATCAACCTTTTGATCAAACATTACAACAAAAATCTCGCCTTTGCAATTTGAGACCGACTGATCGCCATCTTTGACAAAAAGGGCTATATTCATTACTTTGGTCTTAATTTACAGAATCTAAACGGAGTGTGAGGCTGCGGGTCCATAGTCTACGTTACTTTCCCCATATTTTTATCTCGAGTTTTGATTTTGTAGGTTGAAATATATGGCCGTGCATAAGGAACTGACCCACATGGAGAGACATTCGTACTTTTATATCTAGATAGCGTATATAAAGAGAAATTACAAATTAAATCAATACGTTTTAATAAGTTACGATTAATATATACCAGATGCATAGTTTCATACTGTCGTCAAATAAATTAAGCAGTTTGAGAGATGGTCAAAGTATTTCATCTACACATGAAAAGGTTAAATAATTATTTGTCTTTGTATTTGAAGAAAGAACCTTCAAAGTTATTCAGAGAGAATTATTGATTTTGTATAATAAGATGCTGAATATAGTCGAGAGTCTACTGTAATAACAGGGACGGTTAATTTTAAGTAAAAATATCAGATATGTTTGTGAAGCAGGAGGTTACATTTAACGAGGATAGGTTAAAATTCTGTGTGAAATAATTAATTAGGGGCTACACTTAGGTAAAATAGGGTACTTTGTGAAAAACTCTTCGTTTGTTACCCTTCTAAATCATTATTTCAGTTGTTGTGCTGAAAAAGATGAATTAGGGTTTATTTTAACTGAACAAAATAAATGTTAAAAGTCGTCTGCCAATATTACTCATAAGGAACATTATAAAATAGCTCAGTGTTTATTTTACTTTTAATAATCTTATCTCGGATTTATTTCCTGTGAATCAGAAATAATTGTGTCGTAGCAAAACGGAAATGTAACAGGCTTTATTTTATGTGATGGATAGGTTTCACACTTGTTTTAAAACAAACAAAACGTTATCGAAATTATGAACATTTTATCAAGGGCTAGCTTATCTGTTGATGAAAGAGGCCTACAAGGATGCGTTTATACTGCACGACAAATCCCGAGAAGACAAGTCTGTGGAACCTATGCCATCGAGTCAAGTCACACCAGTGAAGTTATCAAACGACATTGAATTTCCCGCTACTTACGAACCTCCTCGAACCGTCCCAGACACGAGGGCCATACTTCACCGACAATGGACAGGATTTTGTCGTCACCGTCAACCCCTGGACATAGTTCGTGATTATTTCGGTGAAAAAATTGCATTTTACTTCGGTTGGGTCGGAACGTTAATTACGTCACTGTGGATGCCTGCTTTGCTTGGAATAATTGTATTTTCTGTCGGAGTTGCAAGAAAGTAAGTGACAACATACACGGTATCAAGTAAAGTATGTAACTATGTGAGAATATTTGGTAAAGTATGTAACAACATACATAGTATTTCGTGGAGTATTTAACAATATACACGGAATTTGGTAAAGTATGTAACAGTGTAACGATATTTAGTAAAGTATGTTACAATGTAACGATATTTGGTAAAGCATGTAACAATGTAACGATACTCAGTAAAGTGTGTAGCAATGTACACTAGCACGAGGTATATACAAGCACTTGTTATGAATTCTAACACCAGATACAAAAAACACTTGTTATCAATACTAACACCAGATACATGCAAGCACTTCTTATCAATACTAACACCAGATACATACAAACACTTGTTATGAATTCTAACACCAGATACATACAATCACTAGTTATCAATACTAACACCAGATACAAAAAACGCTTGTTATCAATACTAACACCAGATACATACAGGCAATTGTTATCAATACCAACACCAGATACATACAAACACTTGTTATGAATTCTTACACCAGATACATACAATCACTTGTTATCAATACCAACACCAGATACATACAAACACTTGTTATGAATACTAACACAAGATACTTACAAACAATTGCTGTCAATACTAACACCAGATACATACAATCACTTGTTGTCAATACTAGCACCAGATACATACAATCACTTGTTGTCAATACTAACACCAGATACATACAAACACTTGTTATCAATACTAACACCAGATACATACAATCACTTGTTGTCAATACTAGCACCAGATACATACAATCACTTGTTGTCAATACTAACACCAGATACATACAAACACTTGTTATCAATACTAACACCAGATATTGTATATTTCGTAATTTGTAAACAATAATATATAGCACAGGTTAAGAGAGTATTCGAGCACTTCACATCTGTTGGTGTTAGGTTTACAATACTGTTTCACCTCAAGCTATCTTGGAATACTGGATAGCTGTTATAAGGGGACAAACGTCTTCAGGGTTAACAGTAGCCTTGCTAAAAACTGTAGTTGTTATAAGGAGACAAATAAATTTAGCGTTAACAATAGCCTTATTAAAAACTTATAGTGATGTTATTAACTTCTGAAAACTTCAGATGTTGTAACAAGACAGGAATTTTGAGTTAGCTCCTTTGTAACAATCGTGACGTATTATTGTACATTTACTTTACGAATAACCATAGCTTCTGAGGTTAGTGAGAAAACTGTTTTATTGAAATAAATTTGTACTTTGGTGTCCTGTAATTTATTTTTTGTTATCAACATTAGTTTAGCCATATTTTACTTTGGTCTTGTGACAGATGTTGTGAATAGAAAACTTTAATTGTCCACGGCAGAAGCTGCTGACCACACAGGTAACCGTTACGTGAACGTAGTGAACTGAACAACCAAGTAGTTGTTATATTAACACGGATAACTGACCACACAGATAACTATTACGTAATCACAGCTTACGGACCACATAGGTAACTGTTACGTGTGCATAGATAATTCAACGACCAAGTCGTTGTTATATGAGCACGGATAACTGACCACACAAGTAACTGTTACGTGAACACAGCTAATAATTCTGTTCCTTATAGTTTACTTTTATAATTTAAAAATGTATTTATTATCTGCAGGATCAGCGATACGAACAATATGGAGACGGGATCTTTAAATTCCACCCAGTAAGTTTACCTTAATATAATCAAAACCTCGTTCCTGTCACATAGACTTCATACCTGTTTTTTATTTACATATCCTTGTATTCTCATGAATATTTTATCCATGTGTTCCAGTGTACTAGCATATAGCCAGTCAAAAACGACAGAATAAGGTTTGTTATCCGTCCCAATAGATGAATTAAATAAAACTTGACTAATAAAAAACAGACAAGTACAGTCGAGGCAGTCAAACGTCGATTAATTATTTTGTAAGTCAATTAAAACTAAAATAATTCATGAAATACATTTGCAGTTAATTCATAGGATAGTTAAAATCAGTTACTTTACACAGTCCTTAACACAGTAGCTATAATATAATATATAAAACACAGTAGTTATGGTACAATAATATAACGTGGTTGTTATGATGCAAAAATTAAACGAAGTGGTTGTATTTGTTTGTTGAATTTCACGCAATGAAACTGAAGGACTGTCTACAATAGCTGTTCCATGTTTTGAAATGGTAAACTGGGAGAAAGCGAAGGTAGTCAAATCGTTCACGACACCTCTTGGGACACATTTAATGAATGAATAGAAAGTTTGATTATAACAAGGTAGTTCAATGATAATACCTAGTATTTAGTTAGTTATAACACAGTTACAGCTCAACAATTAGGGTTAGGTTAGATATAATACCTAGTACTTAGTTAGTTATAACACAGTTACAGTTCAACAATTAGGGTTAGGTTAGATATAATACCTAGTATTTAGTTAGTTATAACACAGTTACAGCTCAACAATTAGGGTTAGGTTAGATATAATACCTAGTACTTAGTTAGTTAGTTATAACACAGTTACAGTTCAACAATTAGGGTTAGGTTAGATATAATACCTAGTATTTAGTTAGTTATAACACAGTTACAGTTCAACAATTAGGGTTAGGTTATATATAATACCTAGTATTTAGTTAGTTATAACACAGTTACAGTTCAACAATTAGGGTTAGGTTAGATATAATACCTAGTATTTAGTTAGTTATAACACAGTTACAGTTCAACAATTAGGGTTAGGTTAGATATAATACCTAGTATTTAGTTAGTTATAACACAGTTACAGTTCAACAATTAGGATTAGGTTAGATATAATACCTAGTATTTAGTTAGTTATAACACAGTTACAGTTCAACAATTAGGGTTAGGTTAGATATAATACCTAGTATTTAGTTAGTTATAACACAGTTACAGTTCAACAATTAGGGTTAGGTTAGATATAATACCTAGTATTTAGTTAGTTATAACACAGTTACAGTTCAACAATTAGGGTTAGGTTAGATATAATACCTAGTATTTAGTTAGTTATAACACAGTTACAGTTCAACAATTAGGATTAGGTTAGATATAATACCTAGTATTTAGTTAGTTATAACACAGTTACAGTTCAACAATTAGGGTTAGGTTAGATATAATACCTAGTACTTAGTTAGTTGTAACACAGTTACAGCTCAACAATTAGGGTTAGTTTAGATATAACACCTAGTATTTTGGTTTGTTTTATAACGCCCCCACGGCTGGGAAGGCGAGCATGTTTTGGCGCGACTTGGGCGCGACCCGCGATCCTTAGATTACGAGTCGCACGCCTTACGCGCTTGACCATGCCGGGCCACCTAGTATTTAATTAGTTATAATGCAGTTACAGTTCAACAATTAGGTTTGCGTTAGCTATAATACCTATTATTGAGTTAGTTATAATACAGCTATAGTTCAACAATTAGGGTTAGGTTAGCTATAATACCTGGTATTTAGTTAGTTCTAATACAGTTACAGTTCAACAATTAGGTTTAGGTTATATTACCTGAATTTATGTTGTGGGTACACTGTGTTAGCAACAGTCACATATGAATACAACAAGTTTACAATTACCGACGACTAGCGTAGCATTTGTCCGAGAAGTCGAAACAAACTGATATTTATCAACTAACAAATCTTAACAGAGTCCAAATATTAAGTCAATCTAAATTCAGTAGTATTTACGTCATATTTCGTCAGTTTTAATTATTTTATTTTTCTCGTGGATCTTGCTAACAGAAAGATAATATGTTTTACAGAACCAAGAATAATTTCGTCATGAATTCGATTGAAGTTGTTAAGAATGCAAGTGATAACATCCTTACTCCATACTTCGCTTTTGCGATCTGTATTTGGGGTTAGTTGATTTTTTCATGTTTTCTTATTTACAAATTCTAGATTTGTTGTTGTCTTTTTCTTAATTATATAAAAATTTTATTTTTTACACCAAAATACAATTAATAATTCCCTTATGTAACTTGTATAATAATTCATGGAAAATAGCAATTATTTTATTAAATTTTAGTATTTCATAATTATTTCGAAAACATTGTCGGTAGAGGGCGAAACATCCAATAAAAGATTTTGTAATTTCGATATTTGTATAACTTGTATAAAATTTCGTTTTTTATAACACTTTTAATTTTTACCATAAAACGATAATAATATTATTTTAGATTAGAATCTAATTAAATGATTGAACTCGTATTTTACTGTGATTTTCAAAGCAACCACAATAAATATTGATCTGCATGAGTTTCTCCAGGTACTATATTTTTAGAGGTTTGGAAACGAAAACAGGCGACTTTGTCGTTTAAGTGGCAAGTAGACAGTTTTGATATGGCTGAACCGGACCGCCCTCAGTTCTACGGGACAAAGGCCCTGGAGGACAAGTTAACGGGAAAGTTGGTGTGGCTGTATCCCATGTCTTATCGTATGTTAAAATACACTACGTCCACGTCTGTACTCGTAGTCATGGTAATTCTGTTCGTTTACCTGCGTTATTACTCGTAATGGTGATTCGTTTAAACCTAATTGAAACATATATTACAATTTTTGTTAACTAAGTGCTTTCAAAATGGCGCCTAACGTTTAAATGATTTGAATTTATATACCAGTAATAAATTAACAAAAAATAAAACAGTATTCCACGAGCCTTAATACAGTCTTACAACTTACAACGCCAAAATCAGGGGTTCGATTCTTCTCGGTGGACTCAGTAGATAGCCCAATGTGGCTTTACTATAAGTAATCACCCTGCCCTGTAAATTTATTTTCCGTTTCAAAAACATCATGACAAACGAATTGCTGTTTTACGACAAAAACTTACGGTGACTTACAACGCTAGAAATGGGGTTTCGATACCTGTAGTGAGCAGAACACAGACAGCCTATTGTGTAGCTGTACGATTTATCATAAATAAACAGACAACGGACGTTGGTTTTTTCTGTGTCAGTAAGTGTATCGTGTATATTTTCTGTTTTATTATTCACAAAGTCTACATACAACGTTCTTCTCACAGATGTTTGTGGTTATCATTAGCGTCACTTCGGTCATCCTTTATCGAGTTTACAGCAACGTTTCTTGGTGTGGAGAAAATGCCAAATGTAAAATGCTTCATGGTACAGTGATAGCCACTCTTCTGAACACCATTTCTATTATGATACTAGGATGGGTGCGTATTTAACTACAGTGTTTAACACGAAGTAAAACAAGTAACTTTAAGAAACGTTTGTGTTTTGAAGTAGTCAATACAGAAATGTTTTTGTTTTACACTATTGCCTTGAAGTATTTCAAATAGAAATGTTATTAAAATGTTCCTGTCCGATATGTTAAGTTGTGCGTTGGTATTAGTTTTTATATTTTACATGTTCTAAGAGTGTTAGTTGTTAGCCTTTTCTTGTGGATGTTCTTTTTTATTGTATTTCATTGTCCCCACGTCTCGTGATCGATATGTCTGTTTATCTGAGTAGAAATTAGCGTATCATATATCAGGACGTGATAAATATTTTTTTTCTCCTTATGTATAGGTTTATCACGTTTTGGCTTTCAAGCTCACGGAATGGGGTAAGTATAGTTGTTCTTACCCAATTAATTGCATTGTTATAAATAAATATGTGTAAACTTTAAAAACTCAAGACCAGACAGAAGTTGTCACGTTCCTCAGAGAGATTCATTAAAAAAGATATACTCTATTTTAGCGCCATCTTTTATTACGAGACGATACTACATGTTTTTAATGGGTGGTAACGTTTGAGAAATGAGCGATACCTAGTAGTTATTCCGGTGTTCTGTTCAGTGAACATTCTAAGTTTGGTACAGAGAACTTAATTTCTGAACCACACAGCGCACATATTACTTTTCCATTTCCTAATTATAATTTGCGAAATTCAAAAATAAATACGAAAAATTACTATTTATGATTGTTATATTAATATAAGGTGGGGACCACCAAAAAACTTGTCTAAAACATAAATGCTGAATATAAATAAGCTGATTAAAATATGTTGAATTAATGAAACTACAAGATTGCTTTATATTTTAAAATGAAGATAAGACAAACTTACATAAAACTAAGTGTTAATTAATTGTCAACTTGTCTACAAATTTAACAGGAACATAATAAACAGTCTAATTATAATGTATGTAAATTGATAGCAGTATGCCACATTAGATTACAAGCATACAATTTAATACAAAGAGTACTCTGTGGATATCATTGAGGTTCATTAATAATTATTTTTTTAAATTAATAAATCACACTATAGGGCATTTTTATACGTTGGGAGGGGGTCTCAAACTTTTCCATTCACATCAAAGGAGCCTTAGACTGAAAAGAGCTTGGAAACAACTGTTATAGCATACAAGTTTAGGTTTGTTTCACGTCACTCATACATTTTCAAACAAGGTATATATATATATAGAGAGAGAGAGAGAGATTAATATATATGGTCGCAAGACGCTACTGGTATTTGTCAGTAGTAACTACCGTGGATGAAGAATAGATACTGACATGGTTGAAATGTCCTCACTAGTAACTACCGTGGGTGAAGAATAGATACTGACATGGTTGAAATGTCCTCACTAGTAACTACCGTATATGAAGAATAGATACTGACATGGTTGAAATGTCCTCACTAGTAACTACCATGGTGAAGAATAGATACTGACATGGTTGAAATGTCCTCACTAGTAACTACCGTATATGAAGAATAGATACTGACATGGTTGAAATGTCCTCACTAGTAACTACCGTATATGAAGAATAGATACTGACATGGTTGAAATGTCCTCACTAGTAACTACCGTATATGAAGAATAGATACTGACATGGTTGAAATGTCCTCACTAGTAACTGTGGCTACTTATTATTTCATTTAGTTGATAATCACGAGGTTGCTGTAGAACAGGTCAGTAATTATTCATATTTATGGTCAACTAGCATACAGCTAGTCAGAAATTACGGGTCAAGTAATGCCTCTTCAACCCCATAGTATCCCCTAACCTCACAGGTAACTGAAATAAATATTTTTTCTGACATAAAATTTTAATAAAGAGACAGAAAAGTGTAGTCCCGACAGTCAAACGTTAGTAAATTCCTGTGTAAACCAATCAAAATTATGATCAAAAGTATAACCTAATGTTTCTCTGTATGTGAAGTATAAAATGAAATGTATAGACAACAAAACTAGAAAATTATATTTGATTTTTTTTAATTTAGAGTATTAATTAATAAAAGAGTTTTTTTCAGTTTTAAAAAGTTTGTGATATAACAGAAAGGAGCTCAATTTAAAACGATTTAAGTTTTAAATTGAATCGGTATTTTTAATTTTATAATAATTTTTAAACTTGGCTTTAGGCTAGGTAATCCCAACACTCACTACACTTATAAGGCTTCACAGATCCTATTCTACCCGTCATTAGGATTGTAACTGGCAGACAGTAATCAAACTCTTCTATCTGGATAGGTACATTTTGGCGTTTATGATTCCTTCTATTTCAAGAAATCAAACGTGACACACACTGACTCTTATATAGATTAGATCAGAACGTAGTAGTACTAAGACTTGTCAGCACTCAATTATAATATATAATTATTAACTACCTTGAATAGTGACTCTATAACCCTAAGCCTTTTGTCTGTGTATTACATTAAAAATTATACTACAATAATATGTACGTAAAAACGGCTGGTTTAGGTAGAAAAAGCACAATGTAGAGGAGCGAACAACATTTCGACCTTCTGCAGTCATTTTCAGGTACACAAGGAATGAAAGAAGTAATTGACCAATAGTTGACCACATGTTTGAAGGCAGTTATGTAATTGATTGTAGGAATGTAGAGGGCGTGCTAAGATGTTGGATTATATTTATTAATATAGGTACAAAAGTGTTCTTTTGCATTAGTTTATTTTGAGCTTGAGTTGCTGTATAAGTAAGGCTTCTTTAATTTTGCATTTTTTATGCTTGTTTTTTTATTTAGTGTTTGGGTGTTTTCTGTGGTTATGGCCTAAGTATGGGCAATCTAGTATCACTAGTTCTAGCCAATATTTTTATGACACAAGTTGAAACACAAGCAATTAACACAGCATTACATCCACCACTATACTGATACAGATATGATGACAACACGATTGCAGGATTCATATCTACAGAACACACACTTAATTTTTTTCAATCACATTAACTCTACACATCCCAACATTAACTTCACATGTGGACAGGAAGAAAGCAATCAAATATCATTTCTTAACCTCAAAATTACAAGAACTGTCACACAATTCAAAACAGAAATCCACCAAATCATCACCCATACTGGACTATACATTCCTTGGGACTCAGCACATGAAACAAAACAAAAACTCAACATACTAAGAAACCAAATAAACACAGCCATAAAACAATGCTCACCAGAAAAAATTAACGATGAATTAGACAAAATAAAAGAATACTTCATCAACATCAGTGATGTCGAGAAACCCACTTGTTGAGAATTTTATATGCAAAAACGGCTCGTTTTGGGTTCAGGAAATATTTTAAATAGAAGAGCCCTCTACATTGCGACACTCAGTTATACAACCCCTTCCAAACATGTGGTCAGCTTCCGGTCAGTTACCTCTTTCTTTGTGAACCTGACGATGACCGAAGAAGGTCGAAACGTTGTTCGCTCTTCTATTTAAAATATTTCCTGAACCCAAAACGAGCCGTTTTTGCATATAAAACTTCATCAACATCAATAAGTTTCTTCCACAAACTGAACAAAACATTATACGCACACACCTAGACAGAAAGCAAAATCAACTAAGAAAGGTAAATATACCCTACGATTTAAAACACCACGAAACCATATACTGCTGCATACCGTATATTTCCCACATCAGCAGCAAAATAACCAACATTTGGCAAAAACTAGTAAAAAAATATGACATTCCAGTTAATACCAAATTTATTCAAAAACAAGGCACAAAACTGTGGTCTATACCATGTAAAAACTGCACTGACAAACACCACACCAACATTATTTATAAAATACAATGTGATAACTGCCACGACTTCCATGTTGGAGAAACAAGCAGAAAAATGGAAACCAGATTCAAAGAACACAAAAAGTCACCTTCACACGTTTTCGAACACTGCAAATCAAATAAACACAACATAACCATAGAAAACACCCATATACTAAATAAAGAAACAAGCATAAACAAACGCAAAATTAAAGAAGCTTTACTTATACAACAACTGAAGCCCAAAATAAACCAATACAAAGGAACACTTTTATTCCTATATTAATAAATATAATCCAACATCTAAGAACATTCTCTACATTCCTACACTCAATTACATAACTGCCTTCAAGCATGTGGTCATCTGTTGGTCAGTCACCTCTTTCTTTCTTTGTGAACCTGACGATGACTGAAGAAGGTTGAAATGTTGTTTGCTCCTCTACATAAAAAAAAACTTTACCCATACCAGCCATTTTTACAGATATATTTTTCTCTACAAGTGGGTTTTCTCATCATCACGGATACTACAATAACTTAAGTTATGATTATATAACCCAAAAGACTGCTCCCTATACACAACCTATACAGTAATACGCTATTATGAACTGTGGTCACATAACCTTAAGCCTAATCGCTGTATACTAACATCACTAATAATAGTGCACTGCCTCTAGCGATGATCATTTAACCCTTGTGTTTGAAACCTTTTTCTAATTAGTAATTTTTTTTATTTTCTTGTGAGCAGTAACACAACACTATGTTACACAAATTTTGTTCCTGGATAGTATGTGTTATTTCTTAATTGCTTATGTTGTAAAAGTACAGATGATGGTCAGTATTCCATTCAGACTTTGTTTTTGTGACCTGTATAATGAAATTTGGAAATTAACCTATTTTCTATGTAAAAACGGCCAAATTTGCACATTTTTATTCACACCTTATGTGAATAAAACAACATATGAATCAAGATTTACACGTATTTATACTACAGTTACACAAAAATGTTTAGAAGTGAGTAGTTTTCAAAATTTGTGACTGTAATTTAAATTACTTTCACGTATCAGCTCCCAAATATAGTCTCCCATTATGTTTTCGTTATACTCTCCTTGGTAGCGGCGTTCAAAGTCCAGTACACTTTAGTGAAAACGCTCGCCTTGCTCCTTTGAGTATGCTCCCTGTTCTCCTTGAATTTATCAAGATGAATGTCAAGAATATGGACTTTCATGGACATCCTGCAGTCCATTTTGCCGTAGATCTTCACCTGAGCCTCAACAAGTTCCACATAATTTTTGGCCTTCTGATTGCTCTAGAAGCCCCGAACCACTACAGTAAAGCTGCCCCAAGCTTGTTTTTCTTTCCTACTGAACTTCTTGGGGAATTCTGTGCACTCTAGGATCTTTATTTGTGGTCCAACGAAGACATCAGCTTTGACCTTTACCTCAGACAACTTAGAAAAGAAGTCTCGAAGGTACTTGAAGGCTGCAGACTTCTTATCAAGAGTTGTGACAAATTGTTTCATGAGACCCAATTTTATGTGTAATGGTGGAAACAACACTTTCTGGAGGTCCACTAGTGGATCACACTTGACATTGTGCCTCCTCACAGAGAACTTGGCCAGTTGTGGCCAATGCTTCCTGTTGTAGTATGCTGAGGTGTCCTTGCTGCCCAAAGGCAAAGATAATAGGAAAACTTGGTAAAGCCTCCTTGGAGACCCATCAGGAATGCAACCATTTTGAAGACTCTGATAACCGCCCAGCTATATTCATCATACTTGAAGGCTTTTAGCAAGATCTTGACGCTGTTGTTTTCCTCTTTGAGGTGCACTGAATGAGTTACAGGAAAAGTTCTAGAAAATTCTTAAAATGTTTTGTAAGTTCAAGAAAATTCCAGTTACTCAGCACTGAATCTACCTAAAATGTTCTGGAAAATGGGTAAATTTGAACATTTTTTTACTCAAGTCACAAAAGCAAAGTTTGAAGAGAAAAACAGGTCTTTTCCATTTACTTTAGAGATAAGCAATTGGTAAATAACACTCTCTGCCCAGGAACAAGATAAAGTAAAAAGTTTGTTACATAATATATTTAATATAGTTACGTAAGGTTTTAGTTTCAAAGTACCCTTACTTCATGTATATGTTTAATATAGTTACGTAAGGTTTTAGTTTCAAAGTACCCTTACTTCATGTATATGTTTAATATAGTTACGTAAGGTTTTAGTATCAAAGTAACCTTACTTCATGTATATGTTTAATATAGTTACGTAAGGTTTTAGTTTCAAAGTACCCTTACTTCATGTATATATTTAATATAGTTACGTAAGGTTTTAGTTTCAAAGTAGTCTTACTTTATGTATATACTTAATATAGTTACGTAAGGTTTTAGTTTCAAAGTAGTCTTACTTTATGTATATACTTAATATAGTTACGTAAGGTTTTAGTTTCAAAGTAATTTTACTTCATGTATATATTTAATATAGTTACGTAAGGTTTTAGTTTTAAAGTAACCTTACTTTATGTGTATATTTAATATAGTTACGTAAGGTTTTAGTTTCAAAGTACCCTTACTTCATGTATATCTTTAATATAGTTACGTAAGGTTTTAGTTTGAAAGTAGTCTTACTTTATGTATATGCTTAATATAGTTACGTAAAGTTTTAGTTTCAAAGTAGCCTTACTTTATGTGTATATTTAATATAGTTACGTAAGGTTTAGTTTCAAAGTAACCTTACTTTATGTATATATTTAATATAGTTACGTAAAGTTTTAGTTTCAAAGTAACCTTACTTTATGTATATATTTAATATAGCTACGTAAGGTTTTAGTTTCAAAGTAACCTTACTTTATGTATATATTTAATATAGCTACGTAAGGTTTTAGTTTCAAAGTAACCTGACTTCATGTATATATATAAT
Organism: Carcinoscorpius rotundicauda; assembly: GCA_011833715.1. NCBI lineage: Eukaryota > Metazoa > Arthropoda > Merostomata > Xiphosura > Limulidae > Carcinoscorpius > Carcinoscorpius rotundicauda. The sequence goes on from CM022398.1 coordinate 91,871,369, forward strand.
ATTCCGATTCTTCAGTTATGTAAACTGTTAGTCAGTTATAATTTTCACATTTAGAAAACCATCGCACCCAAACAAGGTATAACGATGCCCTTATTACCAAGTTGTTCGCCTTTCAATTTGTCAACACCTACGCTTCTCTCTTCTACACAGCGTTCTTTAGGAAGGTAAGGAATATATCTAAATATCCTCAACTGTTTTACAGCTTTCTTTAAAAGCATATGGAAACTTGTAGATTACATGATATAGTAAAACCACGTATTTTTAAGAGGATGTAGAAACGGACACAAAACTGCTCCTTATTTTTTTGACAAGATATGGAAACTGATAAACTAACATAATTTTAAAATATTTTTAATATAACATTGATATATTAACATAATATTCAATATAGTAACATGTTAACTTATCCTAACAGGACATTGGAACTGATGGAATCGTCGGACTTGGGATGGAGTATACAGATAACTGCGGAGATGCTGGTAACAACAACTGTATGTCTTTATTGTCTTTTCAACTGCTGACACTGATGATAATTAAACCTGTACCGAAATTCTTCAGTGATATAATCATACCGTAAGTATCAAATGTTTTCAAAGGAATCTGTACATTTCATATTGTGTTGTCTGAATCTACTGTTTAATTATGTATTTGAATACGATAAAAGAATAAAACCTTACATTTAACAGTCTAACATTTAATAGAGAATGGTAAAGTGAGACATAAAAATTGCAAAAAACCTTTGATTCTAAAAAAAATAATGAAGATAATAATATATTAGTCCCAACAAATCCTGACTTTTACAGTTTACGTTCAATTAAAACAAACCTGGAAGCGTTTTTACATTTTGTACAGATGTCTAAAAATGTCTTTTTGTCCATTAGTTAATTCCAAGTTAATAAGTAACACAAAATGAACGTTATTACAATATGAGAGACATTCTGTGCTCATAATTTAATATTATATTTTCTGTTCTTTACATTTGTATTTACTTATATTTAATTATATTTTCTCTTTTTAACCTCTGTATTTACTTATATTTAATAATATTTTGTCTTTTTAACCTCTGTATTTACTTATATTTAATTATATTTTCTCTTCTTAACCTCTGTATTTACTTTCTTTCATTTGTTAATTCAGGCATTCAGCCTTTGCTAAACTTAACTTTTACTCTGATAATTATCAGATTTTGTCTTTGTTTCTCCTACATTTTCTTCTGATAATTCTGCCTTTGTTTCTGCTACATATTACTGGTAATTTCTGTGACTTTGTTCTGTTTTTTTATCCTGTTAATTTTTCTGTAATATTTCTCTCTACCTTGTTGATTTTTGATAAACTTCTCTTGTTTTTTAATATTCTATTTGTATTTTTTATTTATTCCTGTTTATGCTGCTAAATCTTGTATGATTTAATATCTGTTCTGCTAAATCTTGTATGATTTAATATCTATTCTTCTGTAACATTATTTTTCATCTTTCTGTTTCTACTGTGTCACTTCTCTTTCATACTTCATACCATGTATTCCTTTAATTTCCACTAGCTGAGTGTACCCTTTAAGAAAATGAAAATTTCATAATGGACATTAAATAATGTTTCTTCTACCCTTTGTTATTAAATCTCTAATGACCTCGTTATATGTTAACTGCTTATCTTGCACTGCCAAAGGTGATACTTGACTTGTTAAACTGATTAGGCAATTGTGTCTTTATGTTCAAAGCTAATACCCCATACAGAAGTGGAAATGTGTCTTATTTAAGTTCTGTATCTATCCTTCTTCTTGGGTACAAAAACCTAAAACAAAATATTCAGAGTATACCATCTGGGTTTCCAGTTACCTTCCAACAGAAAGTAGTGTAACTGAGCTAGTCACTTCTAGCCACACATAATGGAACATTTTAATAGTAAGATTCTTGCTTGTTCTGCTAAAATCTGTTTCACTTTTTTTTGTTTTCTCTTGTTATTCTGAATATGAATAATAATTTACAAACAGAGTGAAACAGTGCTTGTTTAACATAAACAACAGGCTTTTGAAGAAGATGTTTCGGAGATGTCAAGGCACAAAAGTAGATGACTTTTCTCCTTCTAAGGATCATTCTAGGAAACATTACTTGATACAAGAGATGCAGAAGCCTAATGCAGAAGACTTTCGTCTCAGTGAATTTAATGAGAAAATAATCCAGTATGGATACCTGATGGTAGGTACACTGAACAGTGATAATGGTTCATGGTGAGTTACTCCATTTTATGTGTTTTTTATTTAGCAATGTTTCTCTCATTTCGAACAATTTATTGTTATATATTTGAGATGTTTATCAGAACCAGTTTATTAACATTTTCAATAAAAAGTAGAAACTTAAATTGCTTTGTTGTACTTACAGTAAAAAACTTTAGTTACTGATGTATAGCCTGTATCTGTTCTTTTACTTGACTTGCTGTAAAAATCTTCAGTTAGTGATGTGTAACTTATATCTGTTCTTTCACTTGACTTACAATAAAAAAACTTCAGTTAATGATGTATAGCTTGCATCTGTTCTTTTACTTGACCTATAGTAAAAAAATTTAGTTACTGATGTATAGCCTGTATTTGTTCTTTTACTTGACTTACAGTAAAAAACTTCAGTTGGTGAAATATAGCCTGTATCTGTTCTTTTTACTTGACTTAATTACAGTAAAAACCTGTGGTTGAGATATAGCCTGTAAATGTTGTTTTTACATGTCTTTCAGGAAAAAAACAACAACAAACTCCAGTGTCTCAGGTTTAATGTGTAACTGCTGTTTGTTTATTTTATGTTAAATATATTGTAAACTTCTGTCTCAAGGAAATTTTTTGGTACACAACTTAGTAGCATATTTATTTTATCAAAACTCTCAATGGTATGCAGTTATGAAACGTAAATAGTATAGAAGATTTTTTTTCTCACTGTGTAGCTTTTTGCTGCCTCCTTTCCACTAGCACCCCTTCTTGCTCTGATAATCAATATAATCGACCTGAGGGTGGATGGGAAGAGGTTATTGTGGTGGAACAGAAGGCCAGTTCCTTTCCGTGATAATGATATTGGTGGGTAACCTTTCTCACCCATTTTTGATTTAATAGAGCTATGAGTTAGCTGAATTGTAAGTGGACAAAAGTAAAAACCAGTGTTTTTCTTTTTACCACGTTCGATTATTAATATGGCATTAGGTTATTTACTGTAGATGGCGCTGATAACCTACTGTCTGTTTATCTTTGTACAATAAATTCATTGTTGGATGTTGAATATGCAATATTTTTTTAAGTTTTAAGATATTTGTTTATTCTCAATAATTTTTTATTGTAATAAAATAAAAATAGCATTCGCTCTTGTCTTTGTGACTCAAAATAAATATATTTTTCTCTATGTTGGTACACAAATTTGTGATGGTGGTAACTTATCCTATGGGAAGCACACAAAAACACAGGAAGAGTATAAAGGGTACACAAAAACACAGGAAGAGTATAAAGGGTACACAAAAACACAGGAAGAGTATAAAGGGTACACAAAAACACAGGAAGAGTAAATAGGGTACACAAAAACACAGGAAGAGTATAAAGGGTACACAAAAACACAGGAAGAGTAAATAGGGTACACAAAAACACAAGAAGAGTATAAAGGGTATACAAAAACACAGGAAGAGTAAATAGGGTACACAAAAACATAGTAATAGCATAAAAACAAATGGATTAACACGACAACAGAGACAAGAACACAAGTAGGAAAACATTCAAATAAATATGTGGATTAAATAAAGAAAACACAGCTGGACACAGAGAATAAAAACACAGTAAAGAGACATTGACAAGATTGATACACATGTCTCTCTTGATCAGATGGGTGAGTTGACCACAGTATGTAAACCAAGAGAAATTGGTTATGTGCTTCTCATTTGGGTTAAGGTTGGTTTGAATCTCCTAGAAATACTGTTTAGTGTTTTACTTTACTTAATTAAAAAATATGCAGAGTGGACTATTTGTTCTGTGCCACCACAGGACTCAAATATTAATGTTAAGAATGTTTAACCTTTCTTGGTGTGAAGTGATTTTTTTCTTCACTGTATTATCAACATTTCTCTTCTCAAGATACGTAATGCTGAAAGAAAACAATATAACACAATTTGAATTATGACTCTGAGTTTTCCTGCCTCTATTACAGGTATCTGGTTCCATATTCTTCGGTTTATGAATGTTCTCGGAGTTATTAGTAATGCTTTCCTCATTGCATTCACATCGGAATACGGCCAGTCTCTAACCCTAGCTCAGAAGTTTCTATTTGTGATAGGTTTTGAGGTAATTCTGAATAAAATGTTTCTTTGTTATCTTAATAATAAAAATATTAGAATTAGAATATACTTTGAAATACACAATGCTTTGATAAAGGTTTGTATTATTTTAATATTCACAAAATATGACATATAATTCATTTAGTAGGTGTGAAACAGCAGTGACGTATAGGTTCAGTAGTTCAACTATTATGCACCAAACAATAGAGATGCATAGGTTCAGTAGTTCAACTATTATGCACCAAACAATAGAGGTGCATAGGTTCAGTAGTTCAACTATTATGCACCAAACAATAGAGGTGAATAGGTTCAGTAGTTCAACTATTATGCACCAAACAATAGAGGTGCATAGGTTCAGTAGTTCAACTGGTATGTGTGAAACAACAGTGACGTATAGGTTCAGTAGTTCAACTGGTATGTGTGAAACAACAGTGACGTATAGGTTCAGTAGTTCAACTGGTATGTGTGAAACAACAGTGATGTACAGTGTCAGTATTTCAACTGGTATGTGTGAAACAATAGTGATGTACAGTGTCAGTATTTCAACTGGTATGTGTGAAACAATAGTGATATACAGTGACAGTATTTCAACTGGTATGTGTGAAACAATAGTGATGTACAGTGTCAGTATTTCAACTGGTATGTGTGAAACAATAGTGATGTACAGTGTCAGTATTTCAACTGGTATGTGTGAAACAACAGTGATGTACAGTGCAAGTAGTTCAACTGGTATGTGTGAAACAACAGTGATGTACAGTGTCAGTATTTCAACTGGTATGTGTGAAACAATAGTGATGTACAGTGTCAGTATTTCAACTGGTATGTGTGAAACAATAGTGATATACAGTGACAGTATTTCAACTGGTATGTGTGAAACAATAGTGATGTACAGTGTCAGTATTTCAACTGGTATGTGTGAAACAATAGTGATGTACAGTGTCAGTATTTCAACTGGTATGTGTGAAACAACAGTGATGTACAGTGCAAGTAGTTCAACTGGTATGTGTGAAACAACAGTGATGTACAGTGTCAGTATTTCAACTGGTATGTGTGAAACAATAGTGATATACAGTGACAGTATTTCAACTGGTATGTGTGAAACAATAGTGATGTACAGTGTCAGTATTTCAACTGGTATGTGTGAAACAATAGTGATGTACAGTGTCAGTATTTCAACTGGTATGTGTGAAACAATAGTGATGTACAGTGTCAGTATTTCAACTGGTATGTGTGAAACAACAGTGATGTACAGTGCAAGTAGTTCAACTGGTATGTGTGAAACAATAGTGATGTACAGTGTCAGTATTTCAACTGGTATGTGTGAAACAATAGTGATATACAGTGACAGTAGTTCAACTGGTATGTGTGAAACAATAGTGATGTACAGTGTCAGTATTTCAACTGGTATGTGTGAAACAACAGTGATGTACAGTGCAAGTAGTTCAACTGGTATGTGTGAAACAATAGTGATGTACAGTGCAAGTAGTTCAACTGGTATGTTTGAAACAATAGTGATGTACAGTGTCAGTATTTCAACTGGTATGTGTGAAACAATAGTGGTGTACAGTGCAAGTAGTTCAACTGGTATGTGTGAAACAACAGTGATGTACAGTGCAAGTAGTTCAACTGGTATGTGTGAAACAATAGTGATGTACAGTGTCAGTATTTCAACTGGTATGTGTGAAACAATAGTGATGTACAGTGTCAGTATTTCAACTGGTATGTGTGAAACAACAGTGATGTACAGTGCAAGTATTTCAACTGGTATGTTTGAAACAATAGTGATGTACAGTGTCAGTATTTCAACTGGTATGTGTGAAACAATAGTGATGTACAGTGTCAGTAGTTCAACTGGTATGAGTGAAACAATAGTGGTGTATGGGCTCAGTTTAAAAGTTAAAGACATTACAACGTTAGTTCTTGGTATGTTTTGTATTTTCCAGCACCTGGTTTTTGGTGTCAAGTTGATACTGGACATTGTTATTCCCGACATACCTGTTAGCATCCAGCAAGCTAAGCGAAGGGTAAGCAACAGTTTCTTCTGCCTACTCGTTTGATCACGTTCATGTGTAATAGTTTTTTTTATTGATAACATCTGATGATTTTACTCTGTAATTTTTTGTGTGCACAAACGATTTAATTGTTACTATAAAATATTATAAAGTCGTATTTTGCAACCAGTGACATAGAAATATCAGAGGACACTATTTTGTACTTCGTAAGGTATCTATTTACTCACAGCCACATCTTCTATTGCCTTGCCATTTTTCTGTCATCGAAACAGTGTTTTCAAGAACCAAATTATTGGTATTCCGTAACAGTTACACGTGTGATTATGATCTCTTTAGTTGCATGAAGGTAAGGTATAATAACGATTGATCGTTTGAGGTTATCCAGGTTTCATTGCTGTTCTGTTGTTGTTCGTGACGTAATTAACGTTATTCCCGACATAAATATTTTCAAATTTTGTGTTTCAGTCTCAGATATTAAAAGAAAAGGACAACAGATGGCAGACACGTGTTTGTTTTTCACTTCCTGTACTTTGTTGAGCAAGGTGTCAAATGCGGTTTTCATTATTGGTATGAAAACAAATTAACTGTGTATATTTTTATAACAGTTTTGGGCCTACATTTTCCAACATTCAATCGGCTTTTGGTATTTAAAGCGCAAGCGCATAATATTGTTGAGAAAATACTTTATAAATGTACTAATTAAAATTAATTGTGCGGTTATAGTAAATATATCAGAATTGTTCATATTGAGTCCAGACGTGTCAGCTATTAAAACCATCTTTCGTCAGTTGCCTTGATGGCGGTGAACTGTACTTGTTGTAATAACATATACTGTATTGTTAGTTTTTGAATACTTTATTTGTACATATGTTTATATATATTGGCAAGTCGCATGTAATTATTATTTCATTTCACATAAAACTCACATAATTTTCTGTGGGATTTTTTAGACTTCTGAAAGTTTGAAATTGGTGACAAATTTCTTTCATTATTTCAATGCCACTGTTTTACTATTCGATATTAAGTCTAATTTTGATGTAAATTAACTTTTAAAATATTCTATTTTTGTTTTGTACAGGAACGCTACGTTGTTGCGACACTAATGGCTGAGATGGTATCAAGAGACAGTTCGGAAGAATAATGAACCAAAGAGTACACCTACATCACATTTGGATAATTTCTTGTCTGGTCACACAAAAACTATTATATCGTCACGTCAGTTTCAATTGTATTTATTATTACAGTTTTTTAATATTTTGATTACTTCAATATTTTATTGTTATTTATGAATTTTATAGATTTGTATCAGTTTTACAACTAATTTACTGGAGTGATTTACGGCTAGACTTATTAAACTACTAGCATATAAGATTTGTTTGGTGAAAGTAATTGATTTTAGCTCCCGCGTATTTCACTTTAAACTTTGAATATATTATGTCCGAAAGATGTCACCCTTAGCAGTAATTCGTCATTTGGAGCAATAGGCTTAGTTACCTGCACATGTGTAGCAACGCTATCGGTTGCATCAGACGAACAAAAGTTATTTTGAAAATGATAATGTAATGCTGATGGTAAAATGGACTTTTCTAATTTTAGGTTTAAAACATAAATGAAAAGAAGACAACTTCTAGAGTCTGAGTTGCTAGCCTTGAAAGCCGTGGTAACGTTTCCGTGATAAGCTATAATAGAATATTTGTATTAAAATGTAAACTAATTTATTAAATATTAAAATGGTATTGTCTGAAAAAAAAATAGAAGTCGTTCTTATGTCAGATTTTACACTTTATTAATCGAAGTAGCCTATGATTGGTGGGATCTTGTTGACGGTCCCTCGTGTAATTTTGCTCAACGGACCCTATTAGGTTTTTTTAATTTTTATTAACAACAATACAAGAATACATTTTGAGGTAACAAATTTAAATACAAATACATTTCTAATAACTTTGTGGCAGTTTCGCACTGCTATTATTCAAACAACATAAAATAAACGTTATGTAGGCTGGGATATCAGTTCGACAAAACAGTTGTTTTTGTTGTTTTGAATTAAGCACAAAGCTATATAATGGGCTATCTATGCTCTGCCCACCACGGGTATCGAAACCCGGATTTTAGCGTGTAAGTCCGCATACATTCCGCTGAGTCACTGGGGGGCGCGACAAAACAGTTTAAGGCTAAGTTGCAGTTAGAAATACACTTAAAATACATATTATTTTAGAAAGATCTACAAGGGAATGTTGTAGCTTGTATATTTTATTCTATAATTATGTTTGTTTTACTTACTATTGTGACTCAAGTGTATGATATGATAACAAAATGATTCTAAAGTATTTTCAAACGTGTGGTTCGGTATGTGTCGAGTGTAATATATTTATATAGTTTTAATGAAAGATACTCTGAAATCAACTCTTTGTGTAACAGTAGTTAAATACCACTTTTAATATATATATATATATAAACTCTGATTTATTATTCATAAAAATATATATGTTGTTCCTGTAACTGAGATCTGATTTTTTCTCTATATATTTTTCACTCATGTTGCTTGTCTGAAGGTAAACCCAGGAACCGAGTTTGTCACTATTGTTCTAATAATCCTATATAAATATAAGAATTGTGCTAAACCTTTTTGTCATCATTAGATAGACTAAAAAAAGTTGGGACTTATCAGTATTAAACCAATGTGAACATCAGAGGATATTTTTACACTCATTAGTTTAAGCAAAACGTTAGAGCCGAACTACGGCTAAAGTTCGAATTTTACAGTATTACGGCATTTGTGTTCTTCCACCCCGAGTTTAAGTTTCAAGCAACGTAAGACTGATTTTGAGTGGTTGATGTGTTTGACTACTTCTTAATGTCGTTACATTTTTAACTGGACAAAACGCATCTGTTACGGTACTTTTAAACCTACCAATCAGTGTAGCAACTGTAGTGTTTAGTTTGGTTCCTACGCTGTGATAGGTAAGGTGTGACGATGTTTTGTTCCTGTGATTAATAGGTCCAATAGTGTTTAGTTATGTTCCTAAGCTTTGATAGTGTTTCACGTTTCAGTTGCATATGCTCATGTCGGTCAATACCAGTTTTCGAAATAGTTTTTTTTTTTATCATTGTCATAGAACAGGTTTATTCCTGTGATAATATCAACCCTTATTGCTAACTTTTGAATTTAAAATTAACTAGAAGTGTTTTCGAATTACTTCGTGTGTTTAAGGTAAAGAACAGTAAAAACAAATATATTTTTGTTATACAATTCTGCAAAACGTGTTTCGAAATTCAAAGTACTTTTCAAAAGTAACAATTTCCGGATCTATTTGTTATATAAATTATTTTAAAAATTCGCAAAAATAACACATGATTTTAAATATTAGGCGCGCAGAAGATATTAAAGAGTTACTCCACACGGGTCACGTGGTACACCAATGTATTAACTATGAAATTACCTCGCTAAGACTTTTTAAATTTAATGTACGTTTACTCAGTAAATATTTCTTGTAATATATTCGTGTGATGGAGATTCGACACTCGTTAAAATTGGGCATGTTTAAAGAAATGTTTGTGAACGCACAGCTTGCATTGGGCATTATGTACTGAGATTATTTGTATTGTGTGCTAAACTTAAAAACACCTTTGATAATCACGTTTGGAATAAAACTTTAAAGATAAACAGTCTCTGTGTCCGTTTCTTATTTTATTCAAGGGTAAATATTTTATTGTAATGTTAAATGAGAGATTAATTGACAACAGCTAGCTATGATTGGTTGTACAAATTACAGCTGGAATTGGTTGGTATCAAAACTAATTGTTATACAAAGGCGTAAAAAGAGTCCAGTTTCTCACATTAACAAAACTCTTGGTAATGCTACTTTTAAAAATTCATTCTATCGGATAGAAATGTTACTTTTCTAATTAGATGAAGTTTTAGCCTTGGCTAAATCTTTCTGCGTGAGTTGTTGCTACAATAATAAAGATGAGGCGAAAAGAAACAAATATTTATATGTTTCATTACTTAACTAACAAGAGAATCTGGTGAAAATGTTCAGAGAATAAAATCAGAACTTTCTGGTTTCGTATACATGAACTGTTATTATATTACTATTTGATTTATAAATGTACGTATTCAAGGTAAGATAAATATTAAAATTATTGTAAGTTTGCAACGTTAAAGGAAAAAAATTAAGAAACTTTTATTCGTTCGTTTAGACGTTATCATTAGATTAAAACTGGATGTATCCAGTACATTTGTATCGAAAAGTTATGTAACCTTTCCTTGTATTGTTTAAATTAAAGAAACCAGCTTTAGAAAGACTGAAGGGTCTAAACAAAGTCTTGATCTGAAGAGGATAGGTATGGTAAAAAACGAATTTCTGAAAATGAAAAAAGATACTAACAAAAATAAAATTACTCTGGGTCGACGTCAATTTTATACTAATACGTATACATTAGAATATTTGGATATTATATACTGACAGAGAGACCTGTGGAAGACTGTGGTTACCAATGCCCTGTTCGGATATGGTGTACTGAGAGGGGGATCTGTGGAAGGCCATGGTCACCAATGCCCTGTTCGGATATGGTACACTGAGTACCTGTACACTGGTACACTGTGAACCTGACGATGACCGAAGAAGGTCGAAACGTTGTTCGCTCTTCTATGTAAAATATTTTCTCAACCCAAACGAGCCGTTTTTGCATATAAAATTGAGAGAGAGATCTGTGGAAGGCCATGGTCACCAATGCCCCGTTCGGATATGGTACATAGAGAAAGATGGATAATAGAATTTAAAAAAATAAATAATTACGTTATGCAATTTGGGGCCGTAGATGTTCTAAGAGTTCTTCTCTTCTGTCTGACAAGAGCTATCAGTGGGTAATAATGACTCGTCTATCAGTGCTAATTTATAACGTCAAAAGCTGATAGCTCTGATTTTGAACGGAACAAGAACTTACGTGATCTATTTTAGTTTTATGTTTCTTTTGTTTTCCTGTTTCTATGCGATTTTTTTTGTTTAAACTTCAGACTACAGTTCATGTTTTTTTTGTTTTTGTTTCGAATTAAGCACAAAGCTACACAATGGGCTATCTGTACTCTGCCCACCACGGGTATCGAAACCCAGATTTTAGCATGTAAGTCCGCAGACATACCGCTGAGCCACTGGGGGGCGAGTACAGTTCAAATTTTGTTAGCTAAGTTGACTATACTGAAATGTATAACACATGATTATAAACATCTTATTTGAATGTCTTATTTTAAAATAAAATAAAAAAAAACTTTGAGAAGATAGTGATAGGAACTCCAATCAACTACCGAAGCCAAGGTTACTTTGGTAAGCAAAGTTCACATGACATTTGTGTTTTTAAATATGGACAGAATGTTTCACATATATCAATACAGAACTATAAATCGACAACACATGAAAGATGTCATGTATGAATAAAGGTATTTTATTCCTAAAAAATTTTCTTACAAATGTATTATTGTAGACAAGTAGAACTTAAGATTGGTATGTGTGTTTTTCTTATAGGAAACCCACATTGAGCTATCTACTGTGTATTATTAAACCCTTGATTTTAGCACAATAAATCCAAAGACTTACCGCTGCCCCAGCAAGGAACAAACTTAAAATGAAAATAAGTTACAAACATAGTTTGTGTTTTTACTGGTCGAAAGGTAAACTGTAAACGTTTAGCTACATAAAATCATTACCACAACCTCTGGTTACCTGATAAATCTCAGTTTTTCCCGTTGATGGGAATTTTTTACTATTGTTTAAACCTGTTACTCTTATTGCGATAATCGCATCCGATTTGACTTCTCACGGAAATCAAATTCAAAATTATAGATTTGGTAATCGTGTCCATATAGAAATACAAATAATTTGTTTTAACAGAAAATTTTGTCGGGACACACAAACAGACCTTTAAATGATAAATAACCAAGTATATTGAGTAATTGCAATATCACGTGTCTCGTGACTTCACAGGTGCGTGTCGTATAGGTGTAATACATGTTTTGTTATTATTAACATAATACAGACGTTCACTGCTTTTTTTTCACTACTTCTATGCTGTCGCTGTGTTTGCTGAAATTGAATTCAAAATGGCCGATGATTATTGATTATCCGATTGGATTTTAATAAAACGATTAATAAATTTTAAAATTGTTGCTGCTCTTAATTTTTCACAACGCTATATATGTGCAAAGTTTAGTCAGAAGAAAGATTTACGGAACTTTCGTATAAAAACATGTCTTGTGTTAGGGATAAAAGTATGTATTCATTATCACGAAATACTGTTTAAATAATGAAAAACAAAATTATATATATCTAGTCCAAAAGATTTCCATCACAGCTGCTGCACGAAAACTGTTCTCGTTTCTTGATAAAAATATTAAATACAAAATAACAGCTCTAACCATAGACTTTCATGTTGAAAGCTGTGTATATTGATCGTTTTGTGAAGACACGATCAGCGAAAATTGCATCAGAAAACAATTAGTGGAGTTTGTTGTTCATTTCTTTTTCAAAGCTTCGTTCTCATTTCCTTCTGTCAGTTCGACTATCTTTCGCCCTACGTATTTTCCCTCAAAATTACCTACCCAGGGATAGTAAGCGGGACACTTCTCACAAGTTTGCATGTAGCGCATGTCGTAGGACCGATCTTTGCTGAAGGGCAAGGTACATGTGTGGGGGATATTGCACGAGGGCTGACGTTTCTCACACGCCCAGGGTACATAGTTTTTAGTGACTTCATTTACGGGAACAGGGTTGCTCATCCACTGAAGAGCTTGTTGCATGGTTACAAACCAGACGTCTTGATAAGTATTGAGAAGGTGGTCAATGAATTCGTTCAGCGCCTTCACTTTGACCTTATCGTTGAACCAATTAACGTAAAAGAAAAGTCCAAATGGAGCTCTGTTTGTTTTGTAATGTCTGAGGAAATTTTCATTGAGAAAATCGAACACCAGTTTCTCGTCACTGGGTAGGACACACTGGTCAGCTAGAACACACTGACCACTTATACCTTCTTCACTGAACATTGTGTTGAGAGGAATTTCCCACATACCAGGAAAGGAATGACTTGGGCAGTTTTTGGTCAAGCAGCGGTGAGGAATTCCATAGTCTAGAGTATATGGCCAGATGGGGGTCTTTACCTGAGGCACGGCAATGGATGAATCATATGCAAAGTTGTAGTCAAAAAGCATGGTGGCCATGTTGTTCCCGCCAGGTTTTAAGAAAGGTGCTCGACTACCTAACACAGAATCACGAGACAAGTTGGCGAACTTGATAAGAATCTCTCTCTGACCAACCATTTCCTCAGTCCAGTCCTCATATGAAGCCGTGGACCACCAGTCCTCTGGCTGGCGATGACTGAAAATTAAACAAGTATAAGAGTGTTAGACGTGTAAATATAAGACATAATTCTTGTTGCTTAAAGATATATTTTATCAAACACACCACATTTAAAATGGAAAATTCACTAAGTTTTTTTAAACATTGTAATTGTTATAATGCATTCTGCAGTTAAGTCGAAGGCTGTCGTTATTTAATATTTAACAATAGATTCAAAACTTATTTAAACATTATTGGTAATCTTATTTGCATTTAATTTCTGAAGAAATTCATAAATGTTGTTTTGAAATATTTTACTACAACGATAGTAAATTTATTTATAGTTAGGATGCACAAATACAGTGAACGTAATGTCATAGCTGGAGGAAGATACCGCGAAATTTCCCTTACAGCAACAACTCTGAGAGGACCGCGTTATTGTTGGCTTTCGTTACAATAATACGAGTAATGCTTTAACAAATTGTAGGTTATCTTAATGTTAATCGTTCTTCCTTTCACATAAATATAATATGCAATAAAGAACGTTCATTATATATTAAGAATGTTTTGAATTTAATATTATCAAACTCGAAAGCGTTTTTAAGGCAAAGAGTTGATTGTTTGTTTGTTTTTTAATTTCGCGCAAAGCCACACAAGGGCTATCTCCGCCAGCCATAGATAATTTACCAGTGTAAGACTAGAAGGAAGGCAGCTAGTCACCACCATCCACCGCCAACTCTTGGGCGACTCTTTTACCAACGAATAGTGGGATTGACCATCACATTATAATGCTCCTACGGCTGGAAGGGTAAGCATGTTTGATGCGACGGGGATTCGAACCCGCGACCCTCAGATGACGAGTCTAACGCCTTAACCCACCTGGCCATGCCTAAGGCAAAGACATTGGGCCATCTGCTATGTTTACCACGGGGAATCAAATCATGAGTAGTTGTTTCCTCATAACTTAAAAAGTATCACAAGTAGGATAATGAAAGTATAGTATGTTAGAAACATTATACTAACACACATCTACATATTCTTTTATGTAAATTGAACAACAAATAAACTGTTTGTAAACAAATAACCAAACATAGGAGGGGCAAAAAGTGTTTGTGCGTCTACTTTAATGGTCAGTTGTGTAGCCTTTCAGGTAAATTACTTGGTGAAATCTCTCCTCATAGCCCTCCATGATCGTTTGACAGTACTCGAGTGGTATTTTCTTCCATTCTTCTTTACAGAAGGCCTCCAACTCTTGCAAGTTTTTCGGATGACGCTGATGAACCCTGATCTTTAACTCATGCCAAACGTTTTCAATTGGGTTGAGATCGGGTGACTGCAATGGCCACTCCAGAACGCTTATATGGTTCCTCTGCAACCAGGATTGCACATATTTCAATGTGTTCTTAGGGTCATTGTCGTGCTGGAAGATCCAACAACCCCTAAGCCGCAAGTTCCGAGCATCATTCTTGGAATAAGTGCCTAATATATCAACATACTCTTCTTTTTTCATGATTCTGTTGATGCGGTGAAGTCTGCCTACACCAGAAAAACTGAAAAAACCCCATAGCACGATCAAGCCACCTCTGTGTTTAACTGTAGGGACGGTGTTCTTTGGAAGATTTCGTTCAACCTTCTTACGGAAAATATTGCGAGCATCATTGTGGCCGAAAAATTCAATTTTAGTCTCGTCTGACCAAAGAATACTCTTCCAATAGGTAAAGGGTTTATCAACATGCTTTCATGCATACCTCAATCGTATTTCTAAACAGACTTTAAATATGGAGTTCTACGAGGACGGTATACTTTGAACCCAGAAGAGTGTAACATGTTCGTAACCGTAGAGGTGCGATCACCGCTAGTACAGTGGTATGTCTCCTGATTTGCAACGCTGAAGTCAGGGGTACGATTCCCCTCGGTGGGCTGAGCAGATAGCCTTTTGTAGCTTTGCTACAAGAAAACACACACACACCCATAGAGGTGCTTACTTCAACCCCAGTTTCCCTTTCCAGTTTCTGTATGTCATTATGTGTTAAACAAGGGTTCTTACTAACTTCTCTGAGAACCTTCCTCTTGGTTCTCTCTGGAATTTTGGTGGAGCGTCCGGAATGAGGGTGGTTAGCAGTTGATCCTGTTAGCTTAAACTTGGCAATTATGTTTTGAACAGTAGATTTCGGCACAAGTTGTGTAGCAATACCGAAAAGAGACACACAAGACTTGTATTTCACAATAATTCGGTTTTTTAAATCACTGGACAGTTGTTTCCTGTTCGCCATGATGACCAAGCAGATGATGACGGAGACGGCACTAAATTGCCGGAAGTACATTTTTTGCTGACTAAATTCCAATAATTATGAACCCAGTGTCTAGTTCTGGAATGGCATAATGTAGTTTATTCACCAAACTAAACAAACAGGAATATCAATTTTTTCACACGTTCTGAACTGTTCGAACACTTTCTGCTCCTGTGTTTTTTGGTTATTTGCTTATAAACAGTTTATTTGTCATTTAATTTACATAAAATGTATGTAGATGTGCGTTAATATAATATAATGCACCACACGTCTATTAGCCTAATTGTGTTACTTTTTAAGTTATGAGCAAAAATCTTCTCGGAATGCAGGGGTACGAACATTTTCTGTCGTAACTGTACGTCTGAATGTATAAAAATGTTTATCACACATACATATATGTACGAGTGTGCATTGTTCATGTATTTTTTTTTCCTTTTACCTTTACTTGATTTAAAGTTTTTACACTGACGTCTTGTGCGTTTTGGTGTATATACAAGACGTTTGTAATGTTACGGTTAATCCCATTATTCATTGGTAAAAGAGTAACCCAAAACGTTAGCGGTGTGTTCACTACCTCGTCCATCACTGATAGATTAGGAACGGTTTGTGCAAATAGGTCTCGTGAAGCATTCGAGAAATTCAATACAAACCAAATCCGAACGCTATTTTTGTGTTTATTTGAAGAAGACAAAATTATTTTAATATTATTAGAAGCAATCATTAAAGTCAAGGTAATTTCCGTAAGGGCAGTTTAGTGGTACCTTCCTTGTCCTAGAGTATATGTTATTTACCTGATAGAATTGACACCGAACTCGTGACCATCCGAGTAAAGCTTCTGTACAAAGAAGTAACTGGAATATTCGTGAGCCGTGAAAAACGTTGCCTTAATAGGACAGCCGTTAGGGTTCTTCCTACTCTCGTTCAAAACATTCTGGTATTGCTCATAATTTATATAGTTTAGAGCTCCGTCGAAAGTCAGGAACACCATCTGTGGTGTTTGTTCTGGCTCTAACCCTCCAGGGATTTGGGTGCCGTCCGAGCTACAGAAACAATTCGGCAGAAGGCACTGCGAAGTGTTGCACTTGGAAACCACCAGAGGGTCCGGTGTGGTCGGCACGGCTGTGGCTGAAACAGTTATTTAGCATTTTAGTCAGCGGTTTCTATAATAACACATAACAAACAGTAGTAGAAATAACTAAGTTATATTTGAAGAGTTAAAACTTGTACTCATAAACTGCTTTAAACAACCTCATGTCTGTAATTAAAACTACAGTCATGGTTCACAAAACTTGAGGCTGAGTGTGTAACCGAAATTTCATAATTCGCGACCTGTTCCACAAAAGTATATCGCGTACAAAATGCAGGTACGGATTGTACTAGTTGATAGAAGAGATTACGTGGTGTAGAATTGTTCTGAACAGGTACGGATTGTACTAGTTGATAAAAGAGATTACGTGGTGTAGAATTGTTCTGAACAGAAGTTTGGAAATAATACATAATTTAAAACGACTACTTATTCATCTTATGTTAATGAGTGAAACCTCATACCATCTGACGCCCTAAAACATTAATGTTGTCTTAAAACTGGAGTCCTTGACCATTCCCAAAACTAGAGGGATGAATTATTTCGTTTGTGTATTCTGTAACGTTGTACTGCTTTATTTTAAGCTATTCGAAATAGATAAAAAACCCCTGCCATGCGACAAATCCATGGACGTAGCAAGAGAAGGCCTTCCCTATATTTCACCAAAAATAGCAATTATAATGTTGTAAACATTAACATCATACTTGAACTAATTTTTAAAATAAAATTACATTTATATTTGTGTTGAAGCACAAATAAAATATTATTTTACGCTGATTCCCTACATACATGTTTTGCCCCCTCCCCCCAAAAAAAATATTGCGGGCCCCCCAGAATTAAGTCTTATAAACAAAACTTCTACAATTGTAGTTTTTTTTTCCCATTTATCAAACGTACAATAAAATACGTAAAAGGCTTAGCACCAACATTTTCCTTCGATACGTACTCAGTTCAACTGGTCCACAAGTGTATTCTTTATCTTTCCTAGTGCAGAATTTTTTCACGTCATCAAAGTATAAAGATGGGGGACACATCTGTAAATAAGGATGGCCCGCGGCACAGATATAGAATCTCCGGCATGTTGCAGGATCAGCGAATAATCCGTCAGGAAAAAGACACTTGAATTCACCATTCTCTTGATTGTCAGTAGAAGCAAAGTGAACTGAAAATAAATCAAATACATATGTATAAATAACGCTTAACGTGAAAAGCTAATAACAAAGTTGGTAACAAATGTATCTTAGCTAGAAAATAAACTCACAAATATTGAAAAAAAAAACGTTTTATAAAACGCAAACTAAGCATAACTCTAAGATATGGTATGTAAATTTATTTTTGGTGAAGTCTTTCTGCTCGTGGATGTATTTTCGCACGTTGTACAATGATGTAAACAAAAACAATCCTTCACAGGTAAAACAGATCGTATCTCAAGGTTAGCCCTTTCTTCCCACATAGTCGAAATAATCCAATCATTGTATTCCGCCTATCTACAATCGTTAAATTGTTACGCTTGGATATATGCCGTGAGAAATGTTTCCAACCAGAAAAAAGCCTCACATTATCGTCGAAGCCGAGGTAAGTGTATCAG
Organism: Carcinoscorpius rotundicauda; assembly: GCA_011833715.1. Taxonomy (NCBI): domain Eukaryota; kingdom Metazoa; phylum Arthropoda; class Merostomata; order Xiphosura; family Limulidae; genus Carcinoscorpius; species Carcinoscorpius rotundicauda. Next base: position 91,889,965 of record CM022398.1, read on the forward strand.
GAATATTTATATCTCTGTATCGTGCATGTAAGAAAAGGAAAATACCTTTGTGTAACATATATTTGAGAGCTATTTTTTGAATATTTTTGAAATTAAATCCATTTTTTTAAATAAACTTGATAAATCCGTTAACATCTACTTTGTAAACTCTAATACCGGAAATCGACACCGGTTATTGTGATTGCGCAAACTCTATAGTTGCTCGATTTTCATTGGTCGCCTGTTACAAAGGAAGCAGACTTTTTTGGGTTTTTTTCGTTAATTGCTTTTGAGTCCACACTGGATTAGTTCACAAAAGGCGATTATCCAGTGTCCGAAGGAACCACGCAGTGTTTTCATTTGGTATCTCGCATGTGTCCAGTTGTTTCTGAGTTTATACTCAACTAATTTAATTAAATTCCATTATACCTCGTGATTTATCTTATTATAAAGTGGACCAGCCCAATACTATGAGAATACCACACCAGGTGCGGTTTGACGCACTTACTGTGTAGTTTGGTTTAAAATATTGTGTATGTAAAGAAAGCTACTGGATGAAATAGTTTGAAATTCAGGAAAACATTCTACAAGTTATATTGTTTCTTTTTATATGTGGATTTGCTGTCTTGTAATTTCGAAAAAATACTGATATTTTTTAAGAAACAAAAATCCTTATCTTTGTCGAAGACAAAGAGTGTTTATGTTTTAATCTTGTTCAAAACTTCACTACGAAGTTTTTGTTTTATAAAAGTAAGTTGTATCTTTCATTGAGAAAGTACCACACTTAGTTCTAGTTTCATTAGTATGCTTACGATCAGTGGCGTACAATACTTCATTTTGCCATACCAAAATTATAAACAAACCATTCTTTTAAATTATCAATAAGAAGGTTTCACTTTATGCCTGTAATATGTTATAAATCAGCTTGATATTCATATATTACATATACTTTTGTTTGCTCATTCAAGGCCTAACACACTGGTCTTTTGTGCCAAACGAACTTGATACGATCGTGTTAAGCAAGGTAAGCCTAACTCATTTTACTCTATGAAAAACATTTTATACCACATTTTTTAAACTTAAAAAAACAGTCTGAAATTGACATTCAGGTAATTACATCATAACATGATAATCAAGGTTGAAAAACAATTATTGGCCTAGGTTCAATAAAAATACACTTATCTTCAACTTACAAGGCCAACTAGCACTAATTTGTTCTAAACTATTATTTATACTTTTCTCTCTACTGTGTTACGAGTGCTGTGTCACTTGTTTATTAAATACAAAGCTACACAAAAGGTTAACTACTCTCTTCACCATGGCTACTGAATTACTAAAACCTATTTTCCAGCAGTATACGTCCGCAAACTCATTGGGATGAGGGGCAAGGGACGAATATCACGAAATTCACAAACATACTGTTGTGTTCGGAAAACGCTAAAATGATTTTGAAAATATAATTAGAATTTTTCTGTTAGATTATATAAATTTTTATTAAATATCAACTCTGAAGCTCTCTCGTTTATTACTTTTTGATGCGTGGAAAAAATAGGATAGAAGTTTATTTTGTCTTATTCACTGGTCCAGTTTTATCCTACAATTGATACAATTACAGATTTTTTTTTGTTTATTTGGGAATTTCGCACAAAGCTACTCGAGAGCTGTCTGTGCTAGCCGTCCCTAATTTAGCAGTGTATGACTAGAGGGAAGGTAGCTAGTCATCACCACCCACCGCCAACTCTTGGGCTACACTTTTACCAACGAATAGTTGGATTGACCGTTACATTATAACACCCCCACGACTGGGGGGGCAAACACGTTTGTCGCGACTGGGGCGCGAACCCGAGACCCTCAGATTACGAAGCGCACGCCTTAACGCACTAGGCCATGCCAGGCCCATTGAACAACATAAACGACAGTAAGAAATCTTTTAAACTGCCCTCTAAAACTGATGGCTAGAATTCATCATTGAACTTTTTCTTTTCTTCAGGTTATATTTTGACATATGTTATCCCTCCCAGCCGTGGGGTCGTTATAATGTTACGGTCAATCCCACTATTCGTTGGTAAAAGAGTAGCCCAAGAGTTGGCGGTGGGTGGTGATGACTAGCTGCCTTCCCTCTAGTCTTACACTGCTAAATTAGGGACGACTAGCACAGATAGCCCTCAAGTAGCTTTGTGCGAAATTCAAAAACAAACAAACAGACATATGTTATCTTATTCTAGACGTTTATTTTGCGAATCAAAATCTCACAATTGATTTTCACACGTAGTATAAACTACAGGTTTTAGGAGAGCATAAGCTGAAAGATCTTGAAATGATCTAAGAAAGTTTTATTTGTCTAATGTCACCTTGACACATCTACTCAAGGTGATACACTATCAGTGGCTAGAAAGGGGTTGGGTTAGTTTTGCAATCCTTGTCACGACAGTGACAATGACGAAGTTGGTATTTTGATAATATTCTGCCCCACTTGAAGGTCTCCGATTTGACCTCAAGAGTTTTCTGATGAGTCAAAACCCAGCTGTGTCCGGTTCTGAGGGGGAACTCCCGACTTGTGCTAATCGAATCGGTCTCGATCTACTAGTGACATCACAAAAACATGAATAAAACAAACAGTGACTTTGTTGTACACTTTTTACCCTTGACTTATTCAGAAAGTAAAGGAAGAACTAAAATATGTAAACATTCATTAGGAGTAAGAAAGAACAAAACTGCTTTCATTTTGTGTTCTGCAATTTGCATATTTGTACGTAAAAAACAGGGTTCTTCATAGATCAAACAGAAGGTGTTCTGTGTCTTCTGAATGTGGTATTTTTAGATTAAAACAAGAACATGTCATGACGTAATCCGGTTCAGTACCGACAATAAATAGAAACTCTCGTTCATGAGGATCCATGGAAGAAGTGCGTCCTCGAAAATTCTGTACAAAACCCAAGTTGCTACAAAACTCCACGTTAAACCAGGTTTCCATAGGTTTGATTTGTTTTGAATTTCGCGCAAAGCTACACGAGAGTTATCTGTGCTAGCCGTCCCTAATCTTGCAGTGTAAGACTAGAGGGAAGGCAGCTAGTCATCACCACCCACCGCCAACTCTTGGGCTACTCTTGTATCAACGAATAGTGGGATTGACCGTCACATTATATACCCCCACGGCTGGGAGGGCGAGCATGTTTAGCACGACGCGAGCGTGAACCCGCGACCCTCGGATTACGAGTCGCACGCCTTACGCGCTCGGCCATGCCGTGCCCAGCCACTCCTGAGTTAACAGTATAAGGCTAGAGTGAAAGCAGCTAGTCATCATCACCCACCGCCAACTCTTGGACTACTCTTTTACCAACGAATAGTGGGATTGACCGATATATTATAACGGCCTCACGGCTGAAAGGGCGAGCATGTTTGGCGTGAAGGGGATGCGAACCCGCGACTCTCAGATTACGAGTCACACGCCTTAACACGCTTGGCCATGCTGGATCTTAAAACAAAGAGATATGACATATTTACAAGGAACCGTGTAGAAACTTAATACATACTTACAATTACATACATTATGCAATGGCTAATTTCAACAACTAGTAAAATATTCGATTATTTATTCCGAAAAGAAAAAAACTTTTTCTGTTTTTATTTTGCGTAAAATTTTTATTTACAAAAATTAATGAGTGAGAAAAAAAAGGTCACTAATCACGATAAGGAAATGTCAACTTTGACCTTTAATAACTTCGGCATACGACTAGTGATGAGAGCTTTAAATCACGGTGGTTGACTTCTTCCTGGATGAAACAGAAAACACGCCAGTTTCCTTCAGGTACATTCTCTGTTTCTCTTTACATTGGACCGGCTTTTAGAGGAATGTAACTCAATGTATTTCTTTTTCACATACTTGGGAACTTCACAGTTTACAATGAAATGTAATCCGCCGATATTAGCCAATTCTTACTCACACAATATCAGCTACCTCATGAAAACAAGTACAGCGTCAGTTTGTTCTTATGTTGTAAATGGCAACTATAAGGCCACGCCCAGTAAAATAGCTTTTAGCAACTAATTTGATATTGAGTTAAGTACGTCTGGTCCACAGTTTACTAGGGGGTGATTTTATACCAAACAGCCTTAGCTTGGTGTATGTAGTAAGTTAACACGTGCTATCCGTAACACATTTAAGACGTTAAGTGTTTAAACTGATTTCATCTCCACGTGGAGTTATTTATATTCGATTTATCCTGCTAGTTTTTAGAAATGTTGGATATACAATACGTTATAAATGCCACATAGAAACAGTTAAACGGAATAATAATATTTATAAACATGCTGAATTAAGACAACTGGAGCTTTGTGCGAGAGTTTCTGTGCTGAAATGTTTATTGTGCTTTTTGTGTCGTTTACATCTTTCTAAGCTGGATTTCACATCTAGCGGTTGGTCAGTGGTAAGTGTACATACTTCCAACGTTAAATTCTGCGTGTAAATAGTCCATTGCGTATCTTTGCGCTAGAAAAACAAGATTTCATTTGTTTATGAATTTCGCACAAAGCTACTCGAGGACTATCTGCGCTAGCAGTCTCTAATTTAACAGTGTAAGACTAGAGGGAAGGCAGCTAGTCATCACTACCCACCGCCAACTCTTGTACTAAGAAATAGTGTGATTGACCGTCATATTATAACACCCTCACGGCTGAAAGAGCGAAAATGCTTGGTGTGACAAAGATTCGAACCCGCGACTCTCAGATTACGAGTCGAGTGACTTAACAACCTGGCCATGCCGGGCTTAGGAAAACAAGAACAAAGGTACATTATAAAGTATAATTACAAAAATAAAAAATATTTTTTTGTTTTTTTTAATTTCGCACAAAGCTACTCGAGAGCTATCTGTGCTAACCGTCCCTAATTTAGCAGTGTAAGACTAAAGGGAAGGCAGCTAGTCATCACCACCCACCGCCAACGTTTGGGCTACTCTTTTACCAACTAATAGTGGGATTGACCGTAACATTATAACGCCCCCACGGCTGAAAGGGCGAGCATGTTTGGCGCGACAGGGATGCGAACCCGCGACCCTCAGATTATGAGTCGCACGCCTTAACGCGCTTGGCCATGCCGGGCCAATAATAAAATAAACCTGAGCTTTGGTAACATTTGGTCCATAAATATTCACCATTACATATGCACTATGCAAGTTCGATATTTTAATATCTTCCCAACAACTAGATGGACTTACAAGTGATTAGGTCTGAACATCAGAGGTAGCAGGTTAGGTTCATCCGACGTCTTCAGTTGCTGTAATTGTTTGATAACTACCAAATTATAGGGCACTGATATGATAAAATTTAAAATTAATTTATAATTCTAAATTTGGATTATCTCTTTATTCGATGAACACCAAAAGGGTTGAAAAAACATTCTTCTCAAAGATACTATACGTAAAAACCAAAAAGTCTGGTACGGCTTGTTGGGTAGACCTGCAGACGAAACAAAAATCCAACTTTCTATGATGAAATAATTTGATCAGTCACGTGTTGACATACGATACCAGCCCTAGTCACCCACGAAGCAGCAGATGTAACCATCTTTGACACTGTCTGTCTATATGGGTATTTGGATTTTAATGTTTGTCTACCGACGAGGGTTTTGTTAACCTCTTTCTCTTTCCTTCAAATTTTGGTTTGTTTCAACTGTCAAGCGTATTTATATATGGCTTTGACACTGAAGTATTTTTGTTATTTCTTTTGAATAGTCGGGCACCTGGCTGAGCAGACTGTCTTCCCGCCCGAAGTGCTTAACATTGAGTGGAGGGGATGCACCAGTCATTCCAGTAGTTACACCACCTGTCTTATCGAAATTTAAATAAAACCAGAAACTGAGGCTTCACTAAGTACCAGTTTTCAAGAAAATATTACTAACCCTATCGACACGGGTCAAAAGCCATATCATCACGTCATCTAGTTGTTGAATTGTGTAAACTAAATGGTAAAAACAAAGTTAAAGAGAAAACTTTTAATATTTTCTCTGAAGTCACAAAATTACAAGAAATATTTAACATTTGATGGCGTCATGGGTTTGGGGTCACGTGACGATTTTTAAAACCGAGACAAATTAATATGTAAAGAAACTTGTATTTGAATTCTAAGGATTGGATATAAGCTGAGATTACGTAGTTTTCTCAGGAAAACCGGTTAAATTGTCAAAGTGATGAGCACTGCTGTTTTATATCACTAGAGGGCTGCATCTACACTTATATAAATTATAGATCTTATATACATGTATTATACTCAAACATATAACTAAGATCTTGTTAAAATCTATTAAATAGGTTGTTAGATGTGACTAAACGTGATAATCACGACCGTAAAATTATGTTGACTCACTTCCACTTATTCGCAAAGTGACGTCAATGTAAATACCTGAATAATGACTGTTCATATAGACTGGACTGGAAAGATTAGTGTTTTATGGGTGTAATAATACAAAATACAATGAACTAAAACACCTGATTTTGTTTGTAATCATTCATAGAAAACCTGTGAATAAAAATTAGAAGCAAGACAAATCCTTATACATAATCAGGGGCGTAGATCCTGGGAGGGGGGTCTGTGACTGCATGTTCACGTAATCAGAGATTACTAATTTGCAAATTGAACAGTCCACATAAGTGGTTGCAAAAATCATACGCCCTCCCATCGGGAGTAAAAATATCTACGCCCCTGTATATAATATAGATAGAAAGATAATGAGCACACGTCCAGGAACGTATGCAGGGGAGTTAGGCCTAACCTCCTCTATTTGTATAAAATGGTGTTAGTAAGTTCATATTCACATGCACGTTCGCTCACGCACGTAAGCAGGGATAATTAGGCCTCACCCCCTATTTTTGTACAAAATGCTGTTCATCATCTATTTTCCGCCAGTGTCCCATCCCACAGGCATCACGGAATATCTGAGAACTTACAACTCTAGAAAGCGGGTTTCAATACCCGTAGTTGACAAAGCACAGATTGTAGATTTGTTTTTAATTTGAAACAAATCTTTGCTGGTTTAACAGTTACCTGAGGTGTACCAAAGACTGTGTACTCTATCTTTGATTAACACATATTCGTTATAACACTGTTATAAACACTGAAACTTTATGACAGTTGTGTGTGGAAAAGTACTCTAAAAGAATAGAACACGATAACGTTATTTCAGTAGTGCAGACATGTACGTATATAATAGCCAATGATTTATATAGCTAATATACTATTATTGTACAGAGTTGTTGAAATTATTAATATAATTAAACAATTTATAGCTACCTTGCATATAGATGGTACAGCACTTCACTACAGTAAAACACACATATTTATGATAATTTAGGCCTAACTCGTATGGAGGATTACAACAGAATGATAATTTGTTTACTTTTTATTGGATGTTTGTGAATTCTATATGAACAGTCATGCAACTGATTCATGATACTAGAAAAAACAAAACACTTAGGTTCAAGAAGTTTTCCTGGAAATAAAATAAAAACTATAGTCTGAGCGCTATCGGAAGATGGACCTTTCTTCTTCAGGGGCAAACAGGAAATCTATTTGAGATGTTTTTTCACAGTGTTGTTAGCTTTTCAATTCATTTGTCGATTTCGGTATCTTTATATCCTTGTTGTAACATGGTTTGTTTTAAATGCTTGGCATGTTTTCTGAAGTCTGTTTCATCTAAACGTATATTCTGTATTCTAAGAGCTTGACTGTGAAAAGGGTGACAGCTTTAATAGTGACGGCATTGTGATCTGTCTGTTGGTTTTTTGTACAAGTCAGTGTGTAAAACCGTGATGTCAAGGAAGTTATCTTGGTAGACAAGTAATCACAAGTAAACTTGATAATTTTATGACAAATTATTTAAGTGAGCAGGTGTCCAAATGAAAAATGTGTCGTCTCGATAATGTTTCTATGTATGAGGTTTTACAAGGCTTACTTGTAAAAATTGATTTTCAATATGACCCATAAAAACGTTGTCATAATTGGTTTAATTTTAATACCCTTACAGTATCGTTAACCTCAATGTAATGTATGATTCCCAGTTTGCCCTTGAAGAATAAAGGCCCACCTTTCGAAAGCGCTTGGATTATATGGTTTACATTACTTTCTATCAAGCCATGCAATTGATTATACAATATTTCATGAAAAATTGCTTTCAGATTTAATCTCGTAATTCCTTTTTCTTTGTTTTGAGAGGGGCATGTCCCAGACCTTCGTAGCATTAATGTACTTATTTTGTTCAGAACAATAAATATTTGCTTTTCATATCCCGAACTAAACTCCCATTTCAAACATCTTACATACAGTCTGACGTAGCCAGTTGTTTGTATTACGTGTTACTAAAGCTGTGATCTACTTCAACCTTCAGACCATACAAAAAACATTGTAACTACCTTAATCATGAGTCAGAGACAAGGTATTGTACAACCCTCTGACTGATCCAGACAACGAGGTATTGTACAACCCTCTAACTGATCCAGACAACGAGGCGTTGTACCACTCTCTAACTGATCCAGACAACGAGGCGTTGTACAACCCTCTAACTGGAAACAGCAAACAAATTAATCATTGTGTTATATTTTAACCTTCTAAAGAAAACATAGATTAACCCACACACTGTGATATAACAAAACCTTTAACAGGTACAGAGATCTAAACTGTCTAATTGACAGAGATAACAAATTAAATATTTTAAATTATTATGTATTTTTTGTCTAGTTTTATTCAAGGCCCGGCATAACAAGGTGGTTAAGGCGTTCGACTTTTCATCTGAGGGTCGCGGGTTCAAGCCCCAGTCACACCAAAAATACCTACCCTTTCAGCCGTGAGGGCGTTGTAATATACAGTTAATCCCACTATTTATTGGTAAAAGAGTAGCTCAAGAGTTGGCGGTAGGTGGTGATGACAAGCTGCCTTATCTCTGGCTTTACACTGCTAAACTAGGGACGGCTGGCGCAGATAGCCCTTGTGCAGCTTTGTATAAAATTAAATAAACAAGCAGTTTCGTACAAAAGAAAGTTGGTTTGATTATACACGTAGTAAAGAACAGGTTAAGACTGGTGTGTCTGGAAAACCAAAACTCGCTCTCAGACCCATTCTCGGACTTCACTAATATCACAGTGTCGTTATATCTCACATTATATTAATGTCTCGTTACCCGATGTTAGGTTTAGGTGTTTATTTAGGTGTCACTTCTCAGGAAAAGTATTACTTCGGATTTGTATGGTTATTTTTAAATGTCGTTGCAAGCCACCTTATTGTTGTTAAGGAAAACAAATAATTCACCTTACCTGTATTTATATACAATGCAGCTAACAGAAGACACGAGTGTAATATCTTAAATAACATTCTTTGTTAATTATCACAATATCACTGAAAGTCGGATTTCCGAATAATCTCCTTCAATAACTTTTTTTATCTTCTTGGAAAACAGGCGCCTTGAGATACAACTGTTGGATCTTATGGTTGCAAATATCTTTATAAAGTATTGTCTCGCTGTTACAAGAGCGACCTCTAACGACTCATTACAGAACGAAACTTGTGCACGCACCTTGCATTGCTTCTGAGAAACAGGAATCACTTATATTCTAGTGATGGGAATTTCCAGAAGTTGCTTTAAGAACGAACTCACCTTATAATTCCATTTATATTCGTTTTATCTCACATTTTAAACAAAAATTACATGGGAAAGTCAGTCGACGAAAAATGTACAACGAAATGTAGGGGGTTACAAAGGCTGATGCTTCCTTCTCACGTTGGGGGTCCGAGAATTGAAACTATTCAGAAGATGTTGACACCATGGGATGCCTCCAGGGCAACTTTCACATTCTGGACTTTCACCAAATATAGGACGAGTTAATAATTCTTTCGAAGGTCATCACCAAACATACTGAACACCGCACCGGATATAGTTTGAAATGCGGATATGACGAACACCTGTCACACCTCTGAGCGGAGAGGAGTGAATTTAGAAACTTCATACACAAAAATGTATGATTATATGATCATTTTAGAAGCATACTTTCAACATCATAAGGCTATATGATGATTTTTTTTAAAACAGTAAGAAACCCTACTGGGTTCTATGTTCAGTGATAGAATGACATGTCTGTGAATTTACAACGTTAGAAACCGGGTTTCGATACCCGTGATGGGCAGAGGACAAATAACCCTTTGTGTAGCTCTATGTATAGTAACAAAACAAAACAAACAAACAAACAAACAAACAAACAATTCTTTACTTAACTAAAACGTTTTAATGAGTTCCTTGTCAACTAAAAATGTCTTATCGGATTCCTTATTCGACTAACAATGTTATAGCGGATTTCTTAATGGTCTTTCTAATGTAAACTAAAATTGATTTAGGCTAAGGTTAATTTTGAACTGGCATAATTATTAAATAAAAATGTCTGTGACCAGAGGCTTCATCACTCTACAACAGTAATACTTAATTTTCATATTCACTTTATTTTCAATCTGAAACAATATCATGACGTAATAGCACGTGTTAATCTAAATATTAAGCTTAACTTAAGTGACTTATTTTCATTTCTACCTCATCTCACAGGTATTCAATTAATAACAATAGATATAGAACAAGAGAAATAGTTAATTGAAGTTTTACATCGAAAGTGTAAAAGTTACACGATAGGACGTAATATAACAAAACACCGGCATATAAGTCATGTGGTGGGAAGACATAAAATGGAACATTGGTTTTTGGAGGTATCTACTAGCTGAAGTAGAATCCACATTTGGTGGTAGATATATACTGTGTTTAAACTTTCTTTATTTACAAAAAAAACAAAACAGAAAAGCAAACAAACCGATTTGTGTACTCAAGATTGCTATGAGACCTGTGAAGAGAGGTTAAATCTGGTAGACAGTGTATCCCCATTGCTATGTGGGTACTATGTCAATGTATACCTCCAAAACTAGGGAACATTTCATATTTTCCACCAAGTGTCATGTATATGGGTGTTGTACAATGTTTCGTTATTCCGTTGTTACACGCTTCCCCTTTCTATACACATACATATATATATTTTTGGAAAAACGTTTTCTACCTTAGTTTAATAACTACGACAATAAGTTTTCTTATTCTTTCACCGAAATCTAATATGCTATCCAGAACAACAAATAACAACAATATAGTACTGAAGGAGGTTAGTAGTACCAATTGGATCATGTTTAGAAGTTCTCTAGATGTGTTATTTCAAACATTTCAAACCGTCATGCTTATCTGGTTTAGAGGAATAAACGTTCGAAGATAAGGTTTATAAATACGAGATCAAATGAAGAAACGATTTGACAAATAAGTCATCTTCTTATTACATTCTGTGCGAACTTTCATGTCCGATTGGGGACATTCAAGTTAAAATCAAGCCAGTAAACAGAGTGCGAATGACGTTTGGGTCAGCTTACACAGCGAAGGAACACACAGAACTTTAGTACAAATATTAGCCTTTTGGGATTTAAAACTAATCACTCTTTCTTATAACTAACTGTTTAAATGTTTTGGATATTAGATCAACTAGTACACATAACTCACATGAAGTATTGATTTCGATACAACTATCCAAATATATTCTTGACTGAATAATGCCATGGATGAATGGTACGCCACGTTTGAATTAACACATGACGTAGTCTGGATGTAATAAGTTCTGAACTGGAAATCTCTAAGCAGAGTAAGACTTCACTTAAATATATATATAGATAGATAGACAGGGTAGTTTTATTTTAGATTCACTGGTGTTATGACATACGAGAGTTTTGATTCGTGGTGCTATATTATAGGAGAGATTAGACTGCCTAGTGTTGTACTATAGGATATATAAGACTACTGGGTGTAATACTATAGGAGATAAGACTAGTGAGAGATTAGAGTCCCTGCTGTTATACTATAGGAGAGTTAAAACTGCCATATGTTATACTATAGGAGAGTTAAGACTGCCATATGTTATACTATAGGAGAGTTAAGACTGCCATATGTTATACCATAGGAGAGTTAAGACTGCCATATGTTATACTATAGGAGAGTTAAGACTGCCATATGTTATACCATAGGAGAGTTAAGACTGCCATATGTTATACCATAGGAGAGTTAAGACTGCCATATGTTATACTATAGGAGAGTTAAGACTGCCATATGTTATACTATAGGAGAGTTAAGACTGCCATATGTTATACTATAGGAGAGTTAAGACTGCCATATGTTATATTACAGGATAGTTTAGGCTCCCATTTATATTATAGAAATGTTTAAACTCGCTGGTGTTATAAGGTAGGAAATGTGAAACTACCTGGTGTTATATTGTGGAAGAGTTTAGACGCTTTATTATTACATTATAAGAGAATTAAGATTACCTGGTGTTAGACTATAGGAGCGATTAACTCCCTGGTACTATATTAAAGGTAGTTTAAACTCTTTGGTGTTAGACTATAGGAGCGATTAACTCCCTGGTACTATATTAAAGGTAGTTTAAACTCTTTGGTGTAATACTATAGGAGAGTTAAGGTTATCGGTGCTAAACTATAGAAGAATAGAACTCCCTGATAATCTACTAAAGGAGAGCTTAACCCCTTGTGTTATACTATATTAGAGTTAAGTCTCCCTGGTGTTATACTTTAGGAGAGTTTAAGGTTCCTGGTGTTATGCTGTAGGATAGTGAAATATCTAAATACCACATAGATAGGTAGCCTAGTTTGCTTGTACGTATTACGTCTGCTGTTTATAATTCACTTAACAATGACGCTCAAAGTAAAAGTGTTGTGTCGGTTTTAGAGCCTTCAGAAGGAACATTCTATTATCAAGGTGATGATATATTCATAGATAAAAATGTGAATGTGTAGTTGTGTTTTAGTGCAAATCTACACAAATGTACACACACACTATCTCTAGATTGAGATACTGAACCCCCAGTTTTTAGTTTTAAGTGTGAATACGATATGTATGCCATTTAGAAATACAATTGCATAGCTAATCATTGTTATATTCATTTGAAACGTAAATTGTAGTTTGTTTCAAATTTTAGCTATTGAATTACAGAATTATGCAAAACAAGTGTTTATAGACAACAGATGTTTGAAGAAAACTTAAGAAAATACGATTTATAAAATAAGTACGCTCCATAATCCAAATTTACTTTCTTAATTATTTTCTTGCTAGTTCTAATAAGCCACTGGTGAAAGCAAAAGTGAATATGTTATAATATGCTAATTGCACTAAACCTTCTTATCCGGTGCTAACGAGGTCTTTTGTCTAATATCATGGGTAGATTATACGTTTCAAAAGTCACATGACAGATATTACATCTTAACTAGGCTTCACCTATTGTGCTGTGACGTTCAAGCAACTGCCAAAAGCTTCAAGCCCCATCTATTGGCAACATTAAAATATATATTACAATTTTCCATTAACATAAACTGTTCAGAATATCAATACGTTTACGAATGTACTGGAAAACATGTATACAATGAATTCAGTATTAGATAAAAGTAACTAGTTATGTTATATTAGAAGACGCCTTTTTGTTTAATCAAAATTACGTGATATTAGGAAACGTGAAACTTAATTTTACTTCGCAAACCGAGACACTTATGTACAGTTGGATTTTATTTATAAAATAGAATGCATAAACTAGGACACATAATCCTAGAGTTTCAAGGGTTTTAAGGCGGGTTCTGGATCCTGCCGTAATGGAAGAACCTATGGTGCACATTTCATCGCTTTGCACAATCAAATAATTCTTGAGCCTATCATTTTTAATTTGTCTCACACACCTCTGCTAAACCAATTGTTAAATTAGTGCTAATAGAAACACACAAGTGTTGTGTTTTCAACTGTCTATTATACACTATAGTAAATCTATACATACATATAATACGCTCTCCACCTTTATAAGAAGCTTTGTCATGTTTTTTCAATTTGTCCTTGTTCAAGGTAATTGATGAGGATTTAAATTTCTCTGAATTGGTATAACTTAGTGAAATGGGGAATCAGATGATAGATTGGACTTCAGATTTAATTTTAGTAGTAACTTATTTATATAGACGAAATCAAACATATACTAGCAAAGTATTAGTGACAATGGGAAAAGGGAAAACAATAGAATACAACGACGCAGACATTTGACAAGTAAAATCCATATACTAACTAAATTAGTTATTATTCAGACACTTTTCTAATGTAACTAACTCAGGAGAATTGTTAAATAGAAAACTCATCTCGGTAACACAACTACAAACGATATGTTGCTATGATTAACATTTTTACACTTGAAAAAATAGTTTGTCAAAGTTTATCATCACGGTTGTCATTGATTTTTTAAAGCAACCAGAAAATTTAATTTATGTGATCAACTGCCTCTCCCATTAGTGAATATATCATTTACGAGTTGCTTTCAAAAATTTTGAATATTGTACGAGATTTTCATTGTCATTATCTATTCGATCGCATAAGACTAATTACTTAGTTAACTGCTTATTTTAACCATTTACTGTATATCCTACATTTGACTGATAAAATGTTGTCTTCGGAAAAGTCATTAGAACTGTAAGTGTTTGAGAACATCATTATTGTCCAAGTAGCTATCATGATAGATTAAAACGCAAACTAACGTGGCAGGGGTTTCATTTAGAGAGAGAGAAATCTGAAGAATTTTCTCTCCAACTGGGGTGATCAGGAACGTGGTGGTTCCTCTTCGTCTCCTTTTGTGAGCGACTATTGAAATTATCAGAGGGTTTTTCGTTTTTCTTTTGTTTTGACTCTTATTTTGGGTGAAGGAGTGAGATTGGTCATAATATTGATGAGCGAGACGAAGGTAACACCAGAGAAACAAGCCAGACCAGATCCCGAAAAGTGGATGTTATAGTAAATATGAACAGGAACATAACGCGAAATAATCCGATTCAGGGCATGAAAATAAAGTTGCTTTGGCTGGGATCTAAAGATCCAATGCCTGATATTTGGCTGTGAGGAGAAACAGGAGTGCCCCGAGAAAACCCATTTTTATAGGACAGGCGCCCAAAGATTTTCCAGTCTTGTGTCCGAGATCTGAAAAAGAAACAGATAATATATACGTGAGGTTAGTACTTTATATACTTGTGTGATTTGTAACTGCTGAAATATGTTGCATGGTGAAATATATTTGTTGCTGCACTGGCTAATTTACATAGCATGATAAATTAGGATAAGACAGTGGTTCTTAACCTGGGTTCAATCGAACCCCAGGGGTTTAGTGAGTGAGTCTCAGGGGTTCGGCGGAGATCAATACACACATTGTATGTGTGTGTCCGTTCCGTTCACCCCACTCGTATGATTCGTGACATCAGGCTTCACTTGGCCATCGTTGGCTGCGGCTGATCACGTCTCATCATTTGGCTTTAATATCTGTGCTGCAGAGAACTTCGTGCGCTTAGTAGTCGACTTGTGACTGTAGTAATCGTGCGTCATTTGTCATTTTTTTCTAATCTTTCAATCCCTTCATACTAACTATGTCGAGCAATCATCTCAATCAACAGATGCAGGGCGGTGAAGTCAACATCATCAAAACTACTATTATGGAAACAACGAAGAGATAATGATAACTTTGCAAACTTTCCCCTGCTTGACGACTGTGTAAGTAAGATCGAGGATGTGTTGAAATTGGAGACTTTTCTGTACCCGGGGAACTGAAGCAAGTAATTGCCATGCACTTAGATGAGCTCGCAAAGTCTCTTGATGGATACTTCACCACCAGAGAGTCATATCCAGGATGGGTGAGACAGCCGTTTACGTTCACGTTTAATGTTACGACAGCAGATGTCAATGATGAAAACCTCGACGAAATCATTGAACTTCAGCAGAGGTAGATTCAACAGGAGTCGAATTGGCATGGCCAAACGTGTTAAGGCGTGCGACTCGTAATCTGAGGATCGCGGGTTCGCATCCTCGTCGCGCCAAACATGCTCGCCCTCACAGCCGTAGGGGCGTTATAATGTTACGATCAATTCCACTATTTGTTGGTAAAAGAGTAGCCCAAGAGATGGCGGTGAGTGGTGATGACTAGCTGCCTTCCCTCTAGTCTTACGCTGCTAAATTAAGGATGGCTAGCACAGATAGCCCTCGATTAGCTTTGTGCGAAATTCCACAACAAACAAACCCTCTTATTGCTAAGAAAGCCCTTGAGGTACTCATACCGTTTGTTACAACGTATCTTTGCTTGCAATCCTTTTCGAGGATGGTAGACATAAAACCGAAGAAAAGGAACAGACTTTGTTGCGAAAATGGTATAAGAGTGGCACTTACCAAGGTGAAGCCGCGCATTTCTGAACTTGTCTCTGAAAGGCAACAGCAAAAGTCACATTGATTTGCAGTAAATATTCATTGAGTTATGTTTTTGTATGAAATTCATATTTTGTTGGTTTTGTTCTTTGAACAGAGTGATATTGTGTGCAACGGATGCATGGTTCATTTTGTGCACTAATAAAATATCTACTTATGTTTTGAATTTGAAAAAAATCATATTTTATTTTTCCAATTACGAAGGGTTTAGTGAATGCAAGTACGAAACTTCCGGGGCTCAGTACCTCTGACAAGGTTAAGAACCACTGGGTTAAGATATTTGTTGTGAGAAAATATTACTACTGGAAGTTTATTTTTTGGCTCTTACAAAAAAGCTAGTTGTGAGCGATATCTTATAAGGTTTCTTTCTATCTGTGGGTGGTTTTTTATCATTCAATTAAAATAATTTAAAAAATCCAATGAAACACAAGCATTTATTCCTTATTATAATGTACAAGTTACAAAAGCAGTGTTCTTTAATAGGCCTAACTTAGAAAATTAATAACTATTTACCGACAAACTCTTCATTGTTGAAACACAAACTCAAACTTAACCCACAGAATTGACTGTAGCAAAACTCAATAAATAACTAAAATAACTTTTGCTTATCACCTATTTCCTCTTGTTCTAGTCTAATTTTATATTATTCAATATTATTTGAAATAAACATGAAATTTACATGCGTCATTCTTTCAGTATGCCAGTGTTAATGGACAAGGGAGAGAATTTAATGTGTCTGGATTTCCAGAAAGCATTTGACGAGGTACCACATAAAGTTGTTTTCACATAAAAAAATTATTTTTGTAGTGTGGGTGAAAATTTGGCTCATTGGATAATCAAATTGTTTGATGGAAAAAAGTAGAGGATTGTTATAAATGATGTTCAAGTAACGTGAGTTATAGGTTCTCATGAAACAGCATCAGATCTTTTGCTCTTTTTTACTTACATGAATAACAAAGGTGAATAAGGTAAAAAAAATACCAGAAATTTACCGACGATATTAAGATATTGAGTATTGCTAGTTATGATAGGGATGCTGCTGCTTAAAAAAAGAAATATTATTTCGATGGCTTTTAACTAAAATAAATGGAAGATATACTGCATGTGGTTATCATAATTTAAGTTATAATTTTGACTGAAAACTAATTTAACTCTTTTCAGTTTTCCCTCAGACTCAGGGCTATTTGAAATTAATATGATGGCGCTGTATTACTACCAACAGATTTAACATTCTTACATCTACTATAGAATTATTATTATTAGGTTTACTTACGTGTCTGTAGTATTGGTGAAATTTAAAGCGCCAAATAATTGGTAGGTATCACTATTACAGTATTAGTGAATGTTTATATATCATATAGTACTTTATTAGCTCCTTTACGATATTTTATTAAATACATTATTTTTGTGAAATTGTATATTTACACTGCATAATTCAGTTTTACTCGATCAAAAATTGGCGTTAAAAATAATCTGGTAAGCCTACATTAGGCTTAACGCGGTTTGGTATAAAATATTGTCGGTAAGAGACATCAAACCTTATCTGACTAGGCTTAGCTTGAAGTGACATGTAGAACTGATAATGGAATTTAAACAGTAATAAACATTATTCTTATTGGGATATACTTGTGAATATGAACATGCCTTTACAGAGTTAAATAACTTGGGAATTCAAATAATAAGTAGTATTCACTTCCCTATTAGTTCTAGTAGTACTTTTACTAATAGTAACTTTAAACGGTAGTAGTATTGTAAGTTGTAATACTAACAGTAGGCTTATCCGTAGTACGTGTAGTGTCACTTTATTATTATGATCAAGTATAAGTTATATAACTATAAGTGTCTTGTGGATGAAATTTACTGATGTTTTAATATATGTGGTGAGGTTTATTTGAATTTTAAATTATGCAAATCTTGGACTATAAATATTTCACAAAATATACGAGGCAAAGAATAAAGAAATGGCTGTTAGGAAATAATTATAATTATTTAAATACTTGAAATTAGAATTCAAGCTTGACAGTTTGATCTTTGTATACCAGCCAAGACATTTGTCTATTATTTTTTAATAATTAGGATTTGAAGTCTTCTTAAGTTTAATATTATGAGTGAGGATGAATAATATATTCTCTGTTGATATTAGAAGCTATATTTATGAAAGGCTAAATTTGCTAGTATTAGTAATTACTATATGTGGGACATGCTACAAAACCTAAAAATTATATAAGTATTAACAAATCAATAATGTATAGATAAAAAGGGATCATTTGCTTCAAGGCTATTGTATACACTAGAGAAAATTAAAACTATTATCCTTCTTTTTATTTTATAGGAAATCATTTATTCCTCATTTAAACTATTGTAAAGTGTTAACCTTCATTATTTGGGTAAAGAAAAGTAAATGCTTGTGAGCACCCAAGAGTAATCTTTTGGGTCTCGATTTAAATTATGATACTTGTGAAGACTGTATTGGTCATCCACTATTGTTGATGGTAACTTATTTCATAAATTAAAGTGTTGTGTCCTGTCATATTTCAGAATATAGCTCAAATAACTAGAGAGAAGATAAGGTAACTGGTCTTAAACTGCTCTTCTCAGATAATCTTTTCATTTCTGCAGTCTTTCTGGAAGCCCTTCTTTGAATCTTTTCTAATTAGTCAATATCCTTACTTAATTAAGGAGACCAAAACTATGCACAATATCCAAAGTTATGTCTGACTGGTGATTTAAATGGAGAGTTAATTATCTCTCTGGAGTTTTAATTAAGATTCAGTTAGGTTTAATACTAGTAAATTAGAAACAGAGTACTGCTTCAGTGATGTCCTACCACCATATTAATGTCCTTTTATTTAATCTTGCTATTGAGTGGGTATTGTTTGTATCAAATTTGTTTTATTAATTAATTATTCAGTACTGGCTATAATTATAACTGTGATATTAAATTAAAAATACTGAAGTGATTAATGAATTTAAATTTGTTTAATATGGCTTCCAAATGTTTGTTCTGAGGTTTCTGTTTGGTATGCATGCTATGGTCATAAAGATTGTACCACTTCTAGGAAAGGTCTTTTGTTATTATTAGTTTTAATCAGTGATGACGAGAAAACCCCTTTGTAGAGAAAAATATATATGTAAATCACCCGTACTAGACTATGCATTCCTTGGGACTCAGCAAATGAAACAAAATATAAATTCAACATACTAAATAAGAAACCAAATACACAGCCATAAAACTATACTCTTCAGATAAAATTAACGATGAATTAGACAAAACAATACTTCATCAACATTAATAAGTTTCCTCCACAAACCGTAGAAAACATTATACGTATACACCTAGACAGAAAGTAAAATCAACGGACAAAAGTAAATATATCTCACGAATCAAAAAAATCTTGAAACCATATATAGCTGTATACCATATATTCCCAGCATCAGCAGAAAAATAACAAACATTTGGCAAAAACCAGCAACAAAATATGACATTCCAGTCAATACCAAAGTTATTCAAAAACCAGACACAAAAATAAGGTCTATATTATGTAAAATCTACACTGACGAACACAAATTTATTGTATTTATGAAATACAATGTGATAACTGTTATGACTTGTATATTGGAAAAACGAGTAGAAAAATGGAAACCAGATTCAAAGAACTTAAGTCATCTCATATGTTTTTGAACACTGCAAGTCAAATAAACACAGTATAACCATAGAAAACACCCATATACTAAATAAAGAAACAAGCATAAACAAATGCAAAATTAAAGAAGCCTTACTCATACAACAACTTAAGCCCACAATAAACCAGTGCAAAGGAACACCTTTATACCTATATTAATAAATATAATCCAACATCTAAGAACATTCTCTACATTCCAACACTCAATTACACAACCGTCTTCAAACATGTGGTCATCTGTTGGTTAGTCAACTCTTTCTTTCTTTGTGAACCCGACGATGACTGAAGAAGGTCAAAATGTTGTTCACTCCTTTACATAAAAAAATAAAAAAATTCTCAATCCATACCAGCCATTTTTACATATATGTTAAAAGTTTTGTTTGGGCCTGGTAGTAGTAGTATTTTTTATGTAAGGTGCTTCTAAATTCTTTGTATTTTTTATTCTGATATTATTAGGCAGATGAAAACTCATTAGGTTTGTATTCATATACCCTTCTATTTAAAACCTTTTTACTTCAGTTTGGGACATTTTATCATTGAAAATGTGTTAAGATATTGTAATAAGATACATTGATTGATTTGAGTTGTTTTTACATTATCTTTGGTGATGTATTATGTGCAGATTCTTTACATTAAATTAATGTTTAAAGTAAATTTCACTGTAAATTTTATACATTTTCAAGAAAGACCAGAATAACTTTTGTTTTTATGGCTTTAGTGTATTAGGACAGAGATTAGTTGTTCATGTAGATTAGTGATAGCAAGTAAATAACATAGAAAACTTTATATCATTTGGCCTATTAAGACTTTTCACATAACCAATCTCTGAAAAAGTAATATTTATATTCATACTTTATTTTTCAGGATATCCCTGATTTCCCTCAAATTGATTATTAAAGACTGGTTTGTTTTACTGCTGAAGAGAGTTCATTCTATAGACAAGTCACCTTATTTATATACATATAAACTGTCCTAATTAACTGGAGTCTAGCCTGTTTAGTCAATATCTTGTATTCTTTCTTTTGGTTGTCTTAAAAGCACAAAAAACCAGAAACCTTTATTCCATTCGTGTCATTGAAGTTGCTTAAATCAAAATGAAATATAGGAAGTAGCGAGATAGGCAATTATTTTTGAAACTTGCATAGTTTTTGTTTTACTTGTTAAATGTAGTGACTTTTTGAATAGTAGTGCAGGTACACTTGAGGAAAGATCACGTTTACTAATACACATCTATTTGTACTTCAGCCTCCAAGTGGATAAAAATGAATTTTCAGTTTTGTATTGCAGTAGTCAATTAACTAAATACTGGAACTTGTTATCAAAAATAAAAAGTGTTAATTCTAATTTTTATAAAATATCTCAGATTTTAAATGTTAAAATAGAATGACATAATATCTGAGTTGTCACTATATCTTTAAGAGAAACCTTGTTTATAAAGGTTTTAGATGTGGAAAACTAAGATATATTTTATGAAGCATGTAACATCCAGGTATTCTTGAATGTTAATTATTTTTAAATAGATTTAGGAAAATTAGTATAAGTTGCCATTTCTATCTATTGTTTCATACTAAACATATTTCAAATCTGATTTGGGAAGTTTTAAAAAATTTACTCCATTGGAGTGAGTAAAATGCTGCTTGAGATTTCACAGACTTGGAATAATTAAAACACCAGTAACAAGAATGTTATTTAAGATTTTAAATATGGTTTTGGTTGTAGGTACTTAAATTTCTATTAAAATCAAGATTCGTAGATTTTCAGCAAGTTATTTCACGTATTGAATACATTTGTATACTGTGTGATGGAAAGGGGAGATCATTCATGGTTTTCAGAGTAACCTTGTATTGTTAGTAAACTTTTTTAAACAGTTGTAACTGGTTATATTTGTTTAGAGTGGAATCCTACATAATTTGTGTTTATTATAATAAATTATGTTAACATTTTTTTATTGTTTGGTGTAGGTCTGAAATAATAATTGTGATTAACTGCATACAACTAGTGAATGGAACTACTATTTTGTATTGTACACAGTTGGACAAGGATCTCATGCTGGCATTAAATGGCTTCTGGTGAACACCAGTCTAGAAACCGTGCTAGTGGACGTGATAAAGGAGCACTGACATCACGATCTAGTGATTATGGGCTATCATGGAATGTACCACCAAATAACTTGGTAATTTATATGTTTTTTAAAGGCAAGCATCTTTTAACAGTGGAGGACTGTTTGTGACCCTTTGAATGTAAGAGAATGTTACCATTGATTAGCTTTTCTTTATATTCCCTGTTTTAATATTTTGAGTGAAACAGAATAAACTTGAAGGCTTTTTTTATATTGTTGAAAGTGGAAATTGAAAGTGAGTTAAAGGTAATTAAGATTTGAAAAACAAATTCACTTTTGTATACTTTAATTGAATTATTTTTTTGGCAATTATCCATTGTTACTTCTTTTAGTGGTGAATAATCGTTGAATATTATGGTAGCAGCATCAAAACTGTATTCCTGTGTTTTTTTTATCTGTTTTTTTTATAATCTTTGATTAAATTATATAATTTATAAAAGTTTTTAAATTAAGCAAAAACAATTTCTGAAATGCAAGTATAATAAAATAAGTAGGCTAAATGCAGTTTATACATTCTAACTGTTTGACATCTTTCTTAGGTGTTGAGTGAGAATACAACTGTTTTGTTTCTGATGTGATTTTCCTTCTGTTTTGCTACATTGTTCCCACCCCTTTTATGATTTCAAAACATTATTCGAACATCTTTTGATGGAGCTCAGCTTTGAAAATAGATATGCACAAAGTTTGAAATTCCATTTGATAGAGCAGGTAGAGGTGTGAGAAGTTACTTATTTTGTGAAAGAATAATTTGATATAGCTCCTGCAAAAAACGGTGGAATCTAGTGGGAAATTTAGGAAGACTTGGAAATAAACCCTGGACTTTGGAATGTTTGGATAGTTTTCTTATATGATCTTTTCATTCCTGAATATTTTGTGTTCAATTTTCTTTGTTTGAAAGTTATTTAAAGTTTTTTCTACAATGAGATATGAGGCAAGCTTAGATTTTGAGAGCGAGATAGGCAGTTTCTAAACATTCTTGTGACTTTATTGAATATTAAGTTCATATTAAACATATATAATGTATTAAAAAGTGAATTCCATCTGACCTAAATTATCTTGACCAAGTGTGACCTTGCACCATTTTTAAGTCTAATAAATCTCTGCAATACCATTTTTCTTTTTTTATGATTTTTATCTGTAATTGATGACTGCTGAGTTCTAAAAACAAAGCATTATAAGAAATACCGAAGCATACAAGTCAATCCCATAATAATAAGATATATTAAATGGAACTTTCAAAAAAAAGAAAAAAAGAAATTAAAGTGTTTTTAATGTTTAATTTTTCAAAGTGGTTTCTCATAAATAAACTTTGGAGAATCCACACAATAAAATCATATTTAAAACAAAATAACTTTCATTAATTTTTCAAGCTGAAATTAGATATTATTTAGTAAGTTTGTTTTATGTAACTTGATAAGTGTTTTAACTGTGAGAACAGAATCAATTATTATCAATGACATTCATCTGGTCCAGCATGCAGCGAGCTTTAGGAGGGTTTCTAAAGTTAATCTCTTATAATTCATAATGTATCTGGGGTTTGTTGGTCTATGAAGGCTGTTCCAAATTTATAATTTCAGTGTGCATCGAGCCTTCTTTTAAAGTCCCCTAGTTTCTTGTGTCTACCACACCTTAAGGCAACTAATTTTGAAGGTCATCTACTCTGTTAGAAAAAGAAAGTGGTCTGACCTGAATGTGAATTTATCCTGTCAAAATTTATATTTATGACCACTTTTTCTACTGTTCCCACAATTAACTGGAAAAAAGATGATGTGTAGACATTATGAATTGCTTTAACAATCTGAAATACTTAACTAAGATCTACTCTCTAACTCTTTTTTGAAAAGAAAACAGTTTCAAAGGTCTCGGCCTTTCCTCATTTCACAATCTGCACATTCCAAGTATGATTCTAATAGCCCTACTCTGAACCCTTTCTGACAATTTAGTGTCATTTTTAAGGTAAGGAGCTCGAGAACAAACACAGTATTCCATATGTGGCTAATCGGTAACCTATACAATGAAATTATAACTTCTTTAAATCTATATGCACTAGTTATATAAATACAACTTACAATTTGCCACACTAGAAACAAAAGCACACCGCTTGGGTGGCTTAAGAAACTGGTCAACTACTACACCTTGATCCTTTTATTCTGTAAGTAGTGTTATTCCCATCAAAATTATATTCATAATTTATTCATGATACCACATTTATTATAATAGAGCCATTTGTCACATATTCATGCAAATTTGCTAGGTGATCTAAATCAAATTGTAAATCAGCAATGTCGTCATCATTGCAGCCAGTAATGCCCAACATCATTAATAAATTAAGTTATTTATTTGTGTCACTTGTGTAAATCAAAAAGAGTAGTGATCCTAACGCTTGTGAAATTAATCTAGTTTGAATTAATGTCGAATATTACAAGCACCTGCTTTCTTTCTTTCCAGCCATTTTTCTATGCAACAAGATAACTCGTCCCAAACAAATGTTAAAATAATTCAAGAAACCTTTTGTGACATCTCATTTAGTACCGTCTGAAAATCCAGATACACCAAATCCACACCTTTACCTCACTTACATGACCAGTATCATTTTGAAAAGATTAGTAAGACAAAATTTTCTTCTAGTAAAACAATGCAGCAAAACTTTAAATCTTGCTAAATGAATTTTTCTTTTTTCAAATTTTTTTTATCCACTGACATTGGTTGGATTAGGTTATAATTACCTAAAACTTTCTATTATCTCTTGTGAAAAGAGAAGTGACAGTAATCAACTTCAAATCTTCTGTAACCTGCAAATTGTTTAATTATTACCAGACAGTTCAGAGATATGATTTTTGATGAGTCACATTCCACATTTCATTGAACTACTATTTTATGAATGTCATTAAGTTTGGTTATTTATCTATAAATTATAATTCAGATTTTTGTATTATACACTCATTTCTTAATTGAAAAATAAGTGTAAAAAACCCATTGATTTTTGTGTACCACATGGTATGTTGAATGTGGAACTGGTTTAGATTAGATGTTTGTGATGCCAAAATACCAATATTGAAAAGTGTTACGTATTTTTTAATGTTTTAAATTCTTCGTAGATCAAATGCAACAGAAAAACACAGATAACAGCTTGTATAATTTATTACACTAAACTATTAACAAATATAACTGATATAACACAAATTATATATAATAACAGTGACAGATATTAAGTTACAACATTTGAAATTAATTACAAAACAAAATAATATCAGTTTCAAACTTCAAAATAAATCACAATACAAAACGGTACTGGCCTGTATCTAATGTAATGATCTAAAATTAAAGTCTCAAATTCCAGTCTAGGGTGTGAATTTGGTCCCACGAAGAAATTCCGAAACAGTTCACAGTTCAAAAAAAATCGCCGTCTCTCAGCACAAGCAGTAATTCAGATGTATCGTAGAGATTGACGAAATAAAATCACAGCTTCCGTAGATCTAACTTCAATCACAAATCCAAGTTGAATATTCACAGCAAACACTTAATCTTTCTCAAATAACTAACTCACTTCTTTTGAAATGAAACTGGTGTCTGAATCTCACTCTTTGTCTTCGAATAAAACTAATGACTGAATCTCTCTCCCTCGAATAAAACTGATGACTGATGACTGAATCTGTCTTATGTCACCGTCTTTTTTATACCGATAGGACTATTTCTCGAACAATCTTGAAATTTCCATACAACTCCAGAGCTATCCACGCATATCCGTTCTTGCATGAGACTACACGTCTAGACAGGAAGTCACCAGCACTCATTTACAAACATGTGATTGGTCTACTTAATTCGAGAAAGTTCTAAAATGTTACCCTAAATAAACAACATATTTTAGTTTAAACTTCGAAACAATAATATCAATATGGAAAAATGAATAATACAAATGAAAATTCAAACACAACACGACATGTTGTCGTTTACAAAATATTTACACATATACATAACAAAAGCTAAAATTTAAAGTAAAAATCTTTTATCTTTTCTATTTGCTGAGCTATCACTATATATAGTGAATCAAACATAATGACCCCACTCACCTCTTTGTATTTTTGGAAATGGTCCGTTTTATGCACTTTTATTAATGATGTTGATGTATGAATTACTAGTTGAAAGCTTAGGTTTAGCCGGGTACAGCTGAAAGGTCAGTTTGATAAAAATAATATTTCTATATAATTGTACACTGTTATGAGGATTAAGTTATTTAGTTTAAATGTTGGTAATCTGTTATCATTCTAGAACCAAAAAAAAAGCATTTATATTTCCTAATTTTTTATGGTAGTTACAGGATCATTCAAATTCACTGAAACCATACAGAGATTTATTGGTGAAAATAGCATAAAATATAAAGAATTTCTTAAGAAACATTTGATAAAACTATCTAGACATTATAAGGTTTTGGATGTGAAATTTGAAAATTTTCTGATACATAGAAGTATTTTTAAGTTTTAAAATGAAAATTACTTTGCACATTAGATAGGCAAATGTGAAAAAGATGCGAGAAAAACATTGCTTGAGAAACCTTAAGACTTGATAAAAAAAAAACATCTGATATTTTGTATATGAAAGCATTGTAATGTTTGCTTGTAATCTGCCAAATTTTGTAAACACATGCGTAGTAAATTAAGTTATAGGATGAAAACTATAACAATCTTAAAATGATTACAAGGTTGGTCACAGTGGTTGAACTCATTTCTGAGAGGGTTAAGGATATGTAAAAAACATGTCCATAGCAAAATCCTTGAAAATATTTTCAAGGCCAGAAGTCTTAATTCTTTAAAATTTCAGAGTTCATTCTGAACAAGCTCAGAATTAATATGATTACCTTTTCACTCATGTTTCTATCTAATCACTATTCAGGACAAGAAACATTACTCAAAATTTAAAAAAACAAAAAAAAGTAGAATTTAGTAACCTAGCCATCCTATCATTATCAGACATTGGCTTTTGTCATCTTATCGTTCTGTTTAATAGTGATGTATATAATAAAAATCATATTTTACTTTTTAAGTTAATTTAAAGTTCTTAAGCTTGCAATGGTTTTTCTGTATTTTTTTAATACCCTTTGGGAACCAACCTGTTATTTTACCTGTAGCCACCATTTTTTATTTCTACAGTAAACATGTCTACTTTGAATATTTAAAATTGTAATTAAAATCTTTTCCATATTTATGAGTTAGTTAATTCAGTTGCTCAGTTCACAGGAGCTAATTTTGTTTTATCCCTTTCAAATATACTTTTTGAAATTTATAACCAAAATCTATGTATGTATGTATGTGTGTGTATGTATATATATATATATGTATGTATAATCACCATAAGTAATAGAACATTAGAGCTAGTTTATAATCAAATTCTCACTATATCTACTTTTCATACATAGTAGAAATCAGATCTAATTTATAATAAATTTTACTTTGATTATATAAATGTAGTAAAACATCAAATTTGATTTATAACTGAATTCTGTATATACATACATACATACACACCTGATTGCCATATGTGGTAGAATAGGGAACCTAATTTAGTAATGATTATTTGCATTCAAATGTTCCCCAGTTTCCACCCTCTTGGCTGTTTCCATTTTAGAAGTTCATAACCGTGAAATAGAATTACCTCTGAGAGGTCTTCTACCAATTGGTGAAGAAAGTCAACCTTAACAGTTTCTACAAACCTGTTTCACTGTTTGGATTTATAATTTCTCAATTTGTGTACCTGAATTCTAGTTTGACCTCATTAACAGCCTCTGTTATTCTAAATTTCTCAATTTCGTGATAAAAGCCTTCACTCTCACATTTCTGCTGAACTGTATTTGGAAGAAAATTGCTAATCTTCTACCTATATTCATTTGCAGAACTTAAAATTGTAACAGTTTCTAATTTTATAAAGAACACTCCTATTACGTGGTGTATTTTTATACACACAATGGAAAAAAAGGCATTCTAATATTTTATTGTTCACTAGGAAGTTAAAACTGTGGAAAATTTGAAGAAGCATAACTTTCTTCATAGTATTCCAAAATTTTGTATTCCATTGCTGTGTTCCAGAAGGGCTGGAAGCAGTTGAAGAATTAAAGGTTATGATATTTGTGATCATGTTTAGATTGTGCAATATCTAACCTATTTCTAGGTATTATTTTACATCTATATTCTTATTTGTTTTTATTGCTGTTGGATGGAGACTTTTCATAATTCATGTTACCCAAATGAAGTAACGTTTAATTTTTATTTACACTTTGTGTAAATATGAGCTTATGGTTACAGTTTAAATAGTTCCGATATGGTAATTTACTTAAATTACATATTTGAATTACGGAAGGTATAGGAAGGGCCATTTAAAGTGGCAGTTTATACAAAATTTGCATTCTGAGTGTTATTAAAACAGATAATGTTTGAAAAAAACTTTTATGAAAGAAAATTTGAAAACTGGCTTGTAGCTTGATTGTTGTGCTACAGAAAATGTTTTAGTAACAAGTTTTAAAATTTGTATAATATTTAACAAGTTCATTTCTGTGTCCTTAAGATGTTAAATCCTACTCTTTCATTGACTTTAAGTTGTACTGTTAGTGTACTGATAGTGTTTGTTACAGTAGAGTTAAAACAGTTGTGTTTTTTATGGCAGTAAAGGCACCAATTTCATGATTGTTCACCTTGTACTGCTGTATGTGTGTCATGAATGTGTTGCCAGCAAACATGCATTCAAGATATTTATACCTGCTGTGAGAGTGGGTTAGCATCTTGGATGCCATGTAGTTCAGTGTTTAGTGCTAATTTTAGATCCTTCCAGTAAGTCTTGGTCCCAAACTGGTTAATGTACCCAAGAGATCTCAGCATAGGATGTAAATAGTGATGCTTTTCAAACTAGTGATATTTTAATGAATTAGAGTAACCATGATTATTTAAGCTTCCATCTTTAAGTCATAAGACCTGGGATTTGGATGTGGTCAGTAGTATTGTTTAATATATATATTTGATTTTAACTACCTTAGAAAACCCATTTATTCTAATTTTATTAGAAGAACATTGTGTACATGATGTGTTGTATGTCATGTTTAGATTCAATACTACAATGAGTTTCTTGTACACACAATTTTTAAAGAATGAGTAAAGTTATTGTTAAACTAGATTAACAAATTTGAAATAAGTAATTATTTATGATTAAAGGAGTTATAGGAAGAAAATCATTACCTGAAGTTTTAATAGGTTATAAACAAACTATAATGTTACTTAAATTTTATAGCAAGTAGTTTGTCATGAAAATATATCATTTGAAATACTTTGTAAAGCAGTCATTTTGTTCATTTTTCTTACATCAACAGAGCTCTAGCTGTTTGGTGAAATTTGTTTTTAAATGCAAGCTTTTTCAAATTCTATTTTGCTGAATTACCTATCTCTCATACTAACTTTAGGTTTTGAAATACAGTACTTTATTGTACCTTGTACTAACTTTAGGTTTTGAAACACAGTACTTTATTGTATTGGTTTTTTTGTTTTAATTAACAGAGAAGAGAAATTTAGTAAATCAGTTGTGAAAGAAAACAAACATTTAATTTATTTCTGTCTAGTTTATTATATCATTGTCTTGGCAACTTGAAATGTAAAAGTGTGGTTATATTGAATTTCGGGTATATTTTATTAATGTTAATAAACAAGTTTTTCAGTAAGAGCATTGTACATTTAATATTATACCAGAAGTGAAGGCTTATATGCAATTATAAATTATTAGTTGATGGTGTTTAGCAATGCTCACAATACGTTTTTTTTTCAACATAACACCTTTTTTTACTTTATAGTATAGTTATTTATTTAATTTACTTTGTTAAATCACAAAACCAAGACTCAAAATCAATTTATGTAAATTTTATTAAATTACATCCTTATTTATTAATTAATATTAGTTTCTACACAATAAAAACATGAGGAAACCTGGTGAGTGCGTTTTTAACTCTAATCTTAGTTTACCACAATATAATAACATTAAATAGCTTTGTTTGCACATTATCAAATTTGTATTTTGTGAATTTTTAACATGTCTAGAAAACTTTCTTTAATAGT
The DNA here is from genome assembly GCA_011833715.1 of Carcinoscorpius rotundicauda. NCBI lineage: Eukaryota > Metazoa > Arthropoda > Merostomata > Xiphosura > Limulidae > Carcinoscorpius > Carcinoscorpius rotundicauda. The sequence goes on from CM022398.1 coordinate 91,920,169, forward strand.
TCTTATGTGGACTGTAATTGCCTAATGTTAAGCGTATTTAGTTTTCTTTGAGTAAAAAAACTTGTATTTAACCCTGTCGTTCTGTTATTTTGTGATATTTTTTTCATTGTTTGTGTGAAAGCAAAATATGCACATTTAGACATCAATAGGTGTTTTGTTTAGCATTGTTGTTTTAATAAGTATCTTATATTGAAATATATATTTTTAAAATAAAATTTCTGTATTAATATTATAAGTAGTATAAGTTTTATGTTTAATTTGAATAGGGAAAAAAGTCCCAATTGCAGGGTTTGTAAGAGAGTGAATAAAACATAACAGATAAGAAATGGACTTTTATTAAGAGTGAAAACAAGGTAATGTGCAAGAAAAGGACTTTTATTAAGAGAGTGAAAGTGAGATAATTTGTAAGAAAAGTACTTTTGTTTTTCAGAATGAGCGACCATTGTCTCTTTGTGCTGGACATGCAAAGAAAAAACACAATCGAGAGACACGAGATCCAAGTGACTGGGGTTTTGTAGAGAATTCCAACTCTGATGATTCTTCCCCTTGTGGAGTTCCAAAAATCCGCACATCTCATTGTCCTCCCAGTGCTCCAAGGACAAGATTTACTCAACACAGTCTGAATTCCCTAGATGCTAGTAAGCTAAGAATGACCTTCAGTGACTTAGATGAGGTACTTGAAATGAGTCTTAAGTAACTTTTTAAGAGTTGAGTACTTAATGAAAATCCCAGGGATTGTGTCGAACAGTCATGTGGAGGCCCCACTTGAGAGTTTATGAATGGTACTCGTGATTTTATTGGTCTTATGAATTGTCTATTTTTTGCTTTTCTTTGTCAGTTTATAGGTACTTATGTAGTAAATGTTGATGAAGATTTTCCACGTTCAGATTAATAGTACAGTGGTGGTCAAAACGTGATTGTAGATTTATGCTGGTTGGATAAAGTTTTTAGTTTATTTTAATTTTTGTGGCTTGGCATGTAAATTCCAGATGATGATCTTACCTTGCAGTTACTTTCTGCCATCTACAGAGATCAATCTCTCTGAATTATGTACAGTATTGCTTGCAACCCATTTCCGATATGTTGATGTCACTTTCTGTTTGCAATTCATTACTTTTAAAATTCTAGAGAAGAGCTTCTAGTTCTTCCCTTGTGGTGTTTTGTCAGAGCTTGAACTATTTTTTATGGAGAATGTTGCTGCTCTGCAAGATGAATACCAACTATCATGCTAGTCTAGGAACCATCGATGGCTATGATTATAGATAACTGTTCATCATGATCTTTAAGTAGGTGCTGGTAGGTCTTTTTACCTCTACCTTCTGCCTGGTCTCTGAATTTTCTTTTTAGGATGATTTCCGTGGATCCAGTGTTACTATATGTTTATTACATAAAGGAGGCATTTAAAATCTGTTAAAAACGAATTATCTTTGTGATGATTGTATGTCACCTGACTAGCAGTATCTGTCTCCTGAGGAGTCTTTTAGACAATCTCTTACATGGTTGTTTGTGGATTTTTTATTAAGATAGAATTTTCCTGTTAAAAATGGGCAGTGATTAAGGGTATGTATAGGTGTATGTTTTTAACATTGAAAGACCTTTGTAAAGGATCTATTTGTAATAACAGTTAGTGCTCTGCTTTTATAGTACAATGGAATCACAAAATGCATCTCATAGCCAGTTGTAAACAATGTTTTGTATCTTTTGATGCCCTCTGTTTGTATGGCACCTACAGTGTTCATAATCCAGGATGTAGCACATAAACATTGATATGGCTTATGTATGTAATGATCTAAAGCTGCAGATTTTAGTGCACGTTTATAGTTCTGTTTACCACAGTGTTAATGTGGTTGGTGAAGTTAAGTTGGCTGTAACAGTTTACTTTCTAGGTACTTCACTGTTTCTTTTAGGGTTATGGTGATGGTTTGTCTTAATCAGATTGTGGTTGTGGCATTGGTAGGATAGGTGACTGTCTTCATCAGGATGTGTCTGTGGCATTGGTAGGATAGGTGACTGTCTTCATCAGGATGTGGCTGTGGCCTTGATGGGATAGGTGACTGTCTTCATCAGGATGTGGCTGTGGCATTGGTAGGATAGGTGACTGTCTTCATTTGAATGTGTCTGTGACCTTGGTAGGTTAGGTGAGTGTTCATCTTCATCAGGATGTGGCTGTGGCCTTGGTAGGATAGGTGACTATTGTGTTTTGTTTATCTATAAGATTTTACAGAAATTAAAAGTTTGTAGAATCATATAAGCACTAGAAAAAATAAATTTACTCGTATGTTTCAAGTTGAAAGTCTACAAGTTTCCTTTTTCTTGGCAGTTAGCTGGTTTAATTCACATGGTCACTCTTTAACATTGTATGATAAGTTTGAAACCTGATACATAATTTTTATTGGCCAGAGTAGGTTTATTTTTTTTGCTCCTATGTTATTTGCTATATCCTGTTGTCATAGTCATCAATGGATGTGTATAATGTGTAACTACTTGTCTATCAAAGTCATAATGTGTTAATTTGTACCAAAAAATATACCAGCATGAACACTTTGTTGAATATGTTTAAAACAAGAATGTTTTCTATGTTGAAAGCATGCATAGTTTCTTTTTGTGTGTCTGTTATGTCTGTGTCACTTTTATAGTTTTTGTTTATAAATGTGTAAAATTTAATACTCAGTGTTATATAACCTGTTTATTTAGACTTCTAAGACAGTTATTTTACTTATAAATATGCACAATATGGTTCCTTATTTCAAGGTATATATTGTCTGATCTGGCAGATCATACCTCCTTTAATGATAAAATGTACATGTCATGGCAGTATAACTAATAACAATTTAACTATTTAATTATCCTTTGTTGGCCCACTATATTATCTTGCTGTAAGAAATGTAAATTAGCTCTATAGTGCCTCAGTAATGTTTCACACAAGTTTTAGTAAAAACCACTCAAGTTGTAAAACCTTAGATCAGTTATGAAACCTTAGTTTGATTCTTAACTGTTGCAGTTAAACCTTAGATCAGTAATAAAACCTTAGTTTGATTCTTAACTGTTACTGTTAAACCTTAGATCAGTAATGAAACCTTAGTTTAATTCTTAACTGCTACTGTTAAACCTTAGATCAGTAATGAAACCTTAGTTCGATTCTTAACTGTTGCTGTTAAACCTTAGATCAGTAATGAAACCTTAGTTTGATTCTTAAATGTTGCTGTAAAATCTTGGATTATTCAAACCTTAGTTTGATTCTTGAGTGTTACTGTAAAATCTTGGATCATTCAAACCTCAGTTTGATTCTTGACTGTTACTGTAATATCTTGGATCATTCAAACCTCAGTTTGATTCTTGACTGTTACTGTAATATCTTGGATCATTCAAACCTCAGTTTGATTCTTGACTGTTACTGTAATATCTTGGATCATTCAAACCTCAGTTTGATTCTTGACTGTTACTGTATATCTTGGATCATTCAAAACCTCAGTTTGATTCTTGACTGTACTGTAATATCTTGATCATTCAAACCTGGTTTGATTCTGACTGTTACTGTAAAATCTTGGATCATTCAAACCTTAGTTTGATTCTTGACTGTTACTGTAATATCTTGGATCATTCAAACCTCAGTTTGATTCTTGACTGTTACTGTAATATCTTGGATCATTCAAACCTCAGTTTGATTCTTGACTGTTACTGTAATATCTTGGATCATTCAAACCTTGGTTTGATTCTTGACTGTTACTGTAAAATCTTGGATCATTCAAACCTTAGTTTGATTCTTGACTGTTACTGTAATATCTTGGATCATTCAAACCTCAGTTTGATTCTTGACTGTTACTGTAATATCTTGGATCATTCAAACCTCAGTTTGATTCTTGACTGTTACTGTAATATCTTGGATCATTCAAACCTTGGTTTGATTCTTGACTGTTACTGTAAAATCTTGGATCATTCAAACCTTAGTATACTTCTAAACCATTATTCAGTATGTTCTTTATGGTTGTAGACATCATCAGAGAGAGAAGGAAAAAACATGCAAAGAAGACAGAGAGAAACACAGTGTCAAGAAGACAGACAGGTTGGTGCCATGCAGACTGCTCATGATATTCATGGAACAGCCAGTAATTCCAGGCAATCAATTCAAAGTAACAGGCCTGCAAGTCATAAACAAGACAACATCAATAAAGTGGTGAGTGGTAAATTTTAAGTCACTGTAGTAGTAGGTTTCTAAGACATGAAAATGTTCTAGCCATAAATTAGTGAGTAGAAAACAACTCATTTTTGTATATTGTGAGGTAAAATAAATTGTATATAGAAAAAAAACGGTCATTTATACAAGTTTTACAACAAGGCTAAAAATCTAATTGTTTTGATGCAGTTCATTGAAGACCAGTATTAAGTAACTTTTTCAAATTCCCAATATTGATCATAGGTTTAGATGTTTAGCTCTTTTTCAGTGTGATATTTGCAAGAGTTGGAATTAGTGTTTTTTATTTTTTGATGCTGCAGATGACACTTGTTTTATGTCATCTATATCAGGTGGCTTATGATGCTAAATTGCTATTTAGTGTTGGTTTATAGTATTGGCATTAATTATTTCATCATTGGGAAATTTTTATATATGCATTTATTATTTTGGAATCACTTTTTTTTTTAATCCATGAATTACAAATCCTTTAGTAGAAACTGTGTATGTTTTTGTACAACAGTTGTAATATGAAGTTGTAGAATGGTGTATAAAAGGCAGGAACAAACAAAAATTACAAGCATCTCTGGAAGCTTTAGCTGAATTACCATGAGAGATAGTGTCGTAGCTGAAACATGTAGAGTAATATTTTTACTCTTCGTTAATTTAGCCCGATACTTGGTGTTATTGTTGGAACGTCTAATGCATCTCGGGAATGCATAAAGCAAGTAGCATCCATTATGCAGAATTTAGAAAAATCAGATGAACCAGTGAGTATTCTCTCGAAAATTATGTTACTAAATTTAAATTGTTCAAGTTGTGATCATGGTTAATTGTAGTACATTTCCTAATACATGAGAAGTTGTAGAGTGTGACTTTAAAGTTTAGCCTTTTGTTTAATAGTTTTTAATATCTAGTTTACGTATATTCTTAAAAACAATTTAACCAAATATTTTTTTAAATGTTTCAATTTTAAGTTATGTATCTGATCAAATAATTTGGTTAGTCATTTTATGAATTTTTTCTTTACTAATATCCTAGTAGATGTATGTATAAAAAATAGTTTGCTTATAAGTAATTCATCATTTTTTGAATGGGATATATATATGGTATATGGTATATGGGTTCTATGTGTAAAAAGATCCTGACACGAAACAGTGTATCAGGATATGTAAAATACTCTGTACCATAAGCAGAGGCTTCAGTGCATAAAAGATTTGTATCATGTACGGGTGACATTAATTGAGGTATATGTGTTAAAGATTGTGTTATAGAGTGGCATTAATCAGGATATGAAAAAGATTCTATACTATACAGAGTGATATCAGTTGTGTGTTATACACAGGGACATCAAACTATGTATCATGATACATAAAAGATTCTGCATTATACACAACGGAATCAATCTAAGTATTTAGATACCTGAATGATTCTGTATTATGTACAGTAACATTAGTCGAGCTATTGGACACCTGAATGATTCTGTCTCATAATACATTGACGTCAGTCAAGGAATTAGGATATCTGAATGATTCTGTATTATATACAGTGTTGTCAGTCTAGGGATTGGAATACCCAAATGATTCTGTATAATATACAGTGATATCAAACAAGGTATTGGGATATGTGAAAAAGATGTGTAAGAGATCATGTATTATATGTAATGACATTAAGCAAGGTATCATGATGTGTAAAATATGTATTATACATAGAGACATTAAAGTAGTATGATGTATTACAGATTGTGACCTAACATACAAAGAAAACTTTAATTCTTAAAATGACACAAATTGTGAAAGCAGTTTGAATATTCTAATTGTTTGGAGTGTTTGATATGAAATGTCTTTATTATTTAATAGTATAGTTCAATAAATTAATTATTTAAGGTCACCAGAGAGCAAATGCATAAACTGGAAGACATGCTGGAACAGTTAAGGCAAGATGAACAGGAACACTTGGAACTCTTGCAACAACTTCTGGTAAGTAATGCATTAAAATAGCTTAGCAAGGTACAAATCATTATGTTTTTTGGTTAAAGTAATACTTTTAGAATATAGTTTCCAAATTATGGAATCCCAGAGTTTCTTTAGTATTAACCTTTTCACGGCAGACTCATGCACTTTGTTTAAATTGAGTCGTGAATTTTACTTGTACAATAATACATGCAGTAAGTAACTCATTTCTTAATGTGTCCTCTGAAAAACTACTAAAATTTTGTTAAATATTATAAACTTATTGTACACAAATAATGAAAATTTTATAATTATCTGTTTTTACTCAAAATGTTATTTTTCTGTTGTAGTTGCATTCAAACTATTAACAAATTGAGTGGAAGGTGATACATTTCTTTGCTTTATAGTTTTAATATTTCATTTGTGTACCCTTCGGTGTGGATTCCTGTATGTGGTGAGAGAACCTCCCAGGGAAGGTTCTGTTTTTTAAGTTTACCTCCTGTGGGATCTAAACATCCACCCACGTGTTTGAATCTTAATCTTATACAAGATTCCAATAACCAGTGACAATGGTCTAACAGTTGTCTATTTGTAAGTTTTATTACATTTCTACAGATTAAGAGTGTAGTGTGTTTGTACTTGGATGTTAATGGGAAACCATAAGAATTGTTTGATTAATGAAATGGTTATTTTCCCTGACATACATCTTGTTTTAATGTTGATTTATGGTACAAGATAGTTCCAGTTTTACTTTTCTTTTTTTCACGTGAAGATTGTTTAAGTATTTAACTGTAGTCTTAGGCCTGACTGTCACATACAGCTCCAGTTTAGACAGACCACAAAGACTGTTGATAGGTAAGCCAATATTATCCATTATTAAAAGTCATGGAGGACTAAAACCTGTTTAATTTAACAGGCCGCTAGGGAAGATATCAGTACTTCTGAGACACAGTCTACATCCAATACTGCTAGTCCAAATGTAACTGGAAGGAAAGTAAAAGCTGCTGAAGAGGTAAGTATAGTGAATGTTGTAACAAATGACTTTCCTGTTCATGACTTTGTCTCTGAACAGATAAACTTGTTTTTATTAAATGGAATAACTTACATAATTACATGTAAACAACAATGCTAAATATCATTTATTACTGATCAAAAAATTGTCCCCAACCAATTCTAATATATTTATTAACATTTATCTTTATGATGTTATTTCAGTACTTTTTTTGAATGATGCCATTATGTAACCAAATCAAAGATTCAAATCTTGCATTATTGGTTATGATTGATCGTCGTGTATGATTGGTTATGACCTGCCATCAGACATGTTTTTCAGTGCATATTAGGTCACTGTAACTAGTAATGGGAATGATAGCTTTGTTTACCTTTATTTTCTACAATTGAAAACTGATGGGAAGCTTTAACACTATGCAGCTAATCTTTAAGATTATTTGAAGGTTAGCATTGTGTAGTACCATTGATAATTGTTTATATTCAACTTAATCTTATTATAGTGGGTGTAGCTTGTATACAAGTAGCTGTGCGACCAAAGTAATAAATGTAATGTTGCACCATCTGCTGGGTGGTACCACAAATAGAAGCACATAAAAATTTTACACACTTGCATATTTAAGATTCATGCAGTTAAAAAAAACCAGTATGTCCAATAATCATTTTTGTATAGTAGAACACAGTTTTAAATAAAATTATTGTCTTCACAACAAGAACACAACTTTCACTAGGACTGTATGTGAGGATTTGGTCATATAATTTGTAAATGTCGTACTATAGAAAATGGAGGCCTTAAAATAAAATTATTTTTTACAACAAAGGATACCACTTTTAATATATAAAAATAATAGTTCATTTCACGACAGTCTGAACACTTTCCTACACAGTGCTTCAGAGAAAAATCATTTTTGTAATCACTTCTACATTTTTTCGTTGAAGTATTAACACTGATTAGTAATTACTAACACTGCCTTGTTTGTTGTTGTGTTTTCAATCTATGAAACTTGAACTTTTGTGTGATGAATGCATTTGAGTTAAAGAATTTTATTTGAAACTTGAATTTTCCATTTTATGGTTGTTTTTAGGCTGAAGATAGTAGTCCCTTAGATAAACGAAATCAGCTGTTAAAGAAAATGATCGATTCTCAAGAAAAAGTAAGTTTCTGTTGTTGTTCTAGATCTGTGTGTAAAGTTGTTACCTAAAAGATATCTTAGAATGTTTGTTATTTATATTTTGTTTTTATAGAACAGTGTTGTCTATGTATATAACATGGGATCTATAAAACATTTTTTGTAGAGGTGTATGTTCTTACACTGACATTTTTGAATGTAAACTGTGATAGTAAAGTTACTGATATGTAATAAGTATAAATATTAGTATCATGATAATGTAGCTGTTGGACATCTTCTATTTAAAGTTGGCTGCTCTGAAAGAACAACAAGAAATGTTGATGTTTCTTCAGAAGAAAGCTGAATATAAATTGGCTGAAGCACGCATTTACCATGGTATGTCTGCAGAGAAAAATATTACCATTTAATGGAAAAAATTGTAATTTTATTTTGTTTTAATGTATTATAAAAGTTGTGTAAGTAAAATTTTCTTGTACTTTAAGCTATGGATTTTGATTTCAAGAAAAGCTCTAAGCTAACATTTAAAATATAATAAATGTTGGAAGAAGTGACTTAATTTTAACTAAAACTTAGAAAAATCCATAGTTATATCCAGCAGCATCACACTTGTTTTACAACAAAGTTCATAATAGTCTCGCTTGTTTAGTTTGACTTGTCATTGAACTTGGTTATGTTTTTTTAATTTTTTATCATTTATGAATATTTATCTGTCATTTTTGTTAATTGGCATGTCTTTCTTGTTTACCTTCAACTGTATACTTGTGCCTGGAAGTTTGTTTCTGAGTAAAAAAGAAATAAGGTGCAGTTCATAGCACATGATTGGTATGTTAAAATAAATAGTGAAATTTATTTTCTATGAAAAATCACCATTACTGTAAAGAGGTTTCCTTTTACCTTTAATTCTGATATTGAATTGTCTAGATGCTATTAAAGAACCACCTGATCGTGATGAAGGTTGGAATAAAGATCATGGCAATGACCACAAGGGTGGCAACTCTTTAAAAATGGCAGAATCAGGACAAGTGCATGACTCTACTGTTGGTACATATGAGACATGGAATGATTTGGATTCTAACTGGGGACAGGCTTCTAGTGCATATATTCCTGTGTCTGTTAAGAATGAAGAATCTCAAAACTATCCTGTAGAAGAGGAAGCTAGATGTGCAGCTCCCTCTGTTGGTGAGATTGAAAGGTCTGTTCATCAGAAGTTGCAACTTCTGAAAGAGATAACAGATCACACTCAGAAGGCAAGTAGTGTATTGCATTGTATTAGTATTTGTAACTGTTACTTTTAAGTGAAATTATATTGCATGGCCACGTGGTTAAGGCATTCAACTCACTATATCTGGTGTACAGGTTTGAATCCCCATTACTCCAAAGATTCTCACTCTTTCAACCATAGGGGCAATATAAAGTGATGTTGAATCCCATTATTCATTGGTAAAAGAGTAGCCCAAGAGTTGGAACTTGATGGTGATGACTAGCTCCCTTCCCTCTAGTTTTCCACAGCTAAATTAAGGATGGCTAGTGTTGATAGCTTTCATGTTGCCCTGCATGAAATTTAAAAACAAATAAACTATATTGATTATAGAACAAAATTAATAATCCTAAATCCAGTATTACATTGCTAGAGATAAAAATTTTATTATGTTTGGAGCAAATTCTAAAAGCTTGCTTGTTCAGCAATTTGTCAGCAGAAACAAGTATTTCAACAATTAAACTTTCTTAGCACAGGCTCATTCTATTTGAATGACCACATGACTTATTTTATACTTGTTTGAAGTTATATAGATTTAATACTTCTAACTTTTAATATGGTGTATGTATCTTCACAAAATGTGGTAGTCTTTCAGTTAACCATTCAAGTCTTTCACATACAAAAAATATTTTTAGTGAAGTATTTTCAATAATCTAAATAAAGATTTGTCCATGAATATATTGAGTATTTGTTTTGAATTGTTCACGTGGTAAAGTAATTTTGATGTTAAGGTTAAAAAAACATCTCTTCATCTCCAAGTTTCCTTTGTGAAATTTCAAATGTTTATCTTCAGTGAAACTTTTATATTGTTATTTTCTCTACCCTATCTACATGTAATTGGTCAATTTCACCAACTTGTAACAACCAAAAAATAAATATATAAAAATTACTTCCCTTTAATTCTAGAATGACTTTAGTTGTAACATGAAACTACATTCATTCATCCTAAGTAACATTAAACTTGTAACAGCTACATCTATTTATAATTATATTTTATTGTTTTATCCCTTTGAACTGTGTCTAACTACTATTAGCACTGTTATAAGTTGTAAACCACTTGAAGCATGTGCATTTTGCATTACACTGTCAAATTACATTGTTGACAAGCTACTTCAAGCTGCCCATGTGTGCTTTGTGAAATATTATGTTATTTATTTTACCTAATCCAATTTTAACTAACCTAAACACATCCCTATTTTTACATTTTAGTTATTTTTATAATAATAAATGATGAATAAACATGAAAATCAAGAAATACGGTAATTACCCAATCTTTTTTCTTGCTGTTGTCTGTCAAAGACACACAATCCTATTTTTTCTATACTAATGGTAGTAATGCACTAAATAACTTTTATTTAATTATATAATGTTCCAAACAACACATATTAATAACATGCAAAAAGTGAACAATTTTTCTTAATTTTTAAAATTTTTCTGGCTTTCATACTATGCGGAAAGAGCCATTACAAATTTATCAAAACTAGTTGCTACATTTCTTGTGGAAATGAAGCCTGTACTAGAAGCAAAAGTGGCAGTTACCTGTTCAGAATACAGTGTCATATAATATGTCATTTGATAGACTAAAACCTTGGCTTCCAACTGGTTATAAGTAATATGTAACTAAATTTAAGAAATAACTATTAAAAAAATCTTAAAAGTGTGACAGGTGGGTATAGCAGGGAGGGGGTCTGACTTCTATTGATATCTTTGTAATCAAACAGAATTGAAGACTATAAAAATAATGGTTTGTCTGAGTAATAATAATTCTATAGTGAATAATTTGTTTACTTTTCTCCATTTTTGAGGTGTGGTGAATAAATGAGACAAGAAGATACTTGGAGACAAATGTATCACACTAGAGGAAATCCAAGATTTTGTAAAAATATATTTATCGAATCAAGAACTTAAAACTTGCATTTTATTAAAGTATGGATTTTTAACTGCTTAAAATGTAAAATAACATGATGAAAGCATAAATTAACGTAGTATTACAGTTCAACAGGCTTTGTAGCCAAGTTATAAAGTGTTTTAAAATAGTTCCTTTAGTTGTTTTGACTTGGTGATTAAAATTGTTAATTCATTCTCAGCTTTTAAATATTTTAAATAAGTTAAAATTAAAATGTGTGATAACAGGTCATGTCATGTGGGTTGAACTTTCTGATTTATTTATATAAAGAAGATGGAAGGATATAAAGTTAATTATATCTTAGAAATATTTATAGAACAAATTTGTAATTTGCATTAAAACTTGGAAGCCATAACTAGGTATAGAAGTTTTGAATGTTACTGTAAATAGATAGTGATATATGCATTTTTACCTCCTGTGTCCAGATAGATTATAAAGGAAATTATATAACATTAAGGTAATCAGTATGTGTTTTAAGAATGGACTATTTTTGCTACATCAAGTCATTCAGATGCATTGAAATGTTACTTAGTGGATGGAGTGATGACAAGCTGAGTACTTGTTACAACAAAGGTTTTGTTTTTAGATATATGGAAGCACTGAAAACTTTACTGGAACTAAGTGAATGATAGCTAAGACTAACATTTTGTTGGTAACGTGTTGAATGTAATTTCAAACTTCATGTTTAGTAACATTTCTAAACTTGACTCATTTAAATGAATATCCTGTTTTATTATTACTGTTATCTGTTACTAAATGGTTGTTTATGCCTTTTAATTGAAAGATGTTAAAGCTAGAAAGTTTTTACCTAATTACCATAGCAGGCACTAAATTTAGCATTTGTAGTCTCTGCTGATTTGTGACAACATGAAGTAATGTAATGATACATAGGCAGATTGAGCACACCCATTATTCATGTCACTTTAAGATCCTTGTAGTTTTTCTTAAATATGAATGTTTGAGTGAGAACTGAAGCTTAATGGGGACGGCTGTACATTACAAGCATGTAATGTAAATGTTTTTGTCACACTTTAGTTAACTTGTAGTTCCTGAACATATCTTTGAATGTTTATCATTGGTTCATTATTAAAATACAAAGTATTCATTGTAAGGCCAACTGATACTCTAGGGTGAAGAACTAGTTGAAGATGTCCCAGAAGAAGTTGTTAGCTGGCACAAAAACAAGTTTGAAAACAAGTTGATAGAACTGCAGGAGAAAAAAAATCAAATGGACCAACTGTTGAGGGAACTATCGAGTTTACAAGGAGGAAATTTGTTAGGTGAGTTTATTCTTGTTCTTATGATAGTAAGAAACTATTAGCAGAAGAACACTCTATACAATTCCTCAAATTAAGTTTTTCCAATAAATACAAATTCATGATTTAGAAGAAAATTTATCCCAGGGTTTTGCTCAGAGAAAGAACCTAATCAGAAATATTAGTTTCAGTTATTGAAGGAAAAGTACTAAATAGAGTTGAAAATTATTGATTCTAACTTACCAAATACTGGTAAGGGATTCAAATTATATTGAAACTTCATGTATATAATGTGAAAAGTGATGTATAATTTTACAGGCTAATGCTGTATCAATCCAATTTTCATTTAGAGACAAACAAGTACATGTGATAATCATTACTAATTGTTTTTGTATCTGTAATATCTCCACATGATTTTGTATAGTTTGGAACAAGCAGAGTTATTACAGTTAACCTATCTACTCTGTTCATCATTATTACCTTATTTTACAGAAACTCAAATTGCTGTAAAAGTAAATCAAAGTGCTTCCCAGTCACCGTCTGCTGACTCCACTCTGAAAGAAGCTCAACAGCTGTTGGATTCCTATGAAACTAGAGAAAAAATGAGGTCAGTGAATGCTAGGGATTTAAAAAAACTTAGAAAATAGTTTGATAGCTATAATTTTTTACACAATCCCTTATAGTTTGATAGCTATAACTTTTTACGCAATTTCTAATAGTTTGATAGCTATAACTTTTTACACAATCCGTTTCTAAGATATTTCATTTATTATATTATGAAATTTTGTAGTTTAAGTATGGTATATGAATTTCTTTTTCATTTGGTTAAACTGTCATAACAAAACTTCAGGATGTGTTTTTGTTGCCTTCTGGTGTAGAATAATAAGTGTTAAAAATAAGGGTACTCATGAAGCAGCAGTTACTTCAACAAACCTTCATAAATGTGATTTTCCAGAGTGTTTTTCTCAAAATATGTATTGGAATATTTGACAAATTATTTTTGGAAAGAAAGATATATTGCAATGATCAATGATGCTTCACAGAAAACTGGAACACATGAAGAAGACATTGCAACAGTTAAGGACAATGGTAGATAACCTACAAGATCCAGAAGTACCAGAGTTCCAGGATTATTTCAACCAGCTGCCCAAAGATAATAGACAAGAAACCAAGTTCCTTGGACCAAGGTAACTGGAAGTGTTCAATAACATTTTATTTTTTTTAATTTAAAATATATTTATTAAGTTACCACCACTAAAGAAAGAACATTTAAAATCAGTATGTTAAGAGAGTACATTTAACATTTCTATCAGAAGTCATGTATTTGTATTATTAAAAACGAATAATCTTTATACTGTTGTGTGTAACTGGTCATATTTGAACTGCTGACAACAAGTTAAAAACTTTTCTTGATAAGATATGAAATAATATAAATATTTTAGGATGTAAGATTTATTAATAAAGTTTTGTATCATGTTTGTCATAAAAGTTGTAGTTAAGGTATTGACCTTAAGTTTAAGAAATGTAGTATTGGTGTACATTTGACAGCAATTTTATCATGTTCCATGTTGTGTATTTATGTTCATGCATTGTTTCAAACAAAAGGAAATACCCATTTCAGAAATTTGCAAAATGTTTCTTTGCGTAGTTTTATCGTATGTGATGTTTATTTTACACTAAAGTATCTATCAATGATTGGAGTTTTTGACTTCTTACAACACTAGGGAACAAAGTGTATTTATTGTATTGAAGAAACAAAATGTATAACAGTAATTGATATGACACATTAAAATGTCTAGGCTTCAGGACTTTGGTATTGGAGCAAGACTTGTTCACATTATATTTGGATAAAACAGTGGCTGAAATTTCTTATTTCAAACATTTTTCTGCTATGTATAAAATCATTTTAAGTGAGGTCATTATCTATTGTTTAGTGAAGCCTTGAATCAGTAGAGTTGCCAGTAAAAAGTCTGTTTTTGGACTAATCAAAGTTGTGAAAAAAGGGATGAGATATGAATTTAAGTTTTTAATTTGAAGTTTTGTGTGTACATGTTTGTAAGCTCCATGCAAAAATATGATTAGTTTTTTGATTTATCAGTTTATTTGCAGTTCAATTTATTCTATTTTAAAAGACAGCTCACCCAGTTTTGTTTATGCAAGTTTTAGTTCTAATAAAATATTAACATCTCTAAGATACACTGTGCTGAATATGCTTTAACATCTCCCCTAGTGTTCACGTAATTTCACTGTACATACACACATACTCATGGTTCACACCATATTGTTGAACTCCAAGAAACATTGGGATGCATACTTCCATCACATTACAAACTGTTTGTGTTAGAATGGTAACACTTCTTTTTAATTCTAGTTCCCAGGCTTTGACACAAAGTGATGCAAGGCAAGCGCCTTTACCTCCTTCAAGACAGGTTAAAAAAGACAACCTAAGAAGAGACCAGCAAGACAGGTTTCCTGCAAGAAGGCATTATGAAGCAGAAGGAAGTGCAAATGAAGACTCTGACAACATAACTGGACAAGGAGCGATATCTCAGCCACCTCCATCTGTCACTCAGAATCCTAGTGAAACTGATTTGGAAATGCAAGATAAAGTCAGGTAAAACCTTGATTGTGTGTAAAGTAAAAGTGATAGTTCAGAATATATCTAGTATCTTTGATAGTTGGATTATACTTGTTTCATACTTCTAAAGTACATGTCCTGTTTAATCCTATCATGATTGGTGCTCACTTCTGAGGAGGTGAATGTTCACCTGCATATCATATTTCAAAAATTAGGTAAGAAATATAATTGTATTTTAACTTAAATATTTTAAAATTGCAGTATATTTATTTAGTGAATTTCTCATGCAAAATAAACTTAAAAATGAAAGGTTTCAGTTGCTGTCCAGTCCCATGGAGTCTTGCCTGTAAATAATGCTTTAATGTTTTTTACTCATCTCAAAGTATAGATTTGTATTGGCTAAGAAACTGTTGTTTTTTGTAAATGTAATGGCCTGTGCCCAGTTTTTTTTATTCATTTTCCTCCTTTGTCATTGATTCATTGTCACATTCCTTCACTGCTGTTTTTCTATATTGTAACAGCATAAGACCAAAACAATTTGTAATGAAGTTCATTGACAAATATGGGTAAAGCCACTGGCTAAAAATGATTATATTAAGGAATTCTAGTTCAGCATAAAGTAAGTAAAGTAGTTATAGCAGTAACTTGTATGTCAACATTTTAGCCACCAGGAATTAGTTTTATGAATGAACAAAAGATATTCTTCCAAAGCTAACAACACTTAAAAATAAACTAAAGAACTGGGAAGTACCTGTTGTTGTTTTTTGACTTTCTTGTAACCCAGTAACTTCAGTTTGGGTCAAATTGTGCATGTCACAACTTTTAAATTACATTCAGATTTAACTAAACAATTGTAGTATTAGATTTGATGTGGTTAAGTCAATTTTTTGTAAATTAAAAAGGAAATATTTAATATTTGTTTTCAATATTAGCTCTTCTGATAATGTGTCACTACTTTCTGATTTGCTTTTTTTAGACATTCTTACTATCCTTGCAAGATACCCTAAGTTTAACATAAATTACATATTGTATAGATATGGCTGAAATATAACCTTACATTCATAGTTGCCAATCTTTTTGATTTAGTGATGAATAAACCAGAAAGTCAAAACCTTGTGCTACACTCTCCAATACAGGGGTTCCACTGTAGTTAGTAGAAAAACTGTTAAAACATAAATTGTGTTGTGTACAAAAAACTTGCATTGTAACAATACATTGAAAGTTTTAGCATATACAGTTTCATGGTTATTTGTACAATTAAGAACTTAAAACTTGTACTGTTAAAATGTGGATTACAATCTTGGTAATGTAAACCAAAACTAATTTAATGAAATGTTGAAGGTAAGCTACTGAAACCTCATGACGTGCACAGTAAAAGGATGCCTTGGAAGTTAGGGTTAACTAACATCATATCCAGTATGAACAAAAAGGGGGAATACACATAATTTATGCTTTCTAGAATGACAAATTATAACACAAATGTTTAATATAACATTATACATATGTGTATTGTTATTACATTAATTCTTGTAATTACATTAATGTTATTCCTGGCCAACATTACGGAATTTGCAATGAAGTGGTGCACGTGCGCTTGTGTTACCATATCAAAGAATAACACTGACCTTTGCAAAGTGACCTGTCTTAGCTGTGATTTAATGGATTAGTATTTTGAAAAATAGCCACATTTTAATTATAATATTATTATTACTATTTACAAATTGTTCTTAAAACTTATTTCTCAAAACATAAATAGTAAATTAAAAAGTATAGAAAAGTGTATCCCTTCTAGTTATGATCTCTTTGTATTCAGTTGCTGCTTGCTATAGGTGCGAAGCCTTATCAAATTTTGCACATGGCAGATGTGAAACAACATTTTCTTAAAACTTTATATATACATTCTGGAAGAACCAAAAATCATATTATATTAGTACCACAAAATTCCACTATAATTTATCAGGCTTAATAACTAAGCTGTATTTGGGTCTAAAAATTGACATTTCAAGCTCATTAATGTCTTAGCTTACTGTTTAGAATCAGGAATGACAAGAAAGAGTTTACCATGCAAATACTGAGAAAACCATTAGGAGGACATTCTGAGGCTTCGATTGCTTATGCATACATCATTGGGTAGAGTAGGTGTATATAAGCAGATATTGTCAAAACTTGAAGAGGTGGGTGGGGCCACCTTGATTGATTTTACATATACATCAGGAAATAAAATATATGAGGCTCTTCTTTTACATTTTATCATGCTAGTATTGGTAATTTGAGTATCATAAGATGCTATAAACTTTGTATTTGAATATCACAAACATCTAATTTGAACCAGTGTTGTGTTTAATATACCACGTGACACACAAAAATTGATATCTAGGATTTAAAAAAAATATTTACTTTTAAATAAAAAATTAATGTATAATACCAATTATAATCTACAATTTGATACAAGCATATTGATATACATTCATAAAATAGTAGATAAGTACGGTGTTGAATGATAGTCAACAAATGTGATGAGATGGCCTTTAATCCATGACCTGTGCTGGTAGTGTTAACTAAATTAAATTATCTTCTAGATCTTACATTCCTGGTTTTATGCAGTTAGTAAAGCTGAATGTACTTTGAAATAATAAAGTTAAAATTCTTGCTGTTGTTTTATAGATTCAGTTGAGTAAAGAAATGTGTTTCAGTATTATAGTGCTAACCTTTTAATTTGAAGCTAGGTTATATATTACTGTATATTAATAAAGCTGCTGAACTTGTAAAAAATATAAAGCTCAATAGAAAGCCAGTAAATAATAGTAAAAATGTACAACACA
This sequence comes from Carcinoscorpius rotundicauda, assembly GCA_011833715.1. NCBI lineage: Eukaryota > Metazoa > Arthropoda > Merostomata > Xiphosura > Limulidae > Carcinoscorpius > Carcinoscorpius rotundicauda. The sequence continues at coordinate 91,938,250 of CM022398.1, forward strand.
AAATTGAAATATACAGGGTGGTCGCTAGAAAAGCGGAAAATTTGAGGGTCAGATGAGATCATGAATAAAATGCGTGCTTACTCATTTCTATTTTGATTTCTTTACATCATGAATAAAATGCATGATTTTAATAATTTTGAGCATCTATGAGTGTAATATAACATATGCCTTTAAAAACTTTGTAAAAGTTATTCTTTGTAAAAATAAATAGCTGTTTGACAAATTTTCCACTTTTCTAGCGACCACCCTGTAGTTATATTGTGTTAGTGATTTATTGTGATCACATTTTGTAATTACTGAATTCAGTCTTTTAATTTTTTAAGGATTTTCTGTATGCAATATTTTTTTTTTACTTGTTTTGCCTATATTTCATGTTTGAATGGTTGTAGGTTAGACTTTGTAGAATACTAATCAGTGTAGTTCACTATAGGTTGGTAAAGTGACAGTATGGGGGCTTCTCTTGTCAGAAGCTGCATGTAGCATACTAGACAGAGTTGGAGAGTATGATTTGTGTCTTGTTGCTTAGGAAACATATAGTGTAGTATAAAAGTGAGAGTCAAACTCAAGAGTTGATGGTGGTTGCTACTGATTAGATGTCTTTCTTGTAGCCTTCTGTTTAAAAGTGGGAATGGTTAATAAATTGTATCTTAGCACAATTTTTAAGTTTAATTATGATTTGGATATAATGGCTACACTATAAAATATTAAGGCTAATGGTGTGGATTACCTGTTTAGTTGTCATTTGGGATGAAAACAGAATTTGTTCAAAGACTGTAACCATGAAACATTTTAGAATTGAAATGTTTAATACGTTTTGTCATCAGGAAGCTACAAGCTGCAAAAGATAAACTACAGAAGTTACAAGGGTTGCTGAGTACAGTTCAACAGTCCAAAGATACAGGTGAAACAGTTCCTCAAGCGTATGTACAGGTTTTAGATTCACTGCAGGCAGAACACAAACCCAGTGTACAAGAAGCACATGATGGATTTGAAAAAAAGACCAGACACCAACAGCAAGGAGTCACCAAGTATGTACTTCTTGAAGTTGTAGAGCCTGGAATGGAGTTAATGAACAGTTGAAATAATAGCAGCTCAAAGTGGTTAATGGTTACAAATTATTTATGGGTTAATGAATTATTAAACATTAAACTAAAATCTTTTAGCACGTTAAAACTTGTTTATTGCAAGCTTTTTTGCCTTATATATCAATCTAATTGAAGTATTAGAACCATGTTCACAGTTATATGGTGGTGATGCTAATACCTGTCTAGAAAACTTTTTGTAGCCACTAAACTTCAGAGGTTAATTTTTTAAACTGTGCCATATTTTTACAGACCACGTAGCTGTGTCTGATCATGTATTATTATCTGATAGCCTTTTGTAAATAGTTTTGTAGTGTAATTTCTATTGCAAAACACTGCCATATCAGAAGCACATCAATTATCCCTGCATGCTTTTCTTACTTCATGTACTGTAGGAAGTAATTTTTCAGTTGCTAGTTCAAAAGTCTGATTTCATAAAAATTAGTAGACTCTATCTGGTGACTTGATTGGTATATCTGCATAGAATAACATGAAACCCTTTACATGTCACTATGTCAAACAACTAGATGTTTGTGATATGTAGACATCCTTCTTGATTATATTGTATACAGTTGACTTGGTCACATGGATCACTGAGTTTCATTTAGTTGTCTTGGTCACACGGATAACCGACTTTCATTTAGTTGACTTGGTCACATGGATCACTGACTTTCGTTTCATCACTCTTCCCATGAAATGTCAACATTTTCTAGATCTGATACATATTGTAATGTATAATTGGCATGTGATTTGCTAATTTGCAAATTCAGAATTTTTTAACTTAACGTACATTGCAAAAAATAGCATCTTTGTTAAATGTATTTTTAAAGATAGGTCATTGCCATTCTGTAATTTGTTCTGATAAATTTTTGATCACATACTAACTGCATAACTGTATTGGTTCTTTATTGTTTATTTTAAATAACATCTTTCAGTTGATAGGAATGTGTAACAAGTTATAGAAAGTTCCACTTACCTACTCATAGTTCACTTCCTCTTTATTTGATACCATGAAGTACAGTCTTGGACATAGTACTTGGAAACCTGATTCTCTTGTTCTGGAAGACAACTGTATATGGGTGTTAAGGGGATAATATGAATGCAGATGCTGAAGTTGTCATGTTGCATTGAGGGGCATCACGATAACATGACATCTGGTCATTCAAATCAGCTGTCCATAATGCAGGTTTTACAACAATGTTGTGCTTCTCCTTTATACTGACCTCTTTCTATAGAGTGATATCCTTTAGGTCTGGATTTGTGTAACACCTCTCATGGCTTCATTTCAAATACTCCTACAAATAGAAATTTGCTGGTGTATGAGGTGATTATTCATAAAATAGAGTAATTCTGTTCTGAAAGTGATTTTGTAGCAGTGAAGAAAGGTTTATTGTAGATAATGTATGGTCCCCAGTGTTCAGTGATATGTCACTAAGCACTTAGTTTCATGTTAGTTAAATGAGCTGCATTGAATTTGAAAGGCCTTTTTATGCTCATGGGAATTATGTAAAAGAAATCAGTATGATGCTTGTGGTGGCAACATGTGATAGCTGATTTTGCATTTAAATAATACACTTAAAACACTCACAAAATTCACTTTACTGTGACACATTGTTTTTGAAATATGATGTGCTAAGTTGCAAAACTTCATTTACCATGCATACCTGAAACTACAGGCTCAAATATGATATTTTGAAACTAAATATTCTTTAGAATATAATTATAGCTTGAAACTAACTAGCCTTTTGAAAATAGTATCTTGGAACTAAGTATCCTTATAAATATATAGTATCATTGAACTAAGTGTCCTTATAAATATATAGTATCATTGAACTAAGTGTCCTTTATATATAGTATCATTGAACTAAGTGTCCTTTATAAATATATAGTATCATTGAACTAAGTGTCCTTTATAAATATATAGTATCATTGAACTAAGTGTCCTTATAAATATATAGTATCATTGAACTAAGTGTCCTTATAAATATATAGTATCATTGAACTAAGTGTCCTTATAAATATATAGTATCATTGAACTAAGTGTCCTTTATAAATATATAGTATATTGGGTATTGATAGCTGAAGCCTGAAATACAGAAACATGAGCTTTTATAATATTAGCATTTAAACTATGTTCTGAACTTTTCTATTTTGAAATTATTTCTGCTGTGAAAACAATGTATGTAATTGATTAGTGTAAATTACTTTATTCAATATGAGTATAATATGTAGGTTATTAAGTTATTCATGTACTTGTCTGATTTCTTCCTACTAGAGTTACTTTGTATTGAAACTTAGCCATGTAAGGTATTCTAATAAAATACAAATTTTATATTACTATTCAGATAATTACTTGTACGATAAGTATATGATTTCAGATGATCAACTATGTTAATTTCAGTTTTATTTCCTGCAACTAGATTAACTGAAGTAGGGGATTACGTGGAACAGCAACAACAGGAAGTAGAACAGCTTGAAGAGGAGAGGTATGAATTACTGACTATGCAAGAACAGTTATCACAGCTACAATGGAATCTTCCTGGGGAGATTTTACAAAACTATGAGCAGAGATCATCAGGAGAAGGTGGAAGTTTGAAAAGAGACAAAAACTATCCATCCTCTGTTGCTTCTCAGATAAAACCAGAAGCAAGTGGAATGTTAAATGTTCCTGACCGACAAGATAATTTAGTAGATTTACTTCAGAACTCTGTTCCTGGAGTAACAGGTAATAGGTCACAATCAGAGTCGTTATCAAACAAAAAGGATGTAAACTTGCCAAAAAACTTGCCAGTGAGGACTAAATGTAAGTTGACGGGTAGTAAACTAGAAGGTGTTGCCAGGGAAGGAATGGAAGCTTTGGCCTCATTGGGTGCTGAACTAGATCGAAGTCTGTCTTTGAGGGATGAGCTTCGAAAACAAAAGTCCATGTTAGAAGAACTCCTGCGTCAGGAACGTACCAAACAACTTGGCTATACTCAAAACCAAGATCATCCTAGCCGTAGCGGGTCGTCTGTGAAGTCTGAACCTGTTGAGGGCTCAAACAGTGTCTTAGCTCCAGACACAACTGCTGCTGCTACCTGGGGAGGATCGAGTACTCAAGATAACCTGGAAGATGAAGCAGAAGAAACGTTAGAAAGTCCTGATGAACATGATGACGATGAAGGTGAGTAACCTTTACATCAATCTGTAGTTGCAGCAACATTGAGGAGATAAATTTAGGACCAACCAGGAAGAAATCTACAATCAGTTGTATTCACAGGATGGCTGGTGTGGGAATTAAAACCTTAATAAAGCACAGAACAAAGCTTCGACCTTCTTAGGTCATCTTCAGGTTAAATTTTATCTTAGCCATGGTAAGTAAATTGTGTTGTGACAGGTGAGAAGAACAAGAGTTGAAAACTTCATGTGTTTCACACAACAGTATGTAACATAATTGAGAAGGATCTCCATGTGGAAAATGACACAAGTTCTCAATTGAATTCTGTGTCATTCAACCATCAAAGAATGGAATTTGTATACGTGCTATTCTGTAAGGAGACATACTGATTAAAATGTTGAAAAATTGTCTTCTTCATGCACTACATTGATTGTGGAAAACAAGTAGAGAGGGTATTCTTTGAACATGACATCCTTCATCTTACAATGGAGCCTTTTGTAATAGATATTACAGTGCAAGGTTATTGTTAAATAGACAATGATTTGATGTGACTACATGGACTGTAACAATGTTGTGGGTTCAAAGAATTGTTTTAACCCTTTCACTATGGGATAGGTCAAAGTGTGCATTCTATGACCTTTGAGAGTTACATATAGAATATACTGAATAAACATGTTTTCAAAACAATGTTTTTAAGTTCTGGGTTGTATCAAAAGATGTTAAAAAAATCCTCAGTATCCCCTAGTGTGAGAATTGTGACACTTGTGCTCTAGGTTTTTCCCTTCTCTAATTTTGTATACCCACCTCTCTTTGAAGTATGAAATTTAAATAACTCATAAGTTTGCTTAAAGTTGGACAGATTTTGTGAAGGTAAAACACTGAAAGTTATAGTGTGGAAATCCTATGATTAATTTGTGATTACAAGGTTGGAAAAAGCTAATATAACATGTTGAATTTTGTTATATTTCACCAGAAATGAGTTTTATTTTACCTCCTTCAGTTGTGAGTAAACTATAAGTACGGCATACTCTTGATATTCTGGCAACATTTGGAATTTGATGTAGTTGGTCAGATGTGCATGATAAATGTTTTGAACATTGGAGTATCAAAGGAATTTTCTGTAACTGGGTTTTTGAGCTAACAACTAACACTTTCTACAAGTTCTTTTTAAGTAGTTATATTAGACACATTTGACTCGTATTTTATTTGGGCAGACATGCATGGCCATGTTAAAATATGTCTTGTAATAGATACTGTGACACTTCAGTTGATATTTGTGTATAGAAAGACATGGCCAGTGTTTGCCTTGAAAAGAAAGGGTTTGTTGACTTAAGGGTAAATGATCCAAAGACATGATCAGTACTTGTTTGCCTTGAAAATATGCATTAGTTCTGTGGACTTTCTAATAAGCATTCAAACACAGAGCTACTTTATTTCATCTTCTATAAAAGGTACAAACCATTTGCTTAGTTTTGTTTCATCAGATATCTGTACACACAAAATTACGAAAGTCATGAACATGTTAAGGCACTGTGTACTGACTTGTATTTTCTTTAATACTTCATTATCTTCACAAATTTCTCACTAAACACAACTGTAGGAATATTAAATACTTTTTAGAAGCAGTGGTGAAATACTCATTAATTTATCTTTCAACTTTAATCAAACGCTTGTGCTATATGTGTATTAATGTATTAAACAGAGAGGTGCTATATGTATATTGTGTTAAAAAAGACAGGTGCTATATGTGTATTATCGTATTAAACAGATGGGTGCTATGTGCATATTGTATTAAATGGATGGGTGCTCTTTGCATATTACTGTATTGATCAGACAAGTGCTGTTTGTTTATTAAAGAGATGTGATATGTGAATGAGTTAGTCCACTGTAGATCTTCTATACTATTCAGTATCTTGGTTGTTTTTTTCATGTAAATCATGATGTGATAGGTAATCATTGTAATGAATATACTTTAACTGTTGATTCTGTGTGTTAAGTAATGGTGGAGTTATACTGACACAGAACATTTATCTGTTTAGCCAATTATTTTGTAATTAAAATATTTAAGCTCTATTTTATAAGAATTTTTTTGATTCAGTATTTTATTTTTATTATCTAGGAGGTGATAGTGAAAATGGGGCTTTAAGTAGTGCGTGTGGTGGTCCTGATTTTAACTTGTATCCCTCTCAACAAAGACGCCTTCCAGATCAGTTTAATTGGCATGAAGATAAATCAACTCTGAATAGTCATTCTAGTAAGTGTTTTTGAAATACTGGAAGCATATAGATTTGGTTTTTCTGATGTATTGTTATTTGAATTTATACACAGATACACGGTGAATCCATTTTTATAAATTCTGATGTATTTCTAGTTTTAACAGTGGACTTAATGAATATGCTTTTGTTTCTTTTTTAGATTTTGAATGGATTAGAGGAAAGAATGTGGACAAATCTGCTTATAATCCCAAAACAAAGCTTTCACAGAATTATGGTAGAGCACAAGAGGTAGGTGTGGAGTTAACTTGGTCTGTGTGAGTTATGTAAAGGAAGTACAAGAGGTAGGTGTGGAGTTAATTTGATCTGTGTGAGTTGTATGAAAAAAAAGCACAAGAGGTAGGTGTGGAGTTAATTTGATCTGTGTGAGTTGTATGAAAAAAAAGCACAAGAGGTAGGTGTGGAGTTAATTTGATCTGTGTGAGTTGTATAAAGGAAGCACAAGAGGTGTGGAGTTAACTTGATTTGTGTTAGTTATATAAACAAAGTGCAAGATGTTGGTGTGAAATAAATTTTTTCCAAAGATATGTTAATTATTCTACAAGAAAAAATCTCCAATTAAACAGAATTCAAAGTTAAATTAATTTTGTAAAACACAGCAGTTCTCTGTTTTATAGCACATTCAGTACCAGTTAAATTGTACAACTGTATATGATGATGTAGTAATAGTTTGTTTTGGTTGAAATTGCAAGCGAGCTTATAAGACTTATGTAATTGTTGATTTTGAGAGTAGGATTTGAGCTTTATATATTTTGGATTGACTAATATCTTTGTGAAATTACCAGTCTGTTGAAGTTGTTCGAGAAAGTGAAAGAGAAACTGGTCAACAACAGTCGATAGGTGGTACTCAGAATACCACATCACCACCTGGATGGCAACACTTTTCTCGTCACATCCAAAACCAGTTGGACCAAACCAATAATCTCTGTCAGTCTATCTTGCGAGACCAGCAAGCTCTAACTAACATTTTCATGTCATCACACCCATCTGCTGGTACAGGTAACTAATGTTTAACTTTTCTGGTTCATAAACCAATTTATTATAATTCAACAATACTTCTTTACTCGGACATTCTTTACTATTTATGATTGGAGCATTTTGTAATGGTTTAGCTGTTCTCTAGATATGAACTGTAAATAATCACACTTTAATGGGATTTTTTGTAGACTTAAATTTCTTGTTTATTTTTTTTTTCCAATCAAATTTCAATATTTTTTACCTTTGTATTTTGTTTCTCTTTGTTTGCAAGTGAAATTATTGGTTGAACATAATCTGCTGTACCACTCATTGGAATTATCAATAACTTTGAATGTATTTAATTTAGAAAGGTCTTAAGTTGATATTTTAAATGGTTGACACGTAGTGTTGTGTGAAAGTTCTTCACAAATGTTAAATTCTTGAAGCTGGTTTGGTCATTAGTAATAAAGGAACATTTGATATTCAGCAGGAGAAAATATAAAGTCAGAACCAGATGGAATTATTGCATCTCAGAACACCATTTTCCCAACAAATCTTTAAGAACTACAATCAAAACATGCTACATCCACTAAATCAAATTCTGTGAAGTGTTTCACACATTCTCAGCATTATTTAGAAAGGGTATACTGAGTTTATTGTAATTTGGAATTTATTTTCACTGTGATAGAATAAAATATCAGTGGGATTAGAGCTAGGTGGTCAGATTGGTTAATCAGCTACCAATAAAAATCTGTAAAACTGATTAGTGTTAATCAAAATTATTATTAGATTAATTAATGTCACAGAAATAATCAACTAACTGAAGTTGATGTTTCCAGTTATTTCAGCTGTCTTGAGTCTCATTTGATAAATATCAATCTATTTGAATGTAATTGATTAATGAGTCTACCAGTTATTAAATTCCACTATTTGCCTAGCTGTAACTGGAGTGGGGAAGAACTGTTGGTAACCATGGGGTCTGGAAAAGGTTAAAATGTTGGTAAATATTTTTTATTGAATGTATCGTGTACACAGTTTCACTTGAGGTAGTGTAGGTACATATTACAAAATGAAATAATATAAATTTATTTAATTTGTATTCAAAGTGAAAATAAGTGTCATTATAAACAGAAGCCTAATTCTGGCTATATAAAAATAATGCTTGCTCTATATGAACATGTTACAAGTGCTGAAAGCTGTGTTGATTCTTCAGGTCGACCTGGCCTTGGGGCTCCTTTTCTACCAGAAAACCTTCAACAATACAGCCAGCAGCTTCAACAACAACAACAACTTATACTAAATTTGACTCAGTGCTATCATACTCTGTATTTCCAGCAGTTGGAAATACAAAGCTTACAACACTTTCTGCAGCAGGTATTACATTCTAATTGATTTTTCTTAGTTGAAACTGTTTAGGGTATGTTACAAGAAACAGATAAAAGTGTTTTGTTATTGATGCTTATTGTAATAAACAAGATCTAAGCTTAATTAGATTTACTAGCTGTCTTCATGTCCTGAACACATGAAACTGGCTGCATGGTCAAGTCCATTTTTTTAAAGATATTTTAAGACCGGTTTTAAAAATTTGAATAGGTATTGATGTTATGAAAAGCAAAATTCTACTGAAACTTTATTAGAACTATACCAGACCAAACTAATTTTAACTTTTATAAATTACGTCATTACGTTTTCAAGGTATTTATAATTTTTAAATGTTTAAATGTAGTTGTTTGCCTGTTTTATGAACACCTCTTGTGTTTGTTTCTTGACTGTTTGTGGTACTAAAGTTTTACCTTTCAGAGTTGAACCTAGTCCAGATAAATTGCTGCAGTGAAAAACAAACAAAACAATCTATCTACATAAATGATCAGCTTCCTAGAGTTGCTGTCTGAGTTTACGTGGTGCTGGTCTTTGTTAATATAATTATCAGTAAATGGGCTTATCATTTAAATAATAAACAAATTGCTTTACTCTCTATAGAAGTTAAATCTTGGTGGTCACGGGTGATGTACATCAATTTTTGTAATAGCTGTTAAACAGTCTTAACATGTACAAATCAACAGCCTTGTTCAGTACCCACATCATATAGCTGATATTTTCCTTCTTTAAGTGTTAATATTTCATATTTTTGGATTTATTTTTATTCACTTGATTTGCTTTGTGTTGTTAAGCCCTAGAAACAGTTCAGTTAACTAACATTCATTTACCATTATTAAATAAATGGTTTAATGTTTCGGACTCTGATTCAGATTTTATTTTTCCTTCTTTTAAAGTACGTTCCAAGTCCAGATGGAACCCATGCTCGTGCTTCTCCAGCAAATAATCAGGGAGGGATCTCGGAAGAGTTAACGTTTCGTCCTCATCTTTACAGTACCCAAGGAAATTCGTACGTTGTTCCTGCCAGTATTCCAACTTTAGTACCTCTTGCTACACAAGGTTTTCTGCCTTTAGGACAGAACATTCACCACCCTAGTTCTCAGTTTCCTCTGTTTGGTCTTGAACACGCTACTCAAACTTCAACAGCAGTAATTGCTCCAAGTCAAGGAGAAAGAACAGAGACTGAAACACTTAATAACAAGGTTCTTGTACTGTTAGTTTTATATTCTTAGGTGAAGTACCATTACCAAATGCTGATTTTATTTTTAAAATGGTGTTTTCTTTACACTTTCAGATGTTATTCTGTTTACTTTTGATATGTGCAAGTCCAGTAAACAGTGTATGTTGCAATATCTTTTATATTTGGTAATATTATTGGAAGTTCATATAAGAGTCAGTTTCCACGAGGCCATGGGGTCCACTGAATGGCTGATAAATTGTTTTGGGTAAATGCTTAGCCAGCAACCATTTCATATTCATAAAAGCGTGGGACACGTGCTGCTTGAAATTGGGAAACAGTTCATTTAACTCTTTCACCGTGGATGTCCTTTTCCATGCATGACATAGTCTTGCATTTAAAAATTTATTACAACTGTTTGTTTATATTATACCATTTAGAATAGCATAAAGTCATAGCTAATGATCCATATTTTAATAATACATACATATTAAGTTCCTAATTCTACAAGGAAATATTATACAAAATCCTAATTTCCCGTAGTAGAACATATATATTTTTTCTACACATTTTGTCTTTTCTGTTTTTTCCACCATCTCTTGAAAGAATAAGAAATTAAACATAAATTACCCAATATAAAATCATTGTTGTTCAAACTTGTAATTTTTATTATATTCAGTATTGCTCCATAACAGAGCTATTAATAGAAAATCAGACCATCCATATATCACGTCCTCTCTTTCAATATGTTAATATTCTTATGTTTAATTGTATATTACATGTAACAAATAGAAAGCCAAGATGTTCAGCTCTCAAATGATTTATTGTATAACATTGTGTTCTGAACAGATAATAGTCAATTTCATTCAGAGTACAAGCAATGTTCCAGTGAGAAACTTAATAGCTAGGTTGGATGATTTTGTAATGGTATTGCCACATAGAAAGCCAGAAAAATTATGAGTATTAGGCGAAGTTTTTGCACATTATTAGTTTGTTCTTTTGTGTTATTTGTTAAATAAAATTTAGTGCATTCTTATCATTAGTATAAAAAAAATAGGGTACAAGTTTACTCGACATTCAGAACACACTTCACACACTTTGCATTGAATCATCATATAATTAAATCAAGATATTAACTCTATACTTTGAACACCTAACCATAATTATGCATGCAGGGCTGAAGAGAAACAAACATTTTTGAATCCCTCTAGTTTTCTCGTAACCCTCATGGAAACTGGATGTTTTGCTATATAAAAGTTTATTGATTCTGTAGCACAATTCATGTAACAGATAAGCTTGTAACTACTGCTGGGCAGCATTAAAAATCAATTGATCTTAAACTTAATAAGTTAAACAGGTTGGCAAAGAATGGGATTATCTTGTGAAGATTAGTTTGTTTTTATTTTGTGTTGTTGGCAAAAATCTGTTTTGGATACAGTATTGGTTCTTTGTACATGCAAGTAAACATTTACTGTCTTCATGTCAAAGTTTTCAGTAAGTTGCATTTAAAAGTTAATTACTTTTCTCTCATGATATATGAATAAATTTGATGTGAAAACGTAGCTAATAATACAAATTAATGTCGTATAAGCTTTAAGTTTTTAATTTTATAAGGATGTGTTTTTTTTAAAAACAGAATTTTTTTCAGGTATGAGAATCATTGTCTTTGCTCTGTAGTTATGCATTCTTTGGTAATTATTTACTACCCCTTCAAGAAGTACAAAATTTATCACAAGTTACTCATTATAATATTTAAATCTCTCAGGCAAAGCATGATTTTAATAGATTTCAATCTGATTTAGTTAAGAGCCATAAGGTAGAAAATCAGACCCTTTGTGCCACTTTCACCTATCAAATTCCCTCTTAGAAATTGCCAATAGTTCATTCTGATTTTAATGGCTCTTGTTATGTAGGTAGGAAGCCATAAATATTGTAATAATTATGGAACATTGTCTGTTTTTTTTGCATGTTATTATTCTGTGTTCTTTGGTGCATTATTAATTAAACAAGAAAATTGGGTAGTAGTGCCTCAGTTTAAAACGTGTATAAAGTTTCATTGAGAGTTGATAGAGATACATTTTCTTATATGCAAGTTGATGGAATAACTATAAACACTGGGTTTGTCTAATCTTCAGCTTGTTCTGGGTAAAAACGCTGAGTTTTTCTTACCTACAGGTTGCTCCGGGTACTCGAGCCAACAATTTCTGGGATAACTTTCGTAGCTATTCTCGTCAGAATCTCTTATCCACATCTACAGGCTCAAAAAGTAATGAAACTAGCTCTGGTAGAGCTGTAGCAGGAAGAACCCGTCAGGACACCACATCTGGCAGCTTACCTGATATTTTTAATGCTCAGCATAGAACACATCTTTTACCTGATGTTAGTGTTGGTACTTCAGCACTGCCAGAGGAGAGGTAAAAATGTGACAGGCTAGTTTAATTGAATATAGAATTTTAAGATTATTTTACAATATTCATTAAACTGTGTGTTTTTTGACAGTGAATTTAATATTAGAATCCAGATTATTGTAAACTGGAATAAAGTTAAATCAGTTTAAATCTTCATTCAAAACAAAAGAACCATCAACGTATCTAATCCAGTGTGGCATTACATAAGAGTTAACATTGAACAACGATGGTATACATCTTCTATGAAACCCATTACCAAAATATTGTAAGTAGATGCTATTTTTGTACCCATGGTGGTTCTGCTTACATGATAGTAGAAGTAATTACTGTAGGTAATAGTTATTAGTTTTAGTTTTACAGCTTCAATTAAAAATTCTTTAGTAATTCAGCCATGTAAAGTCTGTGGATATTATTCACAAAAGTAACTAACTACTGTTATTCCTATTTGTTTTCTGTATTGGTGTATAAAGATACTACATCTAATGTGATTTGTCTGCTCTGAACAATTATACAGTTGTATCCTGAGTACACATGATGTGTTACAAGACCCCTTCTTCTGTTTTCCATGTTGGTCTTGTGATAATATATAAAAAATATTACATGAAAGTTTGTAATTTTATGTAAATAACTAAATATTTACATAATTTTCATAACTGTATATTTTCATGCTATATTTATGCTGTTTGTGGATTTTAAATAATAAAATTTATTTACATTTTTGTTAATATGTTTTTGCTGGATATGTTTAGTAGATCATTTTTATTTTGTTAACAAGCATTATGTAATGTATTTAGTAAAGAGTAGTGTAAGCTGTGAAATCACTTACAACCAACTAGAGTACAGTATTTCAAACATGGTGGTCATTTTAATATTTTTGATATATTATGCTTGAATAAATATTTCTTGAAAATATGGATGATAATAGTAATAGAACAGAAAAAACAAGTAATATAGAAACTTTAAAATTTGGTAGTATTTTTTAACAATTTGGTTTGTACCAGTAATGGACTTTTTAACTGAAATGGGGGGGATTTTATATGGCAGTTGAAAAATAAGTATTGAAACTAGAATTCTGTTTTAACTGACATGGCTAACTACTCTTTGCTTAAAACTTTCCGAAATACTGTTGTATAATTAAAGCAATCTATGATAAATTTAATTCCTCATAAATTTGTAATTATATTATCTTAGAGGAAAAAGGGGTTTTAACCTTGACCTAGTTATAGTTGTCAATTTGAAATTAATCTCTGTGAAGGTAAATCATATGCTGATGTTGAACAAAATATATTAGCTGTATTTTAAATATTTTTACTTGTTTTTAAAGAAAAGTTTATTTTAAAATGGAGCATAAATTAATTTTTATTTTAATTTTAGATTGTATGATAGACCTTTACCAAATCCCGAACTTCAGGAGTTGATGTCTCAACCTACAGTAAAAACAGCCAACTTTAATCGGGTACAGACAGAACCAGGCAAGTGTATGATATTGTTTAATAACACTATGTAACAATATTTTGACATTTTCTTGTTCTCAGGCAGAAAGTGTTATTTCCAAATTGCTTATGCCTAAAGTAAAATGAAAAAACCCATATTTTTCTCTTCAAACTTTGCTTTTGTGACATGGAAGTGTGAAACAAAAACATGATGGGAGACTGTATTTGCAGGCTGATATGTGAAAGTCATTTACATTATAGAGTGCATATTTCGAAAAACTACTCACTTCTAAATATTTTTGTTCATTTTGCTCTAACTTTAGTATAAATACATGCAAATCTTGATTTATATGTTTTATTCACATCTTATGTAAATGAAAATGTGCAGATTTGCCCGTTTTTACATAGAAAATAGATTAATTTCTAAATTTCATTATCCAGGTGATAAAAGCAAAGTTTGAAGGGAATAATTGCCATTTTTTGTACTTTTGCAACATAAGCAATTAAGATATAACACATACTATCCAAGGACAAAATTTGTGTCACGTAGTGTAATTAACATTTATTACCATTTTTGTACTGTAAAAAAAGGGCAAGTGTGTTTGCTATGACTGTATTGGAATGGTGAGAGTCAGGAAGGAAGTGAAACTTAAGTGAACTTTTTCCCAGTTGTCCAGTGTGTACTTCCTAAAGTAGAACAATTTAATGTTTAAGTTCCAGAGTTTAAAATAGAAGTCTTTTGTCATGTGAATTAAAATGTTCTGTTAATGATGTTAAAGTTATCATCAGACCTATGAAGGAAAGTCATACAGTGTTGTACAGAAGTGTTAGGACAATAGAACATTTTGTTGTACTTTCCATTTTATGAAGCTGATTCTTCCATCTTATTAGTGAATATAGATTTCAGCACTGTAGTAATGCTTTAGTGACCCCTGTTGACAACTGAATGAAATAGGGTGAGAATACTTGTCATTTTAAGAATTTCCGTATACTTTTACCAAGGGCATGTAATAAGTGTTCTGCTTGAATGAACAAACTGATCAAATTTACGGCGTGAAATAAATGTTATAGTACCCTATGCAGTGTCCAAGTATGTAGAAAGAAGCTAGCAAGCAGCTAAAATGTGGTACAAGTAAGTACTTGAGGAAAAAATCTGCAACAAACCTTGATGGTAAAAATAGTGTTTAGCATTATATATTAATATTTGTTGTTTTACCCCCACCTAAAAAAGTATAGAGAATTGTCAAAAGAACAGAGTTCACATGAAAGCTTTATGTGATGCTGGTTGGACTCTGACAAATTGCTGCAGACTCACAGTGCTCTCCAAACATTTGTTGCACTTACAAGCAATCCTAGAATTTTGATTCACTTTTTTCTTGTTCTTTACTTTATTCTGTTGGGTTCTCGGGAGGCCAACTGAGATCAGCCACGTCCATCACTTTTTGTTCAGTTAAATCAAGTGTGTGATGTTTCGAGTCTTTCCCAGAATGCTTTTGAGTCTGTGCCTTCCTTGATGGCAGTAATATCTGAGGACAAATACTTTGTTCTCCCTTAATCTCCTGATATTGTGGTCCATGGAAGTTTTACTGTGCAGTTATATAAAGGGATAGTTATGCCTTGTTTATCACATTTGTCATATCATTTCTGTATGCTTTAGTTTACTACCATTAGGTGGTTGGAAATTTGAGGTCCCAGAATGGAGTTTATGATAATTGTGAATAGATCATACCTTTGTGGGATTTGTCTAACTCTCGTCACAGTGCCAAGATATTTATCATCTGTCTTAATTTTTAAAAGATGGAACTTGGTGATTGTCTCATGAGTTATGTAACACACCCTTTCTCCAACCCTTGATTTTTGTGAGCATTACAAAGTCCTTGTACTCAAGGGTTGATGTGACACATCTGGATTCAATCTGGTTAGTTCCTTGATTTTCCTTTGCTTCTTCAGGGGTTCATAATTTTGTCCCGATTCCTGACGTCATCTTCTTGGTTCTCTGGTACTCAGAATAGATTCTGTATATGTCCTCAAGGTTCCTCTGCTCAGTCAAATCATTGTGAGGGACTGGTTTTACCATATGCCTTTGAGGTATGTGGCGACTCAGACCACTGTTCTTCATCCAACCTTTAGTGTTTTTACTTTTTGGGATGGTGGCCATGTAATTTCAACCTATGGAACCTTGGCTGTCCAATTAAAGCCTGGCCAGTAGTGATAGGATCTCATAAAATTCCACTAAAAGTGCATGAATTAGGTTCTGGGTGAAGTGATTCTCTCACTGGGATGCTAATTTTTTGTTGGTATGCTCATAGGCTACACAGATACATTCTGTATGAGTAATTCCTTTCCCTGCCCCTCCACCTTATCACTGTGGGATCCTAGCTGTAGTGTGAGAGGAGGAAAGCATATGTTGGAGGTTAACATTTTCTTAAATTTAAAATTAATTTCCCTAACTTACTTCTCACCCTCTCCCACCTTTCCTCCATGCTAAGATGAGGTGTTAGAGACTGTAAATTGGACCACTCTCAAAAAATGATATCACCAGGATAGATAGCATATTGAAATGAAGAGTGTTATATCACATCAGCAAAGACAGTTAAGTGAGGAATAAAAGATTGGTGTTAAGGAGTAAAAATCAGACCAATGCTTACATAAGCAAAACCTGGCAGTCAAGTAACAGCTGTAGTGTGAAGATCAGTGTTATTGTATTTATATTTTCAATATAAGAAAATGTTAACAAATGTAGCTAATCAGGAATAGAAGGATTTTTCTTTTTATCTGGTTATTATTTGTTATTCTCTGTGTTTTAATAGGGATTGAGTTTCCTGTTAAACTTTAATGTTATTCAGTCTTTTCAGATGTTTTTCTAATTTTTATAAAACATATAAAATAAAATGTTTATTTTTGTACATAAACACACAAAATCAGTGTTAGCTCTTTTCTGACTGTTATTTTCCTGTTGGTTGTAAATAGGATGGTGTCAAGAGGAAAGAATTAGAAGAACTGTTGAATCTCTGAATCTAGCTTCAGAACATGGTACAAGACCTTCCACAGGGAGCTCTACTGGACTGCAGAACCCTTGTTCCATCACTGGTACATTTTCTAGTCCATCTAGTGTTAGAGAACCTTCTGCCATTAACATGAGTTCTCCATATCATCCAAACCAACCTTCCAAGATACTGTAAGTATACAGGTGTAGTTTCAACCATGGGCTAGGTAAATGTATGAAGTACTGTTTGAAAGTAGAAAATACTGAAATAAGTATTTGGTTTTTGGACAAACAGATTTTTAAAACAATCTTTAGAGTTTTGAACATATTTATACAGATACATAAGGATATTACTATGTGATGAATTTGATTGGTAAGTTTACACTAATTGGAAATCTAGTTCTGGAATTTAGCAATTATTAAATGGCAAACTTCATTGGTACATTTTATACTTGCCACAGATATAGTTCTTTGCAACTGAAATATATGTACTTGGGTCAGGGGAATGAAGTATGGTCAGTTACTTGTATATTTTGTGTTCTTAACCCAGACAACATCAGGGAGTTTTATTTTACAGAGAAACCAAGACTAAAAGTTTGATTCAGTAATGTTTGTAAGTCATAGATGGCAAACAATAAAAGGTTCGTTTTAACGTATTTGTTTATAAACTTTGTCCACATCGATGTCTTTTTTGACAGTTAGATGTCCTAGATTATGAGACAGCCAAAACAGATTATGTAAGCAGCAACTAGGTGCCTATCTAGTCAGAGTGTAAAGGTTTTTTCACAAGGCTTTGTCTCATGTTCCTAAAAATGAAGGAGAATGATTTTACCATACACTAATAGACCATAATGAACACTAAATATGGACTGTTTCCATTAAATGTGGTTAGGGAGCTTGACTCATAATCTGAGGGTTACAGGTTTGAATCCTTAGCACACCAAACACGCTTGCACGTTAAGCTGTGGGGTATTATAATGTGATGGCCAATTACACTATTTATGCAGATAGTTCTTGTGTGGCTTTGTGCAAAATTCCAAACAAACAACCAGACCATTAAATGTATTTTTGAATTTAAAAGTTTTGGTATGTCAATAAAATAGTCCCCATCCTCGTAGTCACAGAAAAAATGTAATATCCTGGGTACATTATTTCATTGAAAATGTTTTTGTACAAAAGATATGAAATGTATCAAAAGGAAAATGAATAGTTTGATTATTTTGATAGTCACTTCAAAGCTCAAACAAACCTAAAAAGTTTTGGTGAGTTTTTATTTCATCTCTTATTTATTCAATTAATTATTAGAACTAGGTATGACACTTATATAAAATACACATTTCTGAGTTACTTTGTCTCAATTCATTACAAAAATATGTATGTAACTGAGCATATGTAGTACATGTGTAGTACAATTTGGGAAGGGACAGTATCTCCAAGTGGAACATCACTAATGACAGTTAAGGAAAACTAACATGAGTCAAACTATTGACTGCAGTGTATAATGTATAATTCTGAGTTGCATGTGGGGAAAAATATAGTTAAAATTAACATTATTGTACATGTAAAATTTCTGTGGATAGTATGCTATTTGTTATACATGAATTTGTAGATAATGTTTGAACTTACATCAGGGAATAACTGAGTATGTCAGGTTTACTTTAGTAATGTATCATTAGTAATATATTTGGAAGGTGTACAGTTGTCATACATGTTACCAAGGACTGAAGAGAAACAAGTACAGCTACATGTCATGTTTTAGCATCTGCAGTTGTGTACGACTTCAAAGATAGTTTTTGTTTAATTGAACAAACATGTAAGAACTAAGTGAAAGATTTGACACTTGCAGGGTATAATACAGTATTACTGTCTGTGATAAAAATCTTTATAGTTACACTGTGCCAGTTACTGTGGCTTGTATCAGCTCAACTGTACCTTTTGATGGCATAGACTTATAAATATTGTGGATGTTTTATTAGCAGATTTGGTTCTGTGTAGTTGTCCTATAAATAGAACCATAACTTGCACCTTCAATACTTGTAAGTGTATTCTGGCTATTTGAACAAAAATTTGTGTGAACCTGAAAATTCTTGATTGATTGATAAATATATAGTAATGTTAGTATAAAGATTTTAGTAACTTTGATACAGACAAACTTGATAGTTTCCAAACATTAAAATAATACAGTGTGCTCTAAATCAGTGGTTAATTTTGTCAGTGCATTTTGTTTATAAATATTACAAATGTAAATTTACTGCAGTGTGGGATTAGTTGTTTACTTCAAAATATTTGTAAATACATTTACCATAGATTTAAGTCAAAAATTTAGATGCTGTTTTTCTGTAAATTCCATTTTTAAGGATTTTCCTGCACTAGTACTCAGGTTTTGAAGCTAATGAATTTATTCCAGATCCATGTGATACCACAAGTATTACTACTCATTAACTGTAGGTGTTTTTTAACGAGTAGCAGTCAATTCTTTAATGTGGGTAGTTAGTGGTAAGGTTCTCTTGTCTGGTTACCTTCCACCTGATCAGTAGTGATAGTGGCTTTTAGTCATAATAGCTTAGTCACAAATTCACATTTTAAACTTTGAAAAGTAGCACTGAAATGTATTTTTAGTTGGTTACTGTTATTAAATTAGTTTATCGTTTAAGTGGTGGAACCAGATTCTTAAAAACCGAGGTAGAATAATTAAAATGAGCAGGAAGTTTATGTTGGTATAAAGTTTTTGTATCATGTAGCTGATAATACTCGAGTGAAACTCCATTATTTTACACCTGTTTCTTTCCAAGTGATTTGGACTCTGGAAGCGATCCATCTTTTTTCGATGCTGTGAAAGGTATGATCTACTCTGAAGTAGCAGTTGTGATATCCCAGAATGAAAGACACCCACGTTTTTTGATTGACCTTTTCCAACAGTTGAAACACCTTAATAACAACTACCAGAGAGAACAAGCTTTGACGGTCTTACGAGATTTAGCACTGTTGGGCAGAGCACCAGAAACAGTTCCCAGTGCAACATGCCATGAAACAAAAAATAAGGTACTTATGAATTAATAGCAGAAAAAACAACTGAAAAGTTAAATTCACAAAATGCCATAAGTTGAAGCATGAACTTTCATAATGCATGGCAAAGAAATTAGTTCAGAAAAAAAATAAATTGTTTTGACCATCACTACAAAACTTTAAAAGGATCTTTAATTCTCCAGTTTCAGATGTGCCTAGTCTACATGCTCAGAATTTTTACTTTATGTATTAGAGAAAACATGAAGCTCACTGTGGCGAATGAAATACGATCAAAATATACTGCCTGTATCATTAAGGGAAAGAGGTTTCATTGTGGATTCTGAGTTATTCAGTGCCATGAAAAAGTAGTGATACTTTTAATCAGTGTGGTAACCACAGGAAGGATAATATAAAAGGCCTTATAGGAGGCCAAAACAGTTTGTAAACGTTTTCACTACTATACTCTATTCATATATATTGGGTTACAGCTTCTGAGGTATATATTTAGTTATTTATAAATTTATTTCATGTTTTTAAATATTAAAATTATATTTTATAATTTATAAATTTATTGTAATTGCTATGATGTCAGTACCCAAATGAATAGCATGGATATTATTTGTATATGTAGCATCAGTGTTCTTGAATTTAGAAAAATAGTCTGACATGTTCTTTACTTTTCTTGTAACAAAAACTTTAGAATGTCCTTGAGTGCTTGGTGTGTAAGAAAAGGTATATGAAAGTATTGTAAGTTCAATGAGAGAGAGTTCAGTGTTTTTAAGAGAACAAATGTACAAATATAATAAACTCGTTCTGTTGTAACACTTTTAAAATATTAGTTGGAAATGTAATAGTTTATGTATCATAAGCTGTGAGTGTCCTCACTTGTCATGTTCATTTAATACCTTAAAATCTGTGAAGGTAAGGGCATGTCTCTTCTCACAGTTTAACTTTGTTAGCTAGTTATAAAGATAAACTCATAATTTTCTACTTCATTTCAGTGTTGTTTGGATACAGAAATTTCTGTAAAGCCAATTAATAAATTAACATCCTCAAGTTAAGAACGACCATAATAGTTAACATGAGTGGCATCATAGCTAATTTCTTTAATATTTTGTCTGCATATTATAATGCTCTTTGGTTTGATCAAATAATTGTTCCATTAATGTTATTACAACTAGTTTTAATTGCTTGTTTTGTTGTTTTTTTATCTAAATATTCAAAATTATAACATTGTGTATGACTATTTTTATTAGTGCCATTATGTTATTTTTCATGTGTATATGTTTCATATTTAAGTCATAAGTGTGAAACAGTCTTTTTATTTAATACTTGAATGGTATTTATAGTCTATTAATTCTCCTTACTTGTATGTCAAGGAGGCACCTAGGAACTGGAATTATTCTCAGAACAAATTATCACAGTCTACTCAGAAGGTAAGAGAGTTAAAGAGTCAAATTCCTGAGCATGGAAAAGGAGACACTTCTGAGAGTAAGACTTCGCTGATGTATGACCAGTCTTTTGCTAGCAGCTCACTGGGAGAGACAGAAATTCATCTGGACAGTGAAGTTTGTATACTTGGGAGTAGTTAGTGATATAACATTATCAACAGTATGAGTTTATAAATGGTTGTTATATTGGGAATTCTATTCTGCCTTAGTTACTATAACTACAGAGAAATTTTGCTGTCATAAAATATATAGTTATTTCAGGTATTTTGTGTACAGTGTAAGTTTAATACAATGTTATTTGGTACAGAGAAGTACTAAAGTTAGAAACAATTTAACTTTCTCATCACTGGCTTAGTTAATTTGACCCAACTACATGACCTCTTTACATTCACTTAAATTCATTATAGATTAAATTCTTCTAACTTTCAATATGTTGTATCTTTACAGACTTTGGCAGTGTTTTAGTTAACATTAAAAAATTATTTTTTTATATGTGAAAAATGTATAGAGAAGTATGTTTAATAAACTAATAGAGGGGTTTGTCCATTGATATATCAACAGTTTGTAAATAGTCCATTTTCTAAGTAATTTTCAGAACATTAACATTTTTTTCTTATCTCAAAATTCTTACATTTTTTGTGTGTAATTCCAAAAACTTACTAAATACACTTCATAATAATTGTTTTTCAGTAAAACTTTGTATTTTATCTCTAATTTCCTAACTCAAAACAAGATTGGTCAATTTGACCAAACACTTTTTCTCTAGAATAACTTGAAATTGTAACATGAAACTACATTTATTTATCATAAGTAACTTTAACCTCTAAACAGTATGTATCATTTTATAATTAAACTTTATTATTTCATTGCCTTTCAAACTGTATCTAACTGCTATCTTTGCCATTATAAGTGGTAAATCACTGGGCACGTACAGCTCACATTATGCTGTCGAATTACATTACTCGTTTGTTTGTAATGTGTGCCTTATGAAAGATATTTGTTATATTTATTTTAACTAACCTAAAATGAAATTTTTACACTATAGTTACTATCACAGTTTATCTGGCTTTCTGTCTGTGAGACATGGGTCATTACAAAATCATCCACGCTGGTCATTAAATTTCTTTCTGGAATGCTGCTTATACTCTGAGTAAGACTGACTGTTATTTGTTCTGGACATAGTATCACTCAATATGTTGTTTGATAGTGGCACAGCAGTAGACTTATAATGTTGAAAACTATATACCAGTAGTTTGGAGAGCATATGTAGTTTATCTTTATGCTTAATTACAAACAAATCATTTGGTATATGAAACCTGTCCTTTCTATTGGTTATAAGTAATTTATAAATGACTAAATGTAAGAGAGAACTATTAACATACCATGAAACAAACTGTGTGGCAGGAAGGATCTGACTTTGTTGATAACCAATCAAAATTGAAGACTATAAAAAGCATTATTTGTCTGAGCAATAATGATTTTATACTGAGTAATTTATGTTTAATTTCTTACTCTCTCAAGGGGTGGTGGATAAAATAGACAAGATGCCTTGAAAAAAATATTAAATGTCATATTAGGGGAAATTCAGGATTGTTTTAATATTTCCTTGTAGAATTAAGAACTTGTATATTATCAAAACACAGATTATATTTCAAATTTATGTATTATACATTAGTTAATTTCTTAATTTAAAACTAAATATTAAACAAAATTCTGAATATTAATTTGTCTGTAGCTTGGTATGTTGAATGCAGCATGGTTCAGGTTAGGTGTTTATGGTGTCCAAATACAAAGTCTGTAGTTCCTTAAACACACATTACCAATGTAGCTGTAATATAAAATGAAGAACCTTCTCTCTTTTCTATTTGTTGAGATATTACTACATTTCCCAAATCAAACACAGCAGTTCCACTCACCTCTTTCTATTTTTGGAAATACTTGTTTACATACACCTTCTATGATATCTGAATAACCAGTTGAAAGCTCGTAATGTCCCTCTGGTGGTTTTCTCAGTCTTTTGAAGGTGGGAAGTTCCAAAGTTTATTTCTGTCTTTAATTATCAGAAGAAATGGTAAGTGAAAATGTATAAAAACTTTTTCCTCAAATACAGTTTACTTACTGAGCCTGATAAATTACAGTAGAAATGTGCAACATATTTCGAGTAATGTTTAAAATTTTGTTGTTTTAAGTGGTTATGTAAAACTTCTGCAAAATTTTACTATTACTAATGGTAGAAAGTTTATTGCACTGTCCTCACAGTGTAGCACCATGTGTACTGAGAAGTTCTAGTGTTAGAATCTGTTTATTGTACTGTCCTTACAGTGTAGCACCATGTGTACTGAGAAGTTCTAGTGTTAGAATCTGTTTATTGTACTGTCCTCACAGTGTAGCACCATGTGTACTGAGAAGTTCTAATGTTAGAATGTGTTTATTGTAATCTGTGTAGCACACTATGTGCTGAGAAGGAATAATGTGAGAAACAGTTGATTATACTATCCTTAGTGTAACATTGACTGAAAATGATAGATTAAAATTTTCTATTCTGTCCACATCAGTGTGCAATAGATCAAGTGACATTGTCATTAAAAATGACAACTGTTTTGAAAGGTGAGGTCATAAATGAATACCATATCTTTTACAGTATTTTGCATAAATCATAGTCAGATATAAGTGCTTCTATTTGAAACATAAATTAAGAAATATGTTCATAAATATTAAGTTGAAAGTAATTAAACACTGGAAGGTTTGTTTTCTTTAAAAATTCTTGGGAACAATAAATATTTTATGGGATGTTTATTGTCTTGCATGATGTGTAGAGTTGACTGTTCCAAAACTTAGCAGACACACATGTTCTTTATTTCTTCCCTTTGATACAGTTAGACTTACAACATAAGAAATCTAAATTGTATTCAGTTTTTCACACTTTCTGTTGTATTGACCATTGGTCCTGTACATATTAATCTGAAAAACCACGAATGGTACTTTGAAAAAACACATGCTAAAGGTTAAGTACATTAGACCCTGACATCTCAAACAGATCCTTCTATGGTTACACTTAAATAGATCTAATTTTTTAAACACCTAATTCCTTTTTAATTTTTTTGTCAACAGGATTTTAAGGATCTAACTGAAAACATCTCCCCCAGTCATTCAACTGGGGCTAGACAGAAACGTCCACAGTCAGATGGGGCTGTAGCAGCTTCAGCTGTAAGTATTTCAACTTTAGATGTGTGTAAATAAAAAACTGTTGTTACATCACAAAACTGAATCTATGAACACTTGTTTCACTGTTGAAAGCCATGTGGTTAATGTATCTGATCAATAACTTGTAATAAAACAAGGTTCCATAAATATCATATTGAGAATTTGTTTTATAAAACTAATAAACATACAAGAATTTCATGAAAATTCAAGTAAAAATATACACTGTAGCATAGTTTGAACTCCCAAAATGTTTGTGGCACAGCAGTATGTTTGCAGACTTGCAACACGAGAAACTAGGTCTTGATGCTCGAGGTGGGCAGAATACAGATATCCCTTTATGTAGCTTCATAAAATGCTCTTCAGTGTTAGTACTGAACATAAACTGAATCCAACCGGTAGTGAAGGTAATTGTCAAACAAGAAATATTTCTGCCTCATTCCTCAAATGGTTTCTTAGACATCAGATAAAAGAAACCTTTTTTTTTTATTATTATTATTATTATTATTATAGAGAACTACCAGTAATATATATGTATGTATGTAGTTTTTAGTTAGGTTTTAGTTTTCTGGGTTGCTACAATAAAAAAGAAGAGGTGTTTTTCCTGGTAGAAAAACCATTACAATATATTTCCAGACACTAATTTTATGACTTTGGAATAATTCAATTCTTTCTCTTTACTAGTGTCGTATATAGAAGGTGTTAATTGACTACCATATCTCTGTACAAGTTAACCTGAACCACTGGGGGAACTTTATATTAGATAAAGAGTGCTACATAAATATGTAGCATGTAAATGGAGCATTAAATTACCATTAGGAGGTGCCACTTCCAAGAAAGAGTTTTCTAGCATCTGTAGTAGTGCAAAGGGATGGTGGGCTACAAAAATATTTGTGGTTAAGGTTTAGTGGATCAGATTTTAACTGTATCAATACACTGTGTTTGTTCAAGTATTTAGTGCATGCCAGAATGAGAATTTCAGTTAAAAATAGATTCCAACAATTTGTTTCAGTATTTTGAAATTGGAATTTAAGCAATTAAATATCACCCTACTAATGTTTCTTTTTGAAACAGTAATGTGGAAATAGTAATTTTCTCAGTGTGCCCCAGGTTTTAAAAGAGTTAAAATGAAAGTTAAATTGTCTTCCCCAGAAGAATGCCTCAGAAGGAACTGTGAAGCAGCTTGAATCTCAGGTTGAAAGAATAGTTTTAGATTTAGTTCCTTTTCTACGTCACCATTTACAGCAAGAACTCACCCCTCAACTGCAGGGACAGCTGTGTAACAGAGTGCTTGGAACTCTTCAGCCGACCTCCTCACACCCGTTGGCACGGTTCTTCAGAAACCAGCTGCTGCAGATCCTTCAGCATACTCTGGCTAGGTTTTCAGGGAAGAGGTGAGCTTAGAGATAGAACTGATTGATACTCAAAGGAAAGCAATATAATCTCTAAGGCTCTTAAAATAATACTTTAAGTACTCACTTTTGGGTGAGTATGTTGAGAGGAAGAAGTTTGATTTTGGGTATTATAGAAATTAAGTTGTTAAAAATGAGTAAAATGGTAATGGTCTTGGACATTGTGTCACTAGGCAATTAGAGCAAAGAAATAATAGGTATATCCAAAAGTTTTCATGGCCATTGTGTTACTATGAGCACTTAGAGCAAAGAAATAATAGGTATATCCAAAGGTTTTCATGGACATTGTGTCACTATGCAGTTAGAACAAAGAAATAATAAGTATATCCAAACGTTTTCATGGACATTGTGTCACTATGCAGTTAGAACAAAGAAATAATAGGTATATCCAAAGGTTTTCATGGACATTGTGTCACTATGCAGTTAGAACAAAGAAATAATAGGTATATCCAAAGGTTTTCATGGACATTGTGTCACTAGGCAGTTAGAGCAAAGAAATAATAGGTATATCCAAAAGTTTTCATGGCCATTGTGTTACTATGAGCACTTAGAGCAAAGAAATAATAGGTATATCCAAAGGTTTTCATGGACATTGTGTCACTATGCAGTTAGAACAAAGAAATAATAAGTATATCCAAAGGTTTTCATGGACATTGTGTCACTATGCAGTTAGAACAAAGAAATAATAGGTATATCCAAAGGTTTTCATGGACATTGTGTCACTAGGCAGTTAGAGCAAAGAAATAATAAGTATATCCAAAGGTTTTCATGGATATTTTGTCACTAGGCAGTTAGAACAAAAAGATAACGGGTATATCCAAAGGTTCTCATGGATATTTTGTCAGTAGGCAGTTAGAGCAAAGAAATAATAGGTATATACAAAGGTTCTCACAGATATTGTGGAGAGTGCATATAGCTGATTCAGTTTTATTATGCATCAGAATCTCTAACAGCTTACCCCCGAAATGAAATTTCTTTAGACAGGATTGGAGTGTATTAATCTGAGACCTTGAATGCAGTCAAATATATAAATCAAAAGGATTTAATTTCCTGAGTCCAAAACTGTAATTAGATCACAAATTAGTCAATATGGCAGAGCTATGAGTTAAACGTTTGTATTTGAAAAAACAAAATCATAGCTATTTGAGCCACTGTGTCATGGCTGATAAAAAAATTAAAAGGTTTATCAGAAATGGAGTATCAGCTTTCAACTTGTGTAGCTGTAACTGTGATATCAACTTTCAACTTAGTGTAGCTTTATGTTGGTACCAGCTCTTATCTTAGATTAGTTGTAACTGGGATATCAACGTAGTATAACACTAAGCTGATAAATTGGTTCTCGTTAAATTTATATATTTGTATGGACAGATAGAATCAAGATGATGGTAGTTGAATGTAGGTAAGTTGTGAGTAAACATTCATACATTCAGATGTGATCAGGAAACGACGAAACATGTTAGCGTGTCTTTCAGTGTGTTGAGTAAACGAACATTCATACATTCAGATGTGATCAGGAAATGACGAAACATGTTAGCGTGTCTTTCAGTGTGTTGAGTAAATAAACATTCATACATTCAGATGTGATCAGGAAACGACAAAACATGTTAGCGTGTCTTTCAGTGTGTTGAGTAAATAAACATTTATATATTCAGATGTGATCAGGAAATGACAAAACATGTTAGCATGTCTCAGTGTGTTGAGTAAACCTTTATACATTCAGATGTGATCAGGAAATGACAAAACATGTTAGCGTGTCTTTCAGTATTAGCTTGTCTTCACCACTTTGTTTCAACAAGAGCTACAGTATTACAAATGTTCCTTGATTTTCTAATGATCTATCTACCTCTTCCATCTCTCACTAAATCATGTTTTGTTTCTTATAAACTAAATGAATAAAATTTAAAAAACTTAGAAACAATATAACATTCAATGTTCGTGTAAGTAAGGTTCATTTTAAACAAGTTGTGGTGTTCCATGTTTTAAACATGCCATTTTTTAATTCAAATAATGACCAACATTCAAATCTTTGACATAATATATAATGGTATTGAAAGAGCTTGTGATAATATCATATAAATAATATATGTATAAAATATCCCAACTCAACATTAGACTTCTTAGTGACAGTTGAACACTGATGTCCAAAATTAGCAACTATTAATCAAACATTTTATGGTATTTTCATGTTTTTAGAGCTTTCTCTAAACATCGTTATTTACCAATTAAAAACAAACCAATTCCCTCTGTACTGCTGTTTAAATATGTTTTTGGTGCTTTAAGCACTGAGGCAATTTGGGCAATCTCAATGGGCAGCAGCTTTTACATACATAAATATCCTTTTATCTTATGCCTAATCCTAAACACCTTAGTTGTGAACAAAAGGAATGAAATCTGTACTGTCAGCCAGACTTGATAGCTACACTTATAGCATTCATAATATAATTTTTACATCAAATATTTATTCATTCATTAGTTAGCAAAGCCTCATTTTTTCTTCAACTGAGTGTGAGCTGTAATGAATAGATATTTGCTATATAATTATCAGTGCTGTTGCTATAGCTACCAGCTTCGTGGCAAATTTTGATCACATCCTATAAATCATATGTTCAATCTATTTTTAGTTACACTTTTTTTACCAAAGGAGTTTTTATTATTATTACTATTGTTATATGTTGTGAGTTTTGTCAATACACACCAACAAACCACAGCAAATAAGAACGTGACACTCAGAAGAGACCTGTACATTACAGAAACAACTGTTTTTTATAAAACCTATATTATAGAACAATTTGTTTACACTTCTGATGAGGCATATTGGTGTAAAACAACTTTAAAATATCTAAGGTAATTGTGTTTACCTGTCTGAAACTGTATTAATAACTTACTTTATAGTAATGTCATGGAATCTGGATGAACAGTTTCTGTATGTATTCAGTACAGCTGTATCAAGTATATTTATTTATGTTAATTGATTAAGATAATATCACATAATACTAAATGTTTTTTGATTTGGATAATTTATTGAAACTTAGCAAATGTGGGTATCAAATTGACAATGAATAATGAATAATAACTGTCCACTCATGATTCTTTTTAAAATCAGTAAGAAACTGCTAATTTAGTTCTTATGGCCTAACTAATGCTCATGTATCTGCAAGTGCTTTCATACCATAGTTTTCCTGCTTTAAAGCAGGTGCCTCTAAACTGAATGATAAAAATCTTAATTGTTCACCTTTAGGCTTAGTTGAAGCTGCAGTAAAAATTTCTGACCAATAGCTGACATAACTTGATTTCACAGGCCTGTGCAAATATGTTACTCATAACTCAGAATGGTTTTCTGTTTGAATAGCTTTACACTTTTGGCTTATAGTTAAACCAAATTTCACATTTAATTGTAGATTGTAAAGATCTGTAAGTACACCAAATGTGAAAAAAAAAAATCCATGAAAATTATTTGTTTATTTAAAAAACAAAGTTTTCATGATGTTGGTTAGAAGAAAATGTTCCATCAAAATTGAAGATATTTTTGTGTATTTGTAATGGATTGTCTTGAAGTTTGGGATGTGAAGTAAGAGCCCACTAGAGCACATTCAGTGAAAATGTATTAGTTTGGATTGACACAATTCAGGGTCTAGAAAATGGAAAAGTTATAAACTATCATTCCTGTTAATAAAACACAGTAGGTTATTTTGGTCACATGACACATTAGTGTGTCTTAATCATTACAACTTTTCTCAATACTTGTTTTGTCAAATAAGTAAAATTTAACAAGCTTGATTGAAAAGTAATTGTCACATTTGTTCATTAACTTAGAATATGTGGGTGTGAAGAGGAACTTGTGATGGAAGTGACAGAAGTTGTGTTTAAAGAATTGGCTTTCCATAAGTTGATGGCTACTCGCAAAAACAAACAGGACCAAGAAGAAGGCAGTTGTGTGGAGGTACATGTTGAGTGATTAACTGTAATTTGGAGCTTTGTGAATAAATAACTTTTTTTTTCCTTTGAGCTATGAGCAGAAAGTGATAGCTCCTCATATGTCATTTTTATCCTTTTCTTTGTGTCACCTATTAAAAGAACAATCTTTTCCAATTGTTTGTTATCTGACTGTCCTTTATTAAGTTGTCATTATGTAATGTTTTATAATCATACTTAATTGTGAATTAAGATTTTATTTTGTGGTATATCTTAACCAGGTTTGTACTCAGTATCCTTCATGTATTTGTTATTAGAAGTTTATAGGTATATCCAAGTTGCTAATACTGTATGATATTGGTAATCTCTTCCATGTTCTTTAAGAGTTACACAATTTACCATACTAAACCTTGTTATCCTAATTTATCTGTTTTTGAATGTAACTGCTTCATTACAACCACTTCTGCACTTGCATTTATAACTCAAGTGGATCAAAATACGAAACATAGATATTTAAAGTATAATAACCATTGAATATTGTTTAACTATGGTTAGGTTTTGAAGTATAAGTTAGTAAGATAAAACCTACACATAAAATAATTGTACACTGTATGATCGTGTCTGTAACATTGGCCCTAAAGCTATGTTTCATGTATACTTATTAGGAAAATGCAATCAAAGATCTAATGACATCATGCAATAGTTCACTTTGTTTACAGAAATTGTGCAATAAATTATTTTTGTATGTCATTCAAACTGATATAAGTGGACAGTACTTATCTTACTGTATTTTATTTATAGTAATTATCTGTATAACCATTTTAGAAACTGTATGTAAATGATCACTGAATTATAAGTTTATTCTGTGACAAAGTCCATCAAGAGACAATTAGTTTAAAATTACAAGTTTGAGTTCTTTTAAATGAACAGGAGCTGCTAAATAAATTCTTTAAATAAAACTTAATTTTATATCATTTTATAATATCAGTTTTACCAGTATCATTTTATAAACACTTAATATCATTTTCATCATTAAAAAAACGTGAGGTATTAGGTTGGAATGAATAGACAGAATGTTAGGAAGTGTACATAGTTTTATGTTTTGTAGGTTAATAAGTTAGGAGAAAACTCTGATTCTGTATGCCCAAATGGTGGCTTTGAAAGAGAGGTTCCTGTGTCATCTTCTCATCTGGTACATGAGGTATGTAATTACTGTTAGCTATCTAACAAGTTGGAGAAATATCTGTATTGGTGAAGGCATTTAATTATGATGACTGGTCAAGTTTACACAAGCTAATTATTACTTTTAACAAGTTGCGACTAGTTTGTGTTGGCAGTGTGTTTAAGGTCATTTTAGTTTTCTAGTGACAGTGTGTGTGTGGATAATGGCATTATAATAGCTTTCTGTTCACAGTATATCTAAGGTCATTACAAGTTTTAATTTGGAAGTATATCACGTCATTACTAATTTTGTATTGACAGTATACCAAAGATCATTACTAGTTCTGTTGATGGTCTCCTATCTAAGGTTGTTATATTTTTCGTTTAGCAGTATACTGTCTGATGTCATCAGCAGTTTTCTGTTTGCATTATACTGTTTAAGGTTATTAGCAGTTTTACGTTGGTAATGGAGTACTGTGTGTCACTACTTGTTTCTTACAGGCATTATGGTTTCTGTTATCAGTATTAGTTTTCTATTGGCAGTTTATTTTGTAATTTCATTGTTGGCAGTGTCATCTAAAGTGACAACTGATTTTGTACTGGCTCTGTATTTTTTAATGATTATTTCTACACTGTATCAGTGCTACATAATGTTTTGTAGTTGTAACTATCACTAGAAAAGTTTATATATCTTATGTATAAATACATTTTCATACTTCTATATAACTAAACCTTGTAATTGTTTAACTCTGGGAACTCAGTTAAAAATACCTTTTTTATAATGGTACCAATGTTTACCCTGCCCAAGGAGAAGGGGTAACATGTATGTAGTGGAATAGCTAAGTAAGGTTGGTAGATAATATATGAAATGTATAAAGTTTGACATTACAGTTTGGTAATGATACAGTAGTAGTGGAAGAGCTAAGTAAGGTTGGTAGATGATATATGAAATGTATAAAGTTCGACACTACAGGTTGGTAATGATACTATAGTAGTGGAATAGCTAAGTAAGGTTGGCAGATGATATATCAAGTGTATAAAGTTCAACACTACAGGTTGGTAATGATACTATAGTAGTGGAAGAGCTAAGTAAGGTTGGTAGATGATATATCAAGTGAATAAAGTTCGACACTACACGTAGGTAATGATACTATAGTAGTGGAATAGCTAAGTAAGGTTGGCAGATGATATATCAAGTGTATAAAGTTCGACACTACAGGTTGGTAATGATACTATAGTAGTGGAAGAGCTAAGTAAGGTTGGTAGATGATATATCAAGTGAATAAAGTTCGACACTACACGTAGGTAATGATACTATAGTAGTGGAATAGCTAAGTAAGGTTGGCAGATGATATATCAAGTGTATAAAGTTCGACACTACAGGTTGGTAATGATACTGTAGTAGTGGAATAGCTAAGTAAGGTTGGCAGATGATACATCAAGTGTATAAAGTTCGACACTACAGGTTGGTAATGATACTATAGTAGTGGAATAGCTAAGTAAGGTTGGTAGATGATATATCAAGTGTATAAAGTCTAACACTACAGGCTGGTGATTGTTGTGGCAATAATCCTGTAGATTCTTTTCGGTTACAAAAATGCATTTCAAAGCCTGAGAATAAGACAGGATTGTTTGTTTTCTGATTGGAGCTGACAATACTTACAGTAGGTTTGTTGTCAACTCTTTGTTTATTTTCTATCATAGACTGGATCTTGTGTTTATAATACTCACAAAGGTTGCAAAACATATTGAGATTACCTTTATATAAAAATAGTTGTTTGGGGTTACTTTTTTCATCAGTGGTGGTTGATTTGAAAACCTTTAATATTAATGTGAGAAAAAGTTTGAGAGAGAAGTTGTTTGTTTGAAAATCAACCATGTTTTACTTTTTGTTAATTGTAATTGATGTGATTGTTTAAATTTTGAATAAAGAAAGTTGAAAACCAAAGACTTGTTTGAATATTTAAATAGTACTTGGACACTTATAAGCTATTAAATGTGAACTTTGTGTTGTTACAACTGTTCAGGAAACAGGTGAATGGAACAGAGAAGAAACAGTGGCTTTTCCTGGAGAGAAAACAGGAAATATGCAATTTCAGGGGTCCTCTGTATCTCCTCATAGACCAGCTCAGTGAGTGTTGCATTTATGTATTAAACATTACTGAAATAAATGTTTTCTTAACAGAAGACTAGAAATACAATAGTTTTTATACAGTGCTACTTGTGGCTTCTGTGGAGTTAAATGAGAGAGAAGAAAAGCTACATACAGTTGTACGTCATCTGTGTATATAAAAGTGATGTAGTTGTATTTTACCAGGAAGGATTTTATGTAGTGGCCACTATCATAATTAAAATAGGTTAAGATTGTTTGAAAATGCTTACATTCAGAAGAACTGTTATTCCTTTGTGTATTGAAGAAACCGTTTGAAATAGAGCATCTAACAGGTATGAAGGCAGATGGTACCTGTTGTTTTGTTATACGAAATTGCAAGGTGAGATGTTGGGGCACTAAATTGTTCATAGATGATCTTTTTAAAGAACCACTTTTCAACATTCAAAGCAAATGTATTCCTTGCAGGGTAGCTGCAAGTAAAAATCAGGCTGGCTCACAAATGGTTTAATAGATAAAATTGAGCTACTGCAGATTTAAACTGTCTTATATCAGAGAAGACCAAGAAATTTACTTAAATGGGAACTTTATGATATCCAAAAGGATGTGTGGAAAAAATTTGGATGAAAACATAAAAGTTAATGGTAAGGATTTTTTAAAAGTGTACATTAAGGGTAAACAAAATTTTAAAATGCGGGTAGAACACACACTTGATAAAAGATGGTTTGTATCTGATGGTTATGAGATGGCTAGATTATTAAATTCTCATGTTACTTCAGTTTTTACTTTTGAAGATTTGAACAGTGTTTTCACCTATCAGTTGTAAAAGGTGAGGAACAAACTTGAACAGCACAATTACCTAAATTCTTAGCTTGTTAAGATTCAGTTTATAAGCTTAAATAATAAGATTCCTGGGCCAGGTAATATTTCCATGAGGGTTTTGAAGGAAGTTAAGGATTGGATATGTGAACCACTTGCCACAATTTGTGTGTCCTTGAATAGTGGACAATTACCAACAAATCAGAAATCAGTTCATGTCACTCCTGTCTTCAAGGGATGTTAAGTAGTTGTACCAGTAACTATAGGCCTGTTAGTTTTACATCACTTGTGGGAAAGTTTGATTAAAAAAAAATTCTTTGTAAAGCTATTTAACAAAGTTTAGAATTTTTATCAGTCAACATGTTTTCATTAAGGGGAAGTCTTGCCTTACAAGTATTTCGACATTCTTTGAAAAAGTTATTGTATATGTAGATTTCGTGTATCTGGATGTTCAGAAAACATCTGACAAAGTGCCACACAAAAGACATAAAGAAACTTATTTCTATAGGTGTTGGGGATAAGTCAACTAATTGGATAGAGAAGTGAAGACTGACTTGATAGAAGAAAGCAGAAAGAAATGGTCAATAAATTATTTAAATTTACTGATGATATTAATGTCTTGGGTGTTGGTGGGTGTGAAGAGGATGCTACTAATTTACAAAAGGATTTAGATCATTTAAGGAGTTGGGTAAATATATAGCAGATGGGTTTTAATAATTAATGATAAATGAAATATATTACATGTTGGTTTTCACAATTTAACTTAAGTATAAT
This sequence comes from Carcinoscorpius rotundicauda, assembly GCA_011833715.1. NCBI lineage: Eukaryota > Metazoa > Arthropoda > Merostomata > Xiphosura > Limulidae > Carcinoscorpius > Carcinoscorpius rotundicauda. Next base: position 91,972,946 of record CM022398.1, read on the forward strand.
TTGGATGGAAATAACCTTAACAGTTGTGTCATAAAAGAAAAGGACCTTGGTATAATGGTTGATCAGTCTCTTAACCCATCCAAGTAGTTCTGTTAACAGTGGTATAGCAAATAGTATTTTAGGTTGTATCTACAGAAATAGCGAGTACAAGTACATTAAATTGTTGAAAAGGGTTCAGAGGAAGTTTACTAAAATAGTACCTTTGGATGGGTTGTAATATGAAGAGAGATTAAGGTTCTTCAAAATGTTTTGTCTTGAAAAAAGAAGAGTTAGATGGGGTCTGATTGAAGTGTTATAAAGATTGTAAAAGGAATTGTTGATGTTGATGCATCAGTATTTTCGTACTTAACAGAAAGAATTATAGAACTATGTAACACAAATATACATCAGCAAGGTAGGAGCCATCTTCAGCTAAGACAGTTTTAATTTTCAAATAGGGTGGTTTGCACATGGAAAGAATTGCTTTCTGATATTGTAAAGGTAGTAAACTTGAGTTAGTTTAAAAGAAATCTTGATAAATATATGTAATGATGAGGGCTGGCTTTAATTTTTTTACTTTGACTTGGAGGATTGGGCAGCCATTGTTGTCCCAAAACATTATACTAAGATATTTTAAAAGTAGATTTCTAAGCAGTAAAGCAAGAAAAAAAAAAAGTCCTTACAAGTAAGTTCATGGATAATGGTTGAAAAGAACATTGAAAACTTTGTAAGTTGGAATTAGTGGATTAATGTTATAAAGGAAAATGTTTGTGTTATTTATATGCTGTTTTCATTAAAGTATGAAAAGTTGTTGATTCTGTTTTATTTAATCCACCAGTGTTTTATTAATGTTTGTTTGTTAGTGAAGAGTACTTGGAAGAAGTTCTCCATCAAGAACCAGGTGGCCAGGTGTTTGATTTTCATGCACCTAATATCCGAGCAGATGATAGAGATGATGGTGAAGTTGAGACAGAACCCGAAGTTGAAGCAGAAGCTGGAGTGGATGATACAATGGACCTGGCTGAAGCTGATCAGTCAGCTGGACAGTTGGGAATGACAGTTGATCAGTTTCAACAACAAGATCCTGTTTTTTCTGGTTCTTTGAATGTGGAAAGGTTGAGTGATGATGATGATAGAATGGTGGAAGTGGAAGGTGCTGTGGGAAGTGTAGAAGTAGATATAACAGAAGATGATGTTAACGAAGTGGTTGTTGTAGACGAACATGTAAGTTTCATCATTTTAATGTCATTCTTAACCATTTCTCCTGGATTATTCATCTAAATGACTTTGTAGCATCATTTTACGAATCTGTTAAGGACTGCAAATAGTATAGACTTTGTGCCTTATCTAGTTAGGAGTTTTTAAAAATAATTGTTTATATACTTAGTAGAATGTAAGTATGTGTTTATACTTAAACTGTAGTAGATGTTAAGTCAGAAATAGATATGTCGGAACATTTATTAAGAGAGGTATTGAAGAAATTAAGTGAAGTGGGAGAAATTTGTGGAACGTTTAGTAAAGAAAGTTCAATTTATATATGTGTAGTAACAAAAGTGAATTTACGTGTGTAGTAACAGAAGTGAATTTACGTGTGTAGTAACAGAAGTGAATTTACGTGTGTAGTAACAGAAGTGAATTTTGGAGAGTGTATAGTATAGATATCTTTTGCTGTTTATGTTACAGTTGCAACCCACCCATAAAACTATTGTGAGGCTTGCACAGTGTTGGGCTGCAGATTCCATGCCCTAATGCCACACACCACAGTATTCCACATGTTCGGTCTTTGATCAATCACAGTATTTCCGTGTAATGTCGTTGAGCCCTCAACCTGGTTCCTCTCTCTCTGTTACTAAGAATGTTTGTGGTTTTATAATTTGTGGCAACACCTCCCCTTCATAAATGGAAAGGGATAACTTGGAGAAATAGAAGTTTTCAAGTACATAGAGAACTACATTTGTTAGGGTGTATAATAAGAGAAATAAATTATTTTTAGAGAAGGCGTATTAAATAAATATTTATTAAAGGAAATAGATTTCACTTGTAATACATCATTGAGTATTTATTACAACTTTGACAATGTAATTTTTTTTTAAGGCATGTGGAGGGAATGAAATCTGTAAAGATGCTAGTCTTGATAAATTACCTGTTAAACTGTCTTCAACGTCACAGGTAGGAACAGTAAACAGAGATGATACAATTTATAAAGATACATTAAATGAACTGAAGAAAGAGTAACTTTCTTCATTTAACAGTTTTTATATAATGTGTAAAGGAGATGCAGTGTTAGGTATGTCTACTTTGACCCTGTTCTATACAGTATAATAAAGGTGCTTTAAGTTTAGACATTTGTAAGTATAAAGTGAAATATATTCTCTTTGACTGTAATACTACTTTAAACTGCAGTTGTTTAATCTTTGTGGTATAATGTGTGTTAACTGTTGAAGTTGTAGTAATAACAGTGGTTTGAATTAATTTGTTTAACTTTACAACTAGTAATTTTTGACAAAACCACGAACAATTTTGGTAAATAATGTTGAATGTACCAGTATAATTACCAATATGTAATATGAAACAAATCTAAAGAAAAAACATATAATGATTAGAAAGTATTGGTTGAGACTACTAAGATGTATACCCATGTAAAAAGCATTTGTTTAATGAGGTAACATTCTGAACTTGTATTTATTAAGATGTGTAACTTTACATATGTGGGGTTACACAGAGATAATTTCCATTTCTTTTTCAGGAGGACATACAGCGACAGAATTATGAGGAACACCATGTGAATTCCTTATTTAATGGAATACTGACAAATGAAGAAAGAGAGAATTTACCAGAGAATGAAAACCATCAACCCAACACTGGTAATTGTGTTTAGAAGTACATTACTTTGACAGTAAAAGTTTCTCACCAGGACTGCCTAAAGAAGATTTTTTTAAATTGCATATTCTGTACACAAGTTCAAGTCCTCGTGTAACTATAATATAGGCTGTAATAAAAGTTAGAATGTAACTTAAGGTAAAATAATTAGACTTATTTTGAACTTAAACTAATACCCTGTATGTATTTTAAACATTTCATTTGACAGGGAAGGTTCTGTTCTTTCAGTTTACCTCTTCTGAGATCTAAGCATTCATCCATGTGTTTTTCATGCATGGTGGCCTGTGAAGGGGAGGAAAAAGATCCTTGTGGTTGAAGGGTCCAACCCTAACACAACACTTTGGCCTTGAATTCTTGTGGACGGGTGGCCTTGTGTCAGTCGGCTGGTTCACTTGGGCTAGGGTTAACCAAGTACCAGAGTTGGATGTTCTCAACAGGTGTTGTGGATATTGTATCTGATGCTGCTGTTTGGGTATAGTGCTCACCAAACCCTGGTGTTTCTGCAATGGCCTTGTTTGGATTTTAGTGCATCCTCTCATATGGCTCTATGGTGGGTGGGGTTGATGGTCACCAAAGTATCCCTCTTTTTTTATTTTAAATCCTCGAAATGAAAGTAAAATAGTGAAAAACAGTCCATAGTTAAATGATTATATCTTGAAGATTCTAAGCAGTGGCCTTCAACATCTGTAACACCTGTTGTACCTCATTTTCTTATATTACGTTCTTTTCTTAGACAAAACTTTGAGGCAAATGTCTCCCATTCTCATTCAGAAGGGACTAGAGGGACTTGCTGGCTTTCCAAAGTCAGTAAAGAAGCTTCAGTCTGGTGACATATTGGTAGAAATATCTACATCTCTGCATTCAAAGGCAGTCGAGGAAATACCTATTGAGGTTACACCTCACACTACTTTGAATTTATCACAAAGAGTTATTTTTGAGAGGAGTTTAAAGAACATCCCACAGTCTGAGATTCTTGCTGGTTTCTCCACCCAAGGAGTTTTCACAGTGAGGCATACATCCACTCGCAAAGATGAAATTACGGTGCTGACCAATGTCTTTATTTACGTCACCATGTCCACCTGCCATCATCAAGGCAGGTTATCTTAATTGCAGAGTACGGCCATACATTCTAAATCCTCTCCGATGTTTCCAGTGTCAATGGTTCAGTCACTTAAAGAAGTCATGTCGTGGTTCCTTGATGTGTGCTCGTTGCAGTGGCAAGGACCATGATGCCTGTGAGTGTCAAATGGACACCCATCACCCATCCTACTTTTGTTTTTGCCCTAAATGGTTGGAAGAAAAAGAGGTGCAGCATTTGAAAACGATTCATAACATTACCTACCCTGAGGCTCAAAAATTGCTATCCACCACCTCATCTCTGAATTATGCTGCTGCACTTCATTCCACAGTTACTGTGGGAGTGCAGACAGGTCTCTATGTGACTCCTAAATAATCGTTCTCCAAACAAATGAAAAGTCTTTTGACCTCCATGGTTAAAAAAGTTGAATAAATTTTGACACCCATCTCTGTCCCTTACTCATTACAACAATCCTTTGGGTCTGAGTTCAGGCATTTCCTTGGATACATCTTTTTCTCCCACCCTAAGATAGATGCAAAATGATCATTCGCTCATGTCCTGGAATCCTTTTCCAACATCAAAGACCTGCTCAATTGACCCAGGGCAGAATCCATGGAGATCAATAGACCTCCCTCCAATAAACACAGTAAAAAAAAAAAAGACATGGTCACAAACAGAAGGGTTCTCTACCCAGTTTGCCTACACATAAATAAAAATAGCCACCTTGATACGATGGAACTGTTAAGGTTTATGTTCTAATCTAGATGACATCAAAATACTGATTGCTTCCTACCATCCTGTATGTCTTTCCTTACAGGAAACATTTCTGAAACCAGCTGATACAGCCATCTTTCAGTGGTTTTCTTTGTACGGAAATGACAGGCTGTGTGATGGATGAGTGCATGGAGGGGGTAGCACTGTTGGTTGATCAGCATGTGTCCACCCTGTCTTTGCTACTCGACACACCCTTGGAGGCCATAGCCATCAGTGTTTCCTTGGGTCGTACCATCACTGTTTTCTCTACCTGTTGCCTGGAGAGACATATGATCGATGAGAACAGATACTGTCTCACTTTATAATCCTTGCAAACTTTAGTGGATATCATCTCCTTTGAAGAAGTGCTGATACTGATATGAGGGGTTGCTCTGTAGAGCATATGCTTTCTGATCACAACCTTTCCTTTTCAATACTGGTTCTTCTACTTATTTTTATGTGCCTAGTCAGTTCTTTACTGCTACTGATCTCTCAATTTGCTCCCCTTCACTATTCTCCCATTTTTCATGGAGAGTTGACAATAATCCACCAGGCAGTGATCATTTTCCTATAATTTTGAGAGATTGGCTGTGGTCGATGCCACCTGACTCGAGTGCCCTGATGGAAGCTGGATCTTGCAAACTGGCTCTCTTTTACTCAATGTTCAATGCATTCCTGAAATGTTTTCCACAATAACCTCATCTGTGGTGGAATCCTGCTTGGCATGTGGTACAGAGGGCTCAAAAATGGGCCTGGGATGCTATCTGTAGATATTCCACACTCTCAAACCTCATCACTTTCCAGCAGGCCAATGCACATGCTCTGTGGGTAAGATTTCAAAGCTAGAAGGAATCTTGGACAACCAGCATATCTTCTACCACAATTTCCAAAGTAATATAGGACAAGATTCGAAAGGTCAGTGGGCAAAATAATTCTCCATTTCAATCTTGCTCTCTGATGGCCAGGAAGTAGCTGATACCTGGAACGTTGTCAGTACTCTGGGTGAAAGCTTTTGTTGGGTATCTGGAACTTCTGCTTCTTCCTCCACGTTCTTAGCCATCAAGACTCGGACAGAGCAATCACCTCTTTCCTTTTGAGCTGATTGTCTCTGTGACTATAATTGTTCCTTAAAGCTGGTGGAACTCAAACTGGCCCTTCATCAGTCTGACAGTACATCAGTTGGACCTGATGACATTCACTGTAAAATGCTGAGCCATTCATTGCATGCATCTCTTGCTGTTATTCTGATTATTTTTAACCAAATTTTTAACCAGAGAATGTTTTTCCTGATCCTTGGTGCCAGATTATTGTCTTACCTTTCTCTAAGCCTGGGAAAGATGTTAAGATTCCTTCAAATTGTCTTCCTATTGCTTTGATGAGCTGTCTCTGTAAGACCTCATTGAGGATGTTAATGCTCATCTTGTGTGGTTCCTCAAATCAAACCTCCTCTCACCCACCCATTGTGGATTCCAATAACAGCTTTCCACAATGGACCACCTGAGTTGACTTCAAACGTCAATCAGAGAATCCTTTCTCAAATGAAAATGCCTTGTATTGATATTCATTGACATTGAGAAGGCTTATGATACAACATGGAGAGACCTCCATATATGTGGGTTATATGGCCATTTGCCCATTTGTTAAAATACAAGGTGTTCAGAAAGTCATTGTGCACTTATATTTATTAACAGACACTTTCCAAACACCCTGTATTTTAATGGACAAACGATTCCAAGATTGTGTGGGTTTGACACTTTCCCATTTTTTGTACAGGAACTAGGAGTCCCTCAGGTATGTGTTTTGAGTGTCACACTTTTCAGTATAAAGATTAATTTCACCACTGAACCTCTTACTGTTGCAGATGGACTCTTTTTCAATGACTTTCATATTTCGCATCAGTCGTTGAACATGAGGTATATTGAGTGACAGCTACAGACTGCCCTCAATCATTTACTGAAGTGGACCACAGCAAACGGCTTTAAATTCTCTTCTCTCTCTAAAACTGTTTGCATGTACTTTTACCACCAATGTGGTATTCAGTCTGATCCTGAACTCTGTATTGGTGAAGTTGTGCTACCTGCAGTCCCTGAGACAAAAGTTCTTGGGGCTTATCTTTGACCATAAGCTGACCTTTCTACCACATTAAAGCAGCTATGGGTCAAATGTACAAAAGCACTGAACATCCTCCATGTCCTCTGTTCCACCACTTGGGGGGAGGGGATTGACGTTCAGTGCTAAACATATATCATGCTTCTATTCTATTGAAACACAACTATGGATCACTGGTTTATGGCCCTGCCAGACCTTTGGCCTTAAAGATGTTAGACCCCATTCATCATTAAGGACTTCAGTTCTGCACTGGGGCTTTCCACACTTCCCTAGGTTAGAGCTCATACATAGTCTCATGAACCTTCTTTGATCCTCCACCATTTGCAACTGTCTTTACTGTATGCTTCTAAACTTTGTTCCTTACCAAAGCATCCCACCTGTAGTTGTGTTTTCCTTCCTAAACTGTACACGATTTCTCTTACCTTGGATCACATAAAGCTGAGCAGTACTCAAACTACACTATTTATACTGACTCGCTTAGTTCATAACTGGCCCAAGAATTGCTTCATTGTAGTTCACACCCTGTTCTCACAGACACTCAAAACCGCCTGGTCTATTTCTCTCTAACATCTACTTCTATCCAATTTTTCTGGAGACCAGGTCATGTTGGTATTCACAGGAACAAGCTTGTCAACACTGCAGTTAAGTTTATCTGCTCTGGCACTATCACTGCTGTGTCTGTTCCATACATGGAAGGCTTGGCTCCATGCCAGCTGGCATTGGAGATGGAGTGAACAATGCGAAAACAAGCTTTTCGTAATAAAACCCTAAATTGTACTTTGGCCATCTTGTTACCGTAAAGATCGAAAAGAAGTTGTTCTAACTTGACTACACATTGGTCACAGTTTTTTTGCTCATCCTTTTACTTATCTGAAACTGGTGCACCAATGTGTTGTTTGTGTAACACTCAGATCACAATAAGCCACATTTTACTTTCTTTCCATCTTTATGACTCTGTGACGACAGTATTTTAAACATGTTCTGTCCCAAGGTTTATCCATAATGTTAGTGTTATTGGTGATGGTGATACTGTCCATCTTGAAAATGTTTTTAGTTTTTTAAAGGTCATTTTTGTTTTTGATACCATTTAAGTTTTTAATTTATACATTAGACCTTTTTTAATGTAATTCCCTTTTAAGAATCAAAGTCCATTTCATTTGATTTGAAATTAGAAAATGGCCGTAATGTTAAATAATTCAAAACCAGGACTGGAAAGACAAACTTCAGATAACTGACAGTAGTTTTTGTACTTACCTGTTAGTCTTCCTGGTGAGTTATAATAATTACAGATATGCTACAGAAAGTCCTTTACAACTTGTATTACTGTAGTTTTTCTCTTAACTTTGTAGACTAGATGTAAACATTGGTTTTTTACTGTTTGTTTTTTTTAACTTTATTTTGTTTTACCTTAATTTCCTTTTATGAAATTTACTATATTTACTTTAACTTTTTATCAGATGTTTGGCACAGATAACTTTAGCTGCTTTGTGTCATAAAACACCAAATCAACAAACCAACCATATTTTCCCATTGTTTTTTAAACCAGTTGAATGATTTAGTGTAATCTCCTGTAATTGATGTTCAGTTGAATGACAAATTAACCTTAGTTGTAGTTTGCACTGAAGGGGCCCATAACCATTTTTATTTTATTAATTTAGGTAATATTTTTCTTATAACTTACATGGTTGATCAAACTCCTTCATATAACTGAAAAGCGATTTTTGGGATATTCCAGTTGAGGTGAGTTATAATGTGGTTAAATCAATTTTTTCAGGACCACCCTGAGAAGTTGTGGTTAAACATGACTGGAATGTTCCTGTTAAGTGGATGTGTCGTTCTATAAAACCATCAATTTATTTATGAATCAGAATTGTTTGTAAGGAAAATCTTTAGGATTGGAGTGTGAACAACAGGAAGTGTAACAGGAAACATATACTGAAATGATTTTATTTTCAATAACTGCTGGAGTGGCACATCCAGTTTTTACAAAACTTTTAATACATTTATGCTAAACAAAGTATGTTTTATTTCTAATAGTTGTTTTAATATTTGGCTGTTCTAGGTTTTGTTATTCCATAAGTCACATTGTATCACTAGTTTGTTGTGGACATGAATAAAATAAAATATTCTGGCTATTTTCTGTCTTTCCTACAAAACTTTTATAAATAAAGTTTTGATCTGATGCTGTAATATCACATGCCTGTGATGGTTTTTAATCAACAGTTTACATGTTCTTTAGTAATTTCCGTACACTGAATTCAACAGTGACAAATATTTTTCACCACCAGTTACAAATTTTTCGCAAAATGTGTACTTTTACATCAGTGAATTATTTTCATAGAAATTGAATCAAATTTTGTTACACTTAAAATGTTTACAGTCACTGGTTAGAGATTTCCATAAAATCACGATGCTGGTCTTACTGAACTTTCTATAACCCACGAGAAACACACCACTAGCATGTAAACAGTTAACAGGTCACATGATGTTTCATTTCTCAATAGTGTTTATTTGTACACATACTTTGATACTGAGTTTTCAGTATTCTTTATTAGTTGCTGTTGTAAGTGACCCATCCACATCTGTTATACTTGTGGTACATTTGTTACAAAGAAACAAAGGCAAAACATTACAGAATTTGTTGAAGTGTATTAATTTTGGAATCGAGTATGTGGACCAAGATGAACCATGGGCTCCATTACAACTTGTCACACAAGGCAGACTTGATGATTTAGTGAGAGAATTGGTCCTTCAAAGGATTCTCCAGATATTTTGAGGTTCAGGCTTTGGGCTAACAATTGACTTTCTCCAAGAACATCATTTTACTCGTATAGAAATTTTGAAAAAGTCGTTTATACCATACTTTTCATAAGAAGGTTTACTGGTTTATTACATTTCTTAAAAGACTTAAATTATTACGATTTTAATGAAAAACATTATTTTGGTTTGAAAGTGAAATTTTGTTAACTTCACAATAAGAATAAAGATCGAAGTTTGTAAAGGTTCTAGAGTTAGAAGTTTTGTGTGAAAATTCCCTTCTTTAAAACTATAGTAACACTTTCTACTTTAGAAGTACAGTAAAATCGGAATTTTCATAGCAAATTTAATATTGACAGCCTCCCCTCTAGTTTTACACAACTAAATTAGGGACAGCTAGCGCATATAGTCCTCGTGTAGCTTTGCGCGAAATTCAAAAACAAAACATTGACGGTTTTCCTTAGTTTTTTCCAGTTTAGAAAACACAAAATGCATCTTTCTAATCCAGTAATATGGAAATAAAATTCCTCACAGATGTTTTTGAAAAACAAGGCTATATCCTTGGTAATTTAGATTTTATGAACACCAAAAATGAAATATCTTAAAAAAATATCGGTCCATTGTTTTTATTTCTTACAAATAGTTATAAAGTATTATGACTTTAATAATAATAATAAAAAAACATGAATTGTTTGAAATTAAGCGCAAAGCAACACGATGGGCTATCTGTGCTCTGCCCACCACGGACTTTAGCAATGTAAAGTGCACATACATACACTGTACTGTTTGGGGAGCAGAGGAATGGAAATCGTTATATAATTTTCAAGTTAAAAACTCTGAATAAACAAGTTATAGATAAAGTTGTAATAATTTCTAGATTTATGAATTTTGAAAATTCCTCGTTTTTTTGTTTTTTCTAGCACAATAATATAATTTTTTTCCAAGAGATTTTAGAAGAATACCCAAAGTGTATCTTGGTAGTGTGATAACAACAGCTGAGAAGTTTAAATTTCGACAGATGTATCGGTGGAACAAAAGATTCGCCTACTTTTTTCTGTTCTAATCAGGTAGCAGCCTGTATGTTTAATATGTTTGCATCTAACCCCGCCTCCATTTTGGTTTATCAGGCGCATAACTTGAAGCTACGTTCCATCTTAAAATGTGACATGTGCGGAGGTGCCTTCTGTTTCGAATGACTGAGCGTAATGATTGTATGCAGAGCTTTTTCACTGTTTTAGCCCTTTTAGATTTGCCAGAAACAAGACAACCTGGTAAACGGTCACATTGGTGTTTCTGTGCCGTTTAGAAAACGAGAAATACCCATCTACGCGAACGCTGATAAGCACTGATGACGTAACTGTAGATTCCCCACGTACCAAGTATGGAGAAGCACCACACTCAAACTGTTGGTAGACGTCGGAGATACAAATATTTTTTATTATTTCAAGCACAAACATGATTATCGCAAGTAGCCATTTAGACTGTCTTTTATTGATTATCAAAATTTATTTGTATCTCACTAGAAATTTTCTTTTCACCCCTTTCAAGACCTGGGAGAACAATTTACCACTTTATTGTATAGGTCTATATAATATATAATTATTTGGGAGTTGGAACAAGTCGTAATATATGTCTGTGTGAGCGTATAGTCGTAATGTATACACCAAAATCTTAATGGTTGGCAATTCTGCATGTGACTCCAAAAAACTGTTCTAAACCAATCGTTACAGGCTGTACATAAAACATCATTGTATGTAGTTGTTTTTCTTCTGTACAATAGTAGTAGATTAACTTGTAATAAACAAAGTAACAAAAACATCAAGTAACTTTTAGTATTTAGCCTTTCTAGTTGTAACTTTTCTACGATATAGAATAACTTAAAGAAACAAACCAAAACAGCTAATATGAATATACATATTATTGTGTTAGTTGTTTCAATTGTGTCAATTTACTGTTTGTTTAATTATTATTCCAACAGTTATTATTGTGTCAGTTTATTGTTATGTTAAAAAAACAACTGATTTTACCTCACCGAATGAGTACCTATATGTTTGAAGATGGTGCTTCATTTTAACCCTCGTTAACATGTTATATTGGTTTATTTTGGGTTTAAGTTGTTGTATAAGTAAGAACATAAAAAGTCACCTTCACACGTTTTCGAACACTGTAAGTCAAATAACACAACCATAGAAAGCACTAAAATACTAAATAAAGAAACAAACATAAACAAACGCAAAATTAAAGAAGCCTTACTTATACAACAACTTAAGCCAAAAATAAACCAATATAAAGGAACGCCATTATACCTATATTAATATTATAGATAAAATTATATATTCAAACATCTAACCCCGCCCTCTAAATTGCGACACTTTGTTACACAACCCCTTCCAAACATGTGGTCAGCTTCCGGTCAGTTACCTTTTTCTTTGTGAACCTGACGATGACCGAAGAAGGTCGAAACGTTGTTCGCTCTTCTATGTAAAATATTTTCTGAACCCAAACGAGCCGTTTTTGCATATAAAATTACCGCTGTACTTGCGTGGAGTAGATTAGTTAACAGTCGTTAGAGAAAGTGTTGTAATGATATTGAAACACTTGTTATGGACAAGGAACAGAAAAGGTTGATAATTTTGCCGATTTATCAAAATACAAAATCAATGAACTCAACTTACATAAACGTTTGTTATTTAATGAAAACAAGCGAAATGGATTTTTGTATACCACCAGTCACGTATTATTCAGCACATTTCCTTATGGGCCTTCCCTTACTTTCGTTTATGACTATCATACGTCCCACGACCACTCCTGCACATTACCAAATGTAGTCCGAATCTGGCTTGACGTATCTTCAAAAACATTTCCTGTTTTGAAAGTGAACTCCGTTTGCATAAAGAATACGATCTATTTGTTTAGAGAGAACTTGAAGACGTATCGCCACGAAAGAAATGACCTATATCGAAGTTGTTGATTTCTTAAACAGGGAATTGTGTCCTGTTTTTTGTAGGAAATATTTACGCCGCGCTGTTCACAGAATAACTTAACATTGCTGTAGAGATTATCTGAACGATATTCAGACCGTTCTGATAATACAATTATGAAAGAAAAAATGTCACTTGTTAAAAATCACTTAGGATACATAATAAAGATATTGGCATAATAAACATATGAAACATACGGAATGGCGAAGATGTTGGTATAATGAAATAACATGAAAAAAACCTATTAAATGAGGCACTGTTGGTTTGGTGTGTAACATAATGTGTTGATGTGTATCAAGTGAAAGATTGTTTGTTTGGTGCATATCAAGTGGAGTATGGTTAAGGATATGACACGTGACATATTGTTGGTTTGGTGTCTATCAAGTGGAAAGTAGTTGGTGTGACGTGTGGCATTTTGTTGGTTTATGATATGATATGTGGAATATTGTTGGTATGGAGTGTTTGAAGTGGAACATGGTTTAGAGTATGACGTGTGGCACTATACTGTTGGTTTGTAGTGTATCAAGTGGAAGATAGTTAGTTTAGTGTATGACGTGTGGCATATTGTTGGTTTATGATATGATATGTGGAATATTGTTGGTATGGAGTGTTTGAAGTGGAACATGGTTTAGAGTATGACGTGTGGCACTATACTGTTGGTTTGTAGTGTATCAAGTGGAAGATAGTTAGTTTAGTGTATGACGTGTGGCATATTGTTGGTTTGGAGTGTATCAAGTGTAAAATAGTTGGTGTGACGTGTGGCATTTTGTTGGTTTAGGGTATGACGTGTGGCATATTGTTGGTTTAGGGTATGACATGCGGCATACTGTTGGTATGGAGTGTATCAAGTGGAAGATAGTTGGTTTAGGATATGGCATGTGACATACTGTTGTTTTGGAGTATATAAAATATATTACCGTTTCTCTGTAGTCACGGAAACTTAAGATACTACTGTGTTCGAACTTGTACTTTCATCTATGTATGTCGTTGTTTATCATAAAAAAAAATAAACAGAAAAGCCGGAAAACCCAAGCATACCACCCATGTCCCTTCATCAGATAATTATACTTGATTTATAACAGTTACAATGAGTTAAACAGAAAGATATAGGCTAATTACATTCATATAACTACTTACACCAGTTAATCGTTTTGTTAAGTATCTGATATGTGGAACTGAATCCAACCTCAAGAAGGAACAATGAAACAAAACTATTACGCTTTGTTGTTGTGAATTAAAACTAAGTGCAGTAGTTGAAAGGTTTTGTTATCTATTCTTTTGAGGTTCATAATGTGGCTGAGAAACAACCAATAAATAAAGATTAGATGTGACACATGAAGTACAACCTGTCCATTGTTTCGTTGTGAGGTACTTTATAATGTATATATAGTAATTGAGTTGAATCGAACAATCACTTTCACGGTTAACTGCGCACTATCGTCAGCAAATGTTTCTTATTATCTAAATGAGTGTTTCTTAGACTGGGATCTGTATGTCACGTTCGGAACTTCATAAAAATATACGAAATATACAAACCCATACAGAATATGTTTCATTTCAATGCTATTATAGTGTTCTTTACAAATCAAGATAACCGAACAAAACCAATTTTAAATATTGTTTTAACATCTCTGTACATGTACTTTGATATCTTATATTTGTACCATTGAAAAAAAGAGAGAAATGCTTGAAAAAAAAGTTGAAAGACATTCGTTTTTTTTAATTTCGCACAAAGCTACTCGAGGGCTATCTGCGCTAGCCATCCCTAATTTCGCAATGTAAGGCTAGAGGGAAGGCAGCTAGTCATCACCACCTATCGCCAACTCTTGGGCTACTCTTTTACCAACGAATAGTGGGATTGAGCGTCACATTATAACGTCCTCACGACTGAAAGGGCGAGCATGTTTGGTGCAACTGGGATTCGAACCCGCGACCCTTAGATTATAAGTCGAATGCCTTAACCCACCTGCCCATACTGGGTAAGTTAAAAGTCAAAATCTGAATATTCTAAATCCATAAACTTATGCCTGTCCCACCAAGAGATGAAATTTCAAACTTCACACCTACTCTAACTCAAAATATTATTAGATTATCTAAAAACAAATGTCATTTTTGAACTGCGTAGTTTGGAAAAGTATAAACTAGTTTTGTCAAACATGTTTTAACCAAAGTAAGCACCATTTGCTTCAACACACTTTTGCCGACGTGTAATGATACTGTTTACGCTCGTGCTGTAGAAATCAGAGTTTCTATGGTCAATGAACTCCCTGAATGTTTCTGCAGCTGTCTGGTTTTGAAAGTGTTTATTGTTAAAAAGTTGTCAAAGTGCTTGAAAAAATAAAAATCTGTAGTGGAAAGGTTTGGGGAATAAGGTGGATGAAGCAGAATCTCTATTTCAAATTCGTTCAGTTTTTTGGAGCGTCAACCTTGACAGGTCTTATAACGCCGATTTTGTTGATCTTCAGTTAGCTCATGTGAAACCCACTTACCCAACATTTTGTCTTTCCAATTGATTGATTTGCTTTTGCGTAACTTTCCTGGAAGCTCACGTACTGTTGTGTGAGGGTCTGTCTTAACTGCTTAACTTTGATGTGTTTTCATCTAAGGATGGCTTCTTTCCACGACCTTCGTGGTCTTCAAGACTTTCATCTCCATGTCAAAACCTTCGGAACCTACGCTGAACTGTACGTTCAGCACCAGATCCATGGCCGAATGCTTGGTTGATGTTCCATGTAGCTTCGGTAGCCTTTCGTCCAAGTTTGAACTTACTCTGAGTGGAGTTGAAACAGCAGACAATTAAGACACCTTGTAAACAACGAACGTTGAATTAAACCAACCAAACAATGATAAGGTACTCAATATTCAGCTTCTAAATGTCCCTGTGAGAATTCTGACATTTATTTCTGGAAACGTAGTAGTTAATAATGTAACATGGATAAGAAAATGAATTATATTAGCTAACAACGTCGTGTGTGAGAGTAAATAGAAGTTGTTAGTTAGCAGTGTTGTGTGTAATACACAATTCATCACGAGTCAGGCAGTTGTTAACAGAAGAACGTGTAGATGTCTTGAAGTTGATCAAAATATGACGTCATTAAACATCAGTAGCTATCCAGTGAAGTTATTTTGTTTCCTCGATGTTTCGCCTTACGACTGTTTCGGTTTGTTGTCTTACTTACAGAACGTGTAAGATAATACAGTTTGAAAATATAATATGATAAATGTATCTCGTTGTAATTTGACAGCAAATTATTTGCAAAAATCTTCTTAAAGCAAAACTTCGAGGAGACAAAAACGCCATTGGTTACTGGCTTTTTCTTTTTTTTTTTACTAAGAATATTTATACACCAATGTGTGTTACGCTACCTAAAGTTCACAAAACAGATAATACACAACAAATAAAAATTATTTTTTTCTGAAAAACTGAGAAACATTAAGTAGCGCTAGTCCCACGAACCTTAAGAATTATTTCACACAGTCTGTAGAACCAAGAAACTAAGAAAATTATCCCCAGCTTCTTTGTAGGTTCAAGAAATCACAATGAGGTCCTAAATTCGAGAATGGTGTCTCCAAATTATCTGTATGTCCCACAAACCTCGTTGGTGTCCCCAGTTTCTCTGTAGGTAATCAACAATTGCGGAAGTTGTCCCCAGTTTCTCTGTAGGTAATCAACAATAACGGATGTTGTTCCCAGCTTCTCTGTAGGTAATCAACAATAACGGAAGTTGTCCCCAGCTTCTCTGTAGGTAATCAACAATTGCGGAAGTTCTCTCCAGGTTTCAGAAATCATGAGTATTGTTTTAAGCTTCTCTATAGGTCTTATAATTCATGAATATTATGCAAGTCCCGGGAAATCACGAGGGCTGTCCCTAACTTCTCTGTATGTCTCATAAACTACGTTGGTGTCCTTAAATTCTCTGCAGGTACCATGAACTGAAAACTTAATTTGAGATGAGTTTAGCGGGCCTTGAGAGTCACCCTTGATTGTTATTTACATAAACGTTATTTGTACCCACATTTCATTAATGATTTTGTTCACGTTGTGATAGATTTTTCCTGTTGGTCCTTTTATTAAATATAATAAAACCGTGTATGACAAAATGAGTTGCATTTAGGAAAATAAGGGGAGATAAAAAACATAAAATAAGATAAATAACTCGGTTAATAAAGAAATAAAAAATAAATATTCGACAAGTGTTAGGCGTATAAGCCGACAAATATCATGCCATATTTGAAAACAACATGAAATGTAGATCATAACGCTTATAACACATAAGGACGTCATGTCAAAACATTCTTACCAAAAAACACACAAAAGATTAATAGGAACAGTAAGTCACACATCAGTAACTATAGTTATCACTAATAGGTCACTAGACTGCTGTACGCTTTAAGATTCAGATCAAACGACGTTCAGAGTCATTTAACGCAGTTTTTTCAGGCTATCTCAGACTTTTACCCTCAGGGAGTCACGAATGGAATTAGAGGTTAAACTTGTGAGAAGAAATTTAAGAAATCACTCTGGTATTGTATGGATGGTTACAATTGTTGTGCTTTTAGGTTACAGCTTTGAAATATACCATTTTTTTCTTTTGGTACGATTTCGACAGTCGTGAGTGAGATCATCTCGCTTAGGCCTACTTTAACTCATAATCCGAACGACATCTTATGACGTTATTGCATATTTAGACAACGTATCGCTCTACCATCTAAAACGAGGCTGGAATCCACCACAAAAACCTGAATAATTTAAAAATACTATCAGCATTATATAAATGTGACTGAACTGCATAAAGAAACGCAAGAATTTACGAAACTTTACCTGCAGAAGCAAAGTTCTTATGTTTAATAGAGATGGTTTCTAACATCGAGAACATTGCTGTTGTGAGTATATTAAGGAGTATGAGTATAGTATGAGGTGAAAGGCATAGTTCGCATTAGAGATAGAAGATGCAGTATGGTTGACATATTCTTATATATTATTCTTTGGTTTCATTCGTAATTTCTTAAAAATAATATTAACATTTTTATGGATGAGTTACGAATCAGTAAGAAGTAATATGTTAAGTGTAAGCTTTTGGTCTGTAGTGATTTATTTTTTGTTGTTTGTTTGTTATTAAGTACAAAGCTACTGTCCACTGCGATTATCGAAACTTAGCGTTATAAGCTCTCAGATTTGCAGCTGATTGCCAGTGGCCTGTTTATTTGCGAATTTAATTTTTTTATCAATGCAGTTAGTCACTTGAGTACAAAAGAGCAAATTGCTTCAACATTTTTGCATAACACAGAATTCATGGTGTCCATATGTTGTTTGTTTGTTATGCGAAACATGTTGTTGTAGTTATGGGACTTTCTGTTTCCTTAGGCTTAGTTCAAGAACCAGATTATGTAACACTACATTTACTTTTGTTACTGAACTTTTGTAAATAATTAACCTGTACGTACATAATTATGGATCATTTCTCAATGAGTAAACGGTGCTTACGTGATCATGGAATTAGTCCAAGATTACATGTGTTCCAAATGTCCACCGCCGTTATCAATCTGTTTGTGGTATTATAAGTACGAGTGCTGTAACCATCTTTGTTCAGATGTTGAATATTTACTGTTGCCAGTGGTTAAAAAATGCCAGAATTACTTTGATCTGTGATTTTTTTTACACAATCTCTGCATGGAAAACAGGATTTACCAAAATGAAAAACGTATTTAAAAGTTACTTTTCCCACTTTTAGGTATTATGCTTATTAACTTGTGAATACTTAATCATGTTAATTTATTTTAATGGCTGTAAGACAATAAACTCTTTTGCAATGGAGAAAAACTAAAATTATTGAGGGGTAATTAGGTATACATCTATTACTTTTCACGAAACGAGCTTAAAAAAAATAGAACAAAAACTAACAAATATTTAAACCAAAACAGAAATATATAAGTTCTTCTTTCCTTACTTTACGCTTCAACTGCATTTAAACTTGCGAAGATAAAAGGATAGATGTGAGGAAGAGCCGACATTTTATTTACAACCAAACGCAATGGACGTTATGATTAGAGAAAACAAAATAAGCAAACCAATGAAATACGAGCTTTCAGTGAAAGTATTTCTAGGTTGTTGCTGTTTTTTCCATTTCCATAAATTGAAGATGGTGGATCATAATTTTTCAGATATAGAATTTTGGCTATTTTTTTGCTTACCATTCCCGCCTACATGTGAAATCTGGTAATTAGTATAAACAAAAGTGAAAGTTATTTTGATAAATTATTTCTACCAGATGGTGGTTTGGTTTGTTTTGAATTTCGCGCAAAGCTACACGAGGGGTATGTACGATAGCCAACCCTAATTTAGCAGTGTAGGACTAGACGGAAGGCAGCTAGTCGTCACCACCCACCGCCAATTCTTGGGTTACTCTTTTGGCAACAAATAGTGGGGTTGATCGTAACATCATAACGTCCCCACAACTGAAAGAGCGAGCATGTTTGGTGCGACGAGGATTCGAACCCACGACCGTCAGGTTACGGGTCGAGTGCCTTAACCACCTGGTCATACTGGGCCACCAAATGGTGAGAAATGGTTACTGGTTTCTTACAGGATGGTTGAGTATTTGTATTTAAATGGGAAACTGTGCTACATGCACGTGACGAATTGACTGGAATGATGTAATGAGACTCGAAAGCTGTTTTAATATAACACAGTCAACTCTCTCTATATATACTTCTAATATGCATATTTGACATTATGAGTTACTTTCTATCTTCATATGTGAATCCACATGTTGTTGAATATCTCAAGGTTTGGAGGAACTCATTAAAATGTGAATATTTCAGCAGTTGATGTTACAATTTTCCAACTTATTTTGGCGCTCATTTTTTTTCACATCACAACTGACCTGTTATGTTTACTTTTGAACATCAAAACATCAGTTTGTCTATTTGACGATGTTATCACTCGTCGAAAAGTTTCGCTGGAATTGATGTCGTCATGATTTCGTATGCCGCACCCGCTCACGATTTGACGTTTAGTTTTCTTGATGTGCTTAACCAACTCTCGAATGTCTTAATGTTTTTTCCCTTCAAAGCTGACTGGTTTGTAGAAACAGATAACAATAACTCATGAATTTGTTACACTGTCATTGTTAGGTATTCCAGTCTATATAATTTACTGTCCCTTTAGCATCGATAAACTGTCACGTGACATGCATGTTATCACTTACGATTACGACTCCTGTGTTTCTAGAAATATTTTCTCAACAAATGGCCAAGTTAATATTTAGGGATTATTTTATACTTTATAACATACATTATAAACATACATTAAAAACATAACATTATAACATACATTACAAACATAACATTATAACAAACAATACAAACATAATATTATAGCATACATTATAACATAATTGGGACAAATCTAATGTTTTCACTCTGTTTTCTGGCTGTGTTTAACAGACACGAAATATATATTTATTCTTAAATGATGCAAGACTATGTCTACAGGAATATAAATTTATTTTTCGCTTTTATTTTCAGGTATTTGTGGCTTTGTACCTAGTCATACTACCCACAGTTGACAGTAGGATGAATGATCACCATCAGGTTTACACCTGGTCTTACAGTGACCAGTTTGACCCGATTATTTTATTTAGACAAGTTGGTGGTAGAGGATTGCACCTTTTTGACCTTAGCCTTGACCAATCACTTGGATTTAAGAACCATAGGCAATCCAGTCGCAACGAGCTTCTGAACAAACCAAAATTGGACGGTAACGGATTCGCAGGTCAAAGGTCAGCTGGCCAGGTCAAGGTATATCGGTACAGCGATGGAGTAGCCCACTCGTATCAGTATAGCTTTGATGATGGTGGGAAAGGTTTTTCGGTCATCTCTCAACCTGCTCGTCCATTTGTCAGCTCTTCAAAAAAAGACCGTTTTGTTGACGATAATCGAACACATACTTTTCCATCTTTTGGTCAGATTTATAATTTGGGCGAGAGAAGACCTCATTCTACCTTCCATCTACCTCGTTCAGTGAAGGATTTCGTAACAGTGACACCTGGCGTGGCCTACGGTCCTTCAGGGCTTCAGGGTCAGCACGCGTCTCGAGGATATCGTGTCAATCAGATGTTGAACGACGGAAACGTATATGGCTATAACAAGGCCGCTGGTTACGTCAAAACGTATAGCACTTCCAGGTCAGACCACCTGGATCCCACCAACGTTCAGTCAGAGATTCAACAGATCCTCAGAGGGATCACAAAAGACTTCCGTTAATCTTGTATTTTAGAAAGTCTAGAGTTGTGTAACTAAGACTTTAAATCTCACTGGACACACGAAATATCGGTAAAAATAATGAGTATTGCAGTGTTGTGGTACAGCTAATTCTTGGTAAATGTCTTCTTTTAAACTGATAATGTAGGATGAGTTTCTCACACTCCACTTTCTTAACAGTGAATTTCTCGTAAGGGCATAAATTCATGTACAATTCAAGGTTTATAAATAAACAGTATTGTCCTGACTTTAGGTGTCCATCACATTTTGACCTTTGAATACAGTCGCTGAATAAGCTTTCATAAACAGTTATTGGAAAGGACGAATACTTGATTATTTAACATTCAGGGATTTCTGACTTTATGAAGGTTTTGTTAAATGTAAACTTTGGTTCCAAACGAAACTTAACCCTAATTCCTACGAAAAGAAACCTTTTTTTTTATTCCATAATTTTGAACTATAGTCTATAATATATCAGTTTGAAGTGCATGTTTTAATATGGTACTTATTAAATAATTATATTATAATATAACAGTTTTGAACTATATGTTTGACCTATTGGTTCAGGATATTTGCTAGTTGAACGGTGCTGTTCTCGGTCACAAATTGCCACTGACTCTAACTTCATTATGGCGAGCACTTTGATGGACGTCAATATCTTAGGTTTGTTCCTGGCTTCTCACCGGGCCTTGCTCGTAACTTGATGAAAAAATATATTTCTCGTTGTAATTGTAATTTAGAACCCTACGTTTCATTTTCTTTCAGACTTTATCCATGATGAGTCACTTTTCCGTTTGATAGTTTTTCATGACATTGTATCCTCACTCAAGTAACAAAACAGTTGTGTATTTTACTAAAATCGAGTTACTAAAAAATGCTGTAAATGTGTTTACAGCGAACACCAGATAAAGGACTTACCGTTCCTTCGGTTACAAAATAAGTCAATACACAGTGTTGTACACTTGTATTCTGTCGCAGAAAAAAAAAGTTATTTTTATTGTAAAACATCAAAACGACCCTTCATTAGGAAAACGCCCTTTGGAATTATACAATAAATTCACGTCACCACAGTCTCAGAAGTTTTATTGAAAAATAATTTTGTTGATAACAATAGATATATAACATTAATATATGTATTTTAAAAACAAATGAAGTACCATTTACCCATTAAGGAAGAGACCTGCAAAATGTTAGTAAAGAAGGTTCTGCTATTGGCTAAACTCTAAAGAGAGCTGACTTTAAAACATTTTATATAAGTACCATATAAAGCTATTAGATGTTATTAACACATGCACTAAATAAACATTCTTTATAAGAGACCCAATTCTAATGAAACTTTGTTAAGAACTTCTCCTTATAATGATGAAAAGTATTAGGTTTTATCCAAATCTAACTAAAACTTTAGGAGTTTTATGGACAGACTGACGTACTTCAAAAATTCTATTGTAGCATTTAATATTGGCATAAAAAATTAACTGGTCCGTCTTATAACAAAACATGGTGCTATTGTGACAAAAAAACTAAATGATCTATTCTGCAGTAAAAACTAGAGCAATAAACAATTTATCTATCTTGTAATAGAAACAGTCACTTGACTGAACAATTTGGGACATAAGCTTTTCTGAAGCATCGTTTGTAATATTTTACACCTTAACGTTGAAACACTGGAACTGAAAGACTTGATAGGTTACAATTTGAAATACAAATCATGTACACTGTGGAGGTTGCTGTTTGTTACACTATCCCTCAATTGTTACTTTTTATTTCAAAAGCTAGATGCGTTCACTCTCTTGTGCGTAATTACTGAAATGCATAAATAAATAAAAACTTATTAAACTCCAACTCATGAGTGCAACAAATAATAACTTGATCCGTGGTCAACAGACTCGCACATAACAATCTAATTAGGCTAATGGTTTCCAACTGTTGGTTTCCTAAAGCCTCGCCCATAAGAATCTAATTAGGCTAATGGTTGCCAACTGTTGGTTTCCTAACGCCTCGCCCATAAGAATCTAATTAGGCTAATGGTTTCCAACTGTTGGTTTTCTAAAGCCTTGCCCATAACAATCTAATCAGGCTAATGGTTGCTAACTGTTGGTTTCCTAAAGCCTCCCCCAAAACAATCTAATTAGGCTAATGGTTGCTAACTGTTGATTTCCTTTTCTTCTTTTCATGTGTGTTTCGTAGCGAGTTGGTACCACCCTTTACCCTATGGTCGCTAATCGTAAATGTTCGTCGTAGACTTCGACACACCCTCTACCCGAAACTTTGAAAATTTACCGGGTGATGTTTTTACACTACTTTATTAACTACATTATAAAATTTATAAAAATAGTTACATTGATAATTCGATTATTTCTTTTTATAATAAAACTAACAAAATAAAAATTTTATTTTTGGGCAAAAGTTCAAATTTGTTAATTTGAGGATTTGCCGTTTTTTCTACAAAAGCTACAAACAGTTAAACTGTAAATACCAATGTTTCTGTTATACCTTGTTTTAGTGTTCACCCTCCTGTTACACCTTATTCTAGTATTCACTCTTCTTTTACATTAAGTTCCAGTGTTGACCCTTCTATAACACTATGTTCTAGTGTTCACCCTTCTGTCACACCTTATTTTAGTATTCACTCTTCTGTTACATTAAGCTCTAGTGTTGACCCTTCTATAACACCTTGTTTTAGTGTTCACCCTCCTGTCACACCTTATTCTAGTGTTCATCCTGCTGTTACATTAAGTTCTAGTGTTGACCCTTCTATAACACCTTGTTCTAGTGTTCACCCTTCTGTTACATCATGTTCTAGTGCTAACCCTTCTGTTACACCATGCTATACAAGAACAAACATACAGTATTTTATCTTATTGGTAAAGATTTTTTCTTCTGTTATTTTTATCTAGCAGAACAATATTTTGGAATTATTTTTGAGAATTCATCCCTGTAAATGTTGATGTTTTCCTTTTTAAAAACCAAACTTGAAGACAAAGTATCAAGAACATAAAGTTGCGGTGTTCTTCCTTTTAGATAAAGAAAGTTGTCGAAGTTTTGTTCGTAAGTGTTCTTAACTCTCGCTGACGTGAACTTTCTGTTCTCAAATTGTTGGGGCACGTAGAGATCTTGTTATCTAACGAGTAACTGCAAATGTTACTGATTTAAATCTGATGTTACCCTGCTTCGAGTCTACTTTACCAAACATTGCACATTAAATGTATCCTTTCTGAAAACATGGTATCTACTTTGTGATACACCGAACCCTCTGGCGACTTCTCATTCAAAAAGGTCCAAAATTTTTTTACCGTCACGGAGGGCTGGAGATGAATGATCTGAATAGTGATCGTCTGATTTGATCTATAAAAACCCTGATCAGCCAGGACCTGTAAGTACTTCTTATTGAAGAACAGAGAGCTGTGGATGTATCGTCATGTTTACCTTCAGAACTGTGAGTACTTAGGTTGGATACAGTTTATTGAATGGTTGTTTGTTTGTTGTGTATACTCACGTATGAGTGTCTTGCCAGGTACTGTATGTTGTTTTTTAGATGTGAATGACAGTTTAATGTTCAAAGTTTAATTTCGTGTCTTGTTAGGTTCTGTATGGTGTTCTCTAGACGTGAATGACAGTTTAATGTCAAAAGTTTAATTTCATGTCTTGTTAGGTTCTAAATGCTGACCTCTAGACGTGAATGACAGTTTAATATTCAAAGTTTAATTTCGTGTCTTGTCAAGTTATGTATGTATAAATGGACTGTGGTTTACTGTCCAAAGTTTAATATCTTGTTTTGCCAGATTTTGTGTGTTGTAGTGGCGATGCTAGGATATTTTCGTTGGGTGGGACTGATGTAAACTGTGGAGGGGCTTCTCAAAATGCCATCAATATGAAGTACAGATGGTAAATTATAATAATGTAAAGACCAAGGTACATTGCAGAAGGGTGTGCTATTTTGAATTGCGTTTTCAATGCAGTTTTCATTGGAAACTCATACTCTGATTAATAATTCATTATTACAAATTAGAAATAATCTGTCTATGTAATATGTTTATATGTAAAAGATGACGCTCACCTAAATTCCACCCAAAGTAATACATAATAATAAAGAAAATCAAGATTAGCTTAGATTGAACATTTAATATATCATTAAGAGTAAAGCTACAAATCAAGAGAAATATAACATAAAGACATAGATTACATATCAGAAACGAATTATCCCATGTGAAGTTAATACATTCTAAAGAAAAGTAAGGTAACTATCAGGCTAACTATTTTTCATCATGTTGTGTTTATAGTCAATATTACTTAAAACAATGCGCCTGTTCTGGTGATTGGCAGTAAATGTCTCTATAACAGTATCAATATCAAGTCGTTTTGCCCTCCCGGAGTTTACTGATATGACAGCAAGGTTGCTGGTATGATTGTTACCACTGATGCTGTACAAGTATGTCTTGAGAAGCTTTAGAGATGAGAAACTTCTCTCACAGGTAGCTGAAGTGACAGGTAGGGTCACAGCGATGCATACAAGTTTGTGGTGATCCATGAAAGCATCCTTGTATGGCTCCAGCATGGTTGCAAGCTCCAGTGGTGTGGATATTTCCCGCCCCTTCTCTTTCTTCCTGGCAATTAGCTGGTTCAACTGATGGACCTCCACTGCGAGGTCATCCTCTGCAACACCATAGTTTGCTGTCATTCCTAAGAGTGCTTGCTTGTCAAGAAATGTGGAGTGTTTGGGGTTCAATGTAGTTGCACCAATTAGAACACTGCAGGCATCAGAGGAGAATCTTCTATTCAACTCATTGAGCATCCTGTCTGTGATGGCATAAAAGGTGTCTCCTGGCATCTGGTGTTGGTTCATTTCTTTCGCTAGTACTCGATGTGATTATGAATTCGTCCATGTGTCTGGGGGCAGATCGCTGTCCACCTTGATGTACCGTCTCAGTACATATTCTCACTTTCTTACATATATCCTCAGCAGACTCTTCCAGTTTTTTCCATGCTGCTTCAGTTCTCATTTCTGAGAGACCAGAGATGACAGATTGTACTAGGTCCTCTACAGAGGCTGGTCAGGTGACTGGAGGTGATCTGATAGCTGTTTTGTCATCATCAGTAGTTTTTCCATGGCCACTAGATTGGTTATGAACTGCTGATCTAGAAGGATGCACAGAACCTTTGATTCAGTAGCGCTGTGGACATTGTCCCCCTCCACAAGACGCTTTAGGGTTGTCAAAATGGCAGGGAGGGTTCTTTTTACAGTCAGACAAGCAGCATGTTGGCAGGGCCATCTTGTGTCTGACAGTCACTCTATGTGCTGGTTCATGTGTTCAAGCTCCTTCTGTACCTTCAGAAATTCTTCATGTACAACCTATGTAGAGAATTTGTACAGCTTCTGAATTGTCACAAGGAACTCTGATGCAGCCTGGATGTTGTGCACACAATCAACTAACACTAGATTTAGACTGTGTGCATAGCAGTGGACACACACAGCCTGAGACACCTCTCTCCTAAACCTCTCCTGTACGCCACTGATGTGCCCTGACATGATTGCAGCTCCGTCATAGCACTGGCCAATGCAGGCATTATGGTAAATATCACATTTAACCAAAGTCTCCACGATTTTCTTGAACAATGAATCTGCATCCAGACCCTCAGCAGTTGTGAAGTCCAGGAACTCCTTGTGAAGGCTCTGTTGGTGGGAAGTACCTTACTGCAATGAACAGCTGTTCTTGTTTGCTCACATCCTTTGTTTCATCCACCATTAGAGCAAAATGCTCAGCTTCCATGACCTCTTTGCTGATATCCTTCCTGATCATTCCAACTATGATGTCAGCAGTTTGTTTTGGATATCATGTTACGTGTACTTGGCATTGTCAGGACTACTCAGCTTCTTCTTCATGATATCATCATACCTGGAAATCATGTCAAGAAGTTCCAAGAAACTGCCCATGTTTTCTGACTGACTACCTTCCCCGTGACCTCTCTGGGCTTCATCCTGGCAGGCTGTGTAGAGCAGAGCATCTATCACAGCTCTTTTGTAATGTTGGTTTTCCTCCACAGTTTTAGCATGGCTTGCATCGAGAGCATGTTGGATCATTGCACCCTTTGTTTTCTGCAATTTTAACTCTGCCCAAGCTTGCATGGCAAACTTGTGTCCTGCAGAGTTATCATGGGACTTTAGTGATGTGGTCGTCTTCTTCCAGTTTCGGAAGCCTTCATGGGTGAAGGACTTTTCAGTTTTACTGAAAAGTTGAGATGCGAAGCAGAATGCAGCACCTTGGGCCACAGAGTACTCCAATTACGAGTGTTGATCACGCCAATTCTTGATGAATGACCTTGGCTGGCTGCTGTAATCTGTAACTGGGAATCTCTTCAAGTCTGGACAGGTAGGACCACTATCTGGAAGCTTGTTCAGGTCCTTGGGTCCTGGTGGTAGTTTTTCACCATGGGTGTAAGTGGTGCTCTCTTGTGGCTGGAGTCCCGCACTAGTCGTGTATGCAGTCTCATCATCACGAACACCACTGTCCTCCTCACGTGCACCACATGTGTTTGTAGGACCATCTACTCGCTGCCTCTTCTTGGATAGCAGGTAGTGTTGCATAATCAACCCTATGTGTAGTATGATCGGTTTATGCTTTGGTGGGTAATGTCTGACTCTTGTCTTGTTTGAAAACGAGTCGCTGATTTTGATTTCCTTTTATTAATCCAAACCGAGTGTGTGTTCCAGTGAGAGGCCGAGTACCAGAGAGAGCAAGAGCCGCCTAAACAAACATAACTTCCTTTTATATAGAGTGCACAAACGTCAAAGTGACCCCCGAGCTGGCTTACTGCTAGTGACACTTCTTACTTCTAAGTTGTGTCAGTTTATATGAAACAAATTGGAATTTCTCTCCTTATATTGGCATTAGGGCTTGGAAAAGATATTCATTTTAAACATCGAAATTTAAGGAAAAAGATATAACATACATACTGTTCGGTCATTTCATGAGTAAGGAACAAATAACAACTAAACATAGTTCAACATTACGAACAACTGCTCTATAGTTCAACATTACGAACAACTGCTCTATAGTTCAACATTACGAACAACTGCTCTGCGGCATTGAAATCACCAAATTATATAAACAGCACATGAAAATCCAGAACATATCCGTAAAATACTGTTAGAGAAAGTGTTTATCTTTAACCATATAGCACAAGTACTTAATTAGAGGGTAGTGATAATGTAAAATTACAGGGCTAATTTGGGAACACAAACACAGCTTTGATAGGGCATGTTGTAAAACTGTAGGCAGCTAATGGGAGTGAGCAGAGGGGGTGTGTGGCGTGCGGCTGGCATCTGGATCTCGATCGAGCTGAGCCGATCGTTAGCCGCACGCAGAGCGTACATCATGGTCAGCAGCTCGGTGATCATACGCTTGAGGCGTTCGAGGCGGGAATCGCGCGCTCGAACAAAGTAAACCCGCAACCTGGATATTGAATTGTCATAGTAGTACCAAAACAAAATGTCTAAATTGCAGAAAGGCTGGTTTCTTCACAAATTCACACTATTCATACAGGCCAAACTATGATTGTGATATTGTTCTTATTATTATAAGTGCGACAAGCACCTGTTACAATAATATAACTACTCAGTGATGTCAAGAAACCCACTTGTTGAGAAATATATATGCAAAAACGGCTCGTTTGGGTTGAGAAAATATTTCGTTCTTGTATGTAATATATTTTCTCAACCCAAACGAGCCGTTTTTACATATATAACTGTAACTACTACATTACATTATATTAGGCACTTCTAGAGAGTCCCATGACAATTTCAAAATTCATTCTAGAATTAGTTAGAAATATTATTTGGTCAGTTAACATATAAGGTTATTATCTAACCATAAAAATAACATTAATTGGATTGAAAGTCACAATTTTAAGTGTATGCCACAATCATCAGTAAAATTTTGTTTTGCTGATACACAATGCAAAATGATCTCACAGAGGACACAACACCAGCGAAATGCTTCATAGTTTTGACCTATCCACAATACACTTATACATGCATGCTGTGTTTTACTTTTCAAAAAAAGATAAATGAAATTAATGGGCAAATACTTTTGAAACCTTTGGTTTATCAAGTAAAATCTCTGATGATCTGTTGAAACTTGAAATCAACATGGTTGTCTAATCTTCGTCAAAGCTGAAGATAGAATAGCATTACACAGGGAGCGGAAATACAACGCATGAGTTTCGGTGCATTCAGTACATTGCTGTGGGACGCATGACACATACTTCCGTCTTAATGAAGACGTTGAGTTCTACAGATCTACGTCTCTTTGATGTGAATTGTTAAGCAACAATGACGATTGTGTTTTCCATATTTTATGAATACATGTAGGTAACAATATCGGAGGCTGAGGGGGCTTGGCTCATTTGGGAGGCTCAAGCCCCCAACCCCCCCTTGGCGTCGCCACTGGTTTGTTGTCCTGCTGTGTGTTGCTACACCCAAGGATCAAGACAATTCTGAAAGTGGTTATTACCAGGCTTTTCTAGTTGTTTACCCCGGCCATGATGGTTACCGGAACAACAAATATGATGATGTGCCCCTAGGTATAGGAGGTGGTTCCACTAAGACTTATCACAACATTCTTCCAAATGGTTACGGATATGAAAACAATTGTTATAGCTACAACAGAGATTTTCGTGATCACAAA
This sequence comes from Carcinoscorpius rotundicauda, assembly GCA_011833715.1. Taxonomy (NCBI): domain Eukaryota; kingdom Metazoa; phylum Arthropoda; class Merostomata; order Xiphosura; family Limulidae; genus Carcinoscorpius; species Carcinoscorpius rotundicauda. The sequence continues at coordinate 92,002,429 of CM022398.1, forward strand.
TACAGGCATGTTTCTTACACCCAGCCTTTTCTAGGTTATGGATATTCTGTACAATCGCAAAAATCGGAAGCTACAGATATTCCAGACCATCACACAGATACGGTAACCAAGGATATGCTGAATCAGCACACAGATACGGAAGCTACTGTCCTCCCATACTTGTTTATAGAATACGCTACACGAACACAACGGATACTGACCTTCTGTTTACATCATGTACGGAATTGGGTGCTATGCTTACGACGGACCTAAACAGTTACCACTAATCTACTTAATACTAAAGCTATGGATAACATAGATACAAGTCAGTGTTAATACAGTTATTCAGGGAGACTGTGTTTCTGATAATAACTAACAGATCTCAAACCCTTTTGTCTTCTGTAATTCGTTCTAACTGAGAAACTGTGTACAAATAAAATTTATTTTCTGACAATACCAATCGTGAACCTGTTATGTAAATGTCGTTTAAATGTTTTGTAAACGACAACATGTCGTGTTGTGTTTGGATTTTCATATCTATTATTTATATTTCCATATTTATATTACTGTTTCAAATTTAAACCAATAAAATATGTTGTTATTCATTTAAAATGAGATTTAGAAATTTCTAGAATTAGGTATATCAATCAATTGACTATAAATGGAATGTTGGCGGCCTAGTGTCTAGACGACAAGTCTCGTGCAAAAACAGACATGCGCAGATTACTCTGGAACTCTGTGGAAGTTACGCGATGGTTCGAGAAATGTAGGTCTACTAATATATAAACAGACGAAAATGTGAGAGAAGGAAGAGTCAGTCATTCGTTTGTATTTGATTTAAGTAATAGTGTCTTTGTACGAGAAATTTTCAACGTTTGCTGTGTGTTTATTCAACTTGAATTTGTGACTAGAACTAGATCTACAAAAGCTGTGATTTTATTTCATCAATCTCTACGATTCGTTCGAATTACTAGTTATACTGAAGGTCAACACGTGTGGAACTGTTCAGGGGAGAGCGGGAAAATTGGAAGGCGATAGATAAGTTTGAGACGTTCATCGGAGGCATCGTGAAGGGAACTTCGTGGAATTTATTGAACTGTGAATTGTTTATGGACTTCTCCATTCAAACTTCGGTATTTCTTCGTGGGACCAAATTCACACCCTAGACCGGAATTTTGGATTTCTGATCTGAACTATATATTGGACACAGGACAGTAACATTTTGTATCGTAATTAACATTGAAGGTTGAAACTAGTACCATTTTGTATTATAATTAAATTTGAAGTTTGAAACCAGTACTATTTTGTGTTGTAATTAATTTTGAGTATTGAAACCGAATATCTGTCATTGTTATCATATAATTTATGTTATATCTGTCATATATATATAATAGCTTATTGTAATAAATTATACAAGCTGTTATCTGTCTTTCTGTTGCGTTTAGTCTACGAAAAACATAAAGCATATAAATAAAAAACGTAACAGAAAATTGGGGGCTCGTCCGGGACATCGAACAAACAATTTAATTCTATTCTAAAATTAGATTTATATTTAATACAGATAGACAGCTTGTATATTCAAAATGGCATTCCATCTCGAAGAGTTTATAGACAAATTTAATCAGAATCCCTCTTTCAAAATGATCAGTGAATCAAAAAAATCTGAATTGCTTGATGTTGGAAAACATTTCAATTTAGAAGTGAAGCAAGCAATGAAGAAAGCAGATATCAAACGAATTATTGTTGAGCATTTGGTCAGCCAAAAAGTTTTACCTCAAAAAGTTGAACAACAATTGCCCGCCGCTCATTTTGACCCAGATTTTGAATTAAAAAGAATGGAAATGGAAATGAAATTTCTTTAAGAAATTGAAAGCAAACGTCTTGAGGCAGAAAAAGAAACCAAACGACATGATGCAGAACAAAAACGTATTGAGACAGAACAGGAAAACAAACGCCTTGTTCTTGAGGCAGAACAAGAAAACAAACGCCTTGATGCCGAAATACAAATAGAACGCATTAAAGCGGATAAGGAAATCAGTATGAGAAAGGCACAGACAGAAGAAAAGATTGTCCAAATGTGGTTGGATAATTTTAATGCTTCCAAAAAAATTCGTTTAGCGCCTGCATTGAATGAGAAGGCTGTAGATAAATATTTTCAGCAATTTGAAAAATTGGCCCTTAGGCTAAAATGGCCTACCGAATATTGGACAGTATTACTTCAGAGTGTTCTCAAGGGTAAAGCTCAGGAAGTATTTTCCAAACTCACGGCCGAGCAAAGTTATGATTATGAGCACGTCAAAAAATGCATTTTGAATGCTTATGAATTGGTGCCAGAGGTATACAGACAAAAATTTCGTGGTTACAAAAAGTTTGACAGCCAAACTTATGTCGAATTTGCTCGTGAAAAAGAAACTCTGTTCGACAGGTGGTGTGATTCCAAAGAATCAAAGAGGATTAAACAAAACTCAGAGAACTCATGTTAGTTGAAGAGTTTAAAAGATGTATTCCCGTAGAGCTTAAAACTTACATTGATGAACAAAAACCTTCCAAAATTTATGATGCTGCTGTCTTGGCAGACGAGTATGCTTTGACTCACAAAGATTTTTCGTACAAAAGCAAAACAAATCACACAGCAAAGAAACCCAATGACTCATTCAAGCATTATGCAAATGTCGACAAAGACAAAAAAGAGCAAACTTCTGATTCTCCAACAAAGACTTCATCTTATTCTCAAAGCTCGTCATCTACCAAAAACGTGTCATTCTCATCCAAAACATGTGCTTATTGTAGGAAACCTGGCTATCTGATTTCTGAGTGCTATAAGCTTAAAAACAAGCCATCACCCAATAGTTTCATTTCGCCCTTGTTTGATACATCATTGGTTCCCAATGATTTTGACCCTGTTCAGTCCACTGTGGATTCCAAGTCCAATATTTTTGATGTACCTGAAGATCTTGTTGAGGACAAATTTAAGCCTTTCATCACTGAAGGTTTTGTTTCTTTTGTTGGCGATTCACATCTACAACCAATTAAGATCCTGCGGGATACTGGAGCTTTTCAGAGTTTGATTTTGGAAAGTGTATTTCCGTTTTCTGAAAAGTCATTCGTTGGAGCCAATGTGCTCATTTCTGGTGTCGAAGGTGGCGTCGTTTCTGTCCCTCTTCATAGATTGAATTTGCATTTGGACTTAGTTTCAGGCTCAGTGACTGTGGGTATGAAATCTTTATTGCCTGTTGAAGGTGTGTCTATGCTTTTGGGGAATGATTTGGCTGGTAGTAAGGTGGTACCAGAGGTATATACCTCTTGACAATCATGTGTGCTTCTACACGTTTCCTTGAGGTTATCCCTTTGAGAAAAATCACTGATCCCAACATTGTCGAGGCTCTTGTCAAATTCTTTACCATGTTCGGGATTCCAAAAGTTGTACAATCAGATGAAGGCTTAAATTTTATGTACAAGCTATTTCAACAAGCCATGCATGAACTAAACATCCATCAAATTTTATCCAGTGCATACCAACCTGAGTCACAAGGTGTTCTTGATCGTTTCCACCAAATTACTACCACGAACACTCAAAGAAATAGGATAAGGGTGTTCCCTTGTTATTGTTTGCATTTCGTGAGGTTGTTCAAGAACCTACTATATTTAACCCTTTTGAGTTGGTTTAAAAAAACAACAAAAAAAGGTTTTCACAAGTTCAATTTTTTTTTTTACTTTTAAGGGGGAGAGTGTTATGTAAATGTTTTGTAAATAACAACATGTCGTGTTGTGTTAGATATTCATATCTATTATTTATATTTCAATATTTATATTACTGTTTCAAAGTTTAAACCAATACAATATGTTGTTATTCATTTAAAATAAGATTCAGAAATTTCTAGAATTAGGTAGATCAATCAATTGACTATAAATGGAATGTTGGCGGCCTTATGTCGAGACGACAAGTCTCGTGAAAAAACAGACATGCGCAGATTATTCTGGAACTCTGTGGAAGTTACGCGATGGTACGAGAAATGTAGGTCTACTAATATATAAACAGACGAAAATGTGAGAGAAGGAAGAGTCAGTCATTCGTTTGTATTTGATTTAAGTAATAGTGTCTTTGTACGAGAAATTTTCAACGTTTGCTGTGTGTTTATTCAACTTGAATTTGTGACTAGAGCTAGATCTACAGAAGCTGTGATTTTATTTCATCAATATTTGCGATTCGTTCGAATTACTAGTTATACTGAAGGTCAACACGTGTGGAACTGTTCAGGGGAGACCGGGAAAATTGGAAGGCGATAGATAAGTTTGAGACGTTCATCGGAGGCATAGTGAAGGGAACTTCGTGGAATTTATTGAACTATGAATTGTTTATGGAGTTCTCCATTCAAACTTCGGTATTTCTTCGTGGGACCAAATTCACACCCTAGACCGGAATTTTGGATTTCTGATCTGAACTTTTGGACTTTCATTCTAGATCATTATATTGGACACGGGCCAGTACCATTTTGTATTGTAATTAGCTTTGAAGGTTGAAACCAGTACTATTTTGTATTGTAATTAATTTTGAATATTGAAACTGAATATCTGTCATTGTTATTATATAATTTACGTTATATCTGTCACACATATAAAAGCTTATTGTAATAAATTATACAAGCTGTTATCTGTGTCTTTCTGTTCTGTTTAGTCTACAAAAAACATAAAACATAAAAAAATCGTAACAGAACCATTGATAAAATGATCAGTTTCTGACCAGCTTGAAGACTCATTATTGTTTGTAAGTTTGTACAACTATTGTATATAAGCCATTATTTATAATATTCATTATTATAAAGTTATTATTGTTTGTAGATAAATCATTATTTGTGATAACCATTATTATAAATAATATTATTGCTTGTACATAAATCATTATTTGTAATAACCATTATTTTAAATAGTATTATTGCTTGTACATAAATCATTATTTGTAATAATCATTTTATAAATGGTATTAGTGTTTGTATATAAATCATTATTTGTAATAACCATTATTATAAATGGTATTATTGTTTGTATAAAAATCATTATTTCTAATAACAATTACTATAAATGGTATTATTGTTTGTATAAAAATCATTATTTGTAATAACCATTTTATAAATAGTATCATTGTTTGTATAAAAATCGTTATTTGTAATAACAATTATTATAAATGGTATTATTGTTTGAATATAAATCATTATTGTAATAACCATTATTATAAAAGGTATTATTGTTTGTAAAAAATTCATTACGCATAATATCCACTAATATAAATAGCATTACTGTTTGTATATAAATCATAAATGTAAAAACCATTATTATAAATGGTATTATTGTTTGAATATAAATCATTATTGTAATAACCATTATTATAAAAGGTATTATTGTTTGTAAAAAATTCATTACGCGTAATATCCACTAATATAAATAGCATTATTGTTTGTATATAAATCATAAATGTAAAAACCATTATTATAAATGGTATTATTGTGTGTATATAAATCATTATTTGTAATAACCATTTTATAAATCGTATCATTGTTTGTATATAAATCATTATTTGTAATAACCATTTTATAAATCGTATCATTGTTTGTATATAAATCATTATTTGTAATAACCATTATTATAAATGGTATTATTGTCTGTACATAAATCATTATTTGTAACAACCATTATTTCAAATAGTATTATTGCTTGCACATAAATCATTAGTTGTAATAACCATTTTATAAATAATATCAGTGTTTGTATATAAATCATTATTTCTATTAACCATTATTATAAATGGTATTATTGTATGTGTATCAATTATTATTGTTGTGTAAATGTCATGTAAATGTTTTGTAAACGACAATATGTTGAGTTGTGTTTAAATTTTCATTTCTATTATTTATATTTCAATATTTATATTATTGTTTCAAAGCTTAAACCAATAAAATATGTTGTTATTCATTTGAAATAACATTTAGAATTTTCTAGAATTAGGTAGATCAATCAATTGACTATAAATGGAATGTGGCGGCGTAGTGTCCAGACGACAAGTCTCGTGCAAGAACGGACATGCGCGGATTTCTCTGGAATGTTGGAAAATTTCGCGATGGTTCGGGAAGTCTCGGCCTACAAATATACAAATAGACGGAGACGCGAGAAATAAAAAGAGTCATCAGATTTTATTCGAAGAAAAGAATGAGAAGAGTCTTTAGTTTTTATTCGAAGAAAAGAATGAGAAGAGTCTTTAGTTTTTATTCGAAGAAAAGAATGAGAAGAGTCTTTAGTTTTTATTCGAAGAAAAGAATAAGAAGAGTCAGTCATTCGTTTGAGAAAGTTTAAGTGTTTGCTGTGAGTCTATTCAACTTGAATTTGTGACTGAAGCTAGATCTACAGAAGCTGTGGTTTTGTCTCGTCAATCTTTGCGATTCATCCGAATTACTGGTTGTGCTGAGAGTCGACACGTACGGGAGTAGCCAGGGGAGATCGGAAAAATTGAAGGCGACAAGTTTGAGACGTTCATTAAGAAGCACCGTAAAAAGAACTTCTTCATTCTCCATTCAAACTTTGGTATTTCTTCGTGGGACCAAATTCACACCCTAGACCGGAATTTTGGATTTCTGATCTGAACTTTTGGACTTTCATTCTAGATCATTATATTGGACACAGGCCAGTAACATTTTGTATCGTAATTAACATTGAAGGTTCAAACTAGCACCATTTTGTATTATAATTAACTTTGAAGTTTGAAACCAGTACTATTTTGTGTTGTAATAATTTTGAAGGTTTAAACTTAAAATCTGTCATTGTTGTTATATAATTTGTGTTATATCTGTTACATATATAATAGCTTTTTGTAATAAATTATACAAGCTGTTATCTGTGTCTTTCTGTTGCGTTTAGTCTACAAACAACAAAAAACATAAAAAAACGTAACAATTATTGTAATAACCATTATTATAAATGGTATTATTGTTTGTATATAAAACATTATTTGTAATAACCATTATTATAAGTGGTATTATTGTTTGTGTATAAATCATTATTGCAAAAACCATTATATAAACGGTATTACTGTTTATATATAAATAATAATTTTTAATAACCATTATTATAAATGGTATCAGCGTTTGTACATAAATCATTATTCGTAATAACTAGTTTTAAAAATAATATTATTGTTTGAATATAAATCATTATTTGTTATAACCATTATTATAAATGGTATTATTGTTTCTATAAAAATCATTATTTGTTATAACCATTATTATAAACGGTATTATTGTTTCTATAAAAATCATTTTTTTTAATAACAATTACTATAAATGGTATTATCGTTTGTATAAAAATCATTATTTGTAATAACCATTATTATAAATGGTATTATTGTTTGTGTATAAATCATTATTGTAACAACCATTATTATAAATGGTATTATTGTTTGTCTATAAATAATAATTTGTAATAACCATTATTATAAATGGTATTATTGCTTGCACATAAATCATTATTTGTAATAACTATTATTATAAATGGCATTATTTTTTGTATATAAATCATTACTTGTAGTAACGACTACTATAAATAGCATTATTGTTTGTATATAAATAATTATTTGTAATAACTATTATTATAAATGGTATCAGTGTTTGTATATAAATCATTATTTGTAATAACTATTATTGTAAATAGTATAAAAATCATCAATTGTAATAACCATTATTATAAATGGTATTATTTTTTGTGTATAAATCATTATTTGTAATAACCATTAATATAAATAATATAAGTGTGTGTATATAAATCATTTATTGTAATAACCATTATTATAAATGGTATTATTGTGTGTATATAAATCATTATTTTTGATAACCATTATTATAAATAGTATTATTGTTTGTTTATAAATTATTATTTGTAATAACCATTATTATAAATAGTATTATTAATTGTACATAAATCATTACTTGTAATAACTTGTATTTTAAATGGAATTATTAATGAGAAAATACAGACCTCCTGACGTTGCTGCTGATCATGAGTGGAATGTTATTCACCAAATCGTCATTCCAAAATGCTATCGGAATGATATTCTTAGTCTTGCTCATGACCATGTATTGTCGGGACACTTAGGTGTAAGAAAGATCCTAGATCGTATCCGACGACATTTCTATTGGCCAAAGATGCGCCAAGATGTTGTTGACTTTTGTAAGACATGCCATTCTTGCCAAATGACAGGAAAACCAAATCAGGGGGTTCCCAAAGCACCAGTGCAGCCCATTCCTTTCTCAGGGGTCATTATCGACTGTGTTGGCCCAATGCCAAAAAGCAAAGCAGGAAATGAATACCTCTTGACGATCATGTGTGCTTCTACCCGTTTCCCTGAGCCAATCCCTTTGAGAAAAATCACTGCTCCTAACATTGTCAAGGCTCTTATTAAATTCTTTACCATGTTCGGGATTTCAAAAGTTGTGCAATCAGATCAATGCTCAAATTTTATGTCCAAGCTATTTCAACAAACCGTACATGAACTAAACATCCATCAAATTTCATCCAGTGCATACCATTTTGAATCACAAGGTGTTCTTGATCGTTTCCACCAAAATACTGCCACGAACACTCAAAGAACTGGGATGAAGGTGTTTCCTTTTTATTGTTTGCAGTTCGTGAGGGTTTTAAGGAATCCACTGGATTTAACCCTTGTAAGTTGGTTTAAAAAAAATAAAAAAACAACGTCTTTACAAGTTCAAACTTTTTTTTTACTTTTAAGGGGGAGAGTGTTATGTAAATGTGTAAATATATTGTAAACGACATGTCGTGTTGTGTTTGGATTTTCATTTCTATTATCTATGTTTCAATATTTATATTATTGTTTCGAAGTTTAAACTAATAAAATATGTTGTTATTCATTTAGGGTAACATTTAGAATTTTCTTGACTTAAGTAGACCAATCATATGTTTGCAAATGAAGTGCTGGTGACTTTGTGTCTAGATGTTTAGTCTCGTGCAAGAACGGACATGCGCGGAATGCTCTGGAGATCTGTAGAAATTTCGCGGTTATTCGAGGGGTCTAGGCCTACAATATATAAACAGATGAAGATGCGAGAGAGAAAGGAGAGTCAGACATTAGTTTTATTTCAAAAGAAGAGAGTCAGTTATTTGAGAAAGATTAAGTGTTTGCTGTGATTATTCAACTTGGTATTGTGACTGAAGTTAGATCTACGGAAGCTGTGATTTTATTTCGTCAATCTCTACGATTCATCTGAATTACTGCTTGTGCTGAGAGTCGGCGAATTTATTGAACTGTGAACTGTTTCTGAACTTCTTCATTTAAGCTTCGGAATTTCTTCGTGGGACCAAATTCACACCCTAGACTGGAATTTGAGACTTTCATTTTAGATCATTATATTAGATACAGGCCAGTACCATTTTGTATTGTGATAAATTTTGAAGTTTGAAACTAGTATTATTTTGTTTTGTAATTAATTTCGAATGTTGTAACTTAATATCTGTCACTGTTATTATATAATTTATGTTATATCTGTTATATTTGTTAACAGTTTAGTGTAATAAATTATACAAGCTGTTATCTGTTTTTCTTTTGCGTTTAGTCTACGAAAAACATAAAACATAAAAATACGTAACATATATAAATCATAATTTGTATTAACCATTTTATAAATGGTGTTAGTGTTTGTATATAAATCATTATTTGTAATAATAATTATTATAAATTGCATTATTGTTTGTATATAAATCTTGTTTGTAATAACCATTATTTGATATTTTGTTATTGTTTGTGTATAAATCATTATTGTAATAACCATGATTATAAATGGTATTATTGTTTGTCTATAAATCATTTGTAATAACCACTATTAAAATGGTATTAGTGTTTGTGTATAAATCATTATTGTAATAACAATTATTATAAATGATATTATTCTTTGTATATAGATCATTATTTGTAATAACCATTATTTCAAATGGTATTATTGTGTTTGTGTAAATCATTATTGTAATAACCATTGTTACAAATGGTATTATTGTTTGTATATAAATCATTATTTGTTATAAACTTTATTATAAATGGTATTATTGTTTGTATAAAAATCATTATTTGTAATAACAATTATTTTAATTAGTATTATTGTTTGTATACAAATCATTATTTGTAATAACAATTATTTTAATTAGTATTATTGTTTGTATACAAATCATTATTTGTAATAACAATTATTTTAATTAGTATTATTGTTTGTATACAAATCATTATTTGTAATAACTATTATTATAAATGATATTAGTTGTTATGTAAATGTCATGTAAATGTTTTGTAATCGAGAACATGTGGTGTTGTGTTTAGATTTCCATATCTATTATTTATATTTCATATTTATATTTTTGTTTTGAAATTTCGACCAATAAAATACGTTGGTATTCATTGAGAAATTTCTAGATTTAGGTAGATGTTTCATTTGACTATAAATGGTATATTTCGCGGCCTAGTGTCTTGACGACAAATCTCGTGCTAAAATAGACATGCGCAGATTATTATGGAATGTTGAGTTACGCGATTGTTCAAAAAAAGGCCTACTAATATATAAACAGACGGAGATGGAAAAAAAGATTCAGTCATTAGTTTTATTCAAATCAAGATGTTGTCTACGTTTGAGAAAAAGTAAACTTTTACTTTGTGTTTATTCAACTTGGATTTGTGACTAGAGTTAGATCTACAGAAGCTGTGATTTTATTTCGTCAATCTTTACGATTCATTCGAATTACTAGTTATACTGAAGGTCAACACGTGTAGAACTGTTTAGGGGAGACCGGGAAAATTGGAAGGCGATAAGTTAGAGACGTTCATCGGAGAAACCGTGAAGGAAACTTCGTCGAATTTATTGAGCTGTGAATTGTTTCTGGACTTCTCCATTCAAACTTCGGAATTTTCTCGTGAGACCAAATTCACACCCTAGACCGGAATTTTGGATTTCTGATCTGAACTTTTGGACTTTCATTCTAGATCATTATATTGGACACAGGCCAGTACCATTTTGTATTGTAATTAACTTTGAAGGTTGAAACTGAATATTTGTCATTGTTATTATATAATTTATGTTATATTTGTTACATATATAATAGTTTGTTATAATAAATTATACAAGCTGTTATTTGTGTCTTTCTGTTGCGTTCAGTCTACATATAAAACAAAAAAAAAACACGTAACATTAATGTATGTATAAAAATCATTCTTTGTAATAACCATTATTATAAATGGTATTAGTGTTGGTGTATAAATCATTATTTGTAATAACCATAATTATTTATTTGTATTATTATTTGTGTATAAATCATTCTTTGTAATAACCATTATTATAAATGGTATTAGTGTTGGTGTATAAATCATTATTTGTAATAACCATTATTATAAATGGTATTATTGTTTGTGTATAAATCATTATTTGTAATAACCATTATTGTAAATGGTATTAGTGTTTGTGTATAAATCAATTTTTGTAATAACCATTATTATAAATGGTATTAGTGTTTGTGTATAAATCATTATTTGTAATAACCATTACTATAAATGGCATTATTGTTTGTGTATAAATCATTATTTGTAATAACCATTACTATAAATGGCATTATTGTTTGTGTATAAATCATTATTTGTAATAACCATTACTATAAATGGCATTATTGTTTGTGTATAAATCATTATTTGTAATAACCATTACTATAAATGGCATTATTGTTTGTGTATAAATCATTATTTGTAATAACCATTACTATAAATGGCATTATTGTTTGTGTATAAATCATTATTTGTAATAACCATTACTATAAATGGCATTATTGTTTGTGTATAAATCATTATTTTTAATAACCATTACTATAAATGGCATTATTGTTTGTGTATAAATCATTATTTGTAATAACCATTGCTATAAATGGCATTATTGTTTGTGTATAAATCATTCTTTGTAATAACCATTATTATAAATGGTATTAGTGTTGGTGTATAAATCATTATTTGTAATAAACATTATTATAAATGGTATTAGTGTTTGTGTATAAATCATTATTTGTAATAACCATTATTGTAAATGGTATTAGAGTTTGTGTATAAATCAATTTTTGTAATAACCATTATTATAAATGGTATTAGAGTTTGTGTATAAATCATTATTTGTAATAACCATTACTATAAATGGCATTATTGTTTGTGTATAAATCATTATTTGTAATAACCATTACTATAAATGGCATTATTGTTTGTGTATAAATCATTATTTGTAATAACCATTATTGTAAATGGCATTATTGTTTGTGTATAAATCATTATTTGTAATAACCATTACTATAAATGGCATTATTGTTTGTGTATAAATCATTATTTGTAATAACCATTGTAAAATGGCATTATGTTTGTGTATAAATCATTATTTGTAATAACCATTGCTATAAATGGCATTGTTTGTGTATAAATCATTATTTGTAATAACCATTGCTATAAATGGCATTATTGTTTGTGTATAAATCATTATTTGTAATAACCATTGCTATAAATGGCATTATTGTTTGTGTATAAATCATTATTTGTAATAACCATTATTGTAAAGGACATTATTGTTTGTGTATAAATCATTATTTGTGATAACCATTATTATAAAGGACATTATTGTTTGTGTATAAATCATTATTTGTGATAACCATTATTATAAAGGACATTATTGTTTGTGTATAAATCATTATTTGTGATAACCATTATTATAAACGGCATTATTGTTTGTGTATAAATCATTATTTGTAATAACAATTATTATAAATGGCATTATTGTTTGTGTGTTAAATGATATTTGTATGTAGAAAAACAGTGTATCGGTATTGCTGACAACTGTCGCAAATTTGATACATATAAACATTTAAGTAACTTCTACGTTTCAGTCATTATTTAATTTAATTTAACGCTATTTGAAATTGTAATATGTAACAAGTAACATAGGTAGTAATGTAACAAGTAACACAGTGAGTGATGTTGTAAAAAGTAACACAGTGAGTGATGTTGAAAGTTCCACCTCTGAAGAAATTTTGCAGTAAAATTCACTGCTCAAAATAAAGAGTTGTTCATACTAAATCGCATACTTTAAATTTGTCTGGGCATTTCTTACAATTTTAGGCTTATATATGTCGCTTCTGAGCCTTTTCAACGTCGGATCTTGTCTTCTGTATGACGTCTTGTGGCTATGCTGTTCGTTCATTAGTATTTCAAGGTACTGCTGTTCATTAGTAGTTCCCAAGTTACTGGTGTTCATTAGTAGTTCAAGGTACTGCTGTTCATTAGTATTTCCCAAGTTACTGGTGTTCATTAGTAGTTCAGGGTACTGCTGTTCATTAGTAGTTCCCAAGGTACTGCTGTTCATTAGTATTTCCCAAGTTACTGGTGTTCATTAGTAGTTCAGGGTACTGCTGTTCATTAGTATTTCCCAAGGTACTGCTGTTCATTAGTAGTTCAGGGTACTGCTGTTCATTAGTATTTCCCAAGGTACTGCTGTTCATTAGTATTTCCCAAGGTACTGCTGTTCATTAGTATTTCCCAAGGTACTGCTGTTCATTAGTATTTCCCAAGGTGCTGCTGTTCATTAGTAGTTCCCAAGGTGCTGCTGTTCCTTAGTTGTTACCAAGGTAGGAAGATCTCTCGTGAGGTTTGGCAGGAATGTGACCTGTAGTCTGATAACTACAAGTTTCAATGGCGAGAGTAAATTCATATAAATTATCACAAATTCAATTTTTTCCCCAATATGAGCAGACATCATTCTTCAAATTTTTGTTTCACTCTTTCCTTAGCTTTAGAGTGAGGATGATATGGAGTTATAAAGATGTGGTTAATTCTTATAGATTTTCAAATTTCATCCATCAAATGAGACAAATTATGAGTCATTATCAGATACAAAAATTGTAGGAACACCATATCCGTATCCATCCATCAATTAGTTTATTAACAATAACATTTATGATTATTAGTTTAAGATGATATAAATCAACCAGTTTACTGATATAACCTGTCCTAATCAACAAAGAAGTGTTTCCTGTCCTAGACTTATGATTATGTCTATTCTTTACCAGGTGCCAGTAGTTTTGTGTCTAAAATAAATCCAGCTGGTCACTTCTGATCAAATTTAGTGATTTGACAACCACGACAACAATTTTAGTGTTCTTTCACATTCCTGACCAATAACCACATCTGAATACACTGTCTACTGTTTTTCGGATAATAACAACATATATGTTTGTATTCATCATCTTTAGCTTGTTTAATGTGCTGTGGTGTTAACATTGACAATGGTAAAAAATTCAGGTGATAGCATACTTATGTCCAAATTTGGAATTACTTTTGGGAAGTCAATTGGACAGGACATCAGGGAAGTGGTTCTCTTTATTTTCTGTGTATTATTTCAAATGTCAAGTCATTATTTTAATGATCAATCTATCAGTTACCTACGTGTGATCAATTATAATTGTAAATTATTCTTCACTTAGATGTAGCTTAAATTTTTTATATGGCTCATACTACAGCTAAAAGTCTAACTCTCTCGTATCATAGCTTTTTTATATGGTTCATACTACAGCTAAAAGTCTAACTCTCTCGTATCATAGTTTTTATATGGCTCATACTACAGCTAAACAGTCCTCTCGTATCATAGTTTTTTTATATGGCTCATACTACAGCTAAACAGTCCTCTCGTATCATAGTTTTTTTATATGGCTCATACTACAGCTAAACAGTCCTCTCGTATCATAGTTTTTATATGGCTCATACTACAGCTAAACAGTCCTCTCGTATCATAGTTTTTATATGGCTCATATTACAGCTAAACAGTCCTCTCGTATCATAGTTTTTATATGGCTCATACTACAGCTAAACAGTCCTCTCGTATCATAGTTTTTATATGGCTCATACTACAGCTAAACAGTCCTCTCGTATCATAGTTTTTATATGGCTCATACTACAGCTAAACAGTCCTCTCGTATCATAGTTTTTATATGGCTCATACTACAGCTAAACAGTCCTCTCGTATCATAGTTTTTATATGGCTCATATTACAGCTAAACAGTCCTCTCGTATCATAGTTTTTATATGGCTCATACTACAGCTAAACAGTCCTCTCGTATCATAGTTTTTATATGGCTCATACTACAGCTAAACAGTCCTCTCGTATCATAGTTTTTATATGGCTCATATTACAGCTAAACAGTCCTCTCGTATCATAGCTTTTGTTTTGCAGAGTTCAATGTTTTACTGACACAGAGCTGCTCCTAATTCAACATGTAAAACATTAGAATGTAAACATATAATGTTTACCTATTTTTGAAAGTTACACAACCGGATATTATTCACCTAAAGCCTGTTCTTTCATTTCCGGAATGGATCTTCACAGTAAGGAGTCCATTTACACGTGACATGCTTCTTTCGTAACTGATATACAGGTTCAATAACTGTAGTGAAACTGATAATGGACTGAATGTACCAGGCAAACACAAGCACAATCTTTGCAGTTGGTTGGAGCTGGGAAATCTGTAACAGCTTTCACTTTTCCCTCATTTGGGTGTTAATGCCCTCAGAAGAGAGTTTACATCTTAAACATGATACTTCTATTTGGAAAAAAAAATGTCTATATAAACGTTTATAATGAGATTAGCTGTTATAAAACTAATTTAGGGTCAAAAGACACGTGTTATACTTACATTAACTAAAGACACGTGTAAAACTAACATTAACTAAAGACATCTGCTGTATTTATATTAACTAAAGACACCTGTTATACTTACATTAACTGAAGATACGTTTAATATTTACTACAATAACTTAGTTGAAGTGTTGGATTGTTTCATTTGATTTGTTATAATTTTGTTTAACACTAAACGTTCTGACCTAACCAGAACAGTTTTCAGTGTTGTTACATAGTTAGTGGAAGGTTTAACTTTCACAAAACTTCCATATTTAAATTCTGCTCTCGTATCTTTGTTCCATATTTACACATATTCTCTTGGAACGACGTATAAATGAGTTCCTTTGAGTACAAGTGTAACGTCATACAGGTCTATGTAGGTGAAGTTTAATCACATTGCTGCTAAATGTTGATTAGTCCCTCGATCTTTTGTATTGTTTAATAAATGTAAACACATCATAAACAGATAAAACAAAGTGACATTTCAAGTAACTTCATGATTCCAAAATTCATAGATTTTTCGCACTTTTACAAAAAACATTCTAACTGACACAGCTGAATGGTATTTCCAACTAAATAGTTCTTTGGACAATTTAGTATTATTTAAAACCAATGAGTACAAATAAATCAATGATTTTTGTTGTCGTTTTTTAATTCTCCCCAGTGTTCGAAAGTTGTTTCTCATGGAAAGCCTTCCACCATTCTGGTGGTCCTCCCCTCAAACAAGAAGTCGCACGTTCGTTCCATTTATCCTTAAGTGCTTTACGCATGTAAAGATATATTTCTAAACTTAAAAAAAACAACTCAAAAACATTAAAATCCGGCTTTCTATCGAACTTCATAACAGACTGGAATGGTGAACTGGTGATGTAAACCGATAAATTTTCCACAGGTCTAAAGAATGAATGGACTCAGCGTAGTTGAAGGGAGACTGAATTGGGGTTCTCTTGCTAGTAGATCAATAACCATCTGGTTATCCTTTACACCTCTTGTGGTTATCCTTTACACCTCTTCTGTCAGTATTGACATTAAATATTTCAAACTTGTTACATCGTACATCCGTGGTAACACAAACACTAATTAACTTACATTTAATTGATATTAATCTAATGCTGAATTAATCACTTGATATCAAGTTGAGAAACAAGACAAAATCCAAAGAGCAAACTTTATAAAAAAAATCACTGTTTGAGCCCCGTAACTACAGTCATGGCTCAAGAACAAAGTATTCATAACAACAACACCCTTGGAATTAAACACAACGTTCAGCAAAACAATAAATAAACCAGTGTCTGGCTATAGCTTCTCACCAGTATTAATAACTAATTTATAATATATATTAATATATCAATAATTATAGAATCAGTCAAAAGAAACAGAATGAAAAAACCAAATAAAGAAAAATAAAGTATTCAAACAGTGTCAGTAACATTGTCGATAAATAGCAGTAAGTAAAAAAATAACTTTTGCCTTTCTCGCTCTCTTTCTTAGTGAAGCGTCTCATAAATTACTTATTCACTCAGTAGGTCACGAGATTACGTCATCAGGTGACCATAAATTTACATAATCTTATGTTACATCACTAGCACTTGGACGTCGTTGCTGAGGTATATCGTGATAATTTCATCATACACACATATATTTACTCAAAATAAAAATCATTATATAGAAGACGAGATAATTTCTCAATGCAAGGAAAAATTCTTAGATAAATTAATTGATAAAAGAAAATAATAAATAAACAAAAACACAACAATAACCAAAGAAAATGGAATTTGCTATCTCTCAAGATAACATTATCATGTTGTAACATGGACTTAATAATATAAGTTAATCTTGTGTTGTTGTAACGTGGACTCAACAATATAAGATCATCTCGTGTTGTTGTAAAGTGGACTCAACAATATAACATATAACATAATCTTGTGTTGATGTAACATGGGCTCAACAATATAAGATAATCTTGTGTTGTTGTATTATGGACTTAATATAAGATCATATTGTGTTGTAACGTGGACTCAAAAATATAAGATCATATTGTGTTGTAACGTGGACTTAACAGTATAAGATCATCTTATGTTGTTGTAACGTGGACTCAACAATATAAGATGGTCTTATGCTGTTGTAATGTGAACTCAACAATATAACATATAACATAATCTTGTGTTGATGTAACATGGACTCAACAATATAAGATAATCTTGTGTTTTTGTATTATGGACTTAATATAAGATCATATTGTGTTGTAATATGGACTCAACAATATAAGATCATCCTGTGTTGTTTTAATATGGACTCCACAATATAAGAATAACTTGTGTTATTGTAACATAGAGATAATGTACCAGTGTTCTTGTATCTTGTGTGATGTATATACCAAGAAACGCTCTCCATCTGATCCTTACCCTTACCACGAATTTTATGAAAGATGCTAACGTAGTTTGTTTTTTTCTAGAATAAACCCCAACAGAGACTTCACGGATTTCACACTCAGGAACAAACTCACGTGAGAGAGCTAACATTCTGTTTTGTAACAGCTTCTTTAATGTTTAGGACTTCACCTTCTCATCTTCGTGACATCCGTCTGACCCGAAAACCTGGATTTCTAAATCCCCTACATTCATACCTGTTCAGAAAGGGAAAAGCTGATGTGACGTCGTCACTGTGGAACATCAGGGACGAGTTTTATAGACAGACCTTCGCATACGATACCAGATGGCGTGTACGTAATGTATTGCTACAAATACGTGTTTAAAAATTACAGAATTTAAAACACGGAGGAAAATTAAGTGTTTAAAAAGACAGTAAGTGAGAGGCAGGTTTTTACAAAAAGTAGGGAAAATTAATATATTTGGTTCAGACGTTTGGGATAATAAAGATTTCGTCGCCAGGATAAGCTCATCACGAAACACTAGATATGGCCATTAAGGTAAGTGAACACTCTTACGAGAGTTTTAATTTGTTAGTAGGGAATACAATAGTTATTTGTTGACTAGAAAAATATGACGTAAGAATAGAACACTGTTACGAGAGTTTTGATTTGTTAGTAGGGAATACAATAGTTATTTGTTGACTAGAAGAATATGAGGTATGAATAGAACACTGTTACGAGAGTTTTGATTTGTTAGTAGGGAATACAATAGTTATTTGTTGACTTGAAGAATATGACGTAGGAATAGCTTGCAAAATTCGTACTTTTATTCATGAAGTATGGAACCACCAGATGTCACTCTAGATGTTTTGATTAGACTAACATAAATCACAAACTTTCCTTCAACGAATGTTGTGACACCCATATCTTACTGTAAAAGTTTGTTTTACGAGCGTGACATTCACACCTTATTGTAAAGGTTTGTTTTACAGACGTGTAACATCTATGACACACCACGCTAGTACTCAGCAGATGTGGCTTTGCTATAAGTAAACACAAACATCCATGTCTTACTGTAAAAGTTATATTCTTGTGATATTTACGTGTGTTATTACATAATGTTTTATCACAAGTTTGTAATATTTCAGCTAAAGCACAAATTCTGAGCTTGCATGAGAAACTTTTTCATTTAGAAATCTATTTTAAAACTAGTGACAGAACCATGTTGACCAGGGTTTGTTTTCCTTTTACATTAACATGAAATAGATTCACGACCATCGTAGCTTTGTCCATTCCGTGACTAATTTCCTTTTGCCTGTAGGCGGATTAGGTTTACAAGGGTGTTCCAACTTGAAGGTTCAGACGAAGCTGTTTAACTCAGGGAGAAATGAAAATATTGTTAGCGTATTCCAACTTGAAGGTTCGGACGAGGTTGTTTAACCCAGGGAGAAATGAAAACATTGTTAGCGTATTCCAACTTGAAGGATCGGACGAGGCTGTTTAACCCAGGGAGAAATGATAACATTGCTAGCGTATTCCAACTTGAAGGTTCGGACGAGGCTGTTTAACCCAGGGAGAAATGAAAACATTGTTAGCGTATTCCAACTTGAAGGTTCGGACGAGGCTGTTTAACCCAGGGAGAAATGATAACATTGTTAGCGTATTCCAACTTGAAGGTTCGGACGAGGCTGTTTAACCCAGGGAGAAATGAAAACATTGTTAGCGTATTCCAACTTGAAGGTTCGGACGAGGCTGTTTAACACAGGGAGAAATGATAACATTGCTAGCGTATTCCAACTTGAAGGTTCGGACGAGGCTGTTTAACCCAGGGAGAAATGAAAACATTGTTAGCGTATTCCAACTTGAAGGTTCGGACGAGGCTGTTTAACCCAGGGAGAAATGATAACATTGTTAGCGTATTCCAACTTGAAGGTTCGGACGAGGCTGTTTAACCCAGGGAGAAATGATAACATTGCTATGAGAGAAGCGGGTGGATAAACGGAATCACCACAACACGTGCCTGAATGATATTTATAACACGTAATGTTGCCGACGTGTTCGGAAACTACAAGGGTGTTCCAAGAATACCGTGTTTTGGTGTCAAACTTTTGACACCCATTATCAAGTTTTGGGTGCTTTTAGAATTCTCACTGTGCTACCATCATTACAAAAGATCTAGACCTTTATGTTGGCCCTGACCTTTGACCCACGTTAATCAAAAGTTTACCAATTGATTAATTTGAGACCCTCATCCTTTGTATGACATTTAATAAATATTAGCTACATACTTCTCAGATTATACTGGTCATCGCTGGGTGAGGGTTACAACAACTTAGCCCAATGTCAATCTTGTCAACAAACTGAGATGATTTTTTTTTTATGGATGGCCGAGTGCGAACAAAGGGTGACCATCAACAACGTAATATAAAGAATGAGAAATGAAACGTTAACATGCGAATCTCTGTCTACTAATTAAGATTGCTAACACCAAAAAGACGAAACGTTCACATACGAAGTACACAAAATTCATGGCACCTTGACTGCTGCCAAGTACCGGTAGATTCTGATCTATCTGCCTCAGGAATACGATTCATACAAAACAATAGTGAGAAGAAAAAGGTTGACAGAACACTTGCGACAATGAGCCCTCCGGTGAACTATTTACAGTGATAAAACTGAGGTTCGATTAACCGATGTTCAGATATCACAAAGAGTCTTTCTGAGGAGTTTTGCGCTAATCAAGGATATTAGAATCATGAATTTTTCTGCATAAAGTTTCGATATGAACATTCTCGAGGCTGTGTACAATAACTGGAAAATTCAAAAGACGATAAACAACTTAACTGGATTATAGGAATAACATGAAATATTACTTTAAGTCATGTGGTGATAAACTGTGAATAACTATTGATACGTCTCTCACACAAAAACTAGTGCATTCCACTACTTATTATTACATTCCACTACTTATTCACGTTCCTGATACGCATTTTGTTTAAGAGCTGGAACCGCGGCTTGAATCTGTCTTACACCGGTTTTAAGCTGTGAGCGCGTTATAGATACAACAGTCAATCACTTAAAATGGTAGGGCCTGGCATGGCCTAGCGCGTTAAGGCGTGCGCTTTGTGATCTGAGGGTCGCGGGTTCGCACCCGAGTCGCGCCAAACAAGTTTGCCCTTCCAGCCGTGGGGGTGTATAATGTGACGGTCCATCCCACTTTTCGTTGGTAAAAGAGTAGCCCAAGAGTTGGCGTTAGGTGGTGATGACTAGCTGGCTTCCCTCTAGTCTTACACTGCTAAATTAGGGACGGATAGCACAGATAGCCCTCGACTAGCTTTGTGCGAAATTCCAAAACAAACAAACAAACACTTAAAATGGATGGTAGGCTTCTTTTTTCTTTTTTGCTGGCTAGCTTCCTTACTTTCGATTAGCAGTTTAAAATAACTACAAAAAATTATTTTATTTTTTCTAACAATTACTACTTTCACCCTTCCATAATTATTTCCATTACTGTATTTACAATTTCCTACACGGACAGATTTTTAATGACGCTACTAAAGTTCTGGCACAAAAATGAAAACAGTGGTGATCCCACGAAACTCTGAAATATACATATCAGTATATCATTATTATAATTAGAGAAATGTTGTTTATTTCCAGTCTTTGTTAAGAGATAACAGCACGAAACATTATTAAAGCACAACTGTTAACGTAATGATACTTGTTTTTCAGTTATACATCACATACTATTTTTATTATTTTTGTATAAAGTAATAAATTTGTAACAAGATCATTGAAATAATTTTCTGTTATTCAATTAAAAATTTTTCACTGTAGAAAATGAAACTTGATGAAAAGACATCATTTTGTTATTCTGTCCTAAAAAGTCCAAACGTTCTTTATCACGTGCCAACTAATATGACTTTTTCAAACATATTTTTGTCCTTTTGTTTAGCACTCCTATTTCCTGCTTCGTTTCCTGTTCATGACTTTGTTACTGCGCCCTCTTCTGACATCTTTAAATCAACCGTTTGTAAAAGTGTTTGACGCACCTCCTGGTTATAAGCCTGATTTAGAAAACAACAACTACCAGGGTTATCTCCGACGATATGGAATTAATCCCCGCATGACGTTTGGCCCCATCAGCCCCACCCCACGCACTAAACCTGCTGCAGACAACTTGAAACCGACTTACCTACAACAAAATTTCTAACAAGTTCAATCCTTGTGGTTTCATTCTTCAGTGTGTAAATAACAAACTAAATAAATTCTTCTGTTTATTTTCATTATTTATAACACAAATGAAGTTTTGTATTTAAAGGTTTTATAAAATAAACAACTAATAACTTATCTCAGATGTGGAAATATTCTATTACACTGCAAACAATATCTTATTTTGATACTGTCCACGTTTTACTATTGTTTGAACAAAGAACGGACAATTATTATTGATAGACTATAAGCAATGTTTTAAAGTGATCAAATGTTAACCATTGTAAAGTTGGAGCACATATTGATATTAGTGTGGGTTATTCACACCAACTACAGCACATATTGATATTAGTGTGGGTTATTCACACCAACTACAGCACATATTGATATTAGTGTGGGTTATTCACACCAACTACAGCACATATTGATATTAGTGTGGGTTATTCACATCAACTACAGCATATATTGATATTAGTGTGGGTTATTCACACCAACTACAACACATATTGATATTAGTGTGGGTTATTCACACCAACTACAGCACATATTGATATTAGTATGGGTTATTCACACCAACTACAGCACATATTGATATTAATGTGGGTTATTCACACCAACTACAGCACATATTGATATTAGTGTGGGTTATTCACACCAACTACAGCACATATTGATATTAGTGTGGGTTATTCATACCAACTACAGCACATATTGATATTAGTGTGGGTTATTCACACCAACTACAGGACATATTGATATTAGTGTGGGTTATTCACACCAACTACAGCACATATTGATATTAGTGTGGGTTATTCACACCAACTACAGCACATATTGATATTAGTGTGGGTTATTCACACCAACTACAGATCTTATTCAAACATTTTGTAGACCCTCACTTAAAAACAAACAATTGTAGAGGCACAAAAATACCAAAGTTCATTGCAAAAATAATTAAACAAATTATTGACTGTTTTTATTATTTCGAATGAACGAAGTAGGTTTTATTTAATGAAATAATTAAATCTAAGTCGACTTCTCGCAGTGACAAGTTCGAACTTCGATGACGAGAAACTCATTTGGCCCGGCATGGCAGGTGAGTTAAGTTGTTCTGCTCGTAATCCGAGAGGTCGCGGATTCGAATCTCCTTCACACCAAATATGCTCGACTTTTCAGCTGTGAGAGCGTTATAATGGTATGGTCAATCCCAGTATTCGTTGGTAAAAGAGTAGCCCAAGAGTTGACGGTGGGTAGTGATGACTAGCTACCTTCCCTCTAGTCTTACACTGCTGAATTAGGGACGGCTAGCACAGATAGCCCCTCGTGTAGCTTTGCGCAAAATTAAAAAACAAACAACAAACCCATTTACAGACAGTGAAATTTGGAGACAACTTGGATTTCTTTTGAATACAACTTTATATTAACCGTTTAACAAGCGTACAAGTATCATCTATGTTTTTGTCATCGTTCAAAACTGTTTTAATCCTAAATCTTGATACAACGTCTTTTGTCCCAAAGATTGGCATTTCCTGAACGTTTTAAACTGACAATGAAATTCATGTATCATATTTTATTACTGACAGTAAAACCATAGCTTATGTACTCTCCAGATAGCTATTTATTACAGGGACTAATACAAGGTAGTAGTGAACATTTTGGTTTCAAGTTAGTTTTAAAATCACGATTAAAATCAAAAAACAGTGACCAAAGAAACTGGCATCACAGCAATCCTATATGACCACACCTCTGTCCAGTCCAGTAGGTATTTTTGTTTGTGTGAAAGGGGGTTTTGGATACAGGTGGAACACTAACAGAAAGTCTGGTCTACAAATGACCCGCACTGTTCATCGTATTAAAGTGTTACAGTGGAAATGGGCGAATTAGTACGTAACTTTGAAAACTTACCTTTCCTTGACGGGTTATTTTAAGATATATGGTGAAGATAATTTAATGCCAAGTTCACACAAAACTAACTTACCTTTATTTTATCTTTACTAAAAGTTTCAATAATATTAACAAAACTTAGATCAACAAAAAGTAAACACGCTTGTACGAAGTAAATAACAACAAAAAATAAACACATTCGTACGAAGTAAATAACAACGAAAAATAAACACTTGTACAAAGTAGATAAAGCAAACATCGATAACATTACTTCAAAAAAAGCACATGACTTATTCGATAATTTACCTTTTTCAAACAACTCTAACTTCCTCAACTGTCTTCTGCAAGTTTCTATATATAATCAATATTTAAAAGTTAGTCATTTGACGACAACTTATAACTTTCTAGGTCTGTCTTAATGTCATGCGCCTCCTATCTAACATACAAATTACGACAATAAAAATCGTTTTATAACAGTAATACGTTCCATAAATAAGTACGAATATAAGATATTCTATGGCTGTTGTTGTTTTGGATTAACCACAAAGTTACACAATGGGCTATCTGTGCTCTGCCCACAACGGATATCGAAACCCGGTTTTTAACGTTGCAAGTCCGTAGACATGCTGCCGTGCCACTGGAGTGCATTTTCTATGGCAGTGCGAAACGTGGAACATCGTTTGTATAACGTGTGATTAACTTTCTGTAGTGGGCATATTAATAATATAGTGTTTGAAACATCAGTCATATTGTCACGTTTTATCTTCTCCGTTGCAGTAACAATGATCATCAACACTAAAAGCTGAACAATGAGAAACTGTGTATTATAAATGTTATTAGTAAATCATTGGAACCATATTTCTATAATCTTCTATTTGAAAGCTTCGTATCAAAGAAATATCCTAAACAATCACTGTCGGAAAGAAAACTAGACAAAACAAGCAAAAGGTGTAACCGTAACACATAGAAATCGTAACCCCTAAAAGTTCACCACTTGGATACTGTTACTCATTAACGTTCCAGACTTGAATGATGTAACTCTTATATGTTTGAGACTCAAATAATGTAACTCCCAAAAGTTCAGGACTTGAATACCGTAACCCCGAAAAGTTCAGAACTCAAATACTGTAACTCCTAAATGTTAAGAGACTTGAATGCTATAACTCCTAAATGTTCGAGACGTGAATAGTGTAACTCCTAAATGTTCCAGACTTGCTTACTCTTACATGTTCGAGACTTGTATACTGTAAATCTTAAATGCTCATGTAACATTACTTTACAGAAACATTTGTTGGCTAATTCACAATAAGCACGTATGATTATGTGATTATCATTCGTTGTTACTAAGGGCGTTACCTTGGTAATCTCCGCACGTAACCTATATTGTGATTTTACTTTATGGTTATTGGTAGCTAGTAGGTCATTGTCCTGGTGTTTGTTAAACTGTCGTTCGGTTAAAACCCCTGACCGACACTTACTAGCTTACCGACAACTCACACGACACAAGACTGCAGAGATAAACAATTACAAAATTATCAAATATTTTGAAACAAAAATAGAAACAAAACTGAATTGTGTTGTTCCTTTACATTTCTATGAAACTTTCTCTGTTGATATATCTTCCATAACCATTTCTCCTTCCTTATACACTATATTCTATAACCATTACTACATTCTTACACACCCTATTCTATAACCATTGCTACTTCCTTACACACTATATTCTATAACCATTACTATTTCCATACACACTATATTTTATAATTAATAATACTTTCTCACACACATTTATTCTATAACATTACTACTTCCTCACACATATATTTTACGTTCAAATCTTTGTCCCGCCAAATACATTCGCCCTTTCAATCTAGGGGTGTCATAGTATGACGTTCAATCCCACTATTTGTTGGTAAGTGACTAACACAAAAATTGATTATAGGTGACGATGACGGCTAGCGCAGACATCTCTAGTGTAGTTTTGCGCGCAAGCAAAGAAACAAACATCTACATATATACGTATATTCCATACTTATAACAAATACAAGACACTAGTGAGAAAATAAAAGTTTCAAACCAGATATTTGTAGAAAATTAAAACGAAACTCACGGCAACTAGAATGTGTTTTCATGAATAACTGGAAAACAAAGAAACAAACCTGATAGCGTTAATAAAATGAACCAAAAAATGACAAAATACGTAAAAAAAAGATATGATTGGATTAGAGGGCGAAATCAATAAATTTCGAAGTCGTGGCGGTACGTAGTTCCGGTTGATAAAATAAAATACAGGTACGCCATGCTCACGTGTTCCGAATCCACTACACCCTGAGAGGGGGCGAAAATATTCTAAATCATTTTCAATTTCTGTCACGGAAAGTGAAATAAGAGAAAATGTTACTCGCACGTGTTGGGAGAGGATCTCCAGTAGTGGGAGATTAAATCAGTTTTAAAAACTAAACTTTTAAATAATTTTAAATTTCGTCTTAGAGCCCATGTTTTTTAAATAATTACTAAAATAAAGATAAAATCAGGGTAAAGCTGTGAAGCAAAATAAGTGAGAGGAGGCAGGATAACGAAAAGAGTTAGATGCATAAGAGGAAAAGTTTTAACCACGTTTATGATTTCTACGCTGGAACTGTGATAGTGAAATATTTTCAAAATTAGAGATCTCGAAAAATAAATTAAAATGTAAGTAACATGATTTAAGCCGAGCTTTTTCTGTCTACAAAATTTATTACTTCAATAAATATTTCGGTGTTAAAACCTGTAAACAACGGTTACATTGGATCAACTATTATTAATTTTACGAAAAAAATCATATTTCAAACAAACCAAACAAATATTAGATTATATAAGATGGTGCTGCCGTCTAGTGATAATGATGATTTAATTTTCAAATTTTATTATGTAAGATGGTAAAGAATAAATATAAATTAAGTGGCAAAACATTTTATTGTTAAGGAAGCCTTCAACATTACCAATTAAGATAGGAGAGAACCAGTGTAATTAATAGTTAAAGCTTCGTTAAAAATAAATATTATGGCTCTATTAGTTGTCGATAGGTGTCACTACATATAGTTTTAGGAGAGATATAATGATTTTGGGTTAAAAACAAACACGTTTTAATAGGTCAGCTGATGAGAAAGATTCCACTGAGAATAGGAAGGGTGATTCTTTTCGAATATAAGAAAAAGAACCATGTAGAGAATTCTAATGAGCTAACAGCATTTCCTAAACAGGTTGTTTGTGTGTTGTAAATGTTTCAATCATTTCTAGACCTTAAAGCTCAGCGGTAAGCCTAAAGATTTATAACGCTATAAACTATGTTTTCAAACCCATAATGGGCTCTGCACAGATAGCCATTCTGCAGTTTTGCGTTCAATAACAAATAAACATAATTAACAGTATTCACCCATTATAAAAGAAGTAAAAACACAAGTTTTTTTTTTTACTTCTAAATAACATAATTTCTTGTTAACAGGGATGTTAGTTCCAGTTTTTAGCTTGTCCTCTTTGGCTATTGAACATAATGAAAGTAGTTAATGATAATACCGGTAGACGGCGCTGTTATTATAACGTCGAATGACATTTTGTATGTTTGCGTATATATGTGATCTTGTCCCTTAGAGGAATAAAGGTAAGTGTATGACCTGCAAAACTAAAATTCAGGTTTCGATTCCTCGCAATGGACACGGCAGATAGCCTAAAGTGATTTTGTTCTAAAACTAACAACAAAAAAGACTACGTAACCTAATAATGTTTTATCGAGTTTTCTTTCTAAATTTGTCAAAATTTTAGGATTCTTTTCATAAATGAACAAAGGTGTCGTTTAAATATCATTATTTAAATAGTTATTATTTGAACACAATTACAAGAAGCTTACATAATGTTTAATGACGATCTAAAGATGCCCCCTCTTCAACGTAAGCGACACTTTTACTCTGTAAATAACGACTTATTACTAGCAGTATACTGGAAGGACGATAACATAGCCCCCTATGGGCTATAATAATCAGGAAAAATCCTAGTTATAGCTAACGTCCCAAGTTACTTCTAAAATAAGTGTTCTCAAGAGATGTACAAATCATTAATCCTGAAGTTAATGTTCTAACAAGTGGGATTCAATACGTTGTTATTCCTAGGACAATGTCTTGACATATCATTTTTTTTTGTTCTGAATTCATGCAAAGCTACACAAGGGCTATATGTGCTAGCCGTCCCTAATGTAGCAGTGTAAGACTAGAGGGAAGGCAGCTAGTCATCATCACCCACTGCCAACTCTTTTATCAACGAATAATGGGATTGACCGTTACATTACAACACCACCACGGCTGAAAGGGCGAGCATGTTTGGTGCGACGGAGATTCGAACATGCGACCCTAAGATTAGGAGTCGAGTTCCTTAACCACCTCTCATGCCGGCCGCCTCAACAAATTAGGTTTCGGACATCGTTACCACTACAGTTACACGTAAACTGACCATTAATAATTTTATCAAACACAGTTACCATGTTCAACTAGTTATGTTGTTACACATGAGCTCACTTTCGACAATACTGTAAATTATTCACACCTTAAGTTTCCTTTGTTTCGGTGGTGAGACGGCGGAATGTTTCTCACGTCACAGTTACTGACGTGTTTTATTTACGGGGTCATTCGGTGGATATTGTTCCGCCTTTCTTAAGGTAGCGTTACAGTTGTATTACCGCATTCTATAGAAATACCAAAACTTACTTTATGTACCATAGAAAAGATATTTGGTTCATTTATATAGGTCACTATTCTAATGTTTGAGGTATGTGAATGTAAGTACAGTTTCACAGTGTTTGTTGCACAAAACATTCGTATTACAGCTGTTTTCGACTAATGACAAAACAGAGCTCAGTAGCTAGTGTGGTCAAACTATAAATCTGTGAGTTCGTGGCTAGTGTCCAGTTGTCGAATTTTAGGACCAGATAATGGTGGTGGTTTACGTTGACTTCTTGCCTTCAGTCTAGTGCATTGGCTTAACAAATTAATAAAGATAAGCGGAGATAATGTTTAGAGTAAGTTTGCGCAAAAGTCTTTGAATGAAACAAATATAATCAAATGTTACATAGGGATAACCACGACGTAAGGGCAGTCAACGTATTTTACAATCTGTCACCGCATAAGACATTTTGAAGGTTACTTGTGGTCAACTACAATGTCAGATGGATTATTGTGTTTCCTGAGTGACAACTGTTACCATGTCTTTGTAAAATAAACAATCAGACAGTGGTAGTTATTTTTACACCCTTTGTTACCGTCTTTGTACCATAAACATTCAAACAATGGTAAACAGTTCTATATCTTCTGTTACCATGTCTTTGTATTGTAAAGATTGAGACAAGTGTAACCCGTTGTATATCTTCTGCTACCATGTCTTTGTATTGAAAAGATTCAGACAATGGTATCCAGTTCAATATCTTGTTACCATGTCTTTGTACTATAAAGATTCAGACAGTGGTAACCAGTTCATATCTTCTGTTACCACGTCTTTTACTATAAAGATTCAGACAGTGGTAACCAGTTCTATATCTTCTGTTACCATGTCTTTGTACATAAAGATTCGGACAGTAGTAACCAGTTCCATATCTTCTGTTACCATGTCTTTGTACCATAAAGATTCAGACTGGGGTAACCAGTTCTATATCTCCTATTACCATGTCTTTGTACTATAAAAGTTCAGTTAGTGGTAACCAGATCTATATATTCTGTTACCATGTCTTTGTACCATAGAGATTCAGACAGTGTTAACCAGTTCTATATCTTCTGTTACCATGTCTTTGTACTATAAAGATTCAGACAGTGGTAACCAGTTCTATATCTTCTGTTACCATGTCTTTGTACTATAAAGATTCAGACAGTGGTAACCAGTTCTATATCTTCTGTTACCATGTCTTTGTACTATAAACATTCAGACAGTGGCAATAACTTCTAAATATTCTGTTACCTTGTCTTTCTACCATAGAAATTCGGGCAGTAGTAAACAGTTCAACATCTTCTGTTACCATGTCCTTGTACTACAAAGATTCAGACAGTGGTAAGCAGTTCTATATTTCTGTTACCATGTCTTTGTACTATAAAGATTCAGACAGTGGTAACCAGTTCTATATCTTCTGTTACCATGTCTTTGTACTATAAAGATTCAGATAGTGGTAACCAGTTCTATATCTTCTGTTACCATGTCTTTGTACTATAAAGATTCAGACAGTGGTAACCAGTTCTATATCTTCTGTTACCATGTCTTTGTACTATAAAGATTCAGACAGTGGTAACCAGTTCTATATCTTCTGTTACTATGTCTTTGTACCATAAAGATTCAGACAGTGGTAACCAGTTCTATATCTTCTGTTACCATGTCTTTGTACTATAAAGATTCAGACAGTGGTAACCAGTTCTATATCTTCTGTTACCATGTCTTTGTACTATGAAGATTCAGACAGTGGTAACCAGTTCTATATCTTCTGTTACCATGTCTTTGTACTATAAAGATTCAGACAGTGGTAACCAGTTCTATATCTTCTGTTACCATGTCTTTGTACTATAAAGATTCAGACAGTTGTAACCAGTTTTATATCTTCTGTTACTACATCTCTAGATTGTACAGATGACTAACTCTACCTCATCTGAGTAGTTTGTTTTCAGTAAAGTTACGTTATGTTGACGTAGAACAATCTGTACTTGTGAATATGTTTTACATTGCCTGAATGATGCCACCTTAATTTTAGGTTCGTCAGGTGGTGAAAATCAAAAGACCATCTTTTACGGTTTGATAAGTGTTAAGTAATAAGCTAGCACCTAATGGCCAGATAACTGTTGTGTATTATGCAAAGTACTCTCAGACTGAATGCTACTCGCAGAGAGTTGCCAGGGCATGTTACTAAGCTTTCTTTACAGCGAAGAGAAGTGTTACTAGAGGGCATGTTACTAAGCTTTCTTTACAGCGAAGAGAAGTGTTACTAGAGGGCATGTTACTAAGCTTTCTTCATAGCGAAGAGAAGTGTTACTAGAGGGTATGTTACTAAGCTTTCTTTACAGCGAAGAGAAGTGTTACTAGAGGGCATGTTGCTAAGCTTTCTTTACAGCGAAGAGAAGTGTTACTAGAGGGCATGTTGCTAAGCTGTCTTTACAACGGAGAGTAGTGTTACCAGAGGGCATGTTTATATGTTGAGAGTGCAGATAAATCAACATTACATTAACTTAATAGTGATATTCAAGTTCTTAAAAGTAATAATTAAATTTAACTTGCGAAACGTTTTGTACACAGTTTCCCTTTGCATGTAAACCTTAAATATGTTTTACATAGATGGTCGGTGTTTACACAGGTGAATTATGTTTCTGTGGTTCTGCAGGCGGATGGTCAAACTGGCCGTATTTTGTGTGTATTTTACAAAAGATAAAACGGACAGCATTACTATGCTTCTTTGGAACTGTATCCAAAATTTAACTAGTTTTATTTTTATAGTTTCAATTAATATATTTAATCGTATTAAATGCGTTTCAAAAAGGTAGGTGGTGTTTCTGGAGAATACAGTGTCACTATATTCCCCTAGGACTACACCGATATTATGTTTATAACACAGTGTTACCATATTCCTTTTAGGATTACACCGATATTATGTTTATAACACAGTGTTACCATATTCCCCAAGGACTACATCGATATTGTGTTTATAATACAGTGTTACTATATTCCCCTAGGACTACACCGATATTGTGTTTGTAATACAGTGTTACTATATTTTCCTAGAACTACACCGATATTATGTTTATAATACAGTGTTACCATATTCCCCTAGGACTACACCAATATTGTGTTTAGAAAACAGTGTTACTGTATTTTCCTAGGACTAAACCGATATTGTGCTTATATTTTTCATCTATATATCACCAGTGTTTCCGTACGTGGATATGTCACAAATACATTTAATTGACTCGTTCAAAACAGATATTTCATCACGTAAATTTCTGAACTGTTATGGTAACGTGATTTATATCTTCACTTACAAATTTCACAAGTCATCAGTTACTAACTGAGTTTTGTGATTTTCTTCTATGAAACTCACTTTTCATCATAGAGTAATATACTATTTTTAGTATATGTAAGCAAAATCTCAGACATGAGTGTCATACATGTTAAAACATTTGTTAATAAAACGTTAAGATACACTAATGTACTATTTACAAAAACATTCTGGTTTCTCAGACACTAACGTGTACATGTCTAGCTTAATGTTCCATGACAAATTGCATCAGTTTCTAACAAGTATGTTTGAATATCCAATACACTTTACACTTCCTATATAAAACTCATGTTTCATCACAGTTCCAATAAGCCGTTATTTATATATGTAAGTAAATTACAGACTAACAAAGTGTCACATATACATTTATTAACAAAACTTCAAATTATACTAATATAATATTTACTAGATTACCTTAGTTTACAAAATAATGTCCAGTGTAATAATAGCTGAGATATAAACGTGTTGCAGCATATTGTCAGCCATATCAAATAAATCACCCGAGATAAAACACAAAGGACATTCACCAAAATGATTGGAGTTAATATGATCATAGAAAGTCTATTTATTTAAAAATTTTACACCCATGTTCTAATCATTACATCTTCAGATGCTCGCACTGAAATGTTTGTTAGCCTATAGCTATCACCAGTATGTAATTAAAATAACAGACTAAAACATCTGTTAACAAAACATAAAATCAGGAAAAGACGACTTTTTCCATGATTTATCACAAATAATACGCATACATTCCTCTTTTGAAGCTTTTAAGGATAAAATATATAAACATATTTAAGTTTAATTACTTAATACATAATACACAAGAAAACACGAGTTGATATTTACTGTGTATGATTGTAAAACATGTTTTACAACCAAAGTAAGTTATGTACAAGTCTAACAATGAGAAACAGAATTTTTATGTCACTAGATACAATGATGAGTAACAAATGTGTTTATATGTTTTTGCACTTTACAGAATGATCTGGAGAGATGAATTACATTAATGTTATTAAGAGTTGAGACACGACAGAAAATGATTTTCTGTTTCTGAGTTACTACTTTCTGTTCTTTGATCCAAAACTCTCGTATTTATCGTTTAAAACTGCTGTTGTTTACAAATGTAAGTCACTAAATTCTATACACAATCTGAAATCTTCAATGTGCAATTGTTCAGACGTGGATAAAAATAACACTACCATCTATCTTACAATTTGTTCTTCAAATTTATCTGAAGTCACATTCCTCTGACGAGCTAATAGCTTCATATCCAAATTACACAAGCTGACAGATGAATGGATTATAATTAGTTAATATTTCTACCTTATAACACAATAATATAGTTTTAGTTTTTACTTCTTAAATGTAAATGAAACAGTTATAAGATTTACGAAAATTAATAACATTTACTCGAAGAATAGAGAAATAAACAGGGACCCATGTTTCACATTGAAACTGTCAGTGTACAATAAACAGGACTCATGTTTATCGTAAACCTCCTGCCCCCCAGTGGCTCAGCGGTATATCTGCGGACTTACACGCTAAAATCCGGGTTTCGATACTCGTGGTGGGCAGAGCACAGATAGCCCATTGTGTAGCTTTGTGCTTCAAAACAACAACATCCTAAACCTCCATATTTCACGCTGACACTGTCAGTGTACAATAAACAGGACTCATGTTTATCGTAAACCTCCATTTTTACGCTGACACTGTCAGTGTACAATAAACAGGGCCTGTAAAATGTAAATAAGCACTGTGATAATGAGAACTTCTTTCTTCACAAAACTAATGTTCAATCAACACTAAACGTGTGATGACTTTCTTCCTTACAGGAGTGTATGAACACAAACCAAGACCTGCAATATTCTTCTCGTTACCATGGATTTCCAAACAGAAGGAACCTAACATTTGCAATACCATTGTCAATGAAACCTTTGATTCAGTATCTGAGCTCTTGGGTCACAGCTCAAAGTGTCACACCTCAAGTGTTATAAACACTTATAACTTATAAACGTTACCATAACAGTTTAAAAATTTACATGATAAAATATCTGGTTTGAACTAGTCAAAGAATAATCACTTGAGTATAACTACAGGACCTTTCATGATTTGGGTTGTCAACTATTCTTTTATGGTTATTGACAATATTCATTTCAAATAGTATATCTAATGGTTTAGTAAACTAAAGAACTTCCATCCATCAATATAATACAGTTGTACTTAACAAGTGACGTAATATAATGACTGATACACAGACTTGATCAATATTTAGTCACATTTCTAACCAACCACAGATAAAAAGGTGTGTTGATTCAGGAAACTTGTATACATTAATATTGTAGCATGTTGATTCAGGAAACTTGTATAAATTAATATTGTAGCATGTTAATTCAGGAAACTTGTATACATTAAAACTGCAGCATGTTGATTAAGAACAATTTGTATACATTAATGTGTAGCATGTTGATTCAGGAAACTTGTATACATTAATGTTGTAGCATGTTAATTCAGAACAACTATATACATTAATGTTATAGCACAAGGGTTTCCAACCTACGCACTTCGGTTTATCAGGCCTACTAATAGTTTATTAAGGTAATAAATGATATCATTATCATCTTCACTTTTAATGGTATAAAAATAAAAAATAAATAAAACGTCATTGAAGAAAAGCCAATCTGGTTGTGATAAACTTTTCTATTTGCTGGTAAACGTCACATTACTTAGTGTTACGTCATCTCACTTATCGATCACAGTGACCTGAGCATTTCTTCTCAAGCTTACCCAATGTACTTCAGTGTGTATCAATGAATGCTGCTGTTTACTTTATGTAAGGGTTCATAGCTATTCCTAGTTATTATGGCAGAACAAGGGAAAAAGAAAAATGTTGACTCTGAATGTCGTTTTTTTAAAGAACAGTGGTGTGTGTACTAATTCCTTGTTGAATAACTTTACAAACCATTGTGATTAATGTACAACGAGACTATCACAGTGCTAAAAAATACAATATTACCAAACTAAGCACCCATCAAACTGTCCCATCTCAGTTCATGGGACAGTTATAATTAATATTATGCCTCTCGATTCCATGAACGAACATACGGCCGCAATCGCTTGCGGATTCATTAACAGGCTGGTTTTTTAAGTGAGTAGATTGTTAGCCCACAGCACAACCCTCAACCAGGAGGAGAAACCTGAGCCGTCCCTAATTTAGCAGTGTGAGACTAGAGGGAAGGCAGCTAGTCATCACCACCCACCACCAACTCTTGGGCTACTCTTACGGGAAAGTTACGTTCAGACAAATTCTAAACCTTGAAACATACTTAGCGTCTAAACAGTTTGTATTTCACAGGAAGAAAGCCGAGAATGAAGCTGTAACCAGAATAAGTTACACCTGTTAGCCAAGCGAGGAAAACCATTTACTGATAGCGAGCTAATTACAATATGTATGATTGAAGCAGCAGAAAAAAGTCTGATAAAAAATAGACTTATTTAATTTAAGACTATTAGCCTTTCAGCGAATACAGTTGCTCGTACATTGGAAACAATATTGTGTCTCAGGTGATAGACAAGCCCAAAAAGTTCCAGTACTTTTCCATCGAACCAAACAGTGTCAGACAGTTGCTGTTGTTTAATGAATCAGCTCTGTTTGCATGGAACAACCACAGGTGAGGATAATCTTACAAGTGGTCAATCTTCATTTAAGTTTTTGGCACTACCTACTTCATTACCCATTACTAGTTATTTCATGACCTATTACTGTCAAAAGACATATTCAGTGATGAAGTACATCAAATCTAGTTACATTGGTAATCACTTTTGATGACATGAAGCTTCAACTTTGAATCTGTAATTTTGTAAGAAAAGCACCAGTTTCATGTTTTCGTTAAAAAGATACGATTGTGCATCTTACATATTTTCAATATGTTGTAGGTTTTCCTTAATTTTACCATGACCCCTCCGGCCCACGAAGTCTAATAAGATCTACCTCCTGGTCCTTGTCCAAAAAGGTTTGGAAACCCCTGGTGTAGCATGTTGATGAAAAACAGTGTGTTTATACTAATGCCAAGATGTATTAACATGGAACAGTTTGTTTGCAGTAATGCCAAGGTGTGTTAAAATAGAACAATTTGTTTACACTTCTGATGAGGCATATTGGTGTAAAACAACTTTAAAATATCTAAGGTAATTGTGTTTACCTGTCTGAAACTGTGTTAATAACTTACTTTATAATAATGTCATGGAATCTGGATGAACAGTTTCTGTATGTACTCAGTACAGCCGTATCAAGTATCATTAATTGTTAATTGCTTGAACTAATATCACTTGACGTTAAATACTTTTTAATTAGGATGGTTTCATCCACTTTAACAAATCTGGGCTTAAAAGCTGGCAATGATTAATAACTGTCCATTCACGTGATTCTTTTGATTAACCTGAATAAGAAACTGCCAATTTAGTTTTCTCGACCTAACTAATGCTTGTATATCTGCAAGTGCTTTCATCCTATAATATTCCTGCTGTTAATCAGCTGTCTTTATACTGAATGATAAAAATCTTAAAACTGTCCACCTTTAGGCTTAGATGAAGCTGTACTAAAAATTAAACCGATAGCTGACATGGCTTTTCGCGAAAATGTGCGCAAAAATGTTGACCAAAACTGAGCGAATTTTATGAAATAACTTTGTATGTGTGGCTTATATTTAAAATCAATCTTACACTTAAAAGTGATCTGCAAAAATATATCAGTGCATAAAATTTTAAAACAATTAATAAAAGTTTTATTTCCTTTATATATTATTATATATATTAAGTATTTCTTTGCTTTCGGTGCGAGGAAAATAAAAAAGGAATATTTCAATCAAAATGAGAAATGTTGTACCTCGTGTGCTCCTTAACGAATTGCTTTGAAATTTGATAAGTGAAGTAATTGTCTAGTGGTACACATCCTCTTAAAATATGTGAAAGTTTGAAT
Organism: Carcinoscorpius rotundicauda; assembly: GCA_011833715.1. Lineage (NCBI taxonomy): Eukaryota > Metazoa > Arthropoda > Merostomata > Xiphosura > Limulidae > Carcinoscorpius > Carcinoscorpius rotundicauda. The sequence goes on from CM022398.1 coordinate 92,039,634, forward strand.
TACCACAGTCCGAGATTCAAAGGGTGGAAAATCACTAAGCTACTGCTCTAATCAGTAGCACATACTGTATCCTGAGGTTGATTTGTCCGCACGACACACTACTGTGTGCCTTGATAATTATATCGACTGTTTGCCTTAGGTGTACACACAGAAGAAAACGTTTGTCTTAATTTAGTGTCGATTTTCTGCCTTACTTTCTACGTATATTAAAAAGAACATTTATTTATTAATATCCTCTTTTGAATCAATGCACAAGTTTGTAAAAGTAACAAAAACAAAGATTCGAAAGAGTTTGGTAAGGTTCTACTGAATTTAAAGGTCGATGACTTACATTCTAAGTGCTTTGAAGAAATGAGAACAGCGCCCCTCCCTGTCTACTTTTTGCACTCGTAGCTCAACAGCAACGCCTCGAGGTAGATTTTTGTATGTCAACAAGTAAACCACGGTAAGTGACAGCTCAAATACATAAACGGAAAGATATTGTTTCCAGTTTGTAAAATTTGACAAAATACTTAACATGTTTACACGTCTGTTATTTTCAGTTTCTTTGTAAAACAGGAAAAAAAAGAGAAATTAATTTAACATGAGGAAACAACAATACTTTTTATAATAACGAAACACCTTCTACAGTAACGAAAAACAAATAGCTTCAACAGTAATGAAAGAACAATAGCTTCTAAAGCAACAAATAACAATAGCTTCTATAGTAACGAAAGAACATAAACTTCTACAGTAACAAAACAACAAAAGCTTCCACAGAAACGAAACAACAATATTTTCTATAGTAACGAAACAACAATAGCTTCTACAGTAACAAAACAACAACAGCGTCTACAGTAGCGACACAAAAGCTTCTATAGTAACAAACTAACAATAGCTTCTACAGTAACGAAATAACAATAGTTTCTATAGTAACAAAACAATAACAGCTTCTACAGTAACGAAACAACAACAGCGTCTAAGGTAGCGAAACAAAAGCTTCTATAATAACGAAATAACAATAGCTTCTACAGTAACAATAGTTTCTACAGTAACAAAATAACAACAGCTTCTACAGTAACGAAAGAACACAAGCTTCCACACTAACGAAACAACAATAGCATCTACAATAACGAAACAATAGCTTCTACAATAACGAAACAACAATAGCTTCTAGAGTAACGAAACAACAATAGTTTTTACAATAACGAAACAATAATAGCTTCTTCATTAACGAAACAATAATAGCTTCTACTATAAAAAAACAACATTAGCTTGAACAGTAACGAAACAACACAAGCTTCTACAGTAACAAAACAACAACAGCGTCTACAGTAACGAAACAACAATAGTTTCCACAGTAGCGAAACAATAATAGCTTCTTCATTAACGAAACAACAATAGCTTCTACAGTAACGAAATAACAACAGCTTCTACAGTAACGAAACAACAACAGCGTCTACACTAACGAAACAATAATACCTGCTACAGTAACAAAACAACAATAGCTTCTACAGTAACGAAACAATACCTTCTACAATAACGAAAAACAATAGCTTCTACAGTAACGAAACAAAAATAGCTTCTACAGTAACAAAACAACAATAGCTTCTACAGTAACGAAAAACAACAGCTTCTACAGTAACGAAACAACAATAACTTCTACAGTAAGGAAACAACAATAGCTTCTACAGTAACGAAACAACAATAGTTTGTACAGTAACAAAACAACACCTTCTACAGTAAAGAAACAACAATAGCTTCTACAGTAACGAAACAAACACAGCTTCTACAGTAACAAAACAACAACAGATTCTACAGTAACAAACCAACAACAGTTTCTACAATAACGAAACAATAATAGCTTCTTCATTAACGAAACAACAATAGCTTTTACAGTAACGAAACAAACACAGCTTCTACAGTAACAAAACAACAACAGATTCTACAGTAACAAACCAACAACAGTTTCTACAATAACGAAACAATAATAGCTTCTTCATTAACGAAACAACAATAGCTTTTACAGTAACGAAACAACAACAGCTTCTAAAGTAATGAAACAATAGCTTCCATACTAACAAAACAATAGCTTCTGCAGTCCCGAAACAACAATAGCTTCTACAGTAACAAAACAACAGCTTCTACAGTAATGAAACAATAGCTTCCATAGTAACAAACCAACAATAGCTTCTGCAATAACGAAACAACAATAGCTTCTACAGTAACAAAAGAACAATAGTTTGAAGAGTAACGACAATACAATAGCTTCTATAGTAACGAAACAACAATAGCTCCCATAGTAACGAAAGAACAATAACTCTTATAGTAAAGAAACAAGAATAGCTTCTATAGTAACGAAAGATCAATAGTATCCATGGTAACGAAACAACAATAGCTTCTGCAGTAACGAAACAATAGCTTCTACAGTAACAAAACAACAATAGTTTGTATAGTAACGAAACAACAATAGCTTCTACAGTAACGAAACAACAACAGCGTCTACAGTAACAAAACAACAACAGCTTCTACAGTAACGAAACAATAATTTGTAGAGTAACGAAACAACAATAGCTTCTACAGTAACGAAACTATAATTTGTAGAGTAACGAAACAACAATAGCTTCTACAGTGACGAAACATTAGCTTCTATAGTGACGAAAGATCAATAGTATCCATGGTAACGAAACAACAATAGCTTCTGCAGTAACGAAACAATAGCTTCTACAGTAACAAAACAACAATAGTTTGTATAGTAACGAAACAACAATAGCTTCTGCAGTAACGAAACAACAACAGCGTCTACAGTAACGAAACAATAGCTTCTACAGTAACGAAACAACAACGGCTTCTACGGTAACGAAACAATAGCTTCTATAGTAAAGAAACAACAATAGCTTCTACAGTAACGAAACAACTAAAGCTTCTGCTGTAACGAAACACCAATAGCCTCTACAGTAACGAAACAAGATTTACAGTAACGAAACAACAATAGATTCTACAGTAACGAAAACACTATAGCTTCTACAGTAACAAAACAACAATAGTTTGTAGAGTAACTAAAGAACAATAGCTTCTACAGCAACGAAACAACAATAGCTTCTACACTAACGAAACAACAATAGCTTCTACAGTAAAGAAAAAACAATAGCTTCTACAGTAACGAAACAACAAATGCTTCTACAGTAACGAAACAACAATAGCTTCTACAGTAATGAAACAACAATAGCTTCTACAGGAATGAAACAACAGCTTCTACAGTAAAGAAAAACAATAGCTTCTACAGTAACAAAACAACAACAGCGTTTACAGTAACAAAACAACAATAGCTTCTACAGTAACGAAATAACAATAGTTTCTATTCTAACAAAACAATAATAGCTTTTACAATAACAAAACAATAATAGCTTCTATAGTAACAAAACAACAATAGCTTCTACAGTAACGAAACAACAATAGCTTCTATAGTAACGAAACAACAATTGCTTCTGTAATAGCGAAACAACAATAGCTTCTACAGTAACGAAACAACGACAGCTTCTACAGTAATAAAACAACAATAGCTTCCATAGTAACGAAACAAAAATACCTTATGCAGTAACGAAACAACAACAGCTTCTACAGTAACAAAACAACAACTGATTCTATAGTAACGAAATAACAATAGCTTCTACAGTAACAAAACAACAATAGTTTCTACAATAACGAAACAATAGCTTCTGCAAAAACGAAACAACAATAGCTTCTACTGTAACGAAACAACAACAGCTTCTACAGTAATCAAACAACAATAGTTTCCATAGTAACAAAACAACAGTAGCTTCTGCAATAACGAAACAACAATAGCTTCTATAGTAACAAAACAGCAATTGCTTCCATGGTAACGAAACAACAATAGCTTCAGCAGTAACGAAACAAGAATAGCTTCTACAGTAACGAAACAACAATAGCTTCTATAGTAACGAAACAACAATAACTTCTGCAGTAACTAAACAAGAATAGCTTCTTCAGTAACGAAACAACGATAGCTTCTACAGTAACGAAACAAGAATAGCTTCTACAGTAACGAAACAACAACAGCGTCTATAGTAACGAAACAACATTAGCTTCTGCGGTAACGAAACAACAATAGCTTCTACAGTAACGTAATAACGACAGCTTCTACAGTATTAAAACAACAATAGCTTCTATAGTAACGAAACAAAAATACCTTATGCAGTAACGAAACAACAACAGCTTCTACAGTAACAAAAAAAACAGATTCTACAGTAACGAAATAACAATAGCTTCTACAGTAACAAAACAATAGTTTCTACAATAACGAAACAATAATAGCTTCTGCAAAAACGAAACAATAGCTTCTACAGTAACGAAACAACAACAGCTTCTACAGTAATCAAACAACAATAGCTTCCATAGTAACGAAACAACAATAGCTTCTACACTAACGAAACAACAGTAGCTTCTACAGTAACGAAACAACAACTTCTGCAGTAACTAAACAAAAACAGCTTCTTCAGTAACGAAACAACAATAGCTCTACAGTAACGGAACAACAATAGCTTCTACAGAAACAAAACAACAATAGTTTGTAGAGTAATGAAACAACAATAGCTTCGATAGTAACGAAACAACAATAGCTTCTGCAGTAACGAAACAACAAATGCTTCAACAGTAACGAAACAACAATAGCTTCTACAGTAATGAAACAATAATAGCTTCTACAGGAATGAAACAACAGCTTCTACAGTAAAGAAAAAACAATAGCTTCTACAGTAACAAAACAACAACAGCGTTTACAGTAACAAAACAACAATAGCTTCTACAGTAACGAAATAACAATAGTTTCTATTCTAACAAAACAATAATAGCTTTTACAATAACAAAACAATAATAGCTTCTATAGTAACAAAACAACAATAGCTTCTACAGTAACGAAACAACAATAGCTTCTATAGTAACGAAACAACAATTGCTTCTGTAATAGCGAAACAACAATAGCTTCTACAGTAACGAAACAACGACAGCTTCTACAGTAATAAAACAACAATAGCTTCCATAGTAACGAAACAAAAATACCTTATGCAGTAACGAAACAACAACAGCTTCTACAGTAACAAAACAACAACTGATTCTATAGTAACGAAATAACAATAGGTTCTACAGTAACAAAACAACAATAGTTTCTACAATAAAGAAACAATAATAGCTTCTGCAGTAACGAAACAACAATAGCTTCTACTGTTACGAAACAACAACAGCTTCTACAGTAATCAAACAACAATAGCTTCTATAGTAACGAAACAACAATAGCTTCTGCAGTAACTAAACAACAAATGCTTCTACAGTAACGAAACAACAAATGCTTCTACAGTAACGAAACAACAATAGCTTCTACAGTAATGAAACAACAATAGTTTCTACAGTAACAAAACAACAACTGATTCTATAGTAACGAAACAACAATAGCTTCTACTGTAACGAAACAACAACAGCTTCTACAGTAATCAAACAACAATAGCTTCTACAGTAACGAAACAACAATAGCTTCTGCAGTAACGAAACAGCAATAACTACTACAGAAACAAAAGAAGAATAGTTTGTAGAGTAACGAAACAACAATAGCTTCTACAGTAACGAAACAACAACAGCTTCTACAGTAATCAAACAACAATAGCTTCCATAGTAACAAAACAACAATAGCTTCTGCAATAACGAAACAACAATAGCTTCTATAGTAACAAAACAACAATTGCTTCCATGGTAACGAAACAACAATAGCTTCAGCAGTAACGAAACAAGAATAGCTTCTACAGTAACGAAACAACGATAGCTTCTACAGTAACGAAACAAGAATAGCTTCTACAGTAACGAAACAACAATAGCTTCCATAGTAACGAAACAACATTAGCTTCTGCGGTAACGAAACAACAATAGCTTCTACAGTAACGTAATAACGACAGCTTCTACAGTAATAAAACAACAATAGCTTCCATAGTAACGAAACAAAAATACCTTATGCAGTAACGAAATAACAATAGCTTCTACAGTAACAAAACAATAGTTTCTACAATAACGAAACAATAATAGATTCTGCAAAAACGAAACAATAGCTTCTACAGTAACGAAACAACAACAGCTTCTACAGTAATCAAACAACAATAGCTTCCATAGTAACGAAACAACAATAGCTTCTACACTAACGAAACAACAGTAGCTTCTACACTAACGAAACAACAACTTCTGCAGTAACTAAACAAGAACAGCTTCTTCAGTAACGAAAGAACAATAGCTCTACAGTAACGGAACAACAATAGCTTCTACAGAAACAAAACAACAATAGTTTGTAGAGTAACGAAACAACAATAGCTTCGATAGTAACGAAACAACAATAGCTTCTGCAGTAACGAAACAACAATAGCTTCTGCAGTAAAGAAACAACAATACTTTTTCAGTAACAAAACAACAATAGTTTGTACAGTAACAAAACAACAATAGCTTCTGCAGTTACGAAACAACAATAGCTTCTACAGTAACGAAACAACAATAGTTTGTACAGTAACGAAGGAACAATAGCTTCTGCAGTAAAGAAACAACAATACTTTTTCAGTTACAAAACAACAATAGTTTGTACAGTAACAAAACAACAATAGCTTCTGGAGTAACGAAACAACAATAGTTTCTGCAGTAACTAAACAATAACAGCTTCTACAGTAACAAAACAGCAAGTTTCTTGAGTAACGAAACAACAATAGCTTCCATAGTAACGAAACAACAATAGCTTCTGCAGTAACGAAACAACAATAGCTTCTACAGTGACAAAACAACAACAGCTTCTATAGTAACGAAACAACAACTTCTGCAGTAACTAAACAAGAACAGTTTCTTCAGTAACGAAACAATAGTTTGTAGAGTAACTAAAGAACAATAGCTTCTATATTAACAAAACAACAATAGCTTCTAGAGTAACAAAACAACAAGAGTTTGTAGAGTAAGGAAACAACAATAGCTTCTATAGTAACGAAACAACGATAGCTTCCATAGTAACGAAACAACAATAGCTTCTGCAGTAACGAAACAACAATAGCTTCTACAGTAACAAAACAACAATAGTTTGTACAGTAACGAAACAACAATAGCTTCTGCAGTAACGAAACAACAATAACTTCTGCAGTAACTAAACAACAATAGCTTCCATAGTAACGAAAGAACAATAGCTTCTGCAGTAACGAAACAGCAATAACTACTACAGAAACAAAAGAATAGTTTGTAGAGTAACGAAACAACAATAGCTCCCATAGTAACGAAACAACAATAGCTTCTGCAATAACCAAACAACAATAGCTTCTATTGTAACAAAACAACAATTGCTTCCATGGTAACGAAACAACAATAGCTTCTGCAGTAACGAAACAAGAACAGCTTCTACAGTAACGAAACAACAATAGCTTCTACAGAAACGAAACAACAATAACTTCTGCAGTAACTAAACAAGAATAGCTTCTACAGTAACGAAACAAGAATAGCTTCTACAGTAACGAAACAACAACTTCTGCAGTAACTAAACAAGAACAGCTTCTTCAGTAACAACACAATAATAGCTTCTACAATAACAAAACAATAATAGCTTCTATAGTAACGAAACAACAATAGCTTCTGTAGTAACCAAACAACAATAGCTTCTACAGTAACGGAACAATAGCTTCTATAGTAACGAAACAACAATATCTTCTGTAGTAATTGAAGTTTCTAACAAAATTCCAGAGATATTTCTCCTGAGAGCAACCGACGCCGTTAATATTTATGACAAGCGATATAGGTCAATTTAATTAATAAAATCAATTTTGGGGACAGTTTCTGTTTAAATTTCTCTTCAGCCTAAACTTGCATTTCCTTGAGAACAACTATACTGTGATCAACTATAGGACATATGAAATATTTACCTTTTCGTCAGAGTTCATGCTAGATCGAGTGCCCAGTGCACAAAATTATCCAGAGAATTACTCTCGTTGCGGGAACTCGAGGTATAAGCTGTTTTTGTACCTATTTTTAGCCGTCGTTCTTCTGAACCTTGAGTTTAAGTAACTTTATGAACCACCTGTCAGTTTTTGTGTGAGTTGATATTATCGTAGGTCACAATAGTCAGGTGATAGGCCATATATCAGCACGTGACTACTTATTTCCTTTGTCACATTCTGGGCTATAAAGCGATACGAAAGCATAATTCAAGAAAATATATGACAAGGTTAACATAATTCAATTTATTGAGTCACCACTTTAGAATAAGTTCAAACAAGTTAAGTGAAGCATTCAATCAGGTCTAGCATGCCCAAATGGTTAAAGTACTCGACTCATAGTCTAAGGGTCGTGGGTTCGAATCCCCGTCGCGTGAAACATGCTCATCCTTTTAACCATCGGAGTGTTATAATGTGACAGTCAGTTCCACTTTTCTTTGATAAAAAAGTAGCCCAAGAGTTGGTGGTGGGTGGTGATAACTAGCTGTCATCCCTCTAGGTTTATATTGCTAAATTAGGGATAGCTAGCGCAAATAGCCCTCGTGTAGCTTTGTACGAAATACCAAAACAAACGCTTCAAACCATACCACACTTTACATTACAATGAAAGTTGGCAGATTTTTTAAACACACCAATGTTCAAAAATGCCAATAAACACAAAGGAGACAATTAAATCTTTGTTCCTCTCGGGTCAGTTTCTAATGTGTTCATATCACGACAACGTCTTAACTGACTGATACAAGAGGTGGTGGACAAAGACACGTCATACCACATACAAACTGAATGTTTAAGTGTTGTTCGATAAAGATCATGGGAAGTAGGCTCGGAGGTTCACCTGTGATATCCTATTTAGAAATGCTACTAATGTTCGATGTTGCTGACAAGTGATGTGAAAGAACATCGGTCGTGAAGGGTCACAACACCATATCACACACATTCCTTCTGGATGGTCAACTAAAGAAAAGTTTTGGCTAACACCTCCATAGAAGTTATTAAACTGGAACAACAAAAAATATCATAGGTTAGATGCAAAGTACCAGAAACAAACAAGTCACGATGTCACAAGTCACAAACAATGTCGTATCGTAACATGTAACTCTTCTAATCTTAGTTATACTGTAAATGTTTAAAAGACAAGTTCTAGTTACAATGGATGACAAATGTAATTGTATAAGATATGTTATAGGTATAAAGGATGACAAATATAATAGTGTGTAAGGATGTTAAATGTAAGAGTATGTAAGGAGATAAGTGTAAGAGTGTGTAAGGAGATAAGCTCTGGTTATAAGAGATGAGATATCTATATCTCAAATGTCCAAACATACACAATTTGTGTCTTCTTATGATCAAAAACTCTGTGACGTTGATAAAATTCAGTGTAGGTGTTACTGTTTACACAGACTACAAGAGGACATCAAGGTAATTCATTGCTTATGTGATTTTCATCAAAGTAACATCAAATAAAGGCTGTGATGACAAGCTGTCTTCCCTCATCAAAGTAACATCAAATAAAGGCTGTGATGACTAGCTGTCTTCTCTCATCAAAGTAACGTCAAATGAAGGCTGTGATGACTAGCTGTCTTCCCTCTAGTCTTACGCTGCTATAACAGGAATAACAAGCATTTTGTACACTGTGTGTTTCCTTAGAGCAAAGCCACATCATAGTATCTGCTGTATCTACCTAGGAGAATCAAACTCATAAACTTTACCTTTGTAAATGAATAAAATACTAACCATTAATTAGAGTTTAAAAGATAGGAGGTTTTAATGTTAACTAACCATGTTAATGTTAACCATTAATCAGAGTTTAACAGAAAAGAGGTTGTAATGGTAACTGTACAAATGGTTACAACATGTATTATTTGCTGTGGATTCTTTCAACGGGATTCAGACGAAATTTGATAATCTTATGATTGCATCTGGTTTATTTGTTCACAGACGAGGAAGTAATGTTTGTAGATAATAGGTCTTATCTGAGATGCCGACATAAAGTTTCTTTTTTTGCCATAACCATTTTAACGTCTTCGAAAGGAACATCTGGATTCGATGAATGAGTCAACTCTTGTTCCACACTCACACCCTGATTTCAATACTTTCTTGCTAGCACCCTGTTTTTATAAACTTTGTTTTCATCAATTCTTCCAAGTTGGTGCGGAAGGTGTTTCCAAAGAGGTATTTGGTCGTTGCACGAAACACGAGAGTGCTATGGTCACCCAGACCTCTTCTCGCTGCTTTTATGACACACTTTCACATGTGTGTATGTGTTTCTTATTATTGCAGAGTCACATCAGGATATCTACTGAGGCCACCGAGGGGAATAGAACCCCTGATTTTAGTGTTGGAAATCAGTAAACATACCCTCTGAACCAGTAGAGAAATTCCAGAGCCAAAACAGCAACTACTCTCTACATTTAGGCTGGTTCCCCTTGTGTTCGACATGTGAGCTGAGTGACTTTATGTGAAAGGTTCGTGTATTCGAAGATGCAATCTAAGTAGGCCTCATTGGCCGCTTGAAGAGAAGTGACGTCATAGCTCTGGAATCTTTGGTCAGTTTTGAAGTCCTGGAAGATTTCTTTCACGAATCACTGAAAGGACATTTGGAGATGAGCTTCTGGTAACAACAGATTTCAAGGAGGGCTACAACTCCGGACCTGAGGCGATGAAAAATTGGGGTATATGTCTTTTTACATGTAATACTATAATCTACTGCTAATTAAGAGTCTTTAAAACATTGACATTAAACCATAGCATGGGATAATAACACGCCAAACGTAAACTGAAGGTATCTTAGTAATTTATACATCTCATCCTGATAAATAATACCAGTGAAGGTATTTTAGTAATGTGTACATGTCGTCCTGATAGACACTACAAGTGAAAATATTGTAGTGATGTGTACATGTCAAACTGATAGACACTACAAGTAAAAATATTTTATTAATGTGTACATGTCTCGCTGATAGACACTACAAGTGAAGGTATTTTAGTAATGTGTACATGTCATCCTGATAGACACTACAAGTGAAAATATTTTAGTAATGTGTACATGTTACGCTGATAGACACTACAAGTGAAGGTATTTTAGTGATGTGTACATGTCATCCTGATACTCTACAAGTGAAGGTATTTTAGTAATGTGTACTGTCACGCTGATAGACACTACAAGTGAAGGTATTTTGGTAATGTATACATGTCATCCTGATAGACACTACAAGTGAAGGTATTTTATGTAATGTGTACATGTCGTCCTGATAGACACTACAAGTGAAGGTATTTTAGTAATGTGTACATGTCATCCTGATAGACACTACAAGTGAAGGTATTTTAGTAATGTGTACATGTCACGCTGATAGACACTAATAGTGAAGGTATTTTAGTAATGTGTACATGTCATCCTGATAGACACTAATAGTGAAGGTATTTTAGTAATGTGTACATGTCACGCTGATAGACACTACAAGTGAAGGTATTTTAGTAATGTGTACATGTCATCCTGATAGACACTACAAGTGAAAATATTTTAGTAATGTGTACATGTTACGCTGATAGACACTACAAGTGAAGGTATTTTAGTGATGTGTACATGTCATCCTGATACTCTACAAGTGAAGGTATTTTAGTAATGTGTACTGTCACGCTGATAGACACTACAAGTGAAGGTATTTTAGTAATGTATACATGTCATCCTGATAGACACTACAAGTGAAGGTATTTTATGTAATGTGTACATGTCGTCCTGATAGACACTACAAGTGAAGGTATTTTAGTAATGTGTACATGTCACGCTGATAGACACTAATAGTAAAGGTATTTTAGTAATGTGTACATGTCATCCTGATAGACACTACAAGTGAAGGTATTTTAGTAATGTGTACATGTCACGCTGATAGACACTAATAGTGAAGGTATTTTAGTAATGTGTACATGTCATCCTGATAGACACTAATAGTGAAGGTATTTTAGTAATGTGTACATGTCATCCTGATAGACACTAATAGTGAAGGTATTTTAGTAATGTGTACATGTCATCCTGATAGACACTAATAGTGAAGGTATTTTAGTAATGTGTACATGTCACGCTGATAGACACTACAAGTGAAAATATTTTAGTAATGTGTACATGTCATCCTGATAGACACTAATAGTGAAGGTATTTTAGTAATGTGTACATGTCATCCTGGTAGACACTAATAGCGAAGATATTTCAGTAATGTATACATGTCAGCTTGAGAGACCTTTAAAAAATGTTGCCATTAGATGTTTCATTTGACACCGAACGATAAGTAGACTTGATATCTGGCTTCCATTTTATGTTATCTGTGTATCTTATATGTAGTTATTGTTTTTCCTTCTTATAAATTATGATTTTCTTACTTTCACACATGTCTGTAACAACTATTTCACATTGATAAGGATAGCACTTACATTTCTTTACAAGTTTTTGTTTCAATTGATCAAAAAACGTATATTTTGTTATTAAAGTAACCTGGTGACGGTTTTATTACTTTTTGTGTTGTTATAAATAGTTTTATAGTGTAGACCTCAACAATTGGATAACTTTATTTTCGTCTTGGCTTACGTCAAATAGCTATTTGTAATTAGATCACGGTGTTCACCACTCTGGAACACATAGTAACCTGAAGCCATTAGTCAGAAATATGATGAAAAAAACGAACAAATATCCAAATCTTCTTATTAAATTCATTTTCTGATTGTAATTTCTAGAGGGCAGTGATCGCTTGCAATTATTGAACACAGAGTTTTGCGGCTCTAGGCCAATACATTTTTCGAACAAGAATGAAACTTGAAAGGTGTATTTGGCACGGGATAGGAAGGACGCTAGAGGTTATCTATTTTCTATTGTAAACGACCTAATTTTCCCGAGAAGTTCCTCGTGTAAGTTCGAAACAAAACCAGTGTTTCTATCAAGCATTCACGCCATAACTCGAGTGTTACTGTTTCCTGTTAGATATTCAACAACCGATTTTTGACTCTTACCCGAATTAAAGCGAACGTCGACTGCAGCTTCTAATCAGGCCTTTGTAAAAAAATAACGCTAGAACGCAATATGTTCCGAATTTAACGACAAATGTGTCCTAGACCTCTAAGGGCCTACTGACCTGATTCTTTGTACAATCAGACGTAACAAAGTGCAATATCCTGACGACGAAGGGTAAGCCTACACTATATAAGTACAGGAAGAACAGGGTCTTCCAAATTTCTGTCAGTTGAACGTGGACAAAAGAAGACAGAATGATATCTTGGAAAGTAAGTCCTGCTTTGGAAAGAAACTATATTCCTTTGTAGGTTCGGATATAAAGATCGTTATATTAGCAATATGGACTATTCACAGGCCTTATTGCGTTTTATTTCGCGAAGAAAGATCATAGTGAGCTTTCCTATGTGTGCAGGCCTAAATTGTTCTACTTTGATTACAAACCATAGAAAGCATATTACTTTGTTAGCCCTAGTTTACATTAGAAAAATTAATAGATGAATTTTTGTTTTAAATTAAACGTATAAGAAATAGAGGAAAATATTATAACAACTAATTGAATATCTTTGGTTTTCTTTGTTTCCTTCCAAAATTATCACCAAACTATGAGATTTACAAAGTTAGTTTTCTGTAAGATATAATAATGAAACTTTCATGAATTCTAGCTGTGTTTAAATTTGTACAAGAAATCTCTTTCGCCTGCTATTAATAAATATTTAATTCGGTCCACAGGTGCTAATCGTTTCGACACTGTTCCTTTCACAAACAGTCAGAACGGTGACAGTAGAAGACAAATTTTCTGGAATCAAACCTGAATCTTCTGAGAATGTCAAATCAACCTCTGAAAAACGAGGGTATGGCGGATCTCAGATATCACCAAATTACGGAGGGGTTGGACAAGTTCGGTCCTACTTTGTTTTAGGACAACAATCAAATGGATATGGTGAAGGACTGAGATCCAAATCCCTAACTCCAGGTAAGACCTCAGCTGCAGGTCAGACTCCAAGACGTCCATTATCTGCAACTAGCTACTTACCTGTTCCACCTTCACCACCCAAATACCCATCTGCTCCACCTTCACCACCCCAATACCCATCTGCTCCACCTCCACCACCCCAATACCTATCTGCTCCACCTCCACCACCCAGCTACCCATCTGCTCCACCTCCACCACCCAGCTACTCCTCTGCTCCACTTCCAGCTGGTTACTCTTATGCACCAATTTCACCTGGCTCTTCGCCTGTCCCTGCTCAACCTGGTTACTTACCTGCTCCAGCTAAGTCTGGTTACTCTTCTGCTCCAGCGTCATCTGATTCATTCAATCCACCATCTCTGCCAAACTACTCAACATCCACAGTTCCAGCTGGCTACCTTCCTCGTGGTCAGGGTTATCGCACTGTAGTGTTGGTTCCAGTGCAGTCACCTAGACCTTACAGAGGTCAACAAGATTTCGGACCCTCTTATTTTTCCCAACTTCTCCGCCCTACGGTACAGTTTCCAGGATACGGGGCACCAAAACCTCAATCTTTGTCTAAGTCAGGCTATAAACCTCTTCAGACCTTTTCCCAGCCATTACTTTCATATTCTGGAATTAGTGGTTCAAATGAGGCAAATGATAACTTATATGGTGGACCTTCTGAGCCGATTCAAGGTGGAAAGTCACAATTCCCTGTAAAAACATCTCCTAGTTACCTTTCAACTTCGTCAAAAGAAACAAAAACTCCTTCCATCAAATCAGATAATACACTTTTTACCCAAAATAATAATCAATACGGACGAGGAAATGGTCCTTTCTTTCCAAGACCACAGTTTTCCCAAAGTAGCCCAGCCAACAGTCCTTTTTCCTCAGTAAGATATACAGGACCCCAGAGGTTTCCCGGCATTCAGTATGATGATGAAGATGGTAACCGAGGTCATTCACAAAGATCACCTTACTTTTGAAACATCAAAACATACAATAGCCCGAGGATAGCTTGAAAACTGATTTGTTCTGAAAGGTGTTTTGTTTGTTGTTATCCTGTCATGGAACAAATCAAATGTATTTATAAGCAGGCTAAGGAATAATTTAGTTTTTTTTATAGTAATCAACAGCTCATAACTTAGGGCGTGAATAATAATTTCAATGATTTTCAGATGATGAAAAGTATTTTGGTTTCAACTGTGAATCATATTTAATATATATACATACATTTCTGAAGTTATCTCACTGCATGCTTGTATTTTTTTGCAATTACGGAAGGGTTCGATTCAGTACATCCTGTCCTGTATTATATTTCAAGGCCATATGTAAATAATAAAAAAAATACTTTTTATCATTTTGATTGTAGATATTGGATTTCCTACTTTCTACTTTACAGAAATATTTAGATTTACAACAATATTTGTATCCTACGTAATTAGAGAAACCGTTTGGAGATTGAATTCGTTGGAGGAAAATTCTGTAGAGCTGTTTTCTAACTCATGGTTCTCAAATAAAAATTAAAAACATATAAACGAGTATTCTTCAATGATTATATAACTAAGAAGAAAAATTACGACAGTTTACGCTTGAGGCCCGGCATGACCAGATGGGTTAAGGCGTTCGACTCGTAATCCGAGGGTCGCGGGTTCGAATCCCTGTCGCACCAAACATGCTCGCCCTTTCAGCCGTAGGGAGCGTCATAATGTGTCGGTCAATCCCATTATTCGTTAGTAAAAGTTGCCCAAGAGTTGGCGGTGGGTGGTGACGACTAGCTGTCTTCCCTCTAGCCTTACACTGCTAAATTAGGGACGGCTAGCGCAGATAGCCCTTGAATAGCTTTGCGGGAAATTCAAAAACAAACAAACAAGTTTATACTTGGTGTGGACCTAACGGAAAATTCACTGATACGTACTTTGTAGAATTAAAAATTCTTGCTGTATACACCAAACTTACTATATCCTTAAGTCATTTCAAGAGGGTAAACTGTTTTTCTGTTCACAATTTTCGACAAGAAGATTGGTAGACAACAACGGTTACAGCTTGAACACTTGGTTTATAACACACCCGCTGTTACAAAGTGTGAAGCATGTTTGTGTGTGTGTCTGAGACAATGGGACGTGGATCATATACTCTTGGAATGAGCCACAATCCGGTCACGTTAGCCATTGGGCTACACCCTTAACTGGCCAAAATCTAGTACTTTGGAATTTGCTCCGAGCATTTAACTTAACACTGAGTACGGTACACTATTTATTATGGGAGTCACGTCTCTGTATCATAACAGACCAACACTAGTTCTTTCTATGGACGTGAGTAAAATACATGTTTTTGGAAATATGAAACAAAGGTTTATTAAGTATATTTCAAAAGGCCATTTGTTTATTTAGGAAACTACTTTCTGCACAGAGTTCCACACGCGTTTGTACAGACTGCTAAGAGACAGTAACACTTATTGGGAGGTGAAGGGCACATATTATATGTTATTTTCTACCCTACGCTGTTTATCATAAGTACATCTACAACGTGTTTTGTCTCAGTGACCATTACGATATCGAGTTGATATTCCATTTTTTTTTCACGTATTGGCCAGTATATCAGACTTCACTTGGGCTATTGGATTAGTCAACCTTTCACATAGTGTCCCCAGATCGATCACCTTTGTCATGTAAATGAAACATTTACACAACAACAGAATATAAAACAAAAGTCTAAAAACGTGATGTCTAGTGCCCCTGCTATCCTGAAAGACGGTCCTTCACGGCTGCTTTTGGTTATCTTGAAACCACAAAAAGCTATTACAAATATAAACTTGCGGACGTTTTATATACACTTAGATATTATATTTCCTACAGAATTTGTTATTGTATCTCTCTTTATTATGAAACATCGTTCAGCCACGGTAAACTCCACGTTTGTGATGTTGTGGTTTCAATTCGTAATGATTCGTGCAGCTTTCAAGCCACCGAAATCGACACAAGTTTATTCAAACTGACGTTAAAGGCGACAAAAGATATATGTTTGTGAGTGTTTGTAAATAAGATGTTTGTGTGTCCCACAATCACTGTTACACCAGGTTCTACGGTCATCATAATTACTTGTACATTTTTCGTCACAGGTTCTACGGTTGTAATTGGTTGTATATTGTTTTTACCAATAATTAAATGTTCACAGTTGTTTGAATGTTATTTGTTAGATATTTTATATTCACTGTTGTCCCTTCTTTACCAGATATAAGTAAGAACATAAATGATAATACTAACATCGTTGTTCAATATTCACAATTAATTTTCGAGCTTTGCTGTTCTTTGTTCTTAGGTTTCACGTTATAACATAAACTTTTCATTCATCACTCAATCTTACGTAACTCAACAACAAATTTTGTTTAGGTTTCAGACCCTAACCTGACAAGACAGCTTCGCTTCCCTTGTTTTTTTGTATTTATAGTTAAATATTAAGTTGTTTACTTAAAATCAAATACATATCTTGTTAAAGAGTCGAACAAGTTTATATTTCTAATGCGCTATAAATATAAAAGTTGAAAAACTAGGTTCGCCGGCTTGATATTTCTGGCTCGTGATTAGGTTCGTGTCTTGTACTCGCTGACCCGGATTATCAGCCGGATTGGAAACTCGTTTTACACAAAGCTTGTTTGGCAAGTGACAGGCAGTGGTAGGGGTATCGAAACGTAAATCCTAAATTCGGCTGGTGAGAGGCTAACCAGGAAAGTTTAACAAAGACAAAAAAAAGTCATTTCGTGTGCCTTATCATTCTGTATCTAAAAAAAATACAAGTCTCTCACACCGCCAGAGAATACATAGCCTTTGTATGTTGTAGCCCGTGGCTATCTGTATACACCGAAAGAGAAACCAGAGTGGCCAGTATAAATATAAGTGTAGTGCGGTGGTTTGAGAACAAAGCGAATTAAATGTGAAGCCAACAACCATGCTCTGTCTGAAATCAATTGTGAGTATTTAAACTTGGGAAACGTTTCTATAATCAGCTTAGCTGTTCCTTCTTTAACGTTTCTATAACCAGCTTAGCTGTTCCTTCTTTAACGTTTCTATAATCAGCTTAGCTGTTCCTTCTTTAACGTTTCTATAATCAGCTTAGCTGTTCCTTCTTTAACGTTTCTGTAATCAGCTCAGCTGTTCATTCTTCTTTAACGTTTCTATAATCAGCTTAGCTGTTCCTTCTTTAACGTTTCTATAATCAGCTCAGCTGTTCATTCTTTAACGTTTCTATAATCAGCTTAGCTGTTCCTTCTTTAAAGTTTCTATAATCAGCTTAGCTGTTCCTTATTTAAAGTTTCTATAATCAGCATTATTAGCTGTCGCATCTTTTTCATTAAGTTATTTATATACCCAATCATTTGTAAAATAAATTCGTGATGACGAGAACCTTTCTTCGTGAGCCTGACGATGACCGAAAAAGGTCCAAACGTTGTTCGCTCTTCTTCATAGTGCTTTCTCTACCCATACCAGCCATTTTTACATATACATTTGTAAAATAGTCGTATGAAACCAATATGTTTCAATCTGAGTGTATTTTATCGACTATTTTTACTGACAGGTTCTCACAGTTCTGCTGGTTGGTCTCATCAGGGGAGGGGATGTGGAAGAACCCGTAGCTTCAGCTCCTAAACCACCATCACCTGGGTTTTTAAGGTTCTATTTTGCCCAACCAAAGTTTAAACACGGATATGGATACGGAAAACAACCGGAAGGATTCCAAAGTCGGTTGAACCTAGGACCTGACGGCAGACCAAAAAATTTAAACTTTGGACAACCATTGCAAGGAGGCCAGAAACCCGATGGTCAACCTCCATATGGTGATGCAGAAGGGGGACTTCAACAAGATATACAAAAGCAGTTACAAAGGAATGCCCCTTACTTAGGGCCAGGTGCAAGTGTTAGCAGTGATCAACTTCCAAGAGGTCCACCTGGTGGCGGCAGGCCAGATCTGGCATCTTTGTATGGTGGAGGACAGCAAGATGGCCCACTTCAAAGGCCTCCAGCTTCGTATCCAAAGCAGTCTTCACCATACTCAGCCGCTATTCAAGGGTTACGTGGTGTATCACTGGGTGCTATTCCCAGTGAGGGTGGACCACAAGGTCGTGGTCCTGGAGCACAATTTTCGCCAGCAGGCATATCGCTGGCAGCTTTGAAAGGCAGCGCCAAGGACTTTGAAGGAAAAATCAGTTCAGCAGGTGAAGGTGGTAACGGACAACAAAGAGGTTATGGACCACCTCCAAGAGGATTTCCACCAGTAGTTGGACCTCCATCAGACTATTTTGGAGCCCAAGGGCCTGAAAATGGCGTGAAAAATAGAGGTCCAGCTAATCTGCCTATAGGAGTAGCTGGTGTTTACGGAAAATAGCATCTGAGACTGAAGTGGTTGTTGTAGAAGCTGCTGCAAAAGAAAAAAAAAAAGAACCGTAAACGCATGAAACTTTGCTGTAACTTAAAAGCAAACTATGATTTCATCTGGCATCAGCATTTTTTTCTCAATTTATACGGGCTCCAAGGCTTGAAATTTGTATCTTTATTTAAAATTTCTGATGTCGACAAATCTTTGACACTTCGTTTAAAACAGAAATTTGGTCAACCATAAATATTTTTTTATTTAAAGAAGAGCTGTGAACTCGGATTGGTAAATAATAATCATGAGAGTGTAATTTGTGATTCAGGCTTTGAGGGTATTGGAAATTGTTGAAAGCCTCATAGTGGATGAAAAAGCTGGCACACAGAGTGTGTTCCCTTGAAAACGATGACGTATATGGAGTCAGAGTGAAAATAACTGAACAGCTTTGTCTAAATGCTCAAGTACAAACATTGTTTACTCGAACTTCGAAACCATATTGCAAATGATAAAAATATAAATGTTTTACCCACATTGTATTTACAAATAAGTAAATACCTATACTCAAAATCAGTGAGTTCTCTCATCTTATTTTTCCCTGACTTTTAATAAGAAAATAATTTTAAAATAGTATAAACCACAGAAAAATATTATTACTGGATGAGTGATAAAACTGTATTTTTCATTGAGAATGTGTTGAAATTATTAAAGCTATATGTATATTTGACTGTGAACATAAATAAAAATCGTGTTCAATTGATCTATTGCTTAATATAATGAAAAACTCACAAAAAAACAATAAATAGTACGAGTTAGACTTAAACCTAAATAGTACTAGTTAGATCTGAGCCTAAAAATACTAGTTATACCTGAACCTAAACAGTACTAATTAGGCTTAATTTTTGGTAGTAAACCTCGTTTTTTCATTAAGTATTCGATGTTTGAGTTAACACTCACATCACTGTCTCAACTGAATCCTTAATCAAGATTTAATATTTTGAATATTTCTGAAGTTACGATTTTTCACAGGTAATGCATGCATAATAATAATTTAACTTGTTGCAATCAATATGATACAACATGCTGAAAATAATCAGACGATAAAAAAATCAAGAAACAGTTGTTGATAGATAGGCCTATGAATACTCACCAGGAAAATGACTCCTTTTGTTTTCAAGAACGCTTGCTCATCAGAGTGACGTATTTTTCTATAGTCCTGTTAGTTTAAAAAAAATTAGTGTGCCTGGGTTATCTTTTGAGAAATTTTAAACTTGTAGAATTTAGATTTTTTTAAAATTGCAACAATATATTCTTTTTACAAGTTTAATTTATTCAGAGCAACAGTACCAACTTTTAAACTTGATACAAATATTCTGCAAATTAACAACGGAATGTTTAATCTCTAGTATTTCTTATGGTTGTTGTTTTAAATATCATTTCGTTAATTTTACTATCTGGGTGGGCGGGTTTGACGTTTTATGGCACAAATCAACAAAGCTATCTGCGCCTTTTACTGTTTGTATGACCATCATAAAGTAGAAACAATGTGATAATTATTTTAATTTTTATAATTTTTTGCGGTATTACCTTGCAGTCATTTTGATATTTGATATATAAGAGTTACACTATCAATGTACCTCGCTGGTACAGCGGCAAGTCTACATACATTCAGTATAAATATCAACCTCCTGATAATACAAGTAAAACTAATTTTTAAACGCAAAGCTTCATAAAAAACTCATTGATTTGTTTGTTTTGGAATTTCGCACAAAGCAACACAAGGGCTGTCTATGCTAGCCGTCCCTAATTTAGTAGTGTAAGACTAGAGGGAAGGCAGCTACTCATTACCACCCACCGCCAACTCTTGGGCTACTCTTTTACTAACAAATAGTGGGAATGACGGTCACATTATAACTCCCCCACAGCTGGGAGGGCGAGCATGTTTAGCGCGACGCGGGCGCGAACCCGCGACCCTCGGATTACGAGTCGCACGCCTTACGCGCTTGGCCATGCCAGGCAAGATCTTGGAGCTGTGCTAACCACCAGAAACACAAATTTGCCTCCTTTATATACATGTATTCTATTTGCCGTTCTTAAACGGTTAACTTGTGAACTATAAACTTACATTTTAGAGTGCTCCAGTGTTAAAGCAGTATCAATATTTTAGCCTGAAATATATGTCTAATATAAAATATCTTTTAAATATGGAATTGACTGATAAATATTCCTCATTTATTTAAATAAAATATGAGAATCTATGAGTTAATTCGTTTAATATAATTATTTACACTGCCAAAATTCTGAGTTTTATAAATACAAATGTTATTTTGACGACTGGAAATTATTAATATAACACTGATCAGATCAGTTAATTTTCCTAATTCCATACATTAAAACCATTTGCTTTCATAAAGGGGTCTCCAATAGCCCGATTATTTCTCATTATATAAAATGTTCATTTTTATTCAAATAATTCTGTATATTTTAAAAGTAAAAACCAGGCTTATTTGTAAAGGTTTTCACCATACTCGTTGTCACAAATTTGTTTTGTTTATTTTTGTCTTATTCGTCTGATAGGCCTCTGCAAAATGACGAAATTTTTCAACACGTGCGCAATGCCACAATATGGTGTTTTACATCGACTGCGTTCTTCTCCAAATTGCGGCCTATACCTTATTGTCGTTAATCAAAAGTGTAGGGTGTAAATTAGAAGTGTGGGAGGAAGTGTGAATTTGTTCAACAGATATACCCGTTACTGCCGTGGTCCTGGTTTCGTCTTAAAATTTTGGAATATCTTGGGCTTTTGATTAAATCTTACAGGTTCTCCTGTTTTTCCTGAGAATAATTTTCTCCTATTCTGATGCATTTTTACTGAGGCAATGTGAAAGCAGGGGCTATCTTTCACCTCTTCCTGCAGAACGTGAAAATTTACCAAATCTTGTGTGGTCTAAACACGAAACATATAAAATTGAAACGTTACAAAGCTCTAACCCACATGACAATAATGTGTATCTGAATAAGTATAAATTAGTTTTTATTTATGTAGCTTAGATATGGCAATAATATAAAAAAAATTAGTTGTTTTTTGCTATTAGCAATGCAAGTAATATAAAATAAGTAATGTTATTTTTCTCTAGTAGATGACAGCACCTCTCATTTATGGATTTTGTTGTTGATAAACATTTTTAAATATCGTTAATGACATTTTTATGTCTTTAATTAAAAACAACTATAAAAATGATACATAAATACAGTTTGTGTAGACTTAATATAAAATAAAATGAGTGACGAAGTGTGAAAATGTATATAATTATATACATTTAAACTCAGCAGTTACTTTTGCTGTAAATAACTCAACAGACGATAGTTCTACAGTAACACGTATGAATCTTTTATTTTTAACAAAAAGTAATAGCTGTGGAATATACAGGTGATGTTTGTTTATTGTACTACTTTTTTAATTTTTTTGTCAAACTATGAAACTTTTAATGATATAAGATATTTATTTACCGAGAGATCTATAAGATATATGTTATGTAAATGTGTAAATATTTTGTAAGCGACAACATGTCGTGTTGTGTTTAAATTTTCATTTCTATTATTCATTTTTCCATATTGATATTATTGTTTCGAAGTTTAAACTAATATTTTGTTATTTATTTAGGGTAACATTTAGAATTTTCTTGAATTAAGTAGACCAATCATATGTTTGTAAATGAGTGCTGGTGACTTCGTGTCTAGACGTGTAGTCTCGTACAAGAACGGACACGCGCGGATTGCTCTGGAGTTGTATGGAAATTGCAAGATTGTTCGAGAAGTAGGCCTACCGGTATAAAAGACCTTGACGCGAGATAGATTCAGTCATCAGTTTTTATTCGAAAAAAGAAGATAGATTCAGTCATTAGTTTTATTCGAAGAAAAAGAGTGGGATTCAGACATCAGTTTTATTTCAAAAGAAGAGAGTTAGTTATTTGAGAAAGATTAAGTGTTTGCTGTGAATATTCAACTTGGATTTGTGATTGAAGTTAGATCTACGGAAGCTGTGATTT
The DNA here is from genome assembly GCA_011833715.1 of Carcinoscorpius rotundicauda. Taxonomy (NCBI): domain Eukaryota; kingdom Metazoa; phylum Arthropoda; class Merostomata; order Xiphosura; family Limulidae; genus Carcinoscorpius; species Carcinoscorpius rotundicauda. The sequence continues at coordinate 92,062,992 of CM022398.1, forward strand.
TATTTCGTCAATCTCTACGATACATCTGAATTACTGCTTGTGCTGAGAGACGGCGAATTTATTGAACTGTGAACTGTTTCGGAATTTCTTCGTGGGACCAAATTCACACCCTAGACTGGAATTTGAGACTTTCATTTTAGATCATTATATTAGATACAGGCCAGTACCATTTTGTATTGTGATAAAGTTTGAAGTTTGAAACTAGTATTATTTTGTTTTGTAATTAATTTCGAATGTTGTAACTTAATATCTGTCACTGTTATCATATAATTTATGTTATATCTGTTATATTTGTTAATAGTTTAGTGTAATAAATTATACAAGCTGTTATCTGTGTTTTCTGTTGCGTTTAATCTACGAAGAACATAAAACATTAAAAAATACGTAACAATATATAAGAGATATATTAGCTTTGTTTCTCTCTCTCTCTCTGTGTTTTCATCTTTTTTGTTGTTGTTTCCGAACGTGGGTCCTTTTTCTCCTGAGAAAGACTGATATCATTTTAACTTTCAAAATGATCAAAATAAAATAATTTCGATAATATCGTCAAAAGATGTCGCTGCTAAATAAGGTTGAAAATATATATTGCCAATCATGACCACCTAAATTAGTTATAGACTACTGAAATGAAATAATTCGATGATAGAAGAAAAACAAACATTCCTAATAGGCATATTTTATAAATGATTAAAATTAAATAACATTAAACTTGATACTTTCTAAAAATAATAGCCGTACATCTTGAAGAATATTATATCCCGAGTTTCAACAACTGGAGTGAAGAGAACATTTGAATACATTCTATTACACTGCATAACAAAGTTTTTGCTTCTTGAACACTGTTGTGTCTTCCTTCTGTTGGGTGTTTCTTATAGATTTTTGGCTGCTGATCACAAAACTTGGATCTAGATTTGCCCATCACGTACTGTTACATCGAAATCTTCAGTCTTACCAGGACATTGCTACAATGGAAAAATGATATTAGGGTAACTGGAATCCGTCATTGCTTGCTGACTACTGTTGGACACTGCAACGTGATGCACTGGACATTGAATACAAATGAAAATCAGGAGCAAAACACTTTTACTTATGTTAAACTTAAGTAAAACTGTAAGGTATTAACTGTTTACCGGCAATTAATTACGTTATTGCCGGTAAACAGTTAATCTAGAAAAATCTAGATAAACTTTCAGTTATCACTACAAGAAGAAAATCTAGATAAACTTTCAGTTATCACTACAGGTAGAAAACCTAGATAAACTTTCAGTTATCACTACAGGTAGGAAACCTAGATAAACTTTCAGTTATCACTACAAGTAGAAAACCTAGATAAACTTTCAGTTATCACTACAGGTAGGAAACCTAGATAAACTTTCAGTTATCACTACAGGTAGGAAACCTAGATAAACTTTCAGTTATCACTACAAGAAGAAAATCTAGATAAACTTTCAGTTATCACTACAAGAAGAAAATCTAGATAAACTTTCAGTTATCACTACAAGTAGAAAACCTAGATAAACTTTCAGTTATCACTACAAGTAGAAAACCTAGATAAACTTTCAGTTATCACTACAAGTAGAAAACCTAGATAAACTTTCAGTTATCACTACAAGTAGAAAACCTAGATAAACTTTCAGTTATCACTACAAGAAGAAAATCTAGATAAACTTTCAGTTATCACTACAAGTAGAAAACCTAGATAAACTTTCAGTTATCACTACAAGAAGAAAATCTAGATAAACTTTCAGTTATCACTACAGGTAGAAAACCTAGATAAACTTTCAGTTATCACTACAAGTAGAAAACCTAGATAAACTTTCAGTTATCACTACAGGTAGGAAACCTAGATAAACTTTCAGTTGTCACTACAAGTAGAAAACCTAGATAAACTTTCAGTTATCACTACAGGTAGGAAACCTAGATAAACTTTCAGTTATCACTACAAGAAGAAAACCTAGATAAACTTTCAGTTATCACTACAAGTAGAAAACCTAGATAAACTTTCAGTTATCACTACAGGTAGGAAACCTAGATAAACTTTCAGTTATCACTACAAGAAGAAAATCTAGATAAACTTTCAGTTATCACTACAAGAAGAAAATCTAGATAAACTTTCAGTTATCACTACAAGTAGAAAACCTAGATAAACTTTCAGTTATCACTACAAGTAGAAAACCTAGATAAACTTTCAGTTATCACTACAAGAAGAAAATCTAGATAAACTTTCAGTTATCACTACAGGTAGAAAACCTAGATAAACTTTCAGTTATCACTACAAGTAGAAAACCTAGATAAACTTTCAGTTATCACTACAGGTAGGAAACCTAGATAAACTTTCAGTTGTCACTACAAGTAGAAAACCTAGATAAACTTTCAGTTATCACTACAAGAAGAAAATCTAGATAAACTTTCAGTTATCACTACAGGTAGAAAACCTAGATAAACTTTCAGTTATCACTACAAGTAGAAAACCTAGATAAACTTTCAGTTATCACTACAGGTAGGAAACCTAGATAAACTTTCAGTTATCACTACAGGTAGGAAACCTGGATAAACTTTCAGTTATCACTACAGGTAGGAAACCTAGATAAACTTTCAGTTATCCCTACAGGTAAGAAACCTAGATAAACTTTCAGTTATCACTACAGGTAGAAAACCTAGATAAACTTTCAGTTATCACTACAGGTAGAAAACCTAGATAAACTTTCAGTTATCCCTACAGGTAGAAAACCTAGATAAACTTTCAGTTATCACTACAGGTAGGAAACCTAGATAAACTTTCAGTTATCCCTACAGGTAAGAAACCTAGATAAACTTTCAGTTATCACTACAGGTAGAAAACCTAGATAAACTTTCAGTTATCACTACAGGTAGAAAACCTAGATAAACTTTCAGTTATCCCTACAGGTAGAAAACCTAGATAAACTTTCAGTTATCACTACAGGTAGGAAACCTAGATAAACTTTCAGTTATCCCCACAGGTAGGAAACCTAGATAAACTTTCAGTTATCCCTACAGGTAGAAAACCTAGATAAACTTTACAATCTCTACAGTGTATTCTCTACGTTGATCTTGTATTGAAAGTATTTTGCACGAAACATTTCCAGAACAACTTTACAAATTTCATGTCACCTAAAACATGATATAAAACATAAGACTTTAAAACCCATGTTTCACTCTAACTAGTTATGGGAAACATTAGAAACACTGGATCACGTTGAGACATATCACGGTCTATACACCTACGATAACTCACCAACCAACAATATAACTTCAAAACCAGATCTGATAACCAATATATAATACGTAATAACAATTTAATGGTAACCATAGCTATGATATTGGAGAGCATATCCGTAACCATGGATATGGTGAATGCCATATCAGGCTCCCAGACTACCGTACGAACTGTAACCATGGGCAGCAGACAGGTCAGGAGCACCATAGTTACTCTGTTCGTAGGCACCAAGACTGTCATGTCTGTTATTTTTCTGGAGACCCTAACGAGCTCCAGAACATCATAAGCAACACCACGGTTGTGATAACCGGTCCGCTTGTTGTGGACCTGAGCTCTGGTGAACCTTGTTACGTGTGGCGTAATCACAAATGTCTCTGTAGTGTCCAGCCGCGCGCACCGTTTAGCTTTCTCTCTGCGGAGTTAGCATCGAGTTAGTGGACACCGAGTCCGTAGGCACCGATGTCGTATTAAGTGATGTTAATATGTTTACCAAACGCTACACAAGATAGAGAAGTTGTTGTTCTTATTGTGACGTCATCAAGAACTTGTTGATAGTTTTGTTGTCCGGTAACATTTGAACATTATTTAGATTTTGTTGTCCGGTAACATTTGAACGTTATTTAGATTTTGTTGTAAGGTAACATTTGAACATTATTTAGATTTTGTTGTCCGGTAACATTTGAACATTATTTAGATTTTGTTGTCCGGTAACATTTGAACATTATTTAGATTTTGTTGTCCGGTAACATTTGAACGTTATTTAGATTTTGTTGTAAGGTAACATTTGAACATTATTTAGATTTTGTTGTACTGTAACATTTGAACATTATTTAGATTTTGTTGCACTGTAACATTTAAACATTATTTAGATTGCTGTTTTTGAGATTACCTACATCTTGTTTGACTATCAGAGGTTCGATTCCCAGTGTTTAAAACAGCATGTAGCAGAATGTAGCTTTTTTCTGAAGCAAACAATACCTACTCTATCTGCTATAATACTCATAGTTCCACACTTGACCAATTTTTATATTATGTATTCCAGACTCGGCTATGGACTTCTCTCAAGTTTTTAGTGGTATTTGTATTAAATAGAATAAAGACACATCTATATATGCAAAAACGGTTCACAAAGGTGAACCTGACGATGACCGAAGAAGGTCGAACCGTTGTTCGCTCTTCTATGTAAAGTATTTTCTCAACCCAAACGAGCCGTTTTTGCCTATATATTTCTCAACAAGTGGGTTTTTCGACATGAAAGACAGGTCTACTTTGTAGAAAATCGTGTGATGTGATTGGACATCTTATAGGTGAGATGTGATTGGACATCTTATAGGTATGATGTGATTGGACATCTTGTAGGTGTGATGTGATTGGACATCTTATAGGTGAGATGTGATTGGACATCTTATAGTTGAGATGTGATTGGACATCCTATAGGTGTGATGTGATTGGACATCTTATAGGTGTGATGTGATTGGACATCTTATACGTGTGATGTGATTGGACATCTTATAGGTGAGATGTGATCCTGACGTTCACCTAGAATTTGCTGACCTTAAAGGGAATATTGTTCGAGAAAGTTCAAAACTCAACAGTGTCATTAGATAATACGATCTTGGTAACAGTTGTCATGTTACCAACTTGGTAACCCAAAATTTGGGTCCAAACCAGTAATAAGTTATGAATATTGTGAGATATTTATAAATATTACTCAGAAAACAGTGGTAAGTTATGAATATTGTGTCAGGTTAAAGAACTTTATTTAAAATTTATTTCATTCAACACGGTCTAGTTTCTAAGTTCCAAAAGCTTTCGTAACATTTTATGTGCTTATATTACAAGTAAATTAAATATCTAATTTACTTTCATGAAATTTGTCATTCGACAACCAAAGAGGTGGTAAGCGGTAAGTTCTATTCTATACTCTATTTAAGGTAATTATTTATTTAATGGCTGCTTTGATAGAGAGAAAAGTTATTTATAACTTATGTCAAATAGAAATATCTTCATTTCTCTTAATAATCACGGTTTTAATCGAAACTGCAATCATTGTTTCTTTAGTAATGTTTTGAGTTTTGTTAGACACAGTTGAAACTATCTAGAGCAACTAACACCTGATAACTTTAGTTCCAGTTTTGATAGTTTCGGTTCTTCAAACGATTTCGCTTCGAAGTGTATTTTAAACTCAAGGTTGTTTCTTTCTGTATTAACATTTACCTTTAATAATTTATAATGCATGTTTCTGCTAGCGCAGATAGTTCTCGTGTAGCTTTGCGCGAAGTTCAAAAAACAAACAAATAAATGTTATCAAAGACAACAATGAATAGTTTAGAAAGGATTAAAATAGAAGATAGAAAAATTAAAGAACACAAGGACGTTGCAGAAGGAGAAATACCTTATTGTATTGTTTAGAATCTCTTCTGTGAGTCATAGGTTGGCTAAAATCGTTCGTGAGAGGAAACATAAAGAAATATTTTTGCGTAAAACAGATACGTCAAGAGAAAAGTACCATTACAATAAAGGTATAAATGGCTACTAAACAACGGGAAACTTATTACCATAAATGTCTATTTATATATAAGTACACATGCATCCATGTTATAAGTAGAATTAGTGTCTCTTCTCAGCAAAGTTGAAGCTACTACTGTTTCAAAGCCAGGTTCACACTATAAACACAATACGAAAGGTATTTTACGGCAAGATAATGTTGTACAATCAAAACTTGTCTGTCTGTTTGAAATTAAGATACAGTTGTTACACAAACAAAAAGCTCTATAGATTGTTATACAAGCAACTTTATATGTTTAAGAAACTCAATGATGGAAAACCAATTTTCTACTTATTGGATAAACCTAGGTAGAGGTTTCTGAGGCAAAACATTTACAGTTTTCCTTATTTCTTAAAACTATCTTAGATTGAACACCAGGGTTGATTGTTGTAATATTTCATTTACAATTTATAATTTTTCAGGACTCAGAAAACCATATGTGAAATGACATTATAGGCTTAACTATCAGGTATGAAAGTGAGTGAACAGGATGATTTTATAGGCTTAACTGTCAGGTATGAAAGTGAGTAAACAGGATGATTTTATAGGCTTAACTGTCAGGTATGAAAGTGAGTAAACAGGATGATTTTATAGGCTTAACTGTCAGGTATGAAAGTGAGTAAACAGGATGATTTTATAGGCTTAACTATCAGGTATGAAAGTGAGTGAACAGGATGATTTTATAAGATTAACTGTCAGGTATGAAAGTGAGTGAACAGGATGACTTTATAGGTTTAGCTATAAGGCATGAAAGTGAGTGAACAGGATGACTTTATAGGCTTGGATTAGATGTTCGAGTAAGGGAACGTAAATGACGCCGTTGTACAGTTAAAACTCTCATAGACTCTCATAATTGGCCCAGCATGGCCAGGTGGGTTAAGACAATCGAGTCGTAATCCAAGGGTTACGAGCTCGAATCCCCGTCGCGCCAAACATGCTTGGCCTTTCAGCCGTTGGGACGTTATAATGTGACGGTCAATTTCACTATTCGTTGGTAAAAGAAGAGCCCAAGAGTTGGCGGTGGGTGGTGATAACTAGCTGATTCTCTCTAGCCTTTCAATGCCAAGTTAGGAACGGCTAGAGCAGACAGCCCTCATATAGCTTTGCGTGAAATTCAAAAACAATCAAACCCTCATAATTTTCCTTATCGTGTGCGAACTTAAAATGTTTCAATCGGTAAAGTTTTGGGTAAGTATTAAAGTAACAGCGCTCTACAGCGGTGAACTTGAGCAATACAAACTATTCCTGAGCAAAAGTAAAAAATGGTGCAGGAGCCAGAAGCTAGAGGGCGTAAGTGCTAGTTATAGAGAACTTTTTTTTTTACACTTAATTTAGGCGTGGTGATTTTGTGAGAATAATGGCTGCTTTCTGTCTCGATCTTAACTGCATCTAGAGAACGACTGACAGGTTTCTAAAAGTAGATCACTAAAATAAAAAATACAACAATTATAACACTCAGAATACACCTGTATTGATATAAGAGTGTATTAGTATAGGAAAAAATATTGTTTTATAGAGCGTGGAAATCTGGTTGCAAGGTATGTTTACATCGAATATCTGAAATTATTGTCCGAAGCTATTTCTACTGCTTGATAAAATAAAACATTTATATGTTCCTCTGAAGTGGAGAGTTTTTAATGGTTTCTTTTCGTATAGCAAAGCCACATCAGGCTATATGCTGAGTTCACCGAGGGGTACAGAACCCCCTGGTTTATCGTTCTAAATCCATAGGCTTACCGCTGCACCAGCGGAGAATTATCTAAAGTGGCCACGGACCAGCATGATGGTAGTCAGGCGTTTTGATCCAACCGAATGTAAATAGGTGCTAATTTACAGCAACTCAACTATTAAATATTATCACACTTCACTGTAGTTCTGCGTAACCTATAGAGAGTTCAACTGTTATATATTATGACACTTAATTGTGGTTCTGTGTTACATGTGTTACCTACAGACAGCTCAACTGTTAATTATTATCACACTTCACTGTGGTTCTGTGTTACCTACAGACAGTTCAATTCTTAAATACTATCACACTTCATTGTGGTTCTGTTTTACCTACAGTCAGTTCAACTGTTAAATATTATCACATTTCACTGTGGTTTTGTGTTACTTACAAACAATTCAACTGTTAAATGTTATCACACTTCACTGTGGTTCTGTGTTACCTAGAAACAGTTCAACTGTTGAATTTTATCACATTTCATTTTCGTTCTATGTTATCTACAAAAAGTTCAATTGTTAAATATTATCACACTTCACTGTGGTTCTGTGTTACCTAGAGACAGTTCAACTGTTAAATATTATCACACTTCACTGTGGATCTGTGTTATTTACAAACAGTTCAACTGTTAAATACTATCACACTTCACTGTGATTCTGTGTTACCTAGAGACAGTTCAACTGTTAAATATTATCACATCTCACTGTGGTTTTGTGTTACTTACAAACAATTCAACTGTTAAATGTTATGACACTTCACTGTGGTTCTGTGTTACCTACAGACAGTTCAACTGTTATTTTTATCACAATTCATTATGGTTCTGTGTTATTTACAGACAGTTAAACTGATAAATATCGTCACACTTCACTGTGGTTCTGTGTTACCTAGAGACAGTTCGACTGTTAAATATTATCACACTTCACTGTGGTTCTGTGTTACTTACAGACAGTTCGACTGTTAAATATTATCACACTTCACAGTGGTTCTGTGTTACTTACAGACAATTTAACTGTTAAATATTATCACACTTCACAGTGGTTCTGTGTTACTTACAGACAATTCAACTGTTAAATATTATCACACTTCACTGTGGTTCTGTGTTACTTACAGACAATTCAACTGATATATATTATCACACTTTACTGTGGTTCTGTGTTACTTACAGACAGTTCAACTGTTAAATATTATTACACTTCACTGTTTTCTGTGTTACCTGCAGTGAGTTCAGCTGTTAAATATTACCACAGTACTGTCTCAACACTGTTTTGGATACAATGTGTATACAGTAGTGTCTAAACACAGTCTTAGATACAACGTGTATACTGACTGTGTCTTAACACAGTCCTAGATATAGCGTGTATACAGCTCTGTCTCAATACTATCCTAGATACAACTTGTATACAATAGTTTATCAACACAGTCCTAGATATAACGTGTCTACAGTAGTGTCTCATTATAGTTCTGGATATATCGTGTATACAGTAGTGTCTCAACACAGTTCTAGATATAACGTGTGTACAGTAGTGTCTCAACACAGTTCTAGATATAACGTGTGTACAGTAGTGTCTCAACACAGTTCTAGATATAACGTGTGTACAGTAGTGTCTCAACACAGTTCTAGATATAACGTGTGTACAGTAGTGTCTCAACACAGTTCTAGATATAACGTGTGTACAGTAGTGTCTCAACACAGTTCTAGATATAACGTGTGTACAGTAGTGTCTCAACACAGTTCTAGATATAACGTGTGTACAGTAGTGTCTCAACACAGTTCTAGATATAAAGTGATAAAATCGTAGGTATAGACGACGAAACAATAAAACGAAATTCAAGAAGAAAGAAACGCGACAAAACTTAAAAAAGAAGTAACGATTTAAAATCACTTCACACAAAAACACTGATGGGAAATCACTTCACATGAAACATTGATGTGCAATTACTTCACACAAAAACATAAATGTGTGATCACTTCACATAAAAACATTGATGTGTGATTACTTCACACAAAAACATAAATGTGTGATCACTTCACATAAAAACATTGATGTGTGATTACTTCACACAAAAACACGGGCGTGTAATCACTTCATACCAAAACATTGATGTGTATCACTTCACACAAAAACATGAATGTGAAATCACTTCACATAAAAACATTGATGTGTGATTACTTCACACAAAAACATTGATGTGAAATCACTTTACACAAGAACATTGATGTGAAATAATTTCACACAAAAACATGGCTGTGAAATCACTTTAGACAAAAACATGAATGTGAAATCACTTCACACAAAAACGTTTATGTTAAATCACTTTACCCCAAAACATGGATGGGATATCACTTCACACAAAAACATTGATTTGTAATAACTTCACACAAAAACATTGATCTGAAGTCATTTCACACAAAAAAACATTCATTTGTAATCACTTCACACAAAAACATGGCTGTGAAATCACTTCAGACAAAAACATGAATGTGAAATCACTTCACACAAAAACATTTATGTTAAATCACTTCACACAAAAACATTGATGTGAAGTCATTCCACACAAAAAACATTGATTTGTAATCACTTCACACAAAAACATGGATGTGAAATCACTTCACACAAAAACTTGGATCTGTAGCTCACCCAACTTCAAGTTCACAATCTGTGACCATGAAAACCCCCGTGCAACAAGGAGGTAAATGACTATATCACCAAGAATTGGAATATTCACATCAGGATATTTCAGAAATAGAATTTACCTCCAGTGATTGGCTTGTGGTCAATGTTATGATGAATTTTCGTGGGAATTCTCTTCAATATGAGGTTTAAAAATGTCATAACTTGTACAAGAAACCGTGAAATTTATGTCTGGATTGGACGTTGAAAGATGTGAATTTGTTCCAGTAGTTCTTCGACATCAAAGAAGTTATCACCTTTCATACAAAGCGTAGGTATTTTCTATCAAATTTTCACTTAAAGACAGCTTATAACCTCATCTGTAAGAACTATATGATTGACGCTGTGAAATCTTATGGTTGATCAATGGCAGATATTGTATGAATTACACACAGGATATGAAGACATCTCCAGCAGATTTTATCACTTTGTCTAAACAAATAAGATACCTCATCAAATTGGGACTTGAAATGTAGCTTTAATACATCAGTTACCAGATGATTCCCACTTTAGATATAGGCTGAAACTTTCAAAGAGATAGATACCATGGATATTTGAACCGAGTACTAATCCATGGGCATCACCTATTGTGCTTCTGAGGTAGGATGATGGATATACAAAGAATTTGTGGGCTATCAGAAGGAAAATGAAGTCACGAAAAAGATATCAAGAACTTTATCTTCTTTAAATGCTTTACCTGCTTTAAACTGTTGTTTTACATTGGATCTAAAGAGTGGATGAATCAAGAGGAGAGAAGAGAGCCTTTATGATAGGAAATGGGTGACAATTTGGTACCACTTAAATTATGTAATTCACCTACAAGTATTTGAACTTCTAATAAAGTGTGATCTGATTGTACTACCTTGAAACGTAGCTCTCATCTACTTGATGGACATAATAGCACTTGGGAAAAACCTTTTATAATGTTTGTGATGGGTTAAGGTAAATTCTTGTTTATTTTGGAACACAATACTTCAATCTAATCCCAGGAAGTTTTACTGTTTCTGTTGTTAGGTGAGTTTCCTAGGACACATAGTGTGCATAAACGAAACACCTATGCAATCACCTAAAACTGGTCAATGAACTCAAGATGAAGGACTGTGCTCATATTGTCATCATTTTGTAAATCCATTTTCTGATATAGCTGTACATGAAACGCCAATAATAATATTTTTGGTATTGATGGTAAAAAAGCATCCATCAAACTGAAGAAAAAATAACTGCTAGTTAATTCGTTAACTTTAGATACAGTTGCTTGAAGCAATATTATCAGAACTATCATGATAAAAACATCTTACTGTTTTCTATAGCAAGGCAATGAATTCTGTATAAAAGAGGAGTCATACCACTTGTAAAAGGGTACTAAGTACCGTTTCATTATATCCATATGGGGGAAAAGATTACAAACTGTAAATATTACACAACATTGAAAGGGTTAGTAATTTTCGCCAATTAACTCCATAAACTTCAGAAATACAACTCCAACATTGTATGTAATTTTGAAGAGAATTATGGACATGCTGGAGCATTATCCTGAAGAACATATGTTTAATATATAATATAAGCATAAATGAAAAAGGGAAACACAAGATATTAACGAAAAACAGCGTAGGTTATACCTAAATATGAGACATCCAGATGTGATGCTAGAGAGCTAATGCGATCTAGTACTCAAAGAGAAAAACTCAAGAAGATATGATTCTGAAATACATTATTTTGTAAAAAGAAATGGTACAAAAAATCCTTGTAGCAGATGAACACTTCATACATTCCAAAGACAAAAATTTACCGGGCACAGAATAAAATATTATGCCTACAAGAGAAAAAGGAAGACGCAAATAGAGAGAAACAATGACTGCAATTGGTACTTCGTCACTTCAACAGCTCGACACCTCAATGTTAAAAGACGACACTAGAAAGAGTTCGAGAATTATTCTGTTAGGTTGTGTCAAGGATCTATATAGAAATGGTTTAAATTATATAAACAATGCTGTGAGTGAAAAGGTAACTAAAGGAAACAGTAGATTGTATTGGTGAAACTTGTTGGGAATGTACGTTCTTTACTGCACAGTTACAGTGAGAACAAAAACATCTTGGTTGGGATGGGCTAGTTTACCAAATGTGGTGTTCCTAACTAAAAAGGAGAAACTCTCACTAGAAGACTGATCAGTAAATTTGTTTTAAGACTTGGAATGCCGCTGGAATATCCTTCAGTTGTTTGTTTGCCATTTTATGGTAAAAAGTAACTTGGCTGTCTGCACTAAACAACTGGTTAAATCAGCAAGTAAAACACTAAAAAGTAGAAAGGCATCAAGTTAAGAATAAACAACGTACAAAAATTGGATGCAAACTGAAATATAATTAAATAGGCCAATAGTCTGTAAGCGAGCAAAAAAATAAGGTTAGACAGCGTTGCCATCGCCTATAACATCAAGGTTAGGCCTGGAGAAAGTGGTTGTCTCAAATGGTAATTTGGTAGATTCACAGTTGTAATGATGGCATGACAGTAAAACATGTGCTGTTATGACTAGAGTGCAACAAGAGCTACACATGAGTTCAGTGCCAGATAAAAGAAGATAATGAACTAAAAGACAATAAACAATCTGCAGCCTAACCAAAACAACTTCTGATTATTACATAAATTATATGGCTAAAAAGCAACAGAAGGTCTTGTTATGACATTGCTCACTTTAAATCGATTACCAAGTAACGCGATGTCGAGCCTTGAACACAGAACTGTGCTCCATATTTAGGACTGACACAGTTGTGACAGCACTAGAAAAGATGGACTAATTTGCAGTGTCAGTGAGGTCATTCCCATGACTACCAATGTGACCAGCTATTTAGAAAAACCGTTTGAAAGATAGAGAAAAACGAGCCAGTCATTGCAAAATATCGACAAAAAGAAGATTAGAACTAAAAATAAGCTACTCCAGGGTCAGAAGGAAGTTAGCATAAGTAGTACAGTTTTTATGTTATCCAGAAAAAAAGAAATGGTATACAATACAGCAGTGAAAACAGAAACTGTGGTGGAGATCCTGTGAGCAACAACTTAACCACAACAAATCATGATTTCAAAACAGCTGTAAAATCAGTTGGGGATATTTGCCTTCTTCAGATGACTCAAAGAGGTCACAGGTTGGGGTGATAATAAGATCTAAAGAAAGACTGATCAACCCTCAGATGACTCAAAAAGGTCACAGGTGAGGATAATAATAAGATCTAAAGGAAGACTGACCAACCCTCAGATGACTCAAAAAGATAACAGATGGCTGAAAAAGGTCACAGGTGGAAGTGATAATAAGATCTAAAGGAAGACTGACCAACTCTCAGATGGCTCAAAAAGGTCACAGGTGGGGGTGATAATAAGGTCTAAAGGAAGACTAACCAACAATCTGTTCTGAAAGAACATAACTCACTGAGGAAGAAAGACAACTTCCAGTGGAATGTTATGGTAAGAACTGAAGCTTGGTAGAATATTACAGAAAAGGTTTCCAATAATAGAAGTTAAGAGAAAGCTCATGGGATTAAGTGTACAAAATCTAGATTGGAAAGATAAATTTAAAACCCACGTACAAAGCCAAAACCATGGGTATTAACCTCAATGGGTACTTTTCCAATGGCCTTTGAGCTCAGGAGGAGTTCGATGTGTGTAGACGTTTCCACCATGGGTATTAACTTCAATGAGTACTTCCCCAATGGCCTTTCCCCATTTGCCTTTGAGCTCAGGAAGAGTTCGCTATGTGTAGATGTTTCCAGAGTTCCATTAACTCTGAAGAGGGAACAAGCCCCTTTACTCCATTCTGAATAAAAAAGGGAAACATATGTTCTCAAGTGTATGACCTGAAAATTTGTACACGTGCAAAATGGTGGGAGTCTTCTAAATGTGGTCACTTACCAATTAGCTCTCTTTCTATTACTATCATTTCAAGGATTGGGAATCCATAATGAAATGAAAATGGTTGAATGCCCACCGAACATAGAGTGGTACGGAGCGGATGCACTATAATGCCAAACCAAACGTCGGGGTTTCGTGAGCACTATACCTTTCACGTGTCACTAAATAAAGCAATCTCGTGTGTGGATATTCAGAAAATACTGAATCTAATCTGGGAGGTTCCCTCGCGATGTATAGAAATCCACCTCGAGGGGCTAAATTATAAAAAAATAAATGTTATTTGATTACAAGTTAGAGATTGTAGTGTAAGGAAGCTAATTTTACACAGGTTTGTTTATTTGTAATTAAGCAGAAAGCTATACAATAGGCTATCTGTGGTATGCCCACCGCGGGTATCGAAACCCGGGTTTTAGTAATATAATTCCGCAGACACTGTGCCAATGATTTATATATATATATATCAACAAGTACGATATTTGGTCATTAAACTTGTATACTTTAGAATGATCGCAAACAACGTAACTGTTTACAAAATATTCTCTATTATATAAAAACTGTAACTTGTAATAAAATAATGTTTCTATTTAGTAAGTAAACTCAAATGAAACTATTTTAATAACATAGCAATCACTCAGCTTTAGTTATTAATAGTTCTAACCTTTTGTCCAAATAGTTTTTGTTCAGGTTATTTTGTTGAAAACCTTTTTGTTTGAACATTAGTTTTTAGATTAGTTTCAAATTTGACTGTTTATTTGAAATAAACTTTACCCCAATATCTATTGGTTTAACCACTGAGAAACAAACTTTATCACAATATCTGTTGGTGTAACCACTGAGAAACAAACTTTACCACAACAGCTGTTTGTTTAACTACTAAGAAATAAACTTTACCACAACAGCTGTTTGTTAAACTACTGAGAAACAAACTTCACCACAACAGCTGTTGGTTTAACCTCTGAAAAACTTTACCACAATATATGTTGGTGTAACCTCTGAGAAACAAATTTACAAACTTTATCACAATATCTGTTGGTGTAACCACTGAGAAACAAACTTTACCGCAATATCTGTTGATGTAACCACTGAGAAACAAACTTTACCACAATATCTGTTGGTGTAACCACTGAGAATCTTTACCACAATATCTGTTTGTTTAACCCCTGAGAAACCTCATCACAACAGCTGTTTGTTTTACCCCTGAGAGCCTTCATCACAACAGCTGTTTGTTTAACCCCTGAGAACCTTCATCACAACAGCTGTTTGTTTAACCCCTGAGAATCTTCATCACAACAGCTGTTTGTTTAACCCCTGAGAATCTTCATCACAACAGCTGTTTGTTTAACCCCTGAGAATCTTCATCACAACAGCTGTTTGTTTAACCCCTGAGAGTCTTCATCACAACAGCTGTTTGTTTAACCACTGAGAATCTTCATCACAACAGCTGTTTGTTTAACCCCTGAGAGCCTTCATCACAACAGCTGTTTGTTTAACCCCTGAGAATCTTCATCACAACAGCTGTTTGTTTAACTCCTGAGAGCCTTCATCACAACAGCTGTTTGTTTAACCACTGAGAGTCTTCACCACAACAGCTGTTGGTTTAACCTTTGAAAAACTTTACCACAATATATGTTGGTGTAACCTCTGAGAAACAAACTTTACAAACTTAACCACAATATCTGTTGATGTAACCACTGAGAAACAAACTTTACCACAATATCTGTTGGCGTAACCACTGAGAATCTTCATCACAACAGCTGTTTGTTTAACCATTGAAAATCTTCATCACAACAGCTGTTTGTTTAACCCCTGAAAATCTTCATCACAACAGCTGTTTGTTTAACCCCTGAGAGCCTTCATCACAACAACTGTTTGTTTAACCCCTGAGAGTCTTCATTACAACAGCTGTTTGTTTAACCCCTGAAAATCTTCATCACAACAGCTGTTTGTTTAACCCCTGAGAATCTTCATCACAACAGCTGTTTGTTTAACCCCTGAGAGCCTTCATCACAACAGCTGTTTGTTTAACCACTGAGAGTCTTCACCACAACAGCTGTTGGTTTAACCTCTGAAAAACTTTACCACAATATATGTTGGTGTAACCTCTGAGAAACAAACTTTACAAACTTAACCACAATATCTGTTGATGTAACCACTGAGAAACAAACTTTACCACAATATCTGTTGGTGTAACCACTGAGAATCTTCATCACAACAGCTGTTTGTTTTACCCCTGAGAGTCTTCATCACAACAGCTGTTTGTTTAACCCCTGAGAGTCTTCATCACAACAGCTGTTTGTTTAACCCCTGAAAATCTTCATCACAACAGCTGTTTGTTTAACCCCTGAGAGCCTTCATCACAACAGCTGTTTGTTTAACCACTGAGAGTCTTCACCACAACAGCTGTTGGTTTAACCTCTGAAAAACTTTACCACAATATATGTTGGTGTAACCACTGAGAAACAAACTTTACAAACTTAACCACAATATCTGTTGATGTAACCACTGAGAAACAAACTTTACCACAATATCTGTTGGTGTAACCACTGAGAATCTTCATCACAACAGCTGTTTGTTTTACCCCTGAGAGTCTTCATCACAACAGCTGTTTGTTTAACCCCTGAGAATCTTCATCACAACAGCTGTTTGTTTAACCCCTGAGAGCCTTCATCACAACAACTGTTTGTTTAACCCCTGAGAGTCTTCATCACAACAGCTGTTTGTTTAACCCCTGAGAATCTTCATCACAACAGCTTTGTTTAACCCCTGAGAATCTTCATCACAACAGCTGTTTGTTTAACCCCTGAGAGCCTTCATCACAACAGCTGTTTGTTTAACCATTGAAAATCTTCATCACAACAGCTGTTTGTTTAACCCCTGAAAATCTTCATCACAACAGCTGTTTGTTTAACTTCTGAGAGCCTTCATCACAACAGCTGTTTGTTTAACCACTTAGAATCTTCATCACAACAGCTGTTTGTTTAACCACTGAGAATCTTCATCACAACAGCTGTTGGTTTAACCTCTGAAAAACTTTACCACAATATATGTTGGTGTAACCTCTGAGAAACAAACTTTACAAACTTAACCACAATATCTGTTGATGTAACCACTGAGAAACAAACTTTACCACAATATCTGTTGGTGTAACCACTGAGAATCTTCATCACAACAGCTGTTTGTTTTACCCCTGAGAGTCTTCATCACAACAGCTGTTTGTTTAACCCCTGAAAATCTTCATCACAACAGCTGTTTGTTTAACCCCTGAGAGCCTTCATCACAACAGCTGTTTGTTTAACCACTGAGAGTCTTCACCACAACAGCTGTTGGTTTAACCTCTGAAAAACTTTACCACAATATATGTTGGTGTAACCACTGAGAAACAAACTTTACAAACTTAACCACAATATCTGTTGATGTAACCACTGAGAAACAAACTTTACCACAATATCTGTTGGTGTAACCACTGAGAATCTTCATCACAACAGCTGTTTGTTTTACCCCTGAGAATCTTCATCACAACAGCTGTTTCTTTAACCCCTGAGAATCTTCATCACAACAGCTGTTTGTTTAACCCCTGAGAATCTTCATCACAACAGCTGTTTGTTTAACCCCTGAGAGCCTTCATCACAACAACTGTTTGTTTAACCCCTGAGAGTCTTCATCACAACAGCTGTTTGTTTAACCTCTGAGAGCCTTCATCACAACAGCTGTTTGTTTAACCCCTGAGAATCTTCATCACAACAGCTGTTTGTTTAACCCCTGACTTATTTCATTCTGTCAAACTTTCTGATTTATTCATCAGGTTATTCGGACATTTTAAATTAGCAAAACGTATCGTAGGCCAGAGAGAACTCGCTAAAACACGAAAACAAAGGGCGCACTCAGCAGGCAGCCCGATGTGGCTTTTTTTTATAAGAAAACACGCACTAAAGTAAATTAAATTAAACAACTTTTCTGTTGGTTTTTGGATTAACAAAACAGTTTATTTCTTAAACATTTTTTACAACAACAAAAGTTCAACAGAAGTCATCATGAAGATTATAAAAATGGTTTGAGTTTTACTGAAAGTGAAAGTCAAAGGATAAAAGTAAGGAAAGTAAGAATGACTGTAACTATCAAGATACCAGATGGCGTGCTGTCTTGAAAAGAAAGATGGCGAAGACTCAATGTCTCAGTACTTTGTACCTAAAACAAAAATAGCAAACATCGTCTTTAAAAACTGGTTTTGGTTGTGAATGGCAGAAGTACTTGTAATGAAAAATAACAATTAAAATTTACTGCAGAAAGAAAAGTTATACAAATATTTATTAAATATTAATACACTCTACAGCTACCACAACAGGTTTATCATTGGCTGGTTTAACTCTGAGGTTTGTCTGTTATTTTCATGAAGTATTTATGGTCTCTAAATACGAAGTGGGATTTTGTGGTCTTGTGATCCAGAATTATGGTACCTTACCTGCAGTCAGCAACAGGGATATATAAACGGTATCGTGTTTCACAAGTGTACTAGCGAATTTATATATTTACATATATATATATATCTGAAGTATAGATGTTTTACTATTATTAGTTCAATTAAAACAATACAAGTTAAGTCAAACATAACTACACAATGTTACATATCATTTTCATGCCATGTTTATATTACCTTATGAGTTAGTGATAGTAACCAGGGTGATATCCGTGGCCATAAAGACCAGCACCATATCCATAGCGGCCATAGCCAGCTCCCAGATGACCGTAGGCGCCATGACCGTAAAGAGCAGCGAGGTTTTTCGCACCATAGGCACCGTGTCCGTAACGGCCGTAGGCACCAAGATTGGCGTGACCATATCTGTCATGTAGACCGTAAAGGCCTCCATAGGCACCGTGAGCTCCACCACGGTTGTGGTAACCAGCCTGTTTGTCGTAGGCGTAAGCCCTGGTGTATCCGGCTCCTCTGTTACGGGCGTAGGCACCGATATCTCTGTAGTGTCCACCATAGCCTCCGTAAGCCCCATAGGCATTCAGGTTTCGGTGGGCAAGGTTGGCATGGAGACCGTGGGCACCGTGCCCGTAGGCTCCATAGCGGGAGTGAGCACCAAGAGCACCATAGCCGTGGGCACCATAGCCAGCTCCCAGATACCCGTGGCCTCCGTATCCATGTCCATAGGCACCGTAACCGACTGGATAAGCGTAGGTCTCAGACTTCTCTAATTCTTTATCCTCGGCGAGGACAACAGCAACGAAGATGGCGGCCACCAGAATCAGCTGTTGGGTCAGAAGTTAAGAGTAATTTTAAAAATAAGTTACTAAAATCTTACTAATACAAGACATAAGATTAAAAACAGAGTCTAATAAAATACTCACAGACTTCATGTTGATTTTAATTTATGTTGTGGTTCAATCTATTCTAAATTTCACTATTTATACTTTATTGGGTGGTAATTTTCCGGGTTGGTTTGAAAGTAACACCCATGAACCGGCCCCTGTAGACTTTCACTACATGTTACCAAATTATCTATAGGAAGTCCTGTTAACCAGGGCAAAGTAACAAACAGTACTCGTTAGTCGCTACACTCAAAGATTTTCCGTCAAAAATTCTTTCCGTGTCACAAACGTCAGATATGCTAGCGTATAGTAGAAAGTCTGGTTTCTTCTAAGCCTACTATTCGGATTTCGTGAAAAATCACTGTATTTACACCAGGTCTTCTAGCATTTCTTTACTCCAGATTACTCATAAAATCAACTTATTTCAGATTTGTGGATTTAGGAAAAATAGTATAATGCACCTGTTTTGTGATATTATATGTATTTATAACATTACAAAGTGCTCGTATTTCAGAGCTGTTGTTTCTATAAATGAAAATATCTCAACTCCATATATCTGACACAGAACATATCCGACTCGACAAATTCGACGAGACAAAGAACCACTTCTGGCCTTCAGCAGTTCGAACATAATGAATATAACACTTAAATGGAAAATATTTAATAACTATTACCAGTAGCGAGAAATTTATTCGTCCACTTAAACCAGTTCTTTGTGTAATTTGAAATAACTTCACTCATTTAAGTCTGTTTTAAAGTCACTAGAAATATTTTGATACATTTAAATCAGTTTTGATGTAATTATAAAAAAATATATATATTTAGATCAGTTATAGTGTAATTAGTAATATCTTCAAATATTTAGATCAATTTCTGTATAACTAGTAATATCGTCAATGTATTTAGATCACTTTTAGTGTAACTAGTAATATCTTTATATATTTATATCAATTTTAGTGTAGCTGGTAACTTCTCCATATATTTATAACAGTTTAGTGTAACTAGTAATATCATTATATATTTATAACAGTTTTAGTGTAACTAGTAATATTTTCATGCATTCAGACCATTTTTGTGTAACTAGTAATACTTTATATATTTAGATCAGTTTGAGTGTAGCTAGTAATATCTTCATGCATTTAGACCATTTTTAGTGTAACTAGTAATACTTTAAATAGTTAGATTAATTTTAATGTACTTAGTAATATCATTATATATTTATAACATTTTCAGTGTAACTAGTAATATCTTCATGCATTCAGACCATTTTTAGTGTAACTAGTGATACTTTATATATTTAGATCAGTTTCAGTGTAACTAGTAATATCTTCATGCATTTAGACCATTTTTAGTGTAACTAGTAATAACTTTATATATTTAGATCAATTTAGTGTAGCTAGTAATGTCTTTATATAATTAGATCAGTTTTAGTGAAACTAGTAATATCTTTATATATTTACATCAGTTTTAGTGTAACTGGAAATATATTTAGATCAGTTTCAGTGTAACTAGTAATATATTTATATATTTAGATCAGTTTTAGTGTAACTAGTAATATCTTCATGTATTTAGATCGGTTTTAGTGTAACTGGTAATATTTTTATATATTTAGATCAATTTTAGTGTAACTGGTAATATCTTCATGTATTTCGACCATTTTCAGTGTAACTAGTAATATCTTCATGTATTTAGATCGGTTTTAGTGTAGCTAGTAATATCTTCATGTATTTAGATCGGTTTTAGTGTAACTAGTAATAACTTTATATATTTAGATCAATTTAGTGTAGCTAGTAATATCTTTATATAATTAGATCAGTTTTAGTGAGACTAGTAATATCTTTATATATTTACATCAGTTTTAGTGTAACTGGAAATATATTTAGATCAGTTTCAGTGTAACTAGTAATATCTTTATATATTTAGATCAGTTTCAGTGTAACTAGTAATATCTTCATGTATTTAGATCGGTTTTAGTGTAACTGGTAATATTTTTATATATTTAGATCAATTTTAGTGTAACTGGTAATATCTTCATGTATTTCGACCATTTTCAGTGTAACTAGTAATATCTTCATGTATTTAGACCATTTTTAGTGTAACTAGTAATAACTTTATATATTTAGATCAATTTAGTGTAGCTAGTAATATCTTTATATATTTAGATCAGTTTCAGTGTAACTAGTAATATCTTTATATATTTAGATCAGTTTTAGTGTAACTAGTAATATCTTTATATATTTAGATCAGTTTTAGTGTAACTAGTAATATCTTCATGCATTTAGACCATTTTTAGTGTAACTAGTAATATCTTCATGCATTTAGACCATTTTTAGTGTAACTAGTGATATCTTCATGCATTTAGACCATTTTCAGTGTAACTAGTAATATATTTAGTGTAATATCAGTTTTAGTGTAATTAGTAATATCTTCATGCATTTAGACCATTTTCAGTGTAACTAGTAATATATTTAGTGTAATATCAGTTTTAGTGTAACTGGTAACATATTTATATATTTAGATTAGTTTTAGTGTAACTAGTAATATCTTCATGGATTTAGATCAGTTTTACTGTAACTGGTAATATCTTTATATATTTAGATCATTTTTAGTATAACTAATAATATTTTTATATATTTAGATCAGTTTTAGTGTAACTGGTAATATCTTCATGTATTTCGACCATTTTCAGTGTAACTAGTAATATCTTCATGCATTTAGACCATTTTTAGTGTAACTAGTAATAACTATATATTTAGATCAATTTAGTGTAGCTAGTAATATATTTATATATTTAGATCAGTTTCAGTGTAACTAGTAATATCTTCATGCATTTAGACCATTTTCAGTGTAACTAGTAATATATTTAGTGTAATATCAGTTTTAGTGTAACTGGTAATATATTTATATATTTAGATCAATTTAGTGTAACTAGTAATATCTTCATGCATTTAGACCCCTTTTAGTGTAACTAGTAATAACTTTATATATTTATATCAATTTAGTGTAGCTAGTAATATCTTCATGCATTTAGACCATTTTTAGTGTAACTAGTAATATCTTCATGCATTTAGACCAGTTTTAGTGTAACTAGTAATATCTTCATGCATTTAGACCAGTTTTAGTGTAACTAGTAATATATTTAGTGTATTATCAGTTTTAGTGTAACTGGTAATATATTTATATATTTAGATCAGTTTTAGTGTAACTAGCAATATCTTCATATGTGTAGATCAGTTTTTATGCAACAATTAATATCTTTATTGTTTAGTCTTGAAATGTTTTCTTGTTACTACATTAATGTAACTTCAGACACGTTTGTTTTCAGTGTTCATTCACCTTGGTATTTATGTTACTTCCATCATGGTAATCGATCTCTTGACCTTTTCATTGGAAGTTTGTAGTCTTGTTCCACAGAGGGACATCGATCCCCTTTCTGTTTATTTCGGATTGCCTTCGAGTACTGGAATCACTTATAATTTAATTTTTGTATATTGATATCAGTTTCAGTGATTAATTGTCATATTTCAGCTCTTCTTGTCAGAATGAAAGTTCATCTCTTACAAACTTATGTTCCTCTAAGTCAGTGATCAGTGAACGATTTCTACATGTAACTTATTATTTTGTATTGGATATATTAGTTTCTGTGAAATCTTACCAAAAATTCCAAAACTATCAGACATAAAAATAAATAAATATCACGTTTAACTGTAAGTTCGTATTTTTATTATTTTCAAAATCAAATACAAAGAAGAATGAGGTTACAAAGACGAACAAAATCCAAATAGTCTTAAAGGACGATACAAACAAGGTGGAACAAAAATTTCCCTGAGTGGAAGGTACAGTAAGTCAGATTTTTGTAAAATAAGGAAAGAAATAACAGAAATGGTCAATAAATAACAATTCATCAAACATAATGACGATATTGTCTGACTAAAGATCATCGGACCACAACTGTATAGTTCCAGGTAAGTGCTAATAGGTGTCGCTTCAGTTGGCGTTGACAAGTCCTGTAGATGGTGTACTGCAGAAAAATAATAATTGATTTTTGAAAAACAAATATTTATTTTTGTGAACCTGTTTGAATTTATTACACTCGTTGTTATTTAGTCGGTGGGCACCTACAAATTAAGTATAATTATTTGATTTTTGAGTTTTTCTCAAACATTATATTATGTAAAATAACCACATTTGGATTACCCTAAAAGTATTGGTAAGTGGGCGTAAGTTAAATCTAACTAAATCCCAAATCAAGGAATCTTACCTGCACAGTCAGCAACAAGGGTATATAAACGGTATTGTGTTTCACAAGTGTACTAGCGACTTCATAAATGCACGTATATATATCTGAAGTACAGGTGTTTAATTTTTACCAGTTCGTCTAAAACAACACAGATACATAACTCTATTGTTTTGTTCACATTACCTTATGAGTTAGTGATAGTAACCAGGGTGATATCCGTGGCCATAAAGACCAGCACCATATCCATAGCGGCCATACCCAGCTCCCAGATGACCGTAGGCGCCATGACCGTAAAGAGCAGCGAGGTTTTTCGCACCATAGGCACCGTGTCCGTAACGGCCGTAGGCACCAAGATTGGCGTGACCATATCTGTCATGTAGACCGTAAAGGCCTCCATAGGCACCGTGAGCTCCACCACGGTTGTGGTAACCAGCCTGTTTGTCGTAGGCGTAAGCCCTGGTGTATCCGGCTCCTCTGTTACGGGCGTAGGCACCGATATCTCTGTAGTGTCCACCATAGCCTCCATAAGCCCCATAGGCATTCAGGTTTCGGTGGGCAAGGTTGGCATGGAGACCGTGGGCACCGTGCCCGTAGGCTCCATAGCGGGAGTGAGCACCAAGAGCACCATAGCCGTGGGCACCATAGCCAGCTCCCAGATACCCGTGGCCTCCGTATCCATGTCCATAGGCACCGTAACCGACTGGATAAGCGTAGGTCTCAGACTTCTCTAATTCTTTATCCTCGGCGAGGACAACAGCGACGAAGATGGCGGCCACCAGAATCAGCTGTAGGGTTAGAAATTAAGAATGAAATAAATGCGAGGCTGTAATCTGCTTTAACATATGCATTCTTTATAGCTAAAAAAAGACAATTCTCAGAATGAAGCAGTGAATGGGAAATCTTACGGTCTTCATGTTGAAATTTGTGTTTGATCTGGACCATAACAGCTCCCTCTATTTATACTTATATTTCTTCCAAAAAAAAAGAAAAGAAAGTTCTTACTTCCGTAAGAACCTAAGTTGTCGGTTTGGTTTCTAAAATATCGCGTATTTTTTTGTTGTTTTACTAGTGAATGCAGGTTAAAACTGAGTACCTGTACAATTCTTTGTGTCAGTACAGTTCTAACTAAATAAAGGACATTTCCGCAAGTTTTAGGTAAATTTCGTACTAAGAACAACTTACAACGCTCTCATTATTAACCTTTGTAGAACAGGGGCGCGTTAACACCTGTTAAAATTATTTGTCCGTGATGAACACAAGTTAGATATCATATTGAGTTGCATTTGGCGGGAAACAAATTTTTACAAATTAATATTGAAAGGAAAAACTATACGAAACGAAAAATTAATGTCTTCTTGTTTCACAACAAACATAAGCGCTCAAGTCCACCGCGAGGGAATCAAATCTCGGATTTAAGCCAACAGACTAACCAATGTTCCACCAAGGGAGTACAAATCATGAAGACAGATACATAAAATCGCTACAAATGTTGTAGAAGACTGTTGATATTTACTCAAAGTGTAAGCAACGTACGTACGTTGTATATTTACTGTAAGTGTAGCAAGATAAAAGTGTGATATCTTTCCTCCAGGTGTAGCAAGCATACATCTGTGATGTATTTACTGTAGATGTACCAACCATACATTTGTGATTTCTTTAGTGAAGATGTAGCAAGATACAAGTGTGATGTATTTACTGTACATCTAGCAAGACACAAGTGTAATTCATTTACTGCAGATCTAGCAAGATTCAAGTGCGATGTATTTACTGCAGATCTAGCAAGACACAAGTGTAATTCATTTACTGTAGATCTAGCAAAACACAAGTGTGATGTATTTAGTGTAGATCTAGCAGGACACAAGTGTGATTCATTTACTGAAGATTTAGCAAGATAGAAGTATAATTTATATATTGTAGGTGTGGTAAGATGCAAATGTGATTTCTTTAGTGAAGATGTAGCAAGATACAAGTGTGATGTATTTACTGTAGATCTAGCAAGACACAAGTGTGATGTATTTACTGTAGATCTAGCAAGACATAAGTGTGATGTATTTACTGTACATCTAGCAAGACACAAGTGTAATTCATTTACTACAGATCTAGCAAGATTCAAGTGCGATGTATTTACTGCAGATCTTGCAAGACACAAGTGTAATTCATTTACTGTAGATCTAGCAAGACACAAGTGTAATACATTTACAGTAGATCTAGAAAGATTTAAGTGTGATGTATTTACTGTACATCTAGCAAGACATAAGTGTGATGTATTTACTGTACATCTAGCAAGACACAAGTGTGATGTATTTACTGTAGATCTAGCAAGACACAAGTGTAACTCATTTACTGTAGATCGAGTAAGACACAAGTGTGATGTATTTACTGTAGATCTAGCAAGACACAAGTGTAATTCATTTACTGTAGATCTAGCAAGACACAAGTGAGATGTATTTACTGTAGATCTAGCAAGACACAAGTGTGATTTATTCACTGTAGATTTAGCAAGATAGAAGTATAATTTATATATTGTAGGTGTGGTAAGATGCAAATGTGATTTATTTACTGTAGGTGTAGCAATACACAAGTGTGATGTATTTACTGTAGATCGAGCAAGACACAAGTGTGATGTATTTACTGTAGATCTAGCAAGACATAAGTGTGATGTATTTACTGTACATCTAGCAAGACAGAAGTGTGATTCATTTACTGTACATCTAGCAAGACACAAGTGTAATTCATTTACTGTAAATCTAGCAAGATTCAAATGCGATGTATTTACTGTAGATCTAGCAAGACACAAGTGTCATTCATTTACTGTAGATCGAGTAAGACATAAGTATGATGTATTTATTGTAGATCTAGTAAGATTTAAATGTGTTTTATTTACTGTAGATCGAGCAAGACACAAGTGTGTTGTATTTACTGTAGATTTAGCAAGACACAAGTGTGATGTATTTACTGTAGATTTAGCAAGATACTAGTGTGATGTATTTACTGTAGAAGCAGCAAGACACAAGTGTGATGTATTTACTTAGATCTAGCAAGATACAAGTGTGATGTATTTACTGTAGATTTAGAAAGATTTAAGTGTGTTTTATTTACTGTAGATTTAGCAAGATAGAAGTGTGATGCATTTACTCTAAATTTAGCAAGACACAAGTGTGATGTATTTACTGTAGATGTAGCAAGACACAAGTGTGATGTATTTACTGTAGGTGTAGCAAGACACAAGTGTGATGTATTCACTGTAGATCTAGCGAGATACAAGTGTGATGTATTTACTGTAGATCTAGAAAGTTTTAAGTGTGTTTATTTATGCTATATTTATAAAGATAGAAGTATATTTTATATATTGTAGGTGTGTTAAGATGCAAATGTGATTTATTTACTGTAGGTGTAGCAAGACACAAGTGTGATGTATTTACTGTAGATCTAGCAAGACACAAGTGTGATGTATTTACTGTAGATCTAGCAAGACAGAAGTGTGATTCATTTACTGTAGATCTAGAAAGATTTAAGTGTGTTTTATTTACTGTAGATTTAGCAAGACACAAGTGTGATGCATTTACTGTAGATTTAGCAAGACACAAGTGTGATGTATTTACTGTAGATCTAGCAAGACACAAGTGTAATACATTTACTGTAGATCTAGAAAGATTTAAGTGTGTTTTATTTACTCTATATTTATAAAGATAGAAGTATATTTTATATATTGTAGGTGTGTTAAGATGCAAATGTGATTTATTTACTGTAGGTGTAGCAAGACACAAGTGTGATGTATTTACTGTAGATCTAGCAAGACACAAGTGTGATGTATTTACTGTAGATCTAGCAAGACAGAAGTGTGATGTATTTACTGTAGAAGCAGCAAGACACAAGTGTAATACATTTACTGTAGATCTAGAAAGATTTAAGTGTGTTGTATTTACTGTAGATTTAGCAAGACACAAGTGTGATGTATTTACTGTAGATTTAGCAAGACACAAGTGTGATGTATTTACTGTAGATCTAGTAAGACACAAGTGTAATACATTTACTGTAGATCTAGAAAGATTTAAGTGTGTTTTATTTACTCTATATTTATAAAGATAGAAGTATATTTTATATATTGTAGGTGTGGTAAGATGCAAATGTGATTTATTTACTGTAGGTGTGGTAAGATGCAAATGTGATTTATTTACTGTAGGTGTAGCAAGCATAAAAATGTGATATCTTCACTCCGGGTGTAGCAAGGAAACAAATCTAATATGCTTACTGTAGGTGTGCATAGTTTGTATATCGAGTCATGTCGTTCTCAACATAATTTTTTTACATTGTTATCTCTTATTGTAGACATTGGACATGATTACCTTGTTCATAATTTGTAGACAAAAATCGTTGAGGTGATTCAAATAATAAGTACAGAAATCCGAGAGGCTTTTCATTCGACTATTAATACTGGGTTTATTACTGGTACAAAGGTAGACCTTTGTGACGTCACTACAAGAAAGTTGTAATGCCCGGTTTAACACCGGTGTAACGATTTCAAATTCCCCCGTTTTCAAGTTGCTCCCCGGTAATGCAAAGTCCGAGTCCTGAGAGAGTAACATGAAATCGATTTTAAATTACCCCTTCTTTTGATGCAAAAATGAAAAACATAATGATTACTTTTACTATTTGTAGTGCGTGTGGAGAACGTATGTAAGTAAATGATAATAAGGAAAAGGTAAAATAAGAGACCGGGTTTACATAAAATAAAGAGTTCATATGTGAAGTATTCGGGGAGGGGGAGTACGTAACAATACGTTTTTATCCAAATAAATAACAAAACTCTTTTTCGTGAACGGCGATTTCGATTGGTCATATCTGACATTGACACTCTTTACACTATTGAACTCTGTCCCTTTCAACGTCGATTTATATACAATCGATCAGAAAACATCACCTGCGTCCGTCCACTCGCGGTCAAAAATTATTATTACTTCCGCCAAATATATTTTATTTATTTTGTTAGAATTGATGATTTGTACAAAATAAAAGGTATTTTAAACACTCGTCCTTACCAGACCACAAGGTCTACATAGTGACTTCATTCAATATATTGTAATTTATACATATTAATTTGTTTATATTTCTTTAAGCGCAATGAAATAAAAATAAGTGGTTGATAGCATGAAGTATAGAACATGATAAATATTTGAATTTTTACATTATTATTAATATATTCATGTTATTTACACACACTGACTGAGATGAAAATATCTCAACAAACCCTTAAAACGAGACAATCGAAGAGATAGTTTGAAATCAAGGGGAGGAAGATGATTTTGTCCTAATGTGAAAACCGTTCAAATTATCGGGGGATAACATTTACAGGGGGTAATTTAAAATCGTTACACCGGTACTACAGTAGACCTTTATTATCTCAGTACAAGGAAAGCTGTAATACAGAGTTTATCACTGGTACAACGGTAGGCCTCTATGATCTAGTAGAGTGGAGTTGTAATACAGAGTTTATTACTGGTACAATGGTAGACCTTTGTCACGTCAGTTCAGGGTAGTTGTAATACAGGGTTTATCACTAGTACAACGGTAGACCTTTGTCACGTCAGTTCAGGGAGGTTGTAATGCAGAGCTTATCACTGGTACAACGGTAGGCCTCTATGATCTCAGTAGAGTGAAGTTGTAATACAGAGTTTATTACTGGAACAACGGTAGACCTTTCTGACGTCAGAACAGGGAAGTTGTAATACAGGGTGTTATCACTGGTACAACGGTAGACCTTTGTGACGTCATTACAGGAAAGCTGTAATACAGAGTTTATCACTGGTACAACGATAGGCTTATATGATCTCAGTAGAGTGAAGTTGTAATACACAGTTTATTACTGGTACAACGGTAGACCTTTGTCACGTCAGTACAGGGATGTTGCAATACAGAGTTTATTACTGGTACAACGGTAGACCTTTGTCACGTCAGTACAGCGATGTTGTAATACAGAGTTTATTACTGGTACAACGGTAGACCTTTGTCACGTCAGAACAGGGAAGTTGTAATACAGGGTTTATTACTGGTACAACGGTAGACCTTTGTCACGTCAGTACAGGGAAGATTAAAGGCTTTGGATCACACTATGACCTGATCTCATCTTGTTTTCTCTATCTTTCAGTTTGATGTGTACATCTCATGGGTGTTTGGTTTATTAGAACAAGGTGACGCCACTAGGTGACGCCACTTTCTAATTTTTTTTTTTTTTTTAGGTTTCTTGTTATATCTACACGACTCAAGGGTGTTCCAGTTATATCGTGTCTCATATAGTGGCAAAACTTCGATATGTTAGTAGCATTTAACTGTCAATACTCAACAGTAACATTTACTATTAAACACTTCAAGTGTCAGTGAAATCCAAAACTTAATACATTTACTAGCAACAAAACCTACTACTAAACTCTTTCAGTAGTAACAAAATGTACTACTAATCACTTTCACTGGTAACAAAACCTACTACTAAACTCCTTCAGTGGTAACAAAATCTACTACTAAATACTATCACTAACAACAAAATCTACTACCAAAGACTTTCAGCATTAACAAAACGTATACAACTAAACACATTCACTAGTACCAAAACCTACTACCAAACACTTTTACTGGTAATAAAACTTACTACCAATCTCTTTTACTAGTAATAAAACTTAGTACCAATCTCTTTTACTAGTAATAAAATTTACTACCAAACTCTTTTACTAGTAATAAAACTTACTACCAAAGGTTTTTCATAATAATAAAACTTAATACCAATCTCTTTTACAAATAATAAAACTTACTACTAAACACTTTTACTAATAATAAAACTTACTACCAATCTCTTTTACTAGTAATAAAACTTACTACCAATCTCTTTTACTAGTAATAAAACTTACTACTAAACACTTTTACTAATAATAAAACTTACTACCAATCTCTTTTACTAGTAATAAAACTTACTACCAAACTCTTTTACTAGTAATAAAACTTACTACTAATCTCTTTTACTAGTAATAAAACTTACTACTAAACACTTTTACTAGTAATAAAACTTACTACCAAACACTTTTACTAATAATAAAACTTACTACCAAACTCTTTTACTAGAAATAAAACTTACTACCAATCTCTTTTACTAGTATAAAACTTACTACCAACACTTTTACTAATAATAAAACTTACTACCAAACTCTTTTACTAGAAATAAAACTTACTACCAATCTCTTTTTACTAGTAATAAAACTACTACCAAACACTTTACTAGTAATAAAACTTACTACCAAACACTTTTACTAATAATAAAACTTACTACCAAACTCTTTTACTAGAAATAAAACTTACTACCAATCTCTTTTACTAGTAATAAAACTTACTACCAAACACTTTTACTAATAATAAAACTTACTACCAAACTCTTTTACTAGAAATAAAACTTACTACCAATCTCTTTTACTAGTAATAAAACTTACTACCAAACACTTTCACTAATAATAAAACTTACTACCAAACTCTTTTACAAGAAATAAAACTTACTACCAAACACTTTTACTAGTAATAAAACTTACTACCAATCTCTTTTACAAGTAATAAAACTTACTACCAAACACTTTTACTAATAATAAAACTTACTACCAAACTCTTTTACTAGTAATAAAACTTACTACCAAACACTTTTACTAATAATAAAACTTACTACTAAACACTTTTACTAGTAATAAAACTTACTACCAAACACTTTTACTAATAATAAAACTTATTACTAAACACTTTTACTAGTAATAAAACTTACTACCAAACACTTTTACTAATAATAAAACTTACTACCAAACACTTTTACTAGTGATAAAATCTACTGCTAAACATTTTCATTCTTAATAAATATTTTATCAAACACTGTCCCTGTTAATAAACGTACCAGAGAAACCTTCAATAAAAATAAACATTGTATCATGTGAGCCAACTATAAATATAAAGTGTACCAGAGAAACCTACAATAAAAATAAACATTGTATCATATGAGCCAACTATAAATATAAAGTGTACCAGAGAAACCTACAATAAAAATAAACATTGTATCATGTGAGCCAACTATAAATATAAATAGAGCAACAGGTGAACCTTCAAGAAATGTAAACAATGTAACAGGTGAACCTTCAAGAAATGTAAACAATGTAACAGGTGAACCTTCAAGAAATGTAAACAATGTAACAGGTAAACCTTCAAGAAATGTATATAATGTAGCAGGTGAATCTATGTAGAAAGAAGTCTGCGAGATATATCTGCTTCAAAAATCAATGTAGCAGACAAGCCTACGATAAATATAAGCCGTGTACCAACCAGATCAACCTACGACGAATATAAACCTTCTACCATTTGAACTTGGGTGAAGCATAAAGCGTATCAATTGAATTTGCTATAAATATAAGAGAAAAACTTCTATGATTCTAAGATAAATGGTGGTAGATGAAAAGCTACACTGATCGTAAAGAAACAAGTTGCACAGGTTGTAAGAGAATGGATACATACACTAATTACAAACAAGTTGCACAGGTTGTAAGAGAATGGATACATACACTAATGACAAACAAGTTGCACAGGTTGTAAGAGAATGGATACATACACTAATGACAACAAGTTGCACAGGTTGTAAAGAGAATGGATACATACACTCTGACAAACAAGTTGTACAGGTTGTAGAGAATGGATACATACACTAATTACAAACAAGTTGCACAGGTTGTAAGAGAATGGATACATACACTAATGACAAACAAGTTGCACA
This sequence comes from Carcinoscorpius rotundicauda, assembly GCA_011833715.1. Taxonomy (NCBI): domain Eukaryota; kingdom Metazoa; phylum Arthropoda; class Merostomata; order Xiphosura; family Limulidae; genus Carcinoscorpius; species Carcinoscorpius rotundicauda. The sequence goes on from CM022398.1 coordinate 92,095,409, forward strand.
GGTTGTAAGAGAATGGATACATACACTAATGACAAACAAGTTGCACAGGTTGTAAGAGAATGGATACATACACTAATGACAAACAAGTTGCACAGGTTGTAAGAGAATGGATACATACACTAATTACAAACAAGTTGCACAGGTTGTAAGAGAATGGATACATACACTAATTACAAACAAGTTGCACAGGTTGTAAGAGAATGGATACATACCTAATTACAAACAAGTTGCACAGGTGTAAGAGAATGGATACATACAGCTAATTACAAACAAGTTGCACAGGTTGTAAGAGAATGGATACATACAGTAATTACAAACAAGTTGCACAGGTTGTAAGAGAATGGATACATACCACTAATGACAAACAAGTTGCACAGGTTGTAAGAGAATGGGATACATACACTAATGACAAACAAGTTGTACAGGTTGTAAGAGAATGGATACATACACTAATGACAAACAAGTTGTACAGGTTGTAAGAGAATGGATACATACACTAATTACAAACAAGTTGCACAGGTTGTAAGAGAATGGATACATACACTAATGACAAACAAGTTGCACAGGTTGTAAGAGAATGGATACATACACTAATGACAAACAAGTTGCACAGGTTGTAAGAGAATGGATACATACACTAATGACAAACAGTGCACAGGTGTAGAGAATGGATACATACACTAATGACAACAGTTGCACAGGTTGTAAGAGAATGGATACATACACTAATGACAAACAAGTTGTACAGGTTGTAAGAGAATGGATACATACACTAATTACAAACAAGTTGCACAGGTTGTAAGAGAATGGATACATACACTAATGACAAACAAGTTGCACAGGTTGTAAGAGAATGGATACATACACTAATGACAAACGAACAGCTATGTTCACTACAACTGAAAGATGAATGTTGTTGTGGAGGAAGAAAACTAGTTTAAGATTCCCGTTATGTCCCCCTAACGACGCTGTTGTGAGTAATTTAGCCTAAGTACGTATAAATCCTGGTCTGTCTCGCTTATGTATGTTCATAAACCTTTTTTGGTTTTAAAGAAGCTTTGCGGTGTAACACAGCTAACAGTGTGTGTTTATAATAAAGATCTTGCTATATAATGTAACCCAAATTACATGCCAGAAAACGTGTAAGTTGAAGAATTGTTTTTAATACAAAATAGTTTAAGCCTTAACCCTAGCGAACGAAGATTCACCTCTCATAAGTATTGGGATTGTAAGGTTTTCTCTATTATGTATCAATCAACACACGTAACATATTTTGTGTTGATAGATAGGGAGTTTTGTGTGAAGTAACAAACATGTTGTAGTCTGTTGCTATGGTGAAGATAGTATTGTGTAACATAATACAGCTGATATTGTTTTGAATTAAGCACAAAGCTACACAATGGGCTATCTGTGCTCTGCCCACCACGGGTATCGAAACCCAGATTTTAGCGTGTAAGTCCGCAGACATACCGCTGAGCCACTGGGGGGCTGCAGCTGATATGGCAAGTACTTATTGTTATGCACGTGTTGCACTTGTAGGCTGTTTCTCTAGCACAACCTTTCTCCCAGTAGTTGTGTACAGACAACAGTCCGCTGCGCTTGTTTGTTGAAATACAAGATAGATAAAATTTTGACAGAAGGTTAATAAAAAATAGCTTTTAAACAGCGTGTGTAATTTGGTGTTTTGCGATTGTTCCTGTTAAGAGATATGAAATCACAACACTTCAATTCCTGAGGTTTAGTTTGTTGGTGCTTTAAACACCCTGGCACGAGCACGACACGTGATTATGTTGAGCTCGCAGAAAATATAGCACAGAGTGTAACCTGTTTCAAAACCTCCATTCTGTGTTCGTTTAGATACTGCCAATCTTATAAGATTGTAGTTTTTCGTCTCACATTATATATATATGTGAGAGTATGGAAACATTGCAGATAGGTTTCAAGCCAATCCGCTCATACCGTTTCAGTGTTCCAAACTGTTCTTCCTTAGAACAGATTGAAGTGGAAGTTTATTGGATCATTTTCATACTTAGGGTCCCATTTTTAACTTCTAACTTTTGTTTCCACAGAACAGAGCTTACGTCATGAATATGTTAGATGTTAAAATACCCATTAAAGAACATAATACTCAACATGGACATCTGCGGTAAGACCAGCTTCTCTAACAATGTAATAAAATAAAACGACCACCCCTAACAACACAAACTTATGTGAGACTTTGCTAAAATAAAACAGCGCCACTTAGCAACATATTTCACGAGAGTTTGCTGAAACAAAAGTTCTCTAATTTCCTGATTAGTCAGCAGCTAGATGGTGAACTCACACCTTTAAAATCCGGTGTTCGTTTCTCACAGTTTCGTCCCAGTAGCTCAACAGTAAATCTGAAGAATTATAATGTTAAAAATTAGTTTCGACACTTGAGGGAAACTACACACACTGTTTATCTTTTGAAACAGCAATAACCGAACCGTAATTTAGTTGTTAGAAAGTTGATTTCTCAATGTAAATAAATACATTTACAGCCATTGAAACATTCAGTGCTTTCTACGTTTATTGTTTTATTTGAGTGTGATATGTTACAAAATAAAGTATACAGCGATACAGATAATTAAAGTTTTGGAACAAATAACAGGAGGCTTGAGGTTTTCCAAACTTGTTGTCCTTTAAACAGGAGACCTTCAGAATATTCATATTAATCCACGCAACATAAATAAAAACATCAAATAGGGATGTGTAGGGTGTAAAAAATGTTTATTTCAATAAACTAAAACACCTTTTTATTTGCTGTTTGACAATTTACATAAAGAACAGCTCATACTACTAACCCTAATCATCTATTTAAAACTAATCAGACATGAACAATTATGTGTAATTTACGATTCCAAACCATAAGTTTCACGTTACTAACAGTTACGCCCTCTACATTTTCTTCAGTTAAAGATAAATAAAACTAACAGTCGATAGGGAAATGCGAGTTAATGTGGGTAGGTTTTAATTTTAGGTACGAATGACCTGTTTCTCTACTCAAACAGGTGAATGCACGAAATTTGAGAATTTTATGAACACACCCACTGCCTTTGTTTTGACTCGTAGACTTAACCGCTTGGTATTTTTAACCAGGAAGACAAATCTAAATGTCATCATTTATCAGGTGAAAAAGTTGTCAAGATTAACCTCTGAAGTCATTGGCTTCATTCTTTCCCCTTACTGGTCAGTATGTAACCTTTTTCAAGTTATCTTCTCGTTCTGATTGGACAGTCTGGGGTGAACGAAGGTAACTAGAATGGTGGGATTTAGTCTTGGTGCTTGAAGTTGGATCAAACTGGTCATTTACTGACCACCCTAGAAGCTAATGTTTCAACTAGCACCAACAGTGACACTCTACGCGGGTCAAATGAATTATCTGGAAGTTTGAGAGAAAAGGTAAATATGCTGGCCCTAATTCAGCTACAGAGACGCCCTTCGTATTAATACATACGACTTACCCTCACCCAGGTACACACGACTTACCCTCATTTTAACCTTAAATTGCCATTCACCTTCACTTTTATTACACGCAACTTGTCAGTAAAGAAAACAGTGTTATACTGAGTTAGGGTTTCCAAAATTAAACCTGTATTTCTTACGTCTGCGAATATTTGATACGGTGAAACAAACTGGGTGGATTAGAGACGCGAAACAAGCTCTGATTATAGTGTTGTTTATAAACTATAAATAGAAATTCGGTTGTTTATTTTACTTTTGATATCTCACAGAGCTCAGAGACACCAAGCGGCGCAAACACGTTTCATAGTATTTCCAGGAGTTAACTTACTCTAATCAAAATTAGATATTTTTGTCCCTTTACGTTCTCTTATTGTTGGCATATGATTAAAAACGGTTTTTGTTATTATGTACGACTACAATGTCTTGTCCTGTATTACTGTCCAAGTCAATAATGTTTCCACTGTCTAGTACAAACAAACGTTTCATATACGGTATGTTACCAATAAAACTGGTTTACCAGCTGAGGCACTTTTCACGTGTTGTGTTACATTTATAATACAAGTTATGTAACTTCACGATTAGTGAAAGTTTATAACAGAACATGAAAAGTTGCTTCCCTTATACGCACTAATAAAAAAACGCAAGAAAGCCTATAAAGACTATGAAACATACAAGGTGAATCTGTAACTTTGAAAGTGTCTTTCCATGGACCCAACGAACTTCCATTCCAATTTTTGTGACGATCCTTCCACAGGAGGTGATGGGTAAACAACAACACAAAAATAACAGTTTATATGTACCATTGTATAGACCTAGTGAGATTCTATAGCAGCTTTGGTACTTTTATATTTATATAGATAAGTAGTTACATAGACATACAACAGACGCTACTATTATATTTATATAGATAAGTAGTTACATGGACATATAACAGTCAGTACTATTGTATTATAAACAGTAGTTACATAAAGATACAAACATTTTTATTATACTTACATGGATAGGTAGTTACATAGACACACAATAGGTAAATCATAAAGTGGGGCATTATGTCATGTGCCCAAATATTTACATCCAACACCAGGTCACATATCACAAGGTGTAATGTACCCTGGTTGTAAGAGGTACTGGAAGGAGTAAAGACCAGATTGTGTTGGGGATGCACAATTACACCAGATTCGTCTCTACTTCGATATTTCGGCGATCAAAAGTAAAAACAAGGATACGTGAATATTCAAGTCCGCATCCCACATCTTTATCACTTTTTTTTGTCTTCAGCCAGATGTAGGAAAAATGGTTGCTTGCAAAAAATAACAAAAACGCATTTAAAAGTAACAAAAAGTAGAACACATTAAAACATAAAAACTGTTCTTGATATTAGCATTACATAAATACAAACATCTTAAGGTATTACTCTACTAAGCCTAATCAATCACTGACATATAACTCCCACCCTTTACCTTTCCATGACACTATCTGGATTTTCAACGGCTCTAAATAGATCCACACAGAATCACATCTCATACAGGAAGGTAGTGTAACTACCAATACATTATTATACCTAACTAGATCCACACTGTAGCAGGTCTTATATAGCAAGATGAAATAACTACTGCTACATTAATCTACCTATACAAGACAGGGAATGTCCAGTAAGTACTTCTAAGTATTTCCCCGATGATAAATTTTATAAATTATAATACGAAACATTTCTTACAATTCACTGTGAGGAAGTGGCGGGACTAAAACGTGATAACAGTTTTGAACCTTCGTTACAGGTTGAATGTGTGTCTCTTTCTACAGTCCTATAGAACTGATGCTACTGTTCGGTGAAAGTAACGTTTCTTGGAAGATGTCACAGGTTATTTCTCACAAACCGTAATTAAAATATTTTACACCCATCAAAATAGCCCCTGCCACATACCACCTACAGCTTATCTACCCTGTAGACACTAACTACCACCACATCTGTTCTACTGTAGGATATGTGTTAAAATAATAGAACTGCTGAAAATACCACCTTCCCTTCACAAGTCACGTCATAACGAACTGGGAAAACAGTATGAAATATGTTCCATACTGACACTTCACAGTTAAATCAAGTTTAACACATAATGTAAGCACTAAACAGCTTCTCCGTGGCGGGCCAGGTGGGTTAAGGCATTCGATTTGTAATCTGAGGGTCGCGTGTTCGAATCCCTGTCGCCACCAAACATGTTGGCCCTTTCAGCTGTGGGGGCGTTATAATGTTATGGGTCAATCCCACTATTCGTTGGTAAAAGAGTAGTCCAAGAGTTAGCGGTGGGTGGTGATGACTAACTGCCTTCCCTCTAGTCTTACACTGCTAAATTAATGACGGCTAGCGCAGATAGCCCTCCAGTAGCTTTGTGCGAAATTCAACAAACAAACCTACTTCATACTGATAGTACACACTAAACTCGTGCTTGATTATGAATCTATCCCTTAAATTGTAGAAATAAGTGAAAATTTTTCGTATTTTATATTGACCAGTTTTATTTCATATTAGTTAGTTGTTGTTTCGGATCAGCAAGTTGTTATTTCTGATCAACCATATGCTGTTTCATATCAGTTGATTTCTATTTCATGAACAACTAAAAATTGTTATATAAACTAAAGCTTCTTATTTTTTATTTGAAACTCCAATTTTTAAATTTTTAAAAGTTTGTTGCAATTCACTGTTTTATTAGAGAAAAAGCGACACCTGCTGCCTACTGTTTCTTGAATAGATGAATCGACTGTTACGTCTATAACGCACCACCAACCGATATTGCATAACATGTTCAATGGCATATTGCGGCCTTGAACCTGAGACTCATCAGTCCACAACCTGACACGCAAACACGGAGCCACGTTAAGCTCAGTTGAATAAGTAACTATCAATGTAATGTATAACTTTCTCTTCAGTCATCGTATACGTGATTGGTTAACTATTAACAGCACCGTAGTTATTGAGATCAGAACTACAAGAACAATAGAATATTACATCTTGGACTTTGGGGTACGTCAAAGACAAGAAAACTAAACCCACTAACGAACATGACGTTGCTCTAACATGTTCATGTTGGTTTTTTCGACTACTCATAGCAGACCTGGCATGGTCTGGACACTCGACTCGCGAGTTCGAGTTTTGTCTCCAAATCTGTTCGCTATTTTAGCCCTTGTGACGTTATAACGTGACGTCCAATGCTAGTTTTTTTTTTATAAAGATTTTCACTAAAGTTGGCGGTTAGTGGTGTTGATTAGCTATCTTCCCTTTAATCTATCAATTCTAAATTATAGACAAATAAGCACAGTTATATTTTCAGTAACTTTGCGTAAAATTCAATAAATAAATGTAGTTAAAATAAAAAATATACTAGACACAGAAGAAGAAAAAACGGAACAAAACTTCAATTTACAAAACATTACATTGGATATCGATGTAGCATCTAATGGCATATTTTTTATCTGAACAAAGATTAAACTTTTAGACTACATTAATCTTTAAAGCAATATCGCTATTTTTGTAGATCAATTTGTACTTTACAATTCAAAAAAGCCATCTTTAGATCATCTACCCTATATAAAAATGTTTCACGTCACTCTTGATTTCACGAACTAATTTGTATCACAAAGCAAAAATATGCCTTATTTAGATAGAAGAGTTCGATTAATGTCTACTTTTTTAAGATTTTAGTAACAAGATGAAAGGGGCCGTGAAGCCTTATGAGTGCAGTGAGTGTTAGTACAACAACGGCATAAAATTTTAATGAAAGAAAAAATATCGATTGAATTTTAAACTTAAATCGTTTTCGAATTAATTTATTTTTAATTATGTCACCAATATTTTAAATAAAAACAAACCTCTATAATCACCGGAGACTCTAAATTAAGAAATCAACAAATATTTTTCCTGTTTTGTTTGCTATACAATTCAATTTATACTTTCAGTACACAAGCTAATATTAATATAAGGGCACTAAGTAAATTATGTTAATTCATGATTAATGATAGGTTATCTTAGGACATAAATGGCTTTTTATGTGTATTTTTCTAAAACCCCCACATAAAAGTTCAAAACACAAGTTTGTATGTATCTCTGCATGGACCCAACGAATCTTAATTCTAAATCTGGTAAATATTTATCAACAGAGTGTGAAGTAGTGATAAAAACCGCACAAACGCTCATAGAAAAGCAAAACTTAAAATTAATGCATGTATCACCCATGGACGTAACAAACCTTCATGCTAAACTTGGTGATGATCAAGCCACACCCTGCGAAGTAGTTACGTGGACATATAACAGACAGTTATCCTATATTTATATAGATAGGTACATACTTTTATTGCTAAGCAGCATGACATAAAAGCCATTATTGGAACATAGTATTATCAGAACTCATTGGCTTTACTATATATAGAAGTTGTTAAGCTAACGGATTTTTACCAATAATTATTTTATGAATACTCCATAAACCATTTGATAAATTATGTTAATTTTGATTGCATTGCAAAGGAACTTACCAACATTTAACGTTCATATTTGTCAAGTTAGATTTCACAAAGTTTATTTATTTTAGTTATCTATCGAATGTAAGGTTAGGGTATACTCGGGGATAATGAAGATAGTACATGCCCTCTCATTCCTGTTTAGCGAAACAGTATTTGTTATTAAGACAAAAAATCTTATAGAATTATGTAAATAGAATTAATAGTAAAACAGCTGTCATTACTTAAAGTTTATAAGTGTGAGGTAAATACGTTAGTGATTTATAACTGTAGGCTTACAGATTTGGTACAGATGATTAATTAATACATATATGAATATACATGTATTAAGGTACGTGAATCAGGAACGTTTAATAGATTACAACCTGAAACAGCCTTTAAATAATGGTCTGATAATTCTAATTATTTCTTAAATCTACTTTAATAATTCTCTAGGAGAAAATAGTAACAACAAACTTCTGAACTTTCTTTAAGCTCGAAGGATAACTTTAAAAAAAGAAGAACAACTGACTAAGGAAGTATGCAGTCATTAAGAAACATGCAGTCATTAAGAAATATACAGTCATTAAGAAATATGCAGTCATTAAGAAACATGCAGTCATTAAGAAACATGCAGTCATTAAGAAATATACAGTCATTAAGAAACATGCAGTCATTAAGAAATATACAGTCATTAAGAAATATGCAGTCAATAAGAAACATGCAGTCATTAAGAAATATGCAGTCATTAAGAAACATGCAACCGTTAACAAACATGCAGTCATTAAGAAATATGCAGCTGTTAAGAAAAATGCAGTCATTTGTACTTAAAGAATTTTCCTTTTCAAAAAGGCAAAAGTCCTTGTTATTATCATTAGTGTTAACATAGTTGTCTGCAGCCACGTAATTAATAATTAAAAACTTTACTTCTAATAGTAAGTGTTAACACTATATAGTAAAGACAGCTGATATGGGTATCAACAGTGTACGATATATATAGTAAAGACAACTGATATGGGTATCAACAGTGTACGATATATATAGTAAAGACAGCTGATATGGGTATCAACAGTGTACCATATATATAGTAAAGACAACTGATATGGGTATCAACAGTGTACCATACATATATAGCAGAGACAGCTGATATGGGTATCAACAATGTACGATATATATAGTAAAGACAACTGATATGGGTATCAACAGTGTACCATATATATAGTAAAGACAACTGATATGGGTATCAACAGTGTACCATACATATATAGCAGAGACAACTGATATGGGTATCAACAGTGTACCATATATATAGTAAAGACAACTGATATGGGTATCAACAGTGTACCATATATATAGTAAAGACAACTGATATGGGTATCAACAGTGTACCATATATATAGTAAAGACAACTGATATGGGTATCAACAGTGTACGATATATATAGTAAAGACAACTGATATGGGTATCAACAGTGTACGATATATATAGTAAAGACAGCTGATATGGGTATCAACAGTGTACCATATATATAGTAAAGACAACTGATATGGGTATCAACAGTGTACGATATATATAGTAAAGACAACTGATATGGGTATCAACAGTGTACCATACATATATAGCAGAGACAGCTGATATGGGTATCAACAATGTACGATATATATAGTAAAGACAACTGATATGGGTATCAACAGTGTACCATATATATAGTAAAGACAACTGATATGGGTATCAACAGTGTACGATATATATAGTAAAGACAACTGATATGGGTATCAACAGTGTACGATATATATAGTAAAGACAGCTGATATGGGTATCAACAGTGTACCATATATATAGTAAAGACAACTGATATGGGTATCAACAGTGTACGATATATATAGTAAAGACAACTGATATGGGTATCAACAGTGTACCATACATATATAGCAGAGACAGCTGATATGGGTATCAACAATGTACGATATATATAGTAAAGACAACTGATATGGGTATCAACAGTGTAACATATATATAGTAAAGACAACTGATAAGTGTATCAACAGTGTATCATATATATTGTAAAGACAACTGATATGAGTATGAACAGTGTACCATATATATAGTAAAGGCAGCTGATATGGGTATCACCAGTGTACGATTTATACAGTAGTGAGCTGATATGGGTGTCAACAGTGTACGATATTTATAGTTGAGACAGCTGATATGGGTATCAACAGTATACTGACTGTTAAGTGTTAAACGTCAAACGTTTAACACTTAGAATAAAACAATTTGTAATTGTTAGGGTTAAACAAGTTGCTGTAGCCGTCAAAACAAAATGGAAGGCTCTTAACATTAAAAGTTACTGCTTGAGTAAAACTGAATATGTAAAAAGTTGTTATAATCTATTGATAATTCATCACACAAGTTCCTAATAACCTCAAGAACTGTTAATAATTAGGTGTGTAAGAAAGGGTATCAGTGAAATAAAGCAAACCCCCTTAATGATGAATAAGAGAATATTACTGATCGAATTATTTGCCTCTCGCAGATGGCAGCACCATCTAAAAGTTGAAAGAAGTGAAAGCCTGTTTACTATCTGTGAGAAATCTAATCCACACCTGTTTAAAGTAGGTTATAGAAAATTTAGTTCCGGAGCTTAGACATATATATATATCTATAACTTATCCCAGTTCTGATGGAGCGTTTAGTACAACGACAGAATGAAGCAAGTTAACCATCAAACGTAAGGTTAGTCACTTGATGACATTAAAAGATAAATTATTCAAAAACAAAACAATAAGTATCTCTTTTTTTAGATCACTTCCTGTCTAAAATCAAGCCACCTTCGAAGTTTCATTATCGGTGTAGTGAACATTACAATAACAATGTAACTTGCTTCAACGTTATAATATGTAATGTTGCATCACTGAACGTTATAACACATACTGTGGAATTATTTAACATTACGTTACATAATGTAGCATACTTATAGATTATAACACACAATATAGCATTCTTGAACATTATAATATATAATGTATCTGCCATCTTTGACATCAATATAATACATAGTGTAGCATCCTTTAACATTGCCAGATGTTAAATGTTTTGTTCGCCAACTGTCAGTTAAAGGTTTTTAATTACTTCTTTATGGTATAAATGTATACTGTGGTGTTGGTCTTAGGATTCTTTTACAGTAAGTGTCTGTGACTTGTTGGCGATAAATTCAATAATAAATGAACAGCATGCATTCCACTTGCTTTCAATAATATACATACATATATATATATTTCTAACTCGTTAAATGTATGGTACAATTTCTTTACACTGTAGAGATCGTAGGCACAACGTAAACGTTATGTGGTGCTATTCTTGTTGTCAAAAGTACATTTAAGCTCATTCAATTATTTTTAATTTCACTTGACAATTCGAACTACCTTTCCATATTTTTATCGCACTGATATTTTGGGTCTAATTCACTTACAATGTGGCACGAATTACCGTAGTCATATATTGCTCTTCAAATATTCGTCTGGTTCTTTTGTTAAAGTGTTCTCAGGCTGATTCAATTACTTTAGAACTCGCTTTTATGGAATAAACTATACTTCTTGCCTCTTTTAAGACCATTAGTTTTCCCCTAACATATTAAGATTTCGGCCTATCATTTCAATGACAATCAATTTCACCCTGAACTTTCCCTTTGAAGTGACGTTACATTCTCCTGCTATTATCTTTGTCTGTGTGCAGTTTTACCTTTATCTCATATTAGTAAAACGTGTATTACTAAATCGTCTGCTCTTTATATTCTCTACACCAACAAGTTCCAGACACATCTTCCAATAATCGTCTGCTTTTAATAATAATAATAAAGTACACTATACAGTCATAAAATAAACTAATTAATAATATCTGCACTAAACAGACTTTTATGTCATGATAAATAATAAAGTACATCACTGAATATTATAATACAAAGTGTAGCATCCTTGAACGGTATAATACATAGTATAACATGGACCGATAATACTGTCAAGAAACTAGTCAATAGAAAATCGTTAGATTATTTGAAATTGAATACTCATAGTAGTCTAATCTGTGCCATATTTAGAGCATAATATCACTGGAAAATCATTGAGAATATACTAAGAAGTTACTAAGAAAATATGGTACCATTGCATTTTTAAGAATAAATTGTATAAGTAAGCCAAAACAACGGTGTTCGTTGTTAGGTCTCTCTGTACAAACAGACCATAATGTTCTTTTTCTTGAAGCTAATAGTTTGTAAGAAATATAATAATAATTACGGGTTGTCCATTTATTGAAGAACTTATTAAGAGAGGCGAAAATATGTTCCTTTAGTAAATTATTGGCCCTCCGCTAGTACAGCGGTATGTCTCCGGATTTACAACGCTAAAATCAGAGGTTCGATTCCCCTCGGTGGACTGAGCAGATGGCCGGTTGTGGCTTTGCTATACGAAAAACACACACAAACACACAGTAAATTATTGATTCAATTATATATGTCATAAAGGGGACATTAGAATGGAAGTCCAGTAACCCAAGCACACCTAACAATGTTGTTACAGATCTATTCAAGTAAAACATCTGTAGACAAGCACACCTGACAATGTTGTTACAGATCTATTCAAGTTAAACATGTGTAGACAAGCACACCTGACAATGTTGTAACAGATTCATTCAAGTAAAACATCTGTAGACAAGCACACCTAACAATGTTGCTACAGATCTATTCAAGTAAAACATCTGTAGACAAGCACACCTAACAATGTTGTTACAGATTTATTCAAGTTAAACATGTGTAGACAAGCACACCTAACAATGTTGTTACAGATTCATTCAAGTTAAACATGTGTAGACAAGCACACCTAACAATGTTGTTACAGATTCATTCAAGTTAAACATGTGTAGACAAGCACACCTGACAATGTTGTAATAGATCCATTCAAGTTAAACATGTGTAGACAAGCACACCTGACAATGTTGTTACAGATCTATTCAAGTTAAACATGTGTAGACAAGCACACCTGACAATGTTGTTACAGATCCATTCAAGTTAAACATGTGTAGACAACAATGTTAAAGATAATACTTTTCTAGATCATATCAACACAGTCCTGCGACCACAAAAAATTGGACGAAACATTTGGTTATTTGGACACAGCTAGAAAATAAAGTTTTGAAAAATAACAGGTGTTTGAAAGTAAATGTTATTTCTTTAAAGGTAATGATGTAAGTTTTAAAACAAGAATATTTAATATCTAACGATGTTTTGTGGTGTGTCGAACAACTCGTTTTGACACCTTTATAAATCAGTGAAAGGACTGCTTATTAAGACAGACAAAACTTGCTCCAAACCAATCTTTACTTAACTGTACAGGTTTGCTCCAACAAAGCCGACAGTATTTTACAAATCACTTTCAGTCTTATCCTACAACATTTTACAAGTGGCTGAACAAAAGAAGGAACCAGTAGTTATCTGTGCTTTAATGCTAAATGTGACTTTTTTTTTAAATTTCGCACAAATATTTCTTTTCTTTCTTTTTCTTTTTGGATTTCGCACAAAGCTACTCGAGGGCTACCTGTGCCAGCCGTCCCTAATTTAGCAGCGTAAGACTAGAGGGAAGGCAGCTAGTCATCACCACCCACCGCCAACTCTTGGGCTACTCTTTTACCAACGAATAGTGGAATTGGCCGTCACATTATAACTCCCTCACGGCAGAAAGGGGGAGCATATTTGGCGCGACCGGGATGCGAACCCGCGACCCTCAGATTACGAGTCGCATGACTTAACAAGCTTGACCACGCCGGGCCAGATTGCAAGTTAAGCGCCCTATCCACCTGGCTCTGTCGGGACCCCAATACGTCAATTATTTCTCTTTTTATTTTTACAAACCCAGTTCGATAAACAAGAAACTGTGCAATTTATACAACCATTTCCTTTTCGTAGTCACACCAGATTTACAACGCTAAAATCTGGAATTTGATTCTCTATGGTGGACACAGCAGGTAGTCCAATGTGGGTTTGCTCTAAAAAAAATATATTTACTAAAAAAAATACAAAGAACAAGACAATGAAAATTACGGTAAGAACAACGTAGTAAAGTGAGAAAAATGCTGTACGAATTGAAAACACTAGAAGTGATTATGTTAATTCTGTAAACACATTATAACGCCCCCACGGCTGACGGGGATTCAAACCTGCGACCCTCGGATTACGAGTCGACTGCCTTTAACAACTGGCCATGCCGGGCTTTTCATGTCCGTTACCCAGGTGAAGCTCGAACGATGGGAATAAGAAAAGACAAGATCTTCAGTTTGGTAATTTAAAAACTCTAACGGACAGTTTGTATTTAAATCGAATTGAATTTCTAATTATTACTAATATTAGAACCTAGAAGATGAAAGCGGGCTTGTGGCAAAATTGTAAATCAGGTGACAGTAATAGAAATAATATCAAAATAATCTTAACAATAAATAATAGTAAACCTAAGAATACATTTGGTTGTTGTCATCCAACTGTTTCATTGTAGTCAACGGTTCAGAATTAGGAATTGTGCAACTCTATTTCTGACGAATAGCAAAAGTAATGCGGTAGGACTTCTTATTAGCAAGGAGAAGAAACTGTGTTTTAGCAGTTCCTAACCTACGGTAGGACTCCTTATTAGCAAGGAGAAGAAACTGTGTTTTAGCAGTTCCTAACCTACGGTAAGACTCCTTATTGGCAAGGAGAAGAAACTGTGTTTTATCAGGTCCTAACCTAATTTAAGATATACATTAAGTCAGTAGATCCCTAGAATTCTGTCAATCTTTTGGCACCATGCTATGCTCTATGATAATATTCCTTAAGACATCCATAAATAGAAGTTTACGTTACCATGCCTTTTGTTAATAATCCCAAGTTATCCATGAATAGAAACTTTGAATACCATGTTTTCTGTTATTCTTCAAGACGTCTGTCAAAAGAATCTTCTGGCACCACACCTTCTGTTCATATAATCTTGAAACGTTCTTTAATAAAACCTTCTGGTAATATTTATTCAGACATACTTCAATAGAATCTTCTGTTATAAGAGTTTCGATTTAACTTTCCCTAGATGTAATTCAATACAGTCTTTTGCTATCATACCTTCTGTTAATATTTAATAAAGTAGAGAACGACGTTTCGACCCTCTTAGGACAAAACATTGTGCTCTGATTTATTTTAATAAAAGTATTAATACCCATACCAGCTTTCTTGAAACACATTTTTACTTTAAGTGGGTTTCTCGCCATCCCATAAGTTAAGAATACGAGTTACGTGGCTCCATCTGTTGTATAGGACTAGCAATCTTGGAAAAGTTCTAGAATAAAGTGAGCTCTCTCTATCGATTTTCCCCGATACTTCTGATAAATTAGCCACTAAGTTGTTTAAAATATGGTCACCGAAACATTACTTTTTTTATAACAAAATGCATTAATTATAATAAATAGCTTAAGTTGCATTTTGCTGTGAGAAATATAAGATGAAAAAGATGGTTCAAGTTTGTTTAGTTATGTTTCTTGTTTGTTTTCTTTTAAGTTCACACAAAGCTACACGAAGACTATCCGCGCTATCCATTCCTAATTTAGCGGTGTAACACAAGAGGTCATCATCATTCACCGCCAACTCTTTGGCTGCTCTTTTAGCAACGAATAGTGGAATTGACCGTCACATTATAACGTTCCACGGCTAAAAAGGCGAGCATGTTTGGTGTGAAGGGGATTCGAGCCTCGGATTACGAGTCGAGTGCCTTAACTACTCTGTCATATCGGGCCGTTTAGTTATAAGAAATACAAGATGCAAGAAATGGTTTAAGTTTTAATAAGTTCTGAGAAATAAAAGAAGAAAGGAATGGTGAAACAAGACCAACCTTGAATAACAACATTAATAAAAACATCGACGTGAAACTTAAATTATTTTTTATATTAAATAGCTAAACATCTCAACCTTATATATTTTCATATTTTAATTTAATATATTTTATTTTCTTAATATTTAAAAATAATGTCTTTAAAGACACCATTAGTATGTTCTTCAACGGTGTCTCTAAGGGTCGCACGTTCGAATCTCCATCGCACCAAACATGCTCACCTTTCCAGCCTGGGGGCATTATAATAGGACGGTCAATCCCACTATTCGTTGGTAAAAGAGTAACTCAAGAGTTGGCGGTGGGTGGTGATGACTAATTGCCTTACCTCTAGTCTTACACTACTAAATTAGGGACGACTAGCTCAGATAGCCCTCGAGTAGCTTTGCGTGAAATTCGAAAATAAACAAACACAAAATTCATATTGAGATATATTATACATCTGATTTTTCTCAAAATAGTCCTCTTGTACGCATTAATTTCTACTGTTGATTCATGTCTAGGTTTTTCTTTATTATCATAAAAATATATAAAACATATTGACAGTTTCAACGTGTTTTAGGAGTTATCTTTCGGAACTAAATTTCAATGTGCAAGTTACCGTTGTACAGACGGTATAGGTTACGTTCTAACAAAGAGCGAACAGAAATGTTCGCTTCATGACCATGTTTTTATTTTTGACTGATAACGCAGTGAGTGGGACGGCGTACATAACTGATTGAGATGTATTTATTTCGAATTACAGCACAATGTGGTTATTTTATTCGGAGTATGTTTTGATAAATTCAGTTAACCTCGTATAACCAATGTTTGTGAAGCATATCAGGCAATGGATACCATCGTATTACTTCTGTTACATACTGGATTAATAACTCCAATAATTAGTATTATTACTTTTGTTACTTTAAGTTGCTAGACTTAATGGTCAGCGTTATTACTTCTGTTACATACTGGATTAATAACTCCAATAATTAGTATTATTACTTTTGTTACTTTAAGTTGCTCTGTATTACATTATTAGTCCTAGTGGTTAGCGTTCGTTATTACTTCTGTTACATACTAGATTAATAACTCCAATAATTAGTATTATTACTTTTGTTACTTTAAGTTGCTCTGTATTACATTATTAGTCCTAGTGGTTAGCGTTCGTTATTACTTCTGTTACATACTGGATTAATAACTCCAA